>CM053030.1:384711575-385411575 GCA_028564925.1 Lithobates sylvaticus
GGATGAATTCAGCAAAGCATGTAGTGCAAGGGACTGCCTCCATACATTCCATTTCCTATTTTTTTGTCTTCTTTCCCTCCTATTAGCTTGCTTGGTAATTTAATAATGTCACACTGTGCCTGCCTTTTTTTGGGGGGGGGGGGGGGGTTGAAATGTTATTTGATCTTTCCTGTGGCCTGCCAATAGTGTTAAGTACAGAGGGTCTGGCCAAACTAGCCCACATTATTTAGCCATTTGCCAAAAAATGAAGTGCAGAGGGTTACCCCCCCCCCCCCCCCCCCCCCCCCAAAACCCCTAGTTATTGCCAATGGCCCATCAGAAGTGGGGGGATTGATGGGGGGGTGAGTAATCTGTGAAGGGTAGCCTCTACTTTTCTGTGCAAATACTTTCCAGCCTCCAATTTTAGACAATGCTCTTGTTCCAAGATGTTGATTGTCTAATCTGCTTGCAATGTTTAGGTGCAAAGTGACTAATTTTTTTTTTCTTGTTTCACTCCACAGTTCCCTTCCACGCCACAGGAATGGCAGACTGTGGCCTCCCACTTTGCCAGCCGTTGGGACTTTCCTAACTGCGGAGGGGCAATTGATGGGAAACACGTCCGCATCGTCCCACCGCCCAACTCGGGGTCCTACTATTATAATTATAAAGGGTTTAATAGTGTAGTGATGTTGGCGGTGGTGTCGGCAACATACGAGTTTATGTATGTGGACGTGGGGATGAACGGCCGGATATCGGATGGTGGGGCCATTACGCACACGGAGTTCTACTGGCGTCTCCAAAGTGGCAGTCTGTGCTTGCCACCTCCAGAGGAGAATGCCGAAGGACTCCCCTTCGTCTTTGTCGCAGATGAAGCGTTTGCGTTGACTCCCCATGTGATGAGGCCGTTCCCGATGAGGACCCTCACCCCGGACCAGAGGGTCTTCAACTACAGGCTGTCCAGAGCCAGAAGAGTTGTGGAGAACGCTTTTGGCATCCTGGCCAGCCGCTTCCGCCTGTTCCTGACGGCATTTAACTTGGCGGAATACAAACTGAACCACATAGTTCTTGCCTGTTGCATATTGCACAACTTCCTCAAAAGACATAACAGGAACTATGTGGTGCCCGTTGGCCCAGATGTGGAGGGCCCTCCAAATGCCGAACTCACAGCCCTTCGAGTGGCACGTCCAGGCTTGCCCCCTCTAAATGCCCGTGTGGTCCGGGACCAATATATGCAGTACTTTGTGGGTAGGGGGGCCATTGCTCTGCCTGACGATGTGTGAGAGGCATTTTTTAATAAATCTGATATTTTAACCAACCTATGATTTCATGTCATTTCAGTCTTCTTTTTAGCTTATTTTACTTTGACATTTTTTCCCTTTGCCTTCGACAGTGGGAATGCACTTTCTGGGCAAAAGGAGGTAACAGTCTCTTCTTCCCAAAAAGATTATTCTCATGTTGTGTGTTTGCTACCTAATCTTTGGTCTAGAGAAGGTTTGTACTGCATAACTGACACCCAAAATACTCCTTTTCATCACCAGGTCTGACATGTGTGTATTCTCCAAAATGCTGTGCTCCGTGTTTTCGTACAAAGCACTGTGGGTGTCATTTACATAAGTCAAATCCGCTATGCTCTACAAGTGCATTGAAAAAGTTCCCCGGGAAAGAAAATTGGAGTGCAAAGTGGATTTGCCTTTAGTAAATAACACCCATTGCCCCCCATATCCTTTTCATTTTACATACATAATGCATTGTGTTTTTTAAATAAGGAAGCCACACATTTAGAAAAATAAAAGTTTACTAGGAAAACATTCCCAAGTGCGTTTACAATCTTCACGCCAAAACTGACAACATCTTGGTTATTTACAACATTGTTTACAAACATTCCGCAATTGGTAAAACCAGGCATGGAGCAAAACAGAACCTAGGAACTTGGAAAGTTCAACTTTGTAAAGTGAAGACAAGATCAGACATGACTATATGTTCAAAGTGTGTTTGATCTTGCCTTCATCACATGGGGGGGTCACCCCCGAAAAGTGGAAATTTGGAACATGCACACAATTTGGGTCTGAAAATGGTCATTAGATGGGAAAACACATGCCTAGAAGCTTCAAAAGTGCCATTTTCCATCATGGGGATGAATGGACGTTTTTTGGGGGTGCAACCCCTTCACCACAACCACTTTCGTAGTTCGTAAAGTGTTTGCACCCCCAAAAAAACGTTGCCATTCATCCACCATGGTGGGAGCTAGCACATGTGGACACAATGTGTGCATGTTCCAAATTTCAGACAGTTTTTAAGTTGCAAATGTGTTCAGAAGCAGGCACAAATGTGTGTTAATTACTTGGTGCGTTTTCATATTTTTCCTAAACACATCAATGATGTTCTTCAATTTTTGTTGAACATCATTGATGTTTTGCTTTATGTAATCTAGATCTCGATTGCAGACCATTATCTCTCCGATGAGTACGTGGGCACTCTCTGTGGTAAAGTGCGATTTTTCTTCCACAACATCCACGTCACCTAAAAACCACAAACAAACAAAAATGGGGTGTTGGAAATGAGGCAGCCATACATGGATTAGCTTACCAGTAGCTGTGTTCTCCCACACTCACCTGTTGTGGTGACAATTTCTCCAAGTTCGATGATCTCTCCTTCCTCCTCCTCCTCCTCCTCTGCTTCTGCTCTTTCCCCTTTTTTGGGAGGTGTTGGTTTGGGGGTTTCCTCAGACGGCCCAAGTTTTCGCTCCCCTATGAGAATGTCCAAAAGGAAGATTTAGCAACACAAACTATTGAGGGCAGAAATAGGAAATGACAAACATTGCTTGAAAGTGACGGACACTATTTTAGTTTGGCCAGTTACAAATGTCAACTACATGAATGTAGTCACTTTGTAAAGGTGCTAAACTGACTAGCTTTTTGGTAGAAGTTTGTGTGATGGAGACCCCCCTCTAGTATCCACTGGAGCACATGTGTGGAAAAGGCTAATAAAAAGGGGGTTTGGGTGTCCCAGCACTAGTGCTCTCGAGTCCAGATGGGTAAACAGCTACTGGGTGACCTCTCCTTTACATTGAATAAATTGGCTTTACATTCTGGATGACATTTCTAGGGAGAACAAACTTCCTTTCCCCCAAAAAAACACCAAACATCGTATTATAAGTGGCCGCACGATCGAGGTTGCGTACGATCGAATGGACACACACACGACCATGACAGTGGCAGAAAGATCGAGGCTGAGTACGATCGAATGCACAGACGAACATGAAAGTGGCCATTTTGGAATGTACAACTTTGTAAAAATCAAACCACATGGAGCAGTATGCAAGCAAGAAATCAAACACAAAACACAACTACTTACTTTTTTGAAGAATTCTCTTGATCTTTCTGTACTGATCGGCCTCCCTCAGTTTCAGGTCTGACCAGCGTTTCCTCAGTTGCTCCTTGGATCGTTGTACCCCAAAATGATTGTACAGCCTTCTCACAACTTTAGACATGATCTTGGCCTTGCGGACATTGGGGTTGAGGTAAGGCCCATACTTCCCATCATAGTCGCTCCTCTTTAATATGTCCACCATCTCCAACATTTCTCCAAATGACATATTGGAGGCCTTGAATTTCAGGCTCCGGGATCGGGACGTTTCTGCCTCCGGACTTTCCTCGTCCTCCTCCTCGTTGGGGGGATATTTGGGGCGCACCTGCTGTGTCCCCGCCATGTGCTCTCCCCACTGCGCCGTAAAGAGAAGGGGTGGGGAATAGACGAGAAAGATCGTCAGGGGCGGGCGGAGTTTGACGCATGCGCACTGTATATAAAACGTCACACGCCTGTGTCGTAGCCACGATCTGGGAGACGAGGGGAGAGAAAGCTCACGCACGAGACGATCGCTACAAACGAAGGTACAATTTGACGTTGGTACATAACTAGCCTAGACTGATTAGAACTTGAGGCTTCTTTATGGAGAAGATTAGGAGAGTTTAGGCTGACATTATTTATATTGTTTTGTGTGGCGTTGTGTCTTGCAGAGGTGATGGATGCCTTCTACAACGTGAGCTTTCTCCCACACTTCATTGATAAATACCGGCAATTCCCCCTCTTATGGCAGGCAAAACACAGGGATTATAGCAACAGACCAAAGAGGTACGCAGCCCTGCTGAAACTGGTGGCATTTGTAAAGCCTACCCTGCCCATGGCAACCGTCGCAAACTTAAAAGTGAAGATCACCAACATGAAGACTACCTATTTCCGGGAGCGCAATAAGGTCCTGAAGTCACAAGCATCTGGAGCTGCAGCAGCTGATGTCCATGTCCCCACGCTCTGGTACTATGACAGGCTCCACTTTCTCAAAGACCAGGCTACTGTCAGGAAGTCACTCTCGACTCTTCCTTGCACGCGTCCTTCCACGCACGCCACCCCTGATGAGGATTCCGAGGACCAACCTGGGCCTTCCAGTCAGGAATATGTGCAGGTGCCCAGCTTGTTCCAGGTATAGTAGTTTTGGAACCAGTTTGTTGAATAATGAATGATGTTCAGTTAATTCAGGATCCCCAATTGCTTATTTCCTAACGTGATTGACATATCAACAGACAGTAGTGTTGGAGACATTTTTGGGAAGAATCTAAACTGCAGGGCTGAGAATTGTATGGTTTTGTATTTGAAAACATTTTGCAACAGTCACTAGATGAGAATTGTGTGTGTTTGATGAACAAATAACTGAAACTATGTCCCTTTTTCATACACAGGAAGACCTCAGCCAGGAGGTGGCTGTGGAAGGTGGCAGTCAGGAGGAGGCAGGGGGTAGTGGCAGCCAACAGGGGGGTAGGCGTAGGAGCCTGACTGTCTCCCAAGTCTCTCCCCTCCGCCTTCCCTACAGAAGGGCGAAAAACATGGGGGAGGTGGGAGAGTCAGCGCTCCAGCTGATAAAAGATGCCTCAGCCTCCCTCTATGCCACACCCACCTACGAGGAGGCCTTTGCCTCCTTGGTTACAAGTAAATTTACGGGTATGGAGGCGGGGCAACGCAGCATGTGTGAGGAGGTCATCCTCAAAATACTAAATGAGGGGATGGCTGGGGAGATGACTCCCCTCACACATGTTTGCGAGAGTGACCTTGCTCCGCCTCCTCCTCCTCCTTCTGCCACCCCACCAGCACCAGCACCACGGCGTGGAAGGAAGCGTACAAGGAAGACAAGAGAGTGACGACCTGGACTCAGTCTGGTCTGAGAGAAGATGGAGCCTCTCGTAGGACCAGAGCCTGGGGACCTAGATGGCATCTGCTGCAGTTCCGGATGTTTTGGACTTCAGGACCAGATTGCGCTCCCTTATTATTTAGATAGGTAGTCTTCATGCCCCCAATTGTTTAAGTCTGTAAAATGATGGTTGCCATGGGTGTCCAAGGCTTTGCAAATTCCCCAAGTTTCACCATGGCTGCGTTCCTCTTTGGTCTGTTGCTGAGACCTAAATAAAGGTTTTTTTGATTTGAAATAATCATTGCCTATTGTGTTTTACTTTTCTACAATGACAGTTTTTCTTTGAGTAGGCAGGTACATTTCACTAATCCTAGAATTAACAAGGGGCACCAACAACCAACAAACTCCTAGTAAATGTAAGCAAGAAATACAAATGTTAATAATGTGGTTTTGCTAAGTTGAGACATACAAACCCCCTCCAAAAAAAAAAA
Source organism: Lithobates sylvaticus (assembly GCA_028564925.1). NCBI lineage: Eukaryota > Metazoa > Chordata > Amphibia > Anura > Ranidae > Lithobates > Lithobates sylvaticus. The sequence continues at coordinate 384,717,225 of CM053030.1, forward strand.
AATCTCCTTCAAATATGTATTCCCCAAAAAAAAAAAAAAATCTGGGTAAAAAAATAAGAAAGATTGTATTACGATCTGAGTAAAAATAAACATGTAGTGTATAAATGCTGCAAAGTAATAAAGAAGTAAGTTTGTGAGAAGTGCGGGTGAATAGGAGCAGCTAAAAGATGTCATTCTTGTTGCATTGTAAAGAAAAAGAGAATGCGCTGCATTAAAGACATTTTAACATTGCAGCGTGACGAATGTGCTGTGTCGTTTAGGAAAGGTAGTTTTACCTGACCGAGCGCTTCCGTCACAGAATTTCTTCTGAGCATGCGTAGCACTTTGTCCGTCGGACAAGCGTACACACGCTCGGATTTGGTGTGATCGGACCGGGTTGACGGGAAATCTTTCCAGCAGGAGATAAGACTTTGTCCGACGGACAAACCGACGAACACTGTCCGATGGTGCATACACACGGTCTGATTTTTCAACAACCTTGTCCGATCGGACCAAATTGATGAAAAAGTCCGACCGTGTGTATGGGGCTTTAGACTTTTTTATTTTGGTTGAAAAAAATATACTTTATTTTAGATAAAATATCTTAAAAACAAGATCCTTTATCAGGGTACATTGCACCTTGTACTGCGACGCACCGCACGAATACACTAGATTACAATATGGTTCCAAACATACAATAAATAGATTCACTCTACTGTATGATGCCTAGATTCTCTCATGGAAGATCCATACAGCAATACAAAATATTAAAGCTCAATTCCAGGAATTCAGCTCCTTTGTAAAATTTAAAGGCACACTATGGAGGAGATTTACTAAAGCTGGAGCACACAGAATCTGGTGCAGTTGTGCATAGTAATCCATCATCTAACTTCAGCTTGTTCAATTAAGCTTTGACGATAAAAAATATAGTAGATGGCTGGCAACTATGCACAGCTGCATCAGAATCTGTGGGTCAAATTTTAGTAAATCACCTCCAGCGAGATGCATGACACCTTCTGGACTGAGCTCTATTATTTATATCTGACTGTTTATAGTACTCCCGGAAGCCAGCTATCACTGTAGTTCTGGGAGAGCAATGCTGATACTTCTGAGCTCTGCATCTTAAATAGGAGAGTCACTGTAGCTGCTATGCCTGCCCCTCTCCTACCTCCTCCTGCCCAATCAGAGAAGACTTGGTATTATGTGAACACATTCTTAAACTACAAAGGCTTCTGTTAATGGACAGCAGAGGGAAGGGCAGGCTGAGATGCCATGCAGCTCCTGGCTTTAAAGTGGTTGTAAAGTTTTGTGTTTTTGTTCACCTCAATGCATCCTATGCATTAAGGTGAAAAAACACCTGGCAGTCACCGGCCCCCCAGCCCACCATGTTTTACTTACCTGAGCCCTGGAACTTGACCAGGCGGGGGCGCGGTGTCTCTCTGCTCTGTGTTCTCGGCTCTTGATTGGATAGATTGATAGCAATGCAGCCATTGGCTCCCGCTGCTGTCAAACGAATCCAATGATGCGTGCGCCAGGGGGCGGAGCCGAGTCCTGCATTCGGCCTCTATGGATGCCAAATGCTGGACTCGAGAGCATGCCCGCAAGGTAATCCCCCGGGAGAGCGCTTCTCCCAGGGGGTTATCTGATGCGGGTAGGAGCCGCGAGAGCCGCCGGGGGACCCCAGAAGACAAGGTTCGGGGCCACTCTGTGCAAAATGAGCTGCACATGTGAGGTAAGTATGATATGTTTGTTATTTAAAAAAATAAATAAATTACCCTTACAATCACTTTAACTGATAGTGTGCCTTCACTTTTTACAAAGTGGCTGAATTCCTGGAATTCTGCAATAAACGTGGTGGAATATCGTTTTATGACAAATTGGGTGCAATTGGTCTAAAGATAGTCAAAAGACTAGTCTTTTGCCTTTATTATAATCAGATCATGTTTCTGATCAATAAGACCATGTTCTTATGATCTTGATTAGTTTAAATCATGGGAGGCAGTACAGCCTTTAACCATTATTACAAGCTGTTGTGTGTGGTACAGTTGCTGTTTACATATGCATGCATGACCTAGCCGTGCCTAGTCTATTTGACCCCAGATGTCTCCCCTGCCCTCCAAAGCAGCTAACCAAGCACAGATCATATTTTATTAGCTGTTTCCCTGGAAAGAAAAATGACAGCTCTGAAACCATAAGTGATTAAATTCATCACAGAAGAGATCAGAACAGATGTTCTCTATCTCCTCTGTGTGAAGCTGTCCCAACTACTTACCCTGGTCCAGAGGAACAGGAGAGGTTGGAAACCACCACTGGTGGGGGCGGGGAGTTGTGGCTCTTCACAGCACTGAAAAAGTGATCAGACAGCTGTAAAGCTACCTGGATCAATTTGACAAAACAACTGAAAATAACAGTACCAAGATCATGGATGCAGCTGTAGCCATTATCTAATAACCACTTGCTTATAGGATACTTATATATGAACTGTACGTCAGTCAGTAAGTGGATAAAATGCCTTGATCTCCAGGTGATAGTATTGCTTCCTACTCTCCCACTACACCCCTATTTACACAACTGTCTGACCAGGTCTAATACATTACTGGCTCAAAATTCAGTGAACAGACAGTGGGTGGCGGGGCTGAGCCGTGAAGTGCGTGTCAATAGATGCACACAGTTCGGGAGTGAGATGTGCCACTATTGGGAGCCGCTTCCTGTGGTGGCATAATTGGAGAAAAGGAGAGGACAGGGCCAGCGGAGAACCCCAGGAGAGGAGACTCAGCAACAGTATGAGCACTGCCAGAGCCCTACAAAATGACCTCCAGCAGGCCAATGGTGTCAATGTCTCTGACCAAACAATCAGAAACAGACTTTATGAGGGTGGCCTGAAGGCACAACGTCCTCTAGTGGGCCCTGTGCTTACTGCCCGTCAACGTGGAGCTCAATTGGCATTTGCCATTGAACACCAGAATTAACAGGTCCACCACTGGTGCCCTGTGCTTTTTTACAGATGAGAGCAGGTTCATCCTGAGCACATGTGACAGACATGACCGGGTCTGGAGAAGCGGTGGAGAACGTTATGCTGTCTATAACATCGTTCAGCATGACTGGTTTGGTGGTGGGTCAGTGATCTGAAGAGGCATATGCATGGAGAGACACACAGACCTCTGCAGGCTAGACAATGGCACCCTGACTGCCATTAGGTATCAGGATGAAATCCTTGGACCCATTGTCAGACCCTACGCTGGTGCAGTGGGTCATGGGTTCCTCCTGGTGCACAACAATACCCAGCCTTATGTGGCGGGAGCATGCAGCCAGTTCCTGGAGGATGAAGGAATAGATATCATTGAATGGCCCCCACGCTCACCTGACCTAAATCCCCACCTCTGGGACATTATGTTTCAGTATATCCGACGCTGCCAGATTGCACCTCAACACAAGCATGTGGGGGCCATAAAAACGACTGAGTACCATTTTGAGTTGCTGCAATGAAATTTCCGCAAAATGGACTCGTCTGCTGTATAATTTTTTCACTTAGATTTTCGGGTGTGTTTGAATTCAGCCCTCTGTAGGTTGATAATTTTAATTTCCATCAAACAACGTGGCATCCTTTTGTTTTTAACACATTACCCAGTCCATATCAGTATAGATATCCAGCATGATATTCCAATTGAGATCTGGTGTGTTTTCAAGGTGTTCCTTTAACTTTCTTGAGCAGTGTATTAAAATGATATTTTCATAAAAAAAACACTAAAATCATTATTAGAGGGCAGCAGGGGGAATCCTGGACAGGGAAGGGGATCGGTGAGGCGTGGTGGGGGGGGGGGGTGTGTACAATTACAGGAGCCGATTCCCGCTGTTTCCTGCAGCAGCTGAAAGCCGATGAGAGGGAGAGGAGTAGCCAGCTTTTAGCTGCTGCAGATAGAGACACCCAGGGGATCAGTTCCTCTAATTGCCACCCCCCCCCCAATTTCAGCTTTACCGATCACCCGCTCTACTGCCCATATCTGCTTCCCCTGCTTCCCAGGCCTCCCGTGCTGGCCTGGGCCCTGTACAGGAAGGCTAGTGTTGCCACCTCATCCCTTTAAAACCGAACACATATTAATTACACAGGTTAGCGGCTGATTAAGGTGGTAAATAAACACACTTGGTGTCTTATCTGCATTAAATTAGCCTCAGAAACTGTGTAATTCATATGTGTTGGGGTTTAAAGGGATGAGGTGTCAATCCTATGGAGGACTGGTGCTACCTTCTTATCAGCAGCCCTGATCACCCATAGGCTCCCATTGCCCATCCATTGTGGACACTCCCTCCTATTGAAATCTATGAAAAATGGAGACTGTTTATCATAAAGTCTATTTCATAGTTCTGTGACTTCAATTGGGCTTTAATTTATCTATAAAGTAATCCACTAATATGGACATATTTAATAAGGGACTGAGCCACGTGCAATGTGATTTTACCTCTAGTAACCAATTAGAAGTCATCTTTAACTATTCAGGTTCTGCTATTTGTTACTGCTCTTATTCGCTCATTATTGCTGAGTATCTCATTAAAAAGGTCTGATCATGTTCTTGTTATGTATGCTCCTTAGGTTAAAACTCATTAGGATGCTTTGGCAACTGTCCCTAGAGGCTGCTTACTAAATTTGACAACTCACTAAGCCCATTTTTTTTGTCTTACAGACATTACAAAAACAAAGAACTATTAGGTATTAATAGTACAGCTTTGGAAAGAAAGATATGTATATATTTCCAATTGACCAGAAAAAGGATATATCCATATGCTAATCATATAGATTAATACAGACTCTCATGTTTTTGCCATTGTACTATGCAAATGGCACAACTGTAAATGTATTGGCAGCAGGAGCCTTATATGCAGCCTGCCTGACAGATACCCAAGTCCTAAATTACATGAATAGATTCATGATAAAAAAAATAAAAATTATTGAAAATGTTAAGTTGATGCTACAGTATGTTCAAAATTAAAATAGTGGTAAATTGTTTATGTAAGGGAAAACATAAGGAGAACATGCAAAAAGGGGGTATAAATAGAGGGAGAAAGAGAAATGTCACAAAAATTAGGGTTTCTGCTGTCCAAGACCCTTCTCAAATATATTGTTAGTAAACAGAAATGTTCAAGTGAACCTGCACTCCTTTTTAAAGTGTAACTTATGATTTTGGATACATTGGAGAGTTACAACCCCTGGAAGATTTATTTTTGCCATCTGTGTCCCATTGGGGGAATTTTTCTTCACTTCTTGTCCCATAGCCACAACAGGAAGTGAGAGGAAATAATCCCAAAGTGAAGTAATCCTTTGGTGTCACAAGGGTCATAGTGTGCCTATTGAAAGATTCCCCCCTCTGTCCTGGTGACAAGACAAAGTTTTGGATTTTCTTTTACTTTCGCTTTTGATAATAACGGTAAACAGGACAAATAAAGAGGGTGAATCTCCCTAACAGGGGGCACAGATGGCAGTAAAAACTGACAGTTGTTCTAATCCCTCTCCACTCCTTCCTTTAGTTACACATTAACTTGAATGGCCTTTCTAAGGGAAAACAAAAACACTACAATATGTAAATTTTTACCCTTGTTAGCTAGAAAAGCCTCTTTTTGCCTACATCCTGGTACCTTATCTTCCTTTGCCCAGTGACACTGCCACAGTGTATAGTGAGGGCACTCCCATTATGCCCCGTACACAGGGTCGGAGTCTGATCAGATTATGTTGTCGGAAAATCCGATCATGTGTGGGCTCTAGTGGACTTTTTCCGTCGGAATCTCCAACGGAAAAAATTTGAGATCAGGATCTTAAATTTTCCGACAACAAAATCCGATCAGACTTTTTCCGATCGTAGGTAGAGAATTCCGACGGACAAAGTGCCACGCATGCTCAGATCAAATTACGAGACCAAAGCTATTGGCTACTAGCCTCTACGTAGTTCCGTCGTACGCAACGAACGTCACCACGCTCGGAACGATCAGATTTTCCGACAACTTTGTCCGACCGTGTGTATGCAACACTAGTTTCGGACAAAATCCGTCGGAGAAAAACGGACGGATTTTGTGGTCGGAATTTCCGACCATGTGTACGGGGGCTTAGACGTACTGTTGTACTAATGCATGTGTGTGGGGTTTTACCCATGAGATTAGTAAAAGTCAGGACTCAGAATAAAGCAAAACGAAATCAGCAGGGAGCACAGGTTATACATCTCTAGCTAATAAAGAAACAGATATTTTGTGACACTCCTCTAAGCCAGGAATTTGAAGGTTTTACATGTAGCAAGGTCTCACGCCTCCTTTAGTCTAATAAGAACCTCCAGAGCCAAGAGCTGCTGACATCCTTCCATATAGAGTAGGTTGTAAGGCATAGTGGGTGTAGTGTAAGGTATATTCATGGGCGCCAGAAACTTCTTGAATGCAAAGAGATTTTATTTCTCTTGAACAGAACTTTGGGAGAGAGGGTTTAGGGCCAGGACACCTTTAAAGTAGATGTAAACCCCAATTTTTTTTTATTTAATTTTTTTGATGTCATAATGTAGAGAATAAGATTTCCTTTGATTTGAGCCCAGTCTTGCCACACAGATTTACTCGAGGCCTGAGCAATCCTCTTTTGTTGTTCAGTTAGAGAAATCTTGACAAAGTCTTGAAAACTTTGTCAAAAACGCCCCCTTGCTGTGAGTGACAGGTGATTTACATATCTCATGCACTAGTCTGAAACAGGTTATCATCAGATCACTGGATGTTCTACTCTGCCCAGCTCTGACTACATACATGTCCCCTAAATCACTTGTCTGTCTATAGTCTGCTGACCGTTCACTGCATCCCATGATGAGAAACATCCAGTCAAAACACAGTAAAGCTGGGAGAGCTGGAGGGGAGGGGGATGTGAATTGTGAACTTTTTACACAGGATGTGCCTGTCTCAGGCTAGTGCTTGACACCTGCTGAAGTTTCCCAATTCTTCACTGTCCCCGGTTGCTGAGAATACTGCTCTGGTACTTGCTTCAGCTACTCATTCTGGTCCCTGGTAATAAGGTGGTTGGTCCCTTAGTGGTGACAGCTTCCCCTCTACTGCCGACCACGACAGGTTCTCCGACCGGCAGAACCATCACTTCTGGTTGGACTGCAAGCCGCAATCCCAACCCTATGCTGCTCTTTTTCTTCTGGATAGGTTCCCAGACAGCCTAGCAGCCAGATGTGCCCAGGATAGGCCCAAACTCCAGCCTAGCAGCCTGGGCAATACAACACACTTCCACCCAGACAGCTGTCCAGGTGGCACAGAACCCGATCACCTGACTCCACCCAAATATATAGGTTCTCCCAGCAGGCCAAGGGATTTAGGAAAACCCCTGCCCATTGGCTGAGATGCCCCATATACTCATAATCTTTCCTTGCTTTGCCCTTGTTTTATCTAGAGTCGCTAGGTACCCAGCCACCTAGCAGCAGAAGAGAGAAATGCAGTAATTCCAGACTTAGAGTGCTACATACATTTAATTAAATGTAAAAGTTCCCTTTAACTGCTTGCTGCCCGCCCACTGTCAAATGACGACGGGGCGGTGCAGATCTTGTTCTGGGCCGCCGTCATATGACGGCGACATGAAATGGCCGCTCCCGCTCGCCCGTGGGGATCGTGGCCACACCGCGTTGCTAGGACACGGTGTGACCCCGATCTGTGTAAAGAGCCGCGTCAACCATGTGATCGGCTGTGTCCAATCACAGCTAGTCACATGTAAACAAGGAAGTGCCTGTAATCGGCGCTCCTCACCTCACACTGACAGAGTGTGAGGAGAGGAGAGCCGATCAGCAGCATCTCCTCACAGGGGACAGCTAGGGAAGTAATCAGGCACTGATCATCAGTGCCCTGATTACAATATATAAATAAAGTGTAAAAAATCTTGCCCACCAATGCCAGCATACAGTGCCCACCAATGCCAGTGATCAGAACCCACACTGCCCACAAGTGCCACAAATCAGTGCCCATTATCCATCCCAGTCAGTGCTGGCAATTAGTGCCTCCTATCAGTGCTGCCCATCAATGCCCATCACTGCTGTCCACCAATGCCCATCAGTGTCACCCATCAGTACCACCCATCAATGCCCATCAGTGCTCATCTGTACCACCTATCCATGCCGCCTATCCGTGCCCACCAGTGCTGCCTATCAGTGCCCGCAATTGCCGCCTATCAGTGCCCACCAGTGCCACCTAACAGTGCACATCAGTGCAACCTAACAGTGCTCATCAGTACCACATATCAGTGCCACCTATCAGTGCCCATAAGTGCGGCATATTAGTGCCTCCTTATCAGTGCCACCTCATCAGTGCCCATAAGTGCCACCTCATCAATGCCCACCAGTTCAGCCTATCAGTGCCCATCAGTGGCGCCTCATCAGCGCACATTAGTGAAGGTGAAAAATTACTTAGTTACAAAATTTACTGACAGAAAAAAAGTAAAAAAAAAAATGTTTTCAAAAATTGTTGGTCTTTTTTTTTGTAAAAAATAAAAAAATCCAGCAGTGATTAAATACCACCAAAAGAAAGCTCTATCTGTGTGAAGAAAATTATAAAAAAATTGTTTGGGTACAGTGTAGCATGACCGCGCAATTGTCATTCAAAGTGCAACAGCGCTGAAAGCTGAAAATGCAAATTTACAATGGTCCAACTTGGCTTGATGTAAGTATAAATACAGTATCTGATATCCAGAGGGCAGTTGGAGATGTGGAAATGCCCTGTAGTAGTCTGTGCTACATTCAGGGATAGCCATGACATTTCGGGTGGTGCTCTGAACCCAGAACACAGGAAGTCACTTACTGGCCACCACCGCTATTCATAGAATGCCTTGTATTTTTTTTCAATTAATACAAGGATCACGTCAAGATCTCCACCTTGTCCAGTCAGAGATTGCCTTGTATTCATTGAAAAACACACAAGATGTTGTCCTAATGACGGCAGTGCCTAGCAAGCAACTTTCTATGGTCAATGTGCAGAGAGGAAGCCACTGGAGCAGCACCTAGATGATTACAGCTATCACTGTATATAGCGTGGACTACTACAATGATTTTCAGCAAAATACGTAAATTGAGAAAAGCTTTGCAAAAAAGATAAATCCTGGAGTTTATATGGGGAAAAAGAGAAGTCCTGTAAGCCGCACATCACTGCAAGACCCCGCGCCCCTGGGGGCATGGCCCAGGCTGAGGCTGTTACATACTTACACTTTTCCCCATAATGACATTTGGAGCTGGGACAAGCTCCATCCTTGCCTGCTCTCCCAGCGGTTGGTTTAAGAAGAGGACCTGTCAGAGCTCAAAGCAGCACATTTTGGTATTGGTACCTGGAGTTTATAGTTCAATTATCTTCCACTGCAAAAACAGGGATCACACTCAAGGGTAGTTGCGTGTTGTGTGTAACTTAGCCCCCCTACCAAAAAAATAAATAAATATGTATGTGTGTGTATATATATATATACAATATTTTTCAGCTTTACAGTCCTTGGTGGTTGCATTGTTTTTTTTTCTGCCCTTTTCAATTTTTTTCACCTAGTAATCCTTATATTTAGCCTTGAATTCTCTTCATGGCTACAAATTTTTTTACACTGTATCTACAAAGGGGACCATGGTTGCCACCCAGGCTGCAAATATTTTTCACTTTGTTCTTCTCCATTACATGATGGGTTGATGGGACTAGTACAGAAGGAAGATAAGGTCGTTTGTGCTTTCTTTTAAGCTCACAGATAGCGACAAGGTCATTGCATTTTTGGCAAGATTAACAGGTATTTTCTGTACTTGCTAAAAACGTTCTTAGCCTAAAAAATTATCAGTAATGCAACCCACCACATCTAAGGACTGGTAAGCTGTGAAATATATTATTATTATTATTATTATTATTATGTTTGTTTTAGATATGCTTTAACAGTAAAAAAAAAAAACAGCAATCTAATAAAGAAGATATTTTTTTTCTTAGATATTTAAGGTGAACATGCAAAATTACTCAGTTAGCAAATCCACTTCAGGAAAGTCCAGTTCATCTAATATTATCATGTTCTGATGGCATTTTTGGCTGTCTATTAAGCACTAATAACCATGACAGCATATTAGTTTTGGGGAAAGTATAAAAGAAGCAGAAAGAAATCTTGTAATCTCGCACCTGTGATCATAGAAAACAAGAGCCAAAATGACATAGTTCCAGCGACAAGAAATAAAATATTTAATGGCTGGGCATTTCTGCACCCAGGCTTCAGCCAGAGAAAATTAATAAACCTGATGCATTTAATGAGATGAATCACAAGAGCTCACTGCGAGTCTAGCCATCAAACAGTTTAACTGTGTTATAATCCTTAATTGAATTGCTGTTTTATATGCTACTAAACTATTTTTCTAATTCACTGAAGTACTGTGGAAATCAGGCAACTACATATTTACTAGCAGTAATGACAGGTAGTGCCATTTTATTTTTATTTATTTTTTTAAACTTTTTTATTTATAAATTTCTTTAACAACAAGAGCATCCGCTCATGACAGCCATCAATACATCACATAGTTCCTTATTATTATATGTTATAAGAATACGTTTATCCTAAGGTAGTTAAAGTGGTGTTTCCACCAAAAAAATAAAAAATAGCTTAAAAATCATAAAAAAAAAAATAATTGGAAAAAAAAATGTACTCACCTCTAAATGCCTGTCTAAATGTCTGCCACCTTCAGTGCCCAGGCACTGACATCACTTCCCCTCAGCGCCGCACAGTCATCTGGGACCTGTCACGTGTCCCAGATGACTGCGCAACGTATTGCGTGCATGCGCAGTGGGTACCCGGCTGTAAAGCCACAGCCGGGTGCCCACAGTAAGAATGCCGGCGCCACAAGCGGAGCGGGGAACGAGGGGGGGCTTCATTCCCCCGCATCTCTGGACCCTGGGACAGGTAAGTGTCCGATTATTAAAAGTCAGCAGCTGCAATATTTGTAGCTGCTGACTTTTTATTTTCTTTTTTTTAGGGGGCACCACACTTTAACAAAGGTATAAAGGTAACCAATTAACAAAATGATATCAAATTCAAGTTAGCAGGTCTCGCCTACCCCAGTTGGGTTCAAGTTGTAGGCATAGACCGGTCAACACGCTGTTATATTAATTATGGAAGATGCAGTTTCTTGTTAAGCTATAATTTGAGGGCCAGAATCACAAAAAAGGAAATCGAGAAGGCCATCTTTACTTTCCCCCCCAATAAAGCTCCGGGTCCTGACGGTCTCCCGGCTGACTTTTATAAGGCAAATGTAGAGGTTGTAGCACCTAGGTTAAACTTACTTCTAGAATACTGTCACGAGCATGATGCCTTGCCTGATTCCATGCTGGATGCCTATATGGTTCTGCTATTGAAACCAGGCAAGGATCCACAAGAATGTGCTTCGTACAGACCGATAGCTTTACTCAACACGGACTTGAAAATCTTGACCAAGATACTAGCCCTTAGACTGGCGACTGTACTCCCATCCATTATTAATATTGACCAGACGGGCTTTATGCCGGGAAAATCGACGGACACAAACCTAAGGAGACTTTTCACGCACCTGCAAATCCCACTAACACCCGACAGTAATAGAATTGTAGTGTCAATAGATTTTGAGAAGGCCTTCGACTCAGTCGATTGGTTGTACATGTTCAAGGTCTTGGAGACAATGGGGTTTGGACCACAATACAGGAGGTGGGTATCCCTGCTCTACAGACCACCGAGAGCAGCAATCCGGCTAGGAACCTCCACCTCAGACTTCTTTGAGGTGGGTAGGGGGACTAGACAGGGATGCCCACTGTCCCCTTTTCTGTTTTCTCTCGCCCTAGAACCCTTGGCAGTTGCACTTAGGTCTGATAAAGACATAAACTCCATCAGGGTGGGTACAATTGATGAAACCCTGGCATTGTATGCGGATGATATGCTGCTGTTCCTGGATGACCCGGGGGAGTCCCTGAAAAAAGCGTTAGAGACAATTGACCGCTTTGCCACCTTCTCGGGTCTGAAAGTGAACTGGAGCAAATCTTCCATCCTGCCGATAGACCCCGGGGCTAAGGACAAAGCTGATCCCAATCTACCGCTCCAGTGGGTCTCTTCTTTAAAATACCTAGGAGTCCAGGTGACAGCAAATGTACAGGACTATATACCTCTTAACATACTCCCCTTAATTACGCGACTGAAGCGGAGGATACAAACCTGGTCCAAGCTCCCATTGTCTCTCGTAGGCAGAATAAGTATTTCCTACGACATGCACCTGTCTGGATTCCGAAAACGACTTTTCGGAAGTTTGACAGTGTAGTCTCCACCTTTTTGTGGACCCCCAAGCCCCCCCGAATAGGCCTAAAAGTACTGCAGGAACCAGGAGAAAAAGGGGGTCTGGCAGTGCCAGACTGGCAAAAATACTACCTGGCTGGACAAATGGTCTTTGCCCGCAGGTGGTTGATGGCAGATGACGGTGACGCAGCTACGGTCTTGGAGGCGGCTCATCTGGGATCCTATGACAGTCTGCGATTTGCGCTGTTTAGAGGCACTAGATCTGATCTTCCGCTGACATTGACAATGAAGGCAAACATTAAGGCCTGGGAATTGGTGGTGAAAACCGCATGCCCAAGCTATCAGGGGGTGTCACCCTCAACCCCCATTTGGATGAACCCAACCTTACCCCAATTCTATAATCTACCAGATCCTATGATCTGGGCGATTAAAGGAATTAAGACGTTAAAAGACATAACATCTTTTGGAGAAATACAATCCTTTTCACAACTTAAATCTAGACATGACCTCCCCAATCATTACCTGTTTAGATTTCTACAGGTCCTACATGCTTTCCAAGTACAATTTCATGAACTGAAAGTAGAATCTCTACCCTCGTCCCTGGAAACGATGCTGACAAGAGAGGAGCTAACAAAGCCTCTCTCTGAAACGTACAAGGAATTCTTTAAAGTGACTCCCAAAACTATTACCAGATGCAGGGAAAAATGGGTGAGAGAAGTCCCTGAGATACAGGGCGAGGATTGGGACGACTTATGGACTCAACCCTTCAAGAACCTGGTGTCGGCCAGGGATAGGTTGATTCAATTCAAATTTCTACATAGGAGTTACTACACACCGGCTAGACTGGGGAAGATTTTTCCCTCAGCCTCAACGGAGTGTTGGAGATGTTCTCATTCACCTGCTGACGCTGACCACATTTTCTGGCATTGCCACCACGTCCAGAAATTCTGGACGGATATCCATGCATGTATTACAGAACTTATATCAGTCCCGATTCCATTGAATGTTAGAGTTTGTCTCCTGGGGCTGGTTGATGATGTGGTGCCCTCAAGGGCCATGCGTACAATGTTGAGTATACTGTTCTTTTATGGCAAGAAGGCTATTCTACTAGCCTGGAAAAAAACGGTGGCTCCAAGTATCTCCGCCTGGAAAGGCCTAGTAAATTCAATGTTACCTTATTACAAAGCCACATATGAAAGTCGAGGTTGTATAAAGAAATTAGACAAAGTATGGCATTCATGGCTTAATTCTGACAGTACTGTAGGGTAAGAAATAGTTGCGAGATACTGGTACTGGAGGTTTGACCTGCTTCCCGAGGATGATGTGCTAGACAACATAGTTGGGTAACAGCTGAAATAATACAGAAGACACCAGGGCCCCACATTACAAGAGCACACATGCCTGTATAAATTGATATAGGACTCCGTTTCATAGTCGAGATGTGACTGGGGGGTGGGGTGGGAGGGAGGGGGGCAGGGGGAAGTTTTAGTTAGTTGGTCTATGTTAGACAGTTGGCCTCGGACAGTTTTTGGATGTTGTCTTGCGGACGCATCATATGTTGTATGTTATGCATATTAAAATTTCAATAAACAGATTTTTCAAAAAAAAGCTATAATTTGAGGTAAGTAACTATAAAAATACAAGTTACAATTTTTTAGGTAGTAAGAAGCTCTAGGGTGGTCCATCCAAGCTTGCCATTTTTTTTAATGTTAGGCGTAGAGTAATTTTTGTATGCGAACATCAGTTCATATTGTGCTTGAATATTCAATCTAACAATAACATAAATTTGGAATCTCAGAGGATTTCCATAAACTGGATATTGTAATTCTAGCTGCTATGAGTATATGGGCTACTATTGTTCTAAATATTATAGGGTATACTGTATGTCAAGGTTTATTACTAAAAGAGCCATGGCAGGAGTGAGATCAATCAGGTTGCCAGTGAGATCCGCTATAAATGTTGAGACAGTTTTCCAGAAGACAGGTAGTGCCATTTAACCACTTCAGCCCCGGACCATTTGGCAGCCAAAGGACCAGAGGTCTTTTTTCAATTTCGCACTGCACTACTTTAACTGGTAATTGCGCGGTCATGCAATTTTGTAACCAAACGAAATTTGCGTCCTTTTCTTCCCACAAATAGAGCTTTCTTTTGATGGTATTTGATTGCCTCTGTGATTTTTATTTTTTGCGATATAAACGGAAAAAGAGCGAAAATTTTGAAAAAAAAAGAGATTTTCTACTTTTTGTTATAAAAAAAATCTAATAAACTCAATTTTAGTCAAACATTTGGGCCAAAATGTATTCAGCCACATGTCTTTAGTAAAAAAAATGCCAATAAGCGTATATTTATTGGTTTGCGCAAAAGTTATAGCGTCTACAAACTAGAGTACATTTTCTGGAATTTACACCGCTTTTAATTTATGACTGCCTATTTCATTTCTTGAGGTGCTAAAATGGCAGAGAAGTACAAAACCCCCCCAAATGACCCCATTTTGGAAAGTAGACACCCCAAGCTATTTGCTGAGAGGCATGTTGAGCCCATTGAATATTTTTTTTTTTAGTCCCAAGTGATTGAATAAAGACAAAAATAAAAAAGATTTTTTTTTTTTTCAAAAAGTTGTCACTAAATGATATATTGCTCACACATGCCATAGTTATATGTGGAATTGCACCCCAAAATACATTTTGCTGCTTCTCCTGAGTATGGGGATACCACATGTGTGGGACTTTTTGGGAGCCTAGCCGCGTACGGGGCCCCGAAACCCAAGCACCGCCTTCAGGATTTCTAAGGGTGCAAATTTTTGATTTCACTCCTCACTACCTATCACAGTTTCGAAGGCCATAAAATGCCAAAATAGCACAAAACCCCCCCAAATGACCCCATTTTGGAAAGTAGACACCCCAAGCTATTTGTTGAGAGGCATGGTGAGTATTTTACAGCTCTCATTTGTTTTTGAAAATGAAGAAAGTAAAGAAAAAAAAATTTTTTTTTTCTTTTTTCAATTTTCAAAACTTTGTGACAAAAAGCGACATCTGCAAAATACTCACAATACCTCTCAGCAAATAGCTTGGGGTGTCTACTTTCCAAAATGGGGTCATTTTGGGGGGTTTTATGCCATCTGGGCATTCCATGGCCTCCGAAACTGTGATTGGCAGTGAGAAGTGAAATTAAAAAATTACACCCTTAGAAAGCCTGAAGGCGGTGATTGGTTTTTGGGGTTCCGTACGCAGCTAGGCTCCCAAAAAGTCCCACACATGTGGTATCCCCGTACTCAGGAGAAGCAACAGAATGTATTTTGGGGTGTATTTCTACATATGCCCATGACATGTTTGAGCAATATATCATTTAGTGACAACTTTTTGTAAAAAAAATATATATATTTTTTTTTTTTCATTATTCAATCTCTTGGGACAAAAAAAAAAAATATTTAATGGGCTCAACATTGCTCTCATCAAATAGCTTGGGGTGTCTACTTTCCAAAATGGGGTCATTTGGGGGGGGTTTGAACTGTCCTGGCATTTTATGCACAACATTTAGAAGCCTATGTCACACGTCACCCACTCTTCTAACCACTTGTAGACAAAGCCCTTTCTGACACTTTTTGTTTACATGAAAACATATTTTTTTTTTGCAAGAAAATTACGTTGAACCCCCAAACACTATATATAATGTTAAAGCAAAGGCCCTACAGATTAAAATGGTGGGTGTTGCATTTTTTTTTTCCACACAGTATTTGCGCAGCGATTTTTCAAACGCATTTTTTGTGGAAAAAATACACTTTTTTTTATTTTAATGCACTAAAACACACTATATTGCTCAAATTTTTGATGAAATAAAAAATATGATCTTAGGCCGAGTACATGGATACCAAACACGACATGCTTTAAAATTGCGCACAAACACGCAGTGGAGATAAACTACATACATTTTTAAAAGCCTTTAAAAGCCTTTACATGATACCACATTAGATTCACGGAGGAGGTCTACTGCTAAAATTACTGCCCTCGATCTGACCTTCGCGGTGATACCTCACATGCATGGTGCAATTGCTGTTTACATATGACGCCAGACCAACGCTTGTGTACGCCTTTGCGCAAGAGAAGGGGGGGCAGGGGTGCTTTTTTTTTTTTTTTTGGTTTTTTTTTTATTTATTTAGCTTTTTTATTTTATTTTTAAACTGTTCCTTCCATTTTTTTTCTTTGTTATGATTTTTATTGTTATCTCAGGGAATGTAAATATCCCCTATGATAGCAATAGGCAGTGACAGGTACTCTTTTTTTGAAAAAATTGGGGTCTATTAGACCCTAGATCTTTCCTCTGCCCTCAAAGCATCTGACCACACCAAGATTGGTGTGATAAAATGCTTTCCCAATTTCCCAATGGCGCGGTTTATATCCGGGAGGGGGGACATTCCCTCCCACTGCTTGTAAAAGCAGTCTAGAGGCTAATTACCCGCTAGAATTGCTTTTACATGAAAGCCGATCACTGGCTGAAAAGAATGATACCAAGATGATACCTAAACCTGCAGGCATCATTCTGGTATAACCATTCAAAGTCCAGCAACATACTGGACATATATTGTAATCTTTTTTTTTTCATGCAGCCTCTTGGCTGAACGAAAAAAAGAGATTGATTGGTGGGTATGCCCACCATTAGAATACCTCCCTTCATCCACCCACTTCTAATGATGGGCATACATGCACCATTTATATATGCCGATGCATGGGGGCATCCTCCCGCAAAAGTTATGCCGTGTACACACGGTCGGAATTTCGACCGTATGTACGTGGCATTAGGAGCCAATCGCTCCTCCCCCCCCTGCTGCCCCCATGCTTCGGCAGATATGCTCTTTTTTTTAACTGTGGTGGTGAAATCACCTCCTACAGTGTTGGAGTCGCGTCTTTATGTATCGTGGGAGCAAACGCTGTTGCTGTCAAGATAAATAAATCCGCGTTGCAACTGAATGGCGCACCTGAAAACAAAAAAATGCTTAACACTAAAACACAGTAAACAAAATTACATACCTGAAAAGCAAGCATGATAAAACATGATAAAACATAATAAAACATTGCAGAATAGAATGGAGTAAAAAAAGAGCAACAATAGAGAGAGAATAGAGTGAGAGAGAGAACAATAAAACGACAACTATTTTATTTTTTTTTATTTTTTTGAGATTCACAGGTAAAAAAGCTCCTGACTGAAGCGACTGAATCAAAACGCTACCACAAAAAAACTGTTAGCGATCGCAGGGATCAGGCCTGACTCTGCGAACGCTGCAGTTATGTGTGCTTAGTGTTTTGTAAGTGACAGTGATCGATCGATACTGCACTTGGGTGGGCTGGGCTTGGCGGAGGGGGAAAACGCAGGTGCTAGCAGGTATCTGGGCTGATCCCGCTAACAATGCGTTTTTTTTTGGAACCCTAAACTGCTGGGACGCTAGTATAGATCTGATCAGATCAGATATTGATCTGTTCAGATACTGTGCCACTAAGGGAGGTGTATGCTTTGTGCGTGGGTGTTTGCGGTGCTGGCACTAACCTGGGGCGACGCAGACCTTATTTGACCCTAAAACCTAATTGATATCACCCGCCGGGCGATCAGGGGGTTAAACCGTTATTGGGTAATAAATGGCGGGTGCCCTGACAGTATAAAAAACAAGCTAACTAACCAGCGTCACCCGTAACAGTAATACAAAAAAAAAAAAAACTGGTTACCTATCGACACTAATGCAGCGATCAGAAAAACGATCGCTTAGTGACACTGGCAAAAGGGGGTGAAAGGGTTAACTAGGGGCAATCAGGGGGTTAAACCTTTATTAGGTAATATATGGGGGTACCTGACGCTATATAAAAACCTGACGGGGAACCTAAATAACGAAATAACTAACTGGCTAACCAGCGTCACCAGTGACAGTTATACAGTGATCACTGGTGAAAGGGTTAACTCTAGGGGCAATCAGGGGGTTAAAACCTTTATTTAGGTTGTAATATGGGGGTACCTGACCTATAAACCTATTTATGAACCTATATAAACATGGCGGTTACCTAAAAAAAAAAAATGGTTACCTAGCGACACTAATGCAGCGATCAGAAAAACGATCGCTTAGTGACACTGGCAAAAGGGGGTGAAAGGGTTAACTAGGGGCAATCAGGGGGTTAAAACCTTTATTAGGTAATATATGGGGGTACCTGACGCTATATAAAAACCTGACGGGGAACCTAAATAACGAAATAACTAACTGGCTAACCAGCGTCACCAGTGACAGTTATACAGTGATCACTGGTGAAAGGGTTAACTCTAGGGGCAATCAAGGGGTTAAAACCTTTATTTAGGTTGTAATATGGGGGTACCTGACCTATAAAACTATTTATGAACCTATATAAACATGGCGGTTACCTAAAAAAAAAAAAAATGGTTACCTAGCGACAGCAGTGACACTAATACAGCGATCAGAAAAACGATCGCTTAGTGACACTGGCAAAAGGGGGTGAAAGGGTTACCTGGGGGGCAATCAAGGGGTTAAACCTTTATTAGGGGGGGGGTAGGGGGCTACCTTGGACCTAAAACTAACTGCCCTGACAGTTATTACAGTCACACTGACACTAAATGCAGTGATCAGTAAAAAAATGATCACTGCAATTAGTGACACTGTGACTGGGGGGGGGAGGGGGTGATCTGGGGGGTGATCAGGGGGTGACAGGGGGGTGGAATATGTGCCTAACTGTACTGGTGTCAGTGTAGTGTTGTGCACTAACCTTAACATGTTCGCCGCTCGGCGTCTCCGGTCACATAGACCGGCGCACCGAGCGTGACATCACTTCCGCCTTCCTGTCTATACAATAGACAGGAAGGGGAAGTTTCTCATTGGCCAGGAGCGATCGCGAGGGGGTGGCCAGAAACCACTGGCCGTCCCCTCGTCCCGGATCCCGACCGTCCCCGCTGGCGGAGGGGGGTCCGATCGGACCCCCCCAACCGCCGGAAGAATGTCACGTACAGGTACGTGATTCTGCCTGTACGTGCCATTCTGCCGACGTATATATACAGGGGGCGGTCGGCAAGTGGTTAAGCTACCCTCCAGTTTCTACATCCTTTTACCTATTAATGGATCAAATATATCATGATCAACACCAAGCCATGATAGTGGCTTGGGTCAGGAATTCACACATTGCATATAAAGTACATATAGAGTACAGACATTTTATCTTTTTTTCTTTACGGGTCAGTTAACCCAAACCAGTTTTGGTAGATGCTGGTAGTGGGGACTCAAAATAAAGAATTGTTATCGTACTGAGCCTATGCAAACAGTTATTACCAAAATGTCAGCAAAGCCAAAGGCAAATAACAAGGGCTGCAGGTGCTGTTCACCATTTCTGTAAGCTTTACTAAAGCCGAGAGAAATAAATTCTTTGTTACATTTTCTATTTGACATTTTCAACTAGCACCAGGGTCTCTGGATCTCACAGCCTTGTCTGTGCAAACCCCTCTTCCCCTCCCATATGTTTTAGTCCCTGTATATATCTGTGCTGTCAATTAGATTTGTTTAATAGTTTAAAAGATTTTAAGAAGGGTGGTGGTGTCATAGACAGAAATATTTATTATATTTTTGTGCCATGGAAACTAACGCTGTCTGTGATACATTAGCCACATTCAAGCCCCATCTGGGCAAGGGTAGACTGGTGTACTGTATGTGGTGTATCTGGTTTTGCAAAAGGATTTGATACAATCCCCCACAAACGCTTAATTTACAAACTGATGTCGGTGGGTATAGACCATAGGGTTTGTTCTTGGATAGAAAACTGTCTGCGGGTCGTGTTCAAAGGGTAGTGATAAATAACATGTACTCAGAATGGTCTAGAGTGGTTAGTGGGGTACCTCAAGGCTCTGTCCTGGGACCAGTGTTGCCAACCATCAGCATTTGTACTGGCAGCCAGTACAGCCATTCAAGTCCCATCTGGACAAGGGTAGACTGGTGTACTGTAAGTGGTGTATCTGGTTTTGCAAAAGCATTTGATACAATCCCCCACAAACGCTTAATTTACAAACTGATGTCGGTGGGTATAGACCATAGGGTTTGTTCTTGGATAGAAAACTGTCTGCGGGTCGTGTTCAAAGGGTAGTGATAAATAACATGTACTCAGAATGGTCTAGAGTGGTTAGTGGGGTACCTCAAGGCTCTGTCCTGGGACCAGTGTTGCCAACCATCAGCATTTTTACTGGCAGCCAGTACAGCCATTCAAGTCCCATCTGGACAAGGGTAGACTGGTGTACTGTAAGTGGTGTATCTGGTTTTGCAAAAGCATTTGATACAATCCCCCACAAACGCTTAATTTACAAACTGATGTCGGTGGGTATAGACCATAGGGTTTGTTCTTGGATAGAAAACTGTCTGCGGGGGCGTTTCCAAAGGGTAGTGATAAATAACATGTACTCAGAATGGTCTAGAGTGGTTAGTGGGGTACCCCAAGGTTCTGTCCTGGGACCAGTGTTGCCAACTGTCAGCATTTTTACTGGCAGCCAGTAAAAAAACGGGCACTTTTCTCCTGCCAGTAAATGCCAGTAAAGTTTGCCAGTAAAAAATATGGCTGTGACGCTTGGCTCGGAACTGGGCATGCGCAGTTTGGGGCCAGAGCCCGGCCGAGACCATCAAAGTGTCTGCTACAGTGTGTTCGGGCGGTACAGATGGGGGGCTGGTCTGGTGGAGGTGGTGCCTGAGCATTTTGTGTGATGTCATGGTGCAAGGAAGCCGAGCTGAGCAGCCAGAGCCTTGTGTACAGGTCTGCGGAACAGGACCAAGGCAAGCCGGGAGCGGGACTGTCAGTGCTGTTTGGACTGGAGGGGACTGTAGGGACCATCTGGCATGGAGAGAGACTATCACTGTGACTCAGGAGGGGACGCGTTGTGTCGGTGATGTGTCCTGCTGCACACTGCTGTCAGTGTCACTATAAGAATCTATTTCACGTCTGTGCTGCCCATTCTAACTTCCTGTCCCTGAGCCACTTACTATATTGAAAATAAAATAAGAAATATGCTTTTTGCATTATTGGCTTACCTTAAATCGCATTGCTAATTGCATATTATACTTATTGTAGCCCAAACACTTAAAACTGTAATTTTGTAACTTTTGGAAATGTCCGTAAAAACTTGGCTGTGCCAGTAAATTTTGGGCGTCATGTAAGTAAATTTCAATCTGGTAGGTTGGCAACACTGCCCGGGACCAATTCTGTTTAATTTATTTCTAAATGATATAGAGGGTGATATATGAGTGCAGTTACACTCTGCAAGTGCAGTTGCTCTATAGCTTAGTAAATGAGCAGAAGCTCTGCTGACTTCCATCATCCATTCACGTGCAAGCAAAAATACAGTTCTTTTTATTTTCCTTGCATGTGATTGGGTATTCTTTGCAAAGTGAAGCTTTACCTCGTTTACTAAGCTCTGGAGTAACTGCACTTGCACAGTCTTTTTTGCCTTTAGTAAATCAACCCCTATGTAACATTGGGGGTTATTTACTAAAGGAAAATCCACTTTGCACTACAAGTGCACTTTCAGTGCACTTGGAAGTAAAGTCGCTGTAGACCCGAGGGGGACATGCAAGGAAAATAAAAAACAGCATTTTAGCTTGCACATGATTGGATGATAAAATCAGCAGAGCTTCCCCTCCTTTCAGATCTACCCCTTAGATTTAGAGCGATTGCACTTCCAAGTGCACATGTAGTGCAAAGTGGATTTTCCTTTCGTAAATAACCCCCATTGCTTGTAGGCTATGTCTCAGACTGTGATAGTATATGGGGGAGATTTACTAAAACTGGTGCTCACAGAATCTGGTGCAGCTGTGCATAGTAACCAATCAGCTTCCATGTTTTATTGCCAAAGCTTAATTGAACAAGCTGAAGTTTGAAGCTGATTGGTTACTATGCACAGTTGCACCAGATTCTGAGTGCACCAGTTTTAGTAAATCTCCCCCTATGACTTAAAAACATAGCTACAGTTGGTAAAGTGTGCAATACCATTCACCATTAGTTTTGTGCTTGGACAAACTAGTCTACAATTGCTATGCAATCATGTGACGACCCATAACAAACTCATCCACAGCCCAGTTTTGGTCCCAATACATATTTTAAGGGATATCTCATTGTAGGAGTATTCAAGACATTTAGGAATACAGGGGCTGACCCAACTCATCAGGCTCTACCTTTAACTAAAATGTCACTTTGGTGATCTGACTCATTAATTATCTGTTAAAAGAGCCTCTATTCTTATTATAAATTAATTTCTGATTTCTGTATGCTGAAGACATATCGTTTCTGATTTGTTGATAGGTTACCGCACTTTGTACATTAGCATGCTCCTACCTTGTTTAAAGGGTTAGTTCATCTTTTCTGAAAAAATTAACAAGTTAACTAACACCGTACATTCACCGCAGCTTCTCTTTCCACTGTGTTTACCACCATAGGTGCCCACGCAACTGTGCAACTGTGTACGAAATTTGAAATCCCTACTCTTCTCCCTATTCTCTGTGCAGCGCTTCCCGGATAGATTGGAGTGACAGCACTGTTTTGCCTCTCACACCACTCTGCTATTAAAAGGAGAGCGTTGGAGGCTGGGTTGAAGCATCGGCCCAGCCCTGATCAAGATTTATGCAAGTGTTCACGCTTATGTGCATGAGCATGAATGAGCATGAACGTTTGGCACTGGCTTTGGTGGCAGTCACCCTATTTATACTCAGGAGAAGCTGATGAGTGGTTGTCAGCTCCTGTGACCTGACCTATGTTTTGCCATTCTCTGTGTGGATTGTCTTGCCTCCTGACTTTGTGATAACCATCTCTCGCTTTTGCGCATGTCCTCACTGCCTGCGGTTTTTGTACCTGTTCTGCTCATCTGGTATTGACCTTGGCTTGGACTCTGACTTTGCTACTGCATGCTGAATCGGTGCAATTGCTGCCTGGTTGTTGCTGACCTCCGCTATTCTGCTTTCTGCCTCTGTAAGTTTCAGTGCCTCCCATGCATTCCAGCTTTCTGTGATAGATCCAGTCTGAGCAGCTTCAGCATCTCAGCAGCCCCCTGACTGTCTTTTGGTCAATCACTGAGTCTGGATACACTACAGGTACCTGTACCACTTCTTGTTCTGCTACACCCCTATACCACTTCCTGGAGGTACTGGAGAAGTAAGAGAAATGCTTTTTTTAACTTGACCTTGACCAGGTACGTAACAGCAGGAGTCCCCAAGATGGCTAAGGGCAGGACATTGTGGACTGAGAAGGACAGAGCCAGTGTTATTACATATTACATAGTTACATAGTTGGTGAGGTTGAAAAAAGACACAAGTCCATCCAGTCCAAACTGTTTGTGCTTTTATGCTAATAGTACATCGTATGTGGTCGTTAAGGTACCCATCTAATAGTTTTTTTAAATTATCAATGCTCCCTGCTGATACCACTGTTTGTGGAAGAGAATTCCACATCCTCACTGCTCTGACAATAAAGAACCCTCTACGCAGTTTAAGGTTAAACCGCTTCTCTTCTAATTTTAGTGAATGGCTGCGTGTCTTTTTAAATTACCTTTCACTGAAACGTTTTTTCCCTGTGCTAGGGTCACCAGTACGGTACTTATACACCAACATCAAATCCCCTCTCAAGCGTCTCCTCTTCAGAGAGAATAAGTTCAATGTTTGTAGTCTTTCCCCATAGCTGAGATCCTCCAGTCCCTTAATTAGTTTTGTTGCCCTTCTCTGGACTCTCTCCAGTTCCAGCACATCCCTCCTGAAGACTGGGGCCCAGAACTGGATGGCATACTCCAGGTGCGACCAGAGTCTTGTAGAGTAGGTGAATTATCATTTTATCGCTGGAGTGAATCCCCTTTTTAATGCAAAAAATCCAATATTCTGTTAGCTTTGCTTGCAGCAGCTTGGCATTGCATGCCATTGCTGAGCCTGTCATCTATTAGGACTCCCAGGTCCTTTTCCATCCTAGATTCCCCGAGGTTCTCCCCCTAGCGAGTAAATTGCATTCACATTTTTGGCACCTAGATGCATTACTTTACATTTTTCAATATTAAACTTAATTTGCCATGTCGTTGCCCACCCCCTTAATTTTTTAGGTATTTTTGCAAGGTTTCTACATCCTGCGTAAAAGGATATATAAGGTTATTGCTCTGCTCAACTTTGTATCATCCACAAATACTGAGAACGGGCTGTTTATCCCAACCTCCACATCGTTTATGAATAAATTAAACAGGATTGGTCCCCAGACCATTCTGAGTACTCCCCAATAATCACCACCCTTTGAACTCGCCCCTGTAGCCAGTTTTCAATCCAGGAACTAACCCTATGGTCTATGCCAACAGACCTTAGTTTGTACAGTAAACGTTTGTGGGGAACTGTATCGAATGCTTTTGCAAAATCTAGATACACCACATCCACAGCCCTTCATTTATCTAGATGGCAGCTCACTTCTTCATAGAAGGTTAATAGATTGGTCTGGCAAGAACGATTTTTCATGAATCCTTGCTGATTACTGCTAATGATACCATTTTCATTACTACTCTTACTCTTGTATAAAGTCCCTCATCACCCCCTCCAAGAGCTTGCAGACTATTGATGTTAGGCTAACTGGTCTGTAGTTCCCAGGGTTATATCTCAGCCCTTTTTTAAATATTGGTGCCACATTGACCTTTCTCCAATAAGTTGGTACCATTCCAGTCAGTAAACTGTCCACTGTTACACCAGTGGCTATTGAGGCAGCAGTTGTTCTTGCTGATCTAGCAAGAGAGTTTGGGAGTCAGGATGGTGGGAGAGCTCTCTTGCTGGATATGGGGATCTGGGAAACTGTAGGGGTTCCCCATTTAAGATAGATATCAGCCAGTCAGCCTGACCATTCTCTAGTAGATCTCTGAGCCAGTGTCCAATTTGAGGGATTACAGGAAAAGCAGGAAAAGCAATGGAAGGACATCCAATTTTTTGAAGGGCTGATGGTCTTTAGCTCACTGATGGTTTATCTCTACATGGGGCCTAAACATATCAGTGTCACAATTCTGATACAAAATTGACACTTCTAGGAATGTTTAGTTAGGATATTTCCTTCGACCCCTATGTTATCAGTGTGTTTTTGTTGCTGGTGCAAAAAATCTTGAAAGATCAGCACGTAGCCTCCCTGGCTATGATTATGTCAGATTTTTTCATCTCAAAGCGGTACATTGTTTTGCATGGAAATTTTGCATTTTATATTGTAGGCCTGTAATTCTTAGTAATAATAACACACTTAAATATGTCCAAACAAGAGTCTAGTAGACATCCAGGGTATGATAAAGTTTGAAACATGAAATCTTAAATTATAATATAATGAATAACTAATTATAAAAAATTATAATATAATAATAATAAATGAATTTCCCCACGATTCACTATCGCTCAATTCTGCAAGTGTTCTAATTTACTATCGCTGTTTTCTAGCTGGTCTAAAACCGTTTTTGACGTAAAGAGACACTTTTTGGTTGCCATGGACAATCTCAAGTTTCCAGGCAGAAAGAATAGTATATATACACTGGACAAAGCACGAGGGACAAAAGGGAGGTGAAATGATTTGATACAGTAATGTAATCTGTAAGATTACAGTGTACTGTATGTGTTATGTTTTTTGTACTTTTTGAATTTGCCACCAGGCTCCGCCCCCATGCATTGCAACGCTTGCAGGGTTCGGAGCCCTGGCACACAGAGCATCGGGCAGAGGACACAGCCTGCAGACACAGTGGGGGGACATCACAGGATCCTGGTGATCCTGAGATGCAATCCGAGTGTGGCTCTGAGGTTACCACTAATGGTACTGAAATGTAACCCCGAGCCACACTCGGGATTACCGCCAGGGAGGTTTAAGAGGAGAGCCACCCTAAAGGAAAAGTTCTGCTTAAAATACTCCTCCCCTGCCACATTTGACATGTAATTTTTTTTTTTGGGGGGGGGTGGATTCCTAGTTTTGACAGGTACTTCCTCTTGGATCGCCTAGGTGGAACTTCTCTCCCCTCCCTCCCTGCAGTCTTCTGGCACATGTTACAGGTCCCAGAAGATTTTTAGGCTTTTTCCCTCTGTTTTCCCCTAGTAATCTGCCCACTAACTCACTTCCTATATCAGAGTGCCCCCACTCTAGATCAATGAGCATAGAGGGCACCTTTGGACAGCAGCATTGTCAGTTTGGGGGGAGGGGAGTGTTAGATGTACTAGCAGATTTAAAGACACTAGCATATTGACGCAAACTCCAGCTAACACGTTATAAGCAGTTACAACAGTTTTTTTTTTCTTTTTAGGATAAAAGTTTTACATAAATAAATAAAGGTGATCATTGCGAGCACCCCTCGCAGTGTTAAATGGTTTGTCTTATTCCTGTAACTGCAAGAGAGCTTACACTTTTGAAAAACAACAGACTTACTGGCTGGATCACCAGATGAAAATAGAAGAAAGAAAGCCTACATACTCTAGGGTTGATTACACACAGGCTATTTTCTTGCAGTGATTACTACCTTTTTTTGTTACAGCAATATGTCACTAAGAAAATCATAGTTATTTTCTATGGGATTGATAACAGTGATGTTTTTAAAGGGATCTGTCACTCTGTCGCTCAGCAATGCTTTTTTATGAAATGTTGCAGCAATCACTGTGCTTGGCTTTAAATCACTGGACAAGGACAGCAACTTTGTAGCATGGCATACCCCAATGCTGTAACAAATCGCCAGCATTAGTGTCATTAGTCTAAATATGCCATAGTCTTTATTTTCTATTGTTTTATTATGTGTATTATAACATATCTATAACTACTGATTTTTTGGTGTGCTGCACCAGTGGTTCACTGAGATCAAAACATTTTTTTAAAGGTATCTTTGGGGTAAAGATTTTAAGAAAAACAAAAATGTATATTATTGATTCTTACTGAATCTGAGACATGGTGGCTGCATTATTTTTTAATTTTTTTTTACAATTTATTTTTATCCTGGTAATTATTTATTTATTATTTATTTATTACAGGATTTGTATAGCGCCAACAGTTTACACAGCGCTTTACAGTATAATCCTGCCAGTAACACTTTCTGTCCCAGGGTGACAACCAAACTAAGCAGAGTTGTCACCCTAGGAAGTTAGGGCTACCTACCGCCTCCCTCTCTTCTCCATAAAAGAAGGTGTTCATAGTTCATAGAGATAGCAGGGAACAATGCTAACAGTCCAGAGGCAGTGAGCACAGGAAGTTATCATAAAAATGGTAATGAAAAAAAAAATAGTACACAGAGTCCAGCTCTAGTTACGAGAATCACTACAGAAGCGCTATTGTCATAATAGATTATGACCAGCTTTCATGTGAAAAAAAAACACACAAGTCAGTTCAGTTGATATATGGTGAATAAAGTCCCATAAGATACAGTAGTGATGATCCTATGATAATAAAACAATAGTGCACCTCACACCAAAGTCCGTGTGCCACACACCCCTTTGGGGTTCACACTCACCAGAGAGATGAACACATCAGGCATTGATATGTATGGGCAGCCGTCAATCTCAATATCATGGAAAGGGTCACACTAAGTCCTGCGATCTCCACCGGTACTGTCACCAGTAGGGATGAGCCGAACACCCCCGGGTTCGGTTCGCACTAGAACTTGCGAACGGACCGAAAGTTCGCACGAACGTTAGAACCCTATTAGTTACAATGGACGCGAACGTTCAAAATCTAAAAGGCTAATTAAAACGGCCAATATGCATGTTATTGTTATAGAAAAGGTTTGGGGACCCGGGTCCTGCCCCAGGTGACATGTATCAATGCAAAAAGAAGTTTTAAAAACGGACGTTTTTTCTGGAGCAGTGATTTTAATGATGCATAAAGTGAAAAAAAAAAAGTGAAATATTCCTTTAACCTCCTTGGCGGTAACCCCGAGTCTGGCTCGGGGCCAGCTTTTTGTGCTGGGAGCGGTAACCCCGAGCCAGACTCGGGCTTGCGTTGCGGGATGCAGGGGGGAAGTTCCTTACCTTTTCCCCTGGATCCTGCGATGTCTCCCCGCTGTGTGAGCGAGCCGTCCGCTCGCTCGATTCACACAGTGCCGGGTGCCGCCGATCTCCGTTCCCTGTGACGTTACGACGCACGGGAGCGGAGATCGGCGCCAAATTCAAAAAAGTTTAAAAACACAACACATATACAATACTGTAATCTTACAGATTACAGTACTGTATACAAAAAATACACATCCCCTTTGTCCCTAGTGGTCTGCCCAGTGCCCTGCATGTCATTTTATATAATAAAAAGATTTTTTTTCTGCCTGGAAACTGGAGATTGTCCATAGCAACCAAAAAGTGTCCCTTTATGTCAAAAGTGGTTTTAGACAGCTAGAAAACACCGATAAAAAAATAAAAGCACAATTTATCATCAAACAATAAATTTAATGACAGCGACTATTCTGCAACTGAGCAAATTTCAGTGTTTTTGATTTGATTACATTATTGAATCATTTTTATATATATTTTTATTATATTATAATTTATTATTTTGTGTTTCAAACTTTATATCATACCCGGGATGTCTACTAGACTCTGGTTCGGACAGATTTAAGTGAGTTATTCATAAGAATTGCATGCCTACAATATAAAAACGCCAAATTTCCATGCAAAATAATTGTACCGCTTTCAGCACTAAATTCCAGCCAGAATCATACCGCCAGGGAGGTTAAATATGGTACCTGGGGGGTGTCTAAAGTATAAAGAAAAAAAAAAAAAGTATGCCTGTGAAGTTACATGTGTTTCCCGTGTTTAGAACTGTCCCTGCACAAAATGACATTTGTAAAGGAAAAAAAGAAGCCATTTAAAACTGCTTGCGGCTTTAATGTTATGTCTTGTCCAGGCAATATGGATGAAAATCTTTGAGAAAAATGGCATGGCTACCCCATCCCCCCCCCCCCCCCCACCCCAGCTTATTACCAGCCCCTTTGGGTCTTGTATGGATATTAAGGGGAACCCTGCACCCAAAATAAAACCCTATACCTCACACCCCAAGCCAACCCACCCCCACCCCACCCAACGTCCACACACACCAACTCACTCATAGTCACCCCTCTTTCCAATCAAACCACAAAACTCACTCATCTCTCACCTCACTTTCACCAGACGCCCCCGTACCCATCACCCACCACTACTACACAGCCCGCAGCTCACAACCATCTCATCTTATCAACAATCAATCACACATCAAACCAACATCAAACAAACAAAAACAACATCAAATCACAACCAACAATCACCTCCATCAACGATCATCACGGACAATCTCACAACCCCCCCCCCCCCACAACCAACACGAAACGCCTCACCACCAATCATCACCAACCCCGCTCAACCCCACCCACCCCGGACCAGACCCATACAAACCTCTATCACTTCTGAATCAACAAAATCACAAATCATAAACATCGCACCCATCAATCCACAGACCCCCATACACCCTACCCCCCCGTCGCTCTCCCCCCCACACAACCCCCTCGCGCACTCACACCCCTCCCACCTCCCCAGTCAATCAATCACAACAAATCAAAACATCAAACACATCACACCTCAAAACACTCAAATCAACAAAAACTAAAACAGACAACACACATCATGCACAACAAAAAACATCACTCAAAAAAACAACAAAATCATCATCCACCATCAAAATCAAAAATCAATTCATCATCACCAAAATCAGCCCATCATCAGTCAAACCAAAAATCAATCACACCACATCACATCAACCCACCAACAACCTCACATTCATCACCCCAATCACCCCCACAATCAATCACTCACACATCAACCAAACAACAACACCCATCACACAACAACCTCACTCAAATCAAAACACACACAACCACATCATCAAAACATCACATAACTTCACACAAATCACCAACAACCAACAAATCACACACCTCAACCACCACAAATCATCAAACACAAAAACATCACTCACATCACACACACACCCAACAACACATCAACAAATCGTCATCAACAACACACACCACCACACAAAAAACAACAACAAAATACCCACCACAATAAAACCCTATATACTCTATATACTCTGAACCGCAGTATACAGGCGGTGCAAACAAGACAGGGACTGTAGGTATATACTGTATGTATGTACAGTGGTGTGAAAAAGTGTTTGCCCCCTTCCTCATTTCCTGTTCCTTTGCATGTTTGTCACACTTAAGTGTTTCGGAACATCAAACCAATTTAAACAATAGTCAAGGACAACACAAGTGAACACAAAATGCAATTTGTAAATGAAGGTGTTTATTATTAAAGGTGAAAAAAAATCCAAACCATCATGGCCCTGTGTGAAAAAGTGATTGCCCCTAAACCTAATAACTGGTTGGGCCACCCTTAGCAGCAACAACTGCAACCAAGCGTTTGCGATAACGTGCAATGAGGCTTTTACAGCATCCTGGAGGAATTTTGGCCCACTCATCTTTGCAGAATTGTCCTAATTCAGTTACATTAGAGGGTTTTCGAGCATGAACGGCCTTTTTAAGGTCATACCACAACATCTCAATAGGATTCAGGTCAGGACTTTGGCTAGGCCACTCCAAAGTCTTCATTTTGTTTTTCTTCAGCCATTCGGTGGTGGACTTGCTGGTGTGTTTAGGATCATTGTCCTGCTGCAGAACCCAAGTTCGTTTCAGCTAGAGTACACAAACAGATGGTCGGACATTCTCCTTCAGGATCTCTTGGTAGACAGCAGAATTCATAGTTCCTTTTATCACGGCAAGTCTTCCAGGTCCTGAAGCAGCAAAACAGCCCCAGACCATCACACTACCACCACCATATTTTACTGTTGGTATATTGTTCTTTTTCTGAAATGCAGTGTTCCTTCTACGCCAGATATACTTGGACACACACCTTCCAAAGAGTTCCACTTTTGTCTCATCGGTCCACAGAATGTTGTCCCAAAAGTCTTGGGGATCATCAAGATGTGTTGTGGAGAAATTGAGACGAGCTTTGATGTTCTTTTTGCTCAGCAGTGGTTTTCTCCTTGGAACTCTGCCATGCAGGCCATTTTTGCCCAGTCTTTTCCTGATGGTGGAGGCATGAACGCTGACCTTAACTGAGGCAAGTGAGGCCTGCAGTTCCTTGGACGTTGTTGTGGGTTCTTTTGTGACCTCTTGGATGAGTCGTCGCTGCGCTCTTGGGGTAATTTTGGGCGGCCGGCCACTCCTGGGAAGGTTCACCACTGTTTCATGTCTTCGCCATTTGTGGATAATGGCTCTCACTGTGGTTCGCTGGATTCCCAAAGCTTTGGAAATGGCTTTATAACCCTTTCCAGACTGATAGATCTCAATTACTTTCTCTCTCAATTGTTCCTGAATTTCTTTGGGTCTCGGCATGATGTGTAGCTTTTAAGGATCTTCTGGTGGACCTTACTGTGTCAAGCAGCTCCTATTTAAGTGATGCCTTGATTGTGAACAGGTGTGGCAATAATCAGGCCTGGGTGTGGCTAGAGAAATTGAACTCAGGTGTGGACAACCACAGTTATAGTATGTTTTAACAAGGGGGGCAATCACTTTTTCACACAGGGCCATGATGGTTTGGATTTTTTTCACCTTTAATAATAAACACCTTCATTTACAAATTGCATTTTGTGTTTACTTGTGTTGTCCTTGACTATTGTTTAAATTGGTTTGATGTTCCGAAACACTTAAGTGTGACAAACATGCAAAGGAACAGGAAATGAGGAAGGGGGCAAACACTTTTTCACACCACTGTATGTATGTATGGACTGTTGGTGTATACTGTGCTGTGCTGGAGGCACACAAAACACACTAACTCCTGCAGATGGCTGTCTTAGGTGACAACAGGGCAGATACAGTGTAAGGTGGTTTAGTGTGCTACTGCTGTGCTATACTCACACAGCACACACACACACTAACTCCTGCAGATGGCTGGATTGGTAGAGAACAGCACTGAAAGGAACACACTATCCCTGCCTATTTTTCCTCTATCCCTACACTTTCCCCACAAGCAAAGGCTGAGAAGAATACACTATCCCTGCCTATTTTTTCTCTTTCCCTACACTTTCCCCACACAGAAATGATTCACATATAGTGTGTACATGTACAGTACACTGTCACTGTTCCTCAAGCCGGAACACACTACACGAGGCTGCCGGCGCGGCGGCCTTATATAGTGTGGGGCGTGTACTAAACCCCCTGAGCTATAATTGGCCACAGGCATCCTGCCTGTGGCCAATTATTGCTCTCCTCGCCGCTGGCTCTATGATTGGCCAAGCATGCGGGGTCACAGTGGATGCTTGGCCAATCATCAGCCAGCAATGCACTGTGACTGGCGCAGTGCATTGTGGACCGTTTGCATCACACGAATTTGATGCGAACGGCCCTCAGAGTTCTGCCCTCGACGAGCGGACGAACGGCCGATGTTCGATTCGAACATGGGTTCGAATCGAACACCGGGCCCATCCCTAGTCACCAGAAGGCTTTCTAACCAGGGGGACAGTACCGGTGGAGATCGCAGGACTGTGTGACCCTTTCCATGATATTGAGATTGATGGCTGCCCATACATATCAATGCCTGATGTGTTCATCTCTCTGGTGAGTGTGAACCCCAAATGGACTTTGGTGTGAGGTGCACTATTGTTTTATTATCATAGGATCATCACTTCTGTATCTTCTGGGACTTTATTCCCCATCTATCAACTGAACTGACTTTTGTGTTTTTTTTACACATGAAAGCTGGTCATCATAATCTATTATGACAATAGCGCCGCTGTAGTGATTCTAGTAACTAGAGCTGGACTCTGTGTACTATTTTTTTCATTACCATTTTTACAATACTGTCATGCATGGCATTTAAGCGGCTGTTGATGTGATTTTATTAATAACGTTACTTTAGTTTATTTGTCATTTTATATTATTATTATAAATTATTATTATATTATTTATTATTTAACAAACCTGATACCCGCATAGCGCCGAGATAGTGGAAATAGGTCTGTATTTTTACAGGAAGTTATCAGCTCACACAATTTCTTTCTGGATAACCAACCTTTTTCTTTTTTTTGTACTTGTTGAACAGATGTAATACAACATTTTCAATGGTATATTTAACAGACCAAAAGGGAGCAAACAATAGAAATGTATTATTCGAGTTTACATACACTTTAACATTGTCACAAGAGAGCTAAGTCACTTGCTTTAAGTGTCAGCAGATGCCGCTCATCACTGCCAAGCCACTGCATCTTGTAAGCTAGTCCAAACAAACGGGGGCGACAAAAGCTCTGCTCCCATATGTACCAGTGTCAGCTATCAGCATCTCCCTGGAATGCTGAAGCCAGTGCTGCTGTGTGCACTGATTGGCCGAGCAGGCTGTGTGATTCATTCCAGACTGCTGGAGCTATTGGTCTCCCTAGTAGCAGACTCTGTTGGGGGAGGCTGAGCCAGTGCTGGGGAGAGCACAGAACTGAGACTGATGCGTATTGGGGAAACAGCACCGACATCGCATAGGCACTGGGGCTGGCTGCATGCAATTTGGAGGTCCAGAGATCCTTATGCAAGGTAAGATTTCATATCATGTGAATTATATTTGATGCTCTTTGCTATACAGAACTTAGTAGCTGTGTCTTTAGGAAAATCTGAGCACTTGTTAATTCATGTGCATTCATCTATGCTGGGATTAATGGCATTTCACATATGTAAAAGCAGAGTCTTAATGCTGCAAACCTTGCGCTGACAAAAGATGGATGAGAACTGATTTAGCAGTCATGAACGTGTATCTGGATTTGCTGGAATTCTAAGAAAATTGAATACATTTAAGCTATTAGTTCAATTCATGTATATTATAAATTAAGTATTCTGTGCATGGATGGTTAGTGGTATTAATTAAAGCAGAGAAACGCCACAATGGTATTTTTCTAATGTGCGTTAGACCAGCATGTAACTCTTTCTGTGGATTCAAGGGCCTCTGAGACTTGCTCCCTAATATTGATCAGCTGTGTGTAACTTCTATAGAGAGCAATGGTGCCTGCTGGCACATTATATTGTATCCTTTATAATAAACTGGAGACCGTAGTGCGTGAAGTATTTGTTACTATTGTGAAAACGGTAGAACCGGATAACATTTGATCATCCAGCAGAATAAACTGTATAACACTGACATTCATCCCCCCCTGCGTCTTGTCTATGTGTTGTGGGAACAGATGTTATATCTTGGAAGCTGATCTCTTAAATTAACCAAGATAAATTCTTGTAATCCCAAAGCCAGATCATAATCGGACACATTCATTGCTTGCAGCTTGGTGCAGTGAAAAATACTTATCTTGTAAGTAGGCCAAGATAACTGATTAGATTACAGAATTTAGATTTGGCAAATGCCATTTTTTGCCAAGGGAATGCAAGAGGGTTCTCTTCCCCAGGCTGATAAGAGGTTAAAGACTGTTCTAAACCATTTCATTTGCAGCCTGTGATATATGTTAATATTATATTGTATATAAAAAAAATGTTGGCTTCTGTGAGAAAATGGAGGTGTGGTTCTAGTGCTCTTGGCAGAAAAGGGAAAGGACTGGTTAGGTATAGGCAGTATTAAAGCTGCAGAGAAGATTCAGCACCGGGTCTATGGAGAGCTCCTCTCTGTCATGTGTCAAAGGACCTGTACAATGTGGAAGACTCAGAGACAGATGTACAGTCATGGATCTTATTGACTCAAAGCTATGCGCAGAGAACTGGCCGGGGTTACCTAGGTGATTTCTGGTCATTTAAAAGCCAAATTGAAGGAGACTGGAATTGGAATTGAAAAACATGCCACTGCCATTTACAAGAGGCACTGCAAAGAATATCTCAGAAGGGCCACGATAAGGAGTTCTGCGTTGTAAAGTGTGAATCAACATGTGATCACAGCAACTCAAGGACATGCTGATTTATATGCAAGTGCCTTAGTGACCTTGGGAATTCCAGGGCAGGCCTGTGTCTAGGGTACTTCAAATTTAAATGGCTTACTCTCCTAGAAATTCCCAAGTTTAATATAATCATTCTAGTAGCTGTCTTGTAGAGGTATATGTCAAGTTAAATGAACATTTCTTTCCTGCCTGCCAAAAACATTCTTATTCAATACACTTATTGTGATAGAAATGACTATAATGCGAAAATATATGAGCACTAGCAGATATTAATCAGAAGTAGGTTGCCATGATATGAAGGCTTCATGGTGTTCGTTTAGTAGGCCTTTGTTCTATTTGGAGATGTCTTTCACATACATTGTATTTGGCAGTGTGTAAGAGACTGCATTAGCCATTCGATTCTTTGAATCTGGACATCTTCTTGTTTTAGCTTGACAGTTGATAGGATATACACATGCATGTCAGAGGGCTACAACTGGTTGGAGATAATGAGACTGATTTACTAAAGGAGTTGAGAATCTTCACACAATAAATTGTGTTAATATTCACTTCAGATATCCAATTACAGGGGAAAAAATAATGTACCTGTTTCATCTGCGCATGATTGGTATTCAAAGTGAACATAAATTAATTAATAGTTGAAGTGAATATCCACACAATTTATTGGGGTTGATTTACTAAAGGAAAATAGGATGTTCACTTTGCAAATACTTTTCATTCTGCCGGGCAATTTTGTCTGAGCTTAGTCAATGAGGTCAAGCTGCGCTGACTTCCATCATCAAAAATAATGTTTTTTTTTATTTTTTTATTTGCATGTGATTGGAAAGTCATTAAAGAGCAAATCATCACCTTCACTAAGCCAAGGGAAAATTCCCTGGTAAACTGAACATCCTATTTTTTTTTTAGTACCTTTTAGTAAGCCAACCCCATTGGGGTTGATTTACTAAAACTGGAGAGTGCAACATCTGGTGCAGCTGTGCATAGAAACCAATCAGACTCCATTTTTTTTTTTTTTGTCAAAGCTTAACCACTTACCCACTGGGCACTTAAACCCCCTTCCTAACCAGACCAATTTTCAGCTTTCGGTGCTCTCACACTTTGAATGACAATTACTCAGTCATGCAACACTGTTCCCAAATGAATTTAGTGTCCTTTTTTTCACACAAATAGAGCTTTCTTTTGGTGGTATTTAATCACCGCTGGGTTTTTTATTTTTTGCGCTATAAATCAAAAAATACTGCAAATTCGGTAAAAAAAATTCTTTGTTTCTATTAAAAATTATTGCAGAGTATTGGCGAGTATTGGCAGAGTATTGGTGAGTTTTGGCGAGTATTGGCAGAGTATTGGCAAGTATTGGCAGAGTATTGGCGAGTATTGGCAGAGTGTTGCAGTGTTGCACAGTATTGGTAGAGTATTGCACAGTGGTGGCAGAGCATTGCACAGTGGTGGCAGAGCATTGCACAGTGGTGGCAGAGCATTGCACAGTGGTTGCAGAGTATTGGACCCGGCGGTCACAGATGTTCCCGAGTGCGCGCCCCAGGGGGCGCGTGGGAGCAAGTTTCTGGGAGGACGTCCGTCCGAGCATTGCACAGTGGTTGCAGAGTATTGCACAGTGGTGGCAGCGTATTGCACATTGCAGGCACTGACCAGCGCTGTGGGCACTACACATCCAGCCCACAGCGCTGGTCCCGTCTCTCCCCCTTTCCGCTTCTCCCCTCTCACTGTACCGATCGATACAGAGAGGGGAGGGAGGAACCGGCGGCATGACGTGACGCCGGTTTGTGTACATGTGATCGCTCCGTCATTTGACGTAGGACGTCCACCCAGAATAAGCCGACCGCGCTGTAGCCGTCTTTCGGCTATGGCCCGGTCGGCATGTGGTTAATTGAACAAGCTGAAGTTAGAAACTGATTGGCTACTATGCACAGCTGCACCATATTTTGCACTCGGTTTTAGTAAACCAACCCCATTGTGTTACGATTATAAGCTCCCTTAGGAGATGTCTAAAAAAACACTCAAATCTATTTGTTGCTATTCATTTAAACTATTTTACGTTAACCTGACTTCCAGGATTATAAAGGGACATTAGAGCAATGATAATGTATATACTATACACATCGTGACACACCTGATAAATTGTTCTAGGTGGCATCTTCTCAGGCCAATCCAAATGCAGCTTACAACCCTAGTTTCCAAACTTTACTATATTTTGTTATCATGATCCCATAATTATAGGTCTTTTTCCCATTTGTGTTGGAGTCCATTCAAACAAAGAAGGGGTAGCAGTCACCAGCCCAGAGCTGCAATAAAAATCTTATAAGTCTCATGGCATCACATTATTGGGCAAATACATTTTAAGAGGTTGCTTATGCAATTTCTGTTCCTTTCTCATGTGCTCTTTTTGATTTTAAATTACTTTTGAGGACGTGGCACTGTTATACATTAAGACCCCCCACAGCACCATCCTGTGATGGAGTCTTGTGACACTTGTTGATTCCTCTCCTTATGCAATTTCTAGTTGGGTGCAAAACTAGTCTTGGCCAGAGATATGTATTTTACTTAAAGTGGTAACAAAGTCTCTGTTTTTATTTTTACCTACAGGTAAGCTTATAATAAAGCTTACCTGTAAGTTAAATTAATATCTCCTAATCATGCACCGTTTAGGAGATATTCTAGTAGCAGCCAATGACATCGCTGGCGCATGCCCTCTGAAATAACGGCATACCTGGGCCGTTCCTTCAGAGCTCTGTGCCATGGCAATGTCTCCCGCGCATGCTATTGGCCATGCCTGACATGCATGGCCATTCAAACGGTCGCAGCCTGTGAACCCGGAAGGACAACCGATTGAAGATGGAAGCTTCTGCAGCAGTGACAGCACGCCGCTAGAGGGCTTCGTTTCAAGGTAAGTCTTTCAAATGCAAACTAGCACATTATGCCTTTACCTTGCAGGAAAAGTTTTTCTTTTGTTGTTCAAGTTTACTACCGCTTTAAAGCTTTTAATAGCTTGTACATATCTTCACTCTTGTAAATCACACAAAATATACTCCTAGGATTGTCACCAATAAAAAAAATGCAACACAATGACAAGAGAGACAAAAGGGGAAAACAGTGCTGTCTATGAAGAGCGGTGAACGACGCAAGTGGTAACCAGTAATATGTGAACAGTAGTGAGTTGCTTACTATAGGATTAGATTAAATGTAGCATGTTCTTTATGAGTTTTTTATCCGTTCACTGTTCTTCAACAAAACGAACTATAAAACTATGAAGGAAACCACAGTCAGCTGCATCTGCTCTGTACTTAATTTTCATTGCCACTATAGTACTAAAACTCCCACTATAATACTTACAGTCAGAACCAAATGCTCTGCATTCTGAAGCTGCAGCTGAAACAGTCATATTGTCATATTTCATGCTCTGAAGGTGAGTATTGGGGATGTGTTTAGGACTGCTTTCAGAAGGATTTCATGAGAAAAAAGTAAGCCTGACATTTCATGGTGAATCAACCATTTGGCACCGGCATACTGATAGAAATAAGGATTCTTATGGAATGGAAGAAAATATTTTTACAATGGGCAGTAACCATTATAACTGGGGCAATATACTGTACTTTTCAGATGCAAATGATTCATCCACCATAACTGTAGTAAATGTTTTCAGCTTAGTCCTACTATGAGAGAGGTTTTACACTCACTTTATATGCCTCTTGATTGAGTTAACAGTACTCACACAGACCCGTTCATTTTAAACTAGGACAGCACCTGCACCTATGTGCTACAATTTCGTATGATTAATATATTTGTACCTTCACCAACAAACTCTCGTCTTTTTTTGTCTCACTGTTTTTGAATCATGCTGAACAAACACCTGTTTTATATTACTCTGTTTACTTCTTGATTTATGCAGAAACTCGTAATGGTGTCACTTTGTTGCCATGGCAAATTCAAACTGTCTTCCCAACCACATTTTTCATTTTACTTTGATGTTCCTCCAGAAGGACGGCTAGCACAAAGGTTTCCAAATGTACTGAGTTGATATTTCTGCCTTATTAAAGGAAGGATGATTATAACGGCAGTCAGAATGATCACAGCAGTCAATGTTTGTCTGGGTTTTAATAGCTTATGCATTTCTAAAAGGCTAATTACATACATATGGCCAGTGGCGGCTGGTGCTCCAAATTTCCAGGGGGGGAGGGTCGCTCAAACAAACTGAAAAATTCAGAAAAATACTGAAAAAAAAAACATCAATTGCAGTTTCACTGTGCCCATCAAATGCAGCCATTGTGCTATCAATTGCAGCCACTGTGCCTATCAATTTCAGCCACTGTGCCCATCAAATGCAGCCACTGTGCCATCAATTGCACCCACTGTGCCCCTCAAATGCAGCCACTGTTCCCCATCAAATGCAGCCACTGTGCCCCATCAAATGCAGCCACTGTGCCCATCAAATGCCACCACTGTGCCCATCATATGCAGCCACTGTGCCCTTCAAATGCAGCCACTGTGCCCCATCATATGCAGCCCCTGTGCCCATCAAATGCAGCCACTGTGCCCCATCAAATGCAGCCACTGTGCCCCATCAAATGCAGCCACTGTGCCCCATCATATGCAGCCACTGTGCCCCATCATTTGCAGCCACTGTGCCCATCATATGCAGCCATTGTGCCCATCAAATGCAGCCAATGTGCCCATCATATGCAGCCACTATGCCCATAATATACAGCCACTGTGCCCATCAAATGCGGCCACTGTGCCCCATCAAATGTGGCTACTGTGCCCCATCAAATGCAGCCACTGTGCCCATCAATTGCAGCCACTGTGCCCATAATATGCAGTCTCACCCATGCCAATCATATGCGGCCTCACTGTGCCCATCATATGCAGCCTCACTATGCCCATCATATGCGGCCTCACTATGCCCATCATATGCGTCCTCACTGTGCCCATAATATGCAGCAGCCTGTACAGTATGGAGGGACAGGTGATGTATACCTGCAGTCAGTGATGATGGAGGAAGGTCACTAGTATATAAAGGAAGGAAGGTGGGTGTATACATCTATATATATATACCACCATCTTCCTTCCTATATATAGAGACCTTCCTCCATACAGCTATACACCCACATCTTATCCTGACTGTATATTGGAGACCTTCCTCCATCATCACCGACTGCAGATATACATCATCTGTCCTGTTACTATGTATAAAGCTGTATACAGGACAGATGATGTATAACTGCAGTCAGGGATGATGGAGGAAGGTCTCTATATACAGGAAGAAAAGATGGTGGGTGTATATATAGCTGTATACATCCACCTTCCTTCCTGTATATAGGGACCTTCCTCCATCATCACTGACTGCAGACACACACCATCTGTCCTGTATACAGCTATATACCGTAACCTACATAGTAACAGGACAGATGATGTATATCTGCATTTACAGTAATGATGGAGGAAGGTCTCCAATATACGGTCAGGATAAGATGTGGGTGTATAGCTGTATACGGTTCGGCTGGAGAACAGTCAGGGAGGATCACTATCTCTATCTCTCTTTCAGTCTCTCTGCTCCTCTAGCCGTGTGATCATGCCTGTGCCCAGTCTGCATTGACTGCTCTGGTAGGGAGAGAAGTTGGGAAGTTACTGTGTGTATTAATACTGTACGGCGTATGCCTATGCGAACCGGCGGCTGTCAGTGAGTGCTGGCTGGGAATCAATCAACATAATCCATGTCTAGAGACCATCTGAGGCCCGCAGGTTGCACTGAGATGGATGGATCGGTGCTGCTTAGCTAAGATTATTAGCTTACTCATCTATTCCGTCAGGCTGTGCTCTCTGAGTGGTGTAAAACCGGAAGTACCATCCTCCGGACCCGCCAATCAGGTACAACAGGGTGGAATGGAATAATGAATGAATGGTTGTAGAGTGGGACTGGGAGTGTTCAGGACGCATTGCCTGCGCCCAAACACCACCAGTTTACACTCCAAACACCACCCAATGAAGCTTTTCTGCTACAATCACCTGATTGCAGCAGTCAAGCTTCTAATGGACAGCTCAGTGTCCAATGTCCTGCTTTGGGGGGGGATTGGGGGCGGCACCCGATGGGCCGCCACTGCATATGGCAATGTTTTACTTAAACATATATTAGCATCAGTGTTAAATTTAAGTAAAAAATTAAGGATTTTCTATCTTATAGGCATAACATATTATAGAAATAATAATTTTGCCTAAATGGCACCCTGAACAATGTGAGAAGAATAAAAAAAAATCCCATGCACTGCCCTAATGATCAAGGATATCCAGGAGCTGCTGCAAGCACCCTAATGTGTTCCCACACCAATTGGAAGCAAAAATGAAAAAATGATGCTGTGCTGCTAATAGTACAAAAAAATAAATAAATAAATAAATAAATAAATATATATATATATAACATCCTCCAGAGGTTTAATCAAAAACCACGAATATTATAGAATATACAATTACATTGTAATGTTGTTGATATTTCCTTTATATAAATGTCCAGTGAAAAACATCTCAACGTATATCACAATGGAATACCACAAAATAACATATAAAGGATGCCTAAAACCCACAAAGGTAAAACCCCCTATGAGGAAGTATATCAGATGACATATAATTAATTTAAAAAGAATATGAAATAAATTATGATAAATATAATATGTGAAAAACAGTGTCATTGAATCCCAGCCTATATCAAAAAAAGACCAAAAGAGCGTATAAATGTACAAACACCCGCCAGAGGTCAGAATACCTATTGGGAGGGTATATTAAATGATATGTCTCAGTCAAAGCAAATAGTAGATAAATGGCAGACAGACATATAAATCCTCATACTCTAATTGTAAGAAACTTAAAAAAACAAATAAAGAATTCAAAAATAATAAAAGTCCAGTGAAAGTTCATAAGTCCCAATTCACACATGAAACTTCATAGAGAAAAACACACCCATGGTACTTTTAATGTAGTAAATGTGACTGTGATCCACCACCAGCCAGCATGCATGCTCACCACAAATTAAGATAGGTCAAATAGCGCTTGTTATAAAGCCTTATTATGGTGTCCACAGTGGTCTTTCACTTTCCACAGGGGAACAATAGGTGCGATCAACAAGCAACTTTAGGCCGGAAAACGGGCTCATAAAGAAAAGGAAGAGGGCTTCCATAGTAAAGCAAAATGTATTATATCAGCTTAAAATACACTCACAGTGTATTCTTATACAACAGTAACAGGCTCCACAAAATAACATTGGTGTACCAAGATGGCAGACTACCGGTTTGCGCAGGATGAGACATCACCCAGCTTCTGATCCGACGCGTTGCATCACAAAACACATGACTCATCAGGGATCTCATGTTCTGTGGC
Source organism: Lithobates sylvaticus (assembly GCA_028564925.1). Taxonomy (NCBI): domain Eukaryota; kingdom Metazoa; phylum Chordata; class Amphibia; order Anura; family Ranidae; genus Lithobates; species Lithobates sylvaticus. Next base: position 384,759,759 of record CM053030.1, read on the forward strand.
GCAACGTGTTGAACTGGATAATTCCTGCGCAAACCGGAAGTCAGCCAGCACAGCATAATTTTTTCTATTTTACAATGAAAAATTTACCTTTTGTCTGGAATTCCTCTAGAAAAATAGCAGTGCACTTCCTGATATGTGAGGGTGCCTAGGCACTCCTTTGTCTACATTGATAGAGACAGAGTTCTGCTTCTTCGTGTAATAGCCTCCAGTAAGGAGAACAGTGGGAAGCAACACCAGTGACGTCATCAAATCACACTTCAAATCAGCAGAGCCTAAAGCCTCAGTCAGATGAGCGTTGACATCCGTCTCGCATACTGAGCCCTTGTTTTCTGCATCTGCATCTGCCTTGGAGCTGCGCTCAGGTAGACTATACAAGTGGATGCAGAAACAGTAGCTTGCACGGACACAGCTGCATGTCAAGATTTGACATCCATTCAGGAGCAGGTGCAGGGATCCAAATGCAGACAGTGTGCTGCCCACTGTTCTCCTTGCTGGAGGCTATTACGTGAGGAAACAAAACTCAGCTTTTTGTAATTTTTGATTAAATATATAGTTGCAGGCAGGCATGTTGTTTCCTACTTCATGGCATTACACAGTTGTGCTCTACCCCTCCTTTTCACAATACAAGTCTATGGATTTGATTTACTGACTGTTCACTTTGCAAGGAAATTATCACTGTGTAAGTAAAAGCTTGATAAATGTAGTGAAAATTCACTTGGCAAAGAATATTCAATCCCATGTACAAAAATAAAATTTTTGCTTGCTCATGATTGGATGAATAAAGTCAGCAGAGTTCCACCACATTCACAAAGCTAAGGCAAATGTACTTGCAAAGTAAACAGACTGTTTGAGTTTAGTAGATCAACCACTATCAGTTAGCCAACTCCATGAAAATAATGTACTCTCTATGTGGCTGATATCTGATATTTTGTTTCCCTGCAAAGATAAAGCATAATGGACTACTATGCATCGCATAGTAGCCCATTATGTGTCACTTACCTGACACAGGAGCCAGCAATGTCACGGATGTCCCCTCTTCCACGGAGCGTCCATCTTCTTTCCGGGTATTGCTGCTCTGGTGCTGTGAGTGGCCAGAGCAGCGATTACGTCACTCCGGCGCATGCGTGCGGGAGCCGTAAGTGACGGCATGTTTGCCTTCACTAGTGGCGCGCCCAGTGCGCCTGCGCCGTTGTCTACGGTGGCCTTTTTTTGTAAAATATATTTCTTGGACCTACAGGTAAGCCTTTATCTAGGCTTACCTGTAGGTCAAAGTGATCTGTAAGGGTTTACAACCACTTTAATAGATAAGTTGGGAGCAGAGTGATTGTTAAGTGTTAAAGTCACAGGAAAAATTACTCTAAAGGACAACTTCACTTTATGTGAAGTTGACCCTTACTACTTCTTCTCAACCAGTGTAACTAACATAGGGGGAGATTTACTAAAACTGGTGCACAGAGAATCTGGTGCAGCTGTGCATAGTAACCATTCAGCTTCTAACTTCAGGTTGTTCAATTAAGCTTTGACAATGAGGCCTGGTTCACACTGGTACGACATACATTCCAACTTTGGGAGCACATGTCGCATGACATGTATAAATCAATAGTTTCCTATGAGAGCCATCCTTAGGCCCCTTTCACGCTTATACGACTTGTCCCACGATTTGGGACTGCAAAGTAGCATGACAAGTCGTTCCCCATGATTTCCAATGACAGCCATTCATATTAGTACGACTTCAAGTTGTTCCGACTTCAAAGTAGTCACTGCACTACTTTGGTCCGATTTTGATGCCACTTACACAGGCATTCCTTGAAATCGCTGCAAAAATCATGGCCGCGAATCGCGGCAAAATGAAGGTAAAAACACGCAACTTTGAAGTTGCACAAGTGTGAAAGGGGCATAACTGGTCCGACACAAGTTGGTTTGACTTTAGAAAGGGTTCCTGCACTACTTTGGTCCGACTTTGGTCTGTTTTCAGCCCATTCAATATCATTGAAGTTGGATCAAAGTTGGATTCTCGTCCTAACCATTCAACTTGTGACATCCGACATGGTGATTACAGCAGCAGGAAAAGGAATTTATGTCACACTCGTTGGACTATCTCAGAGTTGGAGCAAAATCAGTCGTGTCGTACCAGTGTGAACCCAGCCTAAAACCTAGAAGCTAATTAAGAAAGTGTCACCAGCACACCAGGATCTCCAAAACTGGGTCCAAAATTTGAATCACATACTATCAAAAAAATAAATAGAAGCAACGTTTCGGAGCCACACAGGACCCCTTCATCAGGCATGTGACCGTCACATGCCTGATGAAGGGGTCCTGCGTGGCTCTGAATTGTTGCTTCTTTTTTTTTTTTTTTATACTATGTGATTCAAATTTTGGACCCAATTTTGGAAATCCTGGTGTGCTGATGACACTTCCTTCTCATGATTGCAGTTGGTTCCAGCCCTTGGTCATTTCAGCACCCAATTTAAGATACAGCCGTTTGTGCAGGTACGTGTGCGTTGGGAGTATTGCATTGGGGAATAAACTTTGAAGGACAATCTCATATAAAAGTGATGTTTTCCTGTAAATATAAAGAGCCTGCACTTTCAGAAATGTCTACAATGTGAATGTGAATAGGAAACTTGGTTAATCCATTTGAAGTGCAAAGTAAGAGGCAGTGGAAGGGTTAAGGAGCTATAATTGTAAAATAATGATATAGACACACAAGCGTTCAATTCCATCTTTTCTGCAGTATATGTTTGATCTGCTCACATGTTCTCTAGGTGGAATAGCTCCAGGTGATGATTTTATAAGACGCAGACACTTTTTAGAGGTCTCAGAGCTGCCAGTGGAAATGTTTCCAGTTTATAGTATATTAGTGCTCTCTTTCAAAGTCATTAAAAATTGCCTTTGGGGAGAGCACTGGTTATTTTGGTAGCAGTCTTCTTACACTGCATTCACAAAACATTTTTAACAGTATTCTTAAAAATAATGGGTACCATTTTTTTCGGAATGCTAAAACTAGAGGCTACCCATATACTGTGTGACAATTTTTAGGTCTTTAATATCATAAGATTGCATACTTTATGTTTGCTCAGCAGCATTCATTCATAGTTACATTCAGTTTACAAATATGTTCATTTAAATATTAAAATGTTTTATGATGCTGATGTAATCATATATCCAAGTTTCTAAATTATTGTGAACACATTTAAAGAGCTTTGAGCCTTGTAACAATTAAAAGATAAAGGTGCTGCTGGATAATGATTCTCTTTAGTTATTTGCTTTACTTAAATTCCTCCTGCATGTTGGTGGGCAAGAAGCATAAATAGTGTAGCTAAATAGGTCACTAGAACAGGAAATGAGATAACAAGGCTCCGAAGTCTAGCAACTAACACATGGCTTAACTGTCTGACATGGCTTTTCGCGTTGCAAGGGAAGTTGCACTTTGCAAGGAAGTTTTTCCCAGAGCTTAGTGAATGAGTTAAAGCTCTGCTGAGACCCATCATCCAATCAGTTGCAAGAAAAAAAGCTGTTTTTTTTATTTTCCTTGTATGTGATTGGGTATTCTTCACAAGGTGAAATTTCACCACATGCGCAAAACTCTGGGGAAAATTCACTTGCACAACAAGTGAACAACATATTTGCCTTTAGTAAATCAAGACTATTAGGTCTGATTTACTAAAGAAGTTGAGAAGCTTTACTCTGCACATGATATATTCAAAGGAAAGATGAATGAGTATGAATGAGTATTCAAAGGGAACGGAAATGTACTTTTCTCATTGCATAATTGAAGTAAATATTCACACAATTTTTTTGAGTGAATATTCTCCCATTCTGTAGTAAAAGAGCCCCGATATCTCCCATGTCAGGCAGAGTTTAAAGCGGAGTTCCACCCAAAAGTGGAACTTCTGCTCATTTGTCTCCTCTCCCCCTCCAGTGCCATAACTGGCACCTTTCGGGGGGGGGGGGGAGGATGCCTGTCTTTGACAGTTATCCTGTTCCCACTTCCGGGAGTCCGGGTCCTGGCCCGTGACATCACCGCAGGGCTCCCTCCTCCTCCCTTCTCCTCTCCCTGTCGCCGGGCCAGTAGGAGAGAGGAGCAGGGCCTTCGCACATGCACAGACGGGGTCCTGGCGTGAAGCCGTAAGGCTACTCTGCCAGGTACCCTTACCCGCAAGGGTAGTGGCAGCACCCGAAAGCTGATGGAAACATCAGCTGCGGTGCTGTCATTGCTGGACTCCAGGACAGGTAAGTGCAGTATGTGTAGCTGCTGGCTTTAATTTTTTTTTTTGAGGGGCGGAACACCGCTTTAAACATGTGTAATTTGGTAGACCCCAGACTCCTAAGTCATAGGTGAGTAGAGCAGAGGCTGTCCACTTAGTAAAGTAGATGAGGTTCATTTTCTAAAGACGTAGAGGCTGTGTTCCCTTTGAATAACATGTGCTAGTAAAAGTCCTGTTCTCTTAAATTTTCCTTGCACATTGTTGTGTATACTGTATAACCACTTAAATATCGGACACTTTTACCCCCTTCCTGCCCAGGCTAATTTTCAGCTTTCAGCGTTGTCACATTTTGAATGACAATTGTGCAGTCATACAACACTGTACCCAAAATAAATGTTGTTCACCCAAATAGCGCTTATCTTTTGGTGGTATTTGATTACCACTGGGTTTTTTATTTCTTGCTAAATAAACAAACAAAATACCAAAAAAAAAAAATTTTTTTTTTGTTTCTGTTTTAAAATGTTGCAAATAAATAATCTTTCTTTTTGCCCAAAATGTATCCTACTATATTTCTCTCGTAAAAGTCACCTGAATCCGTGTATATTACTGAGTCTATAGGAAAGTTATAGAGTCTACAAACTATGGTATACATATTTAAAAAATCGATCAATCCTAATGTATTGATGGTCTATCTATTGAGGCCCAAAAGTGCCTCCTTTTTGGTAAATGACCCATTTTTGGAAAGTAGACAGTCCAAGTTATTTAGTAAGAGGCATGGTGAGTTTTTTGAAGTTGTAGTTTTTTTTTTTTTTTTTTTGTCACAATTTCTTGGAGAATGAAGAAATGTTTTTTAATTTTTTTTTTTAAATGCTGTCACCAGTGCAGTACAACATCATCAAATGTGTGATGGTGAACAGGGACACGGACTGCTGACAGTATGTTAAAAAAAATATATAACTTTATTTTTTTTCAGTTTTTTTTTTATTTTATGATTTTATTTTACATACTGTGACCAGGGCAGTACAGTGTTACCATAGTATAACTGTACTACTCTGAGGAGTTGATCATTTATAACAGTGATAATTACTATTATAAGCAAGCATTTGTTATGAATGAATCCATTCATATCAGTGTGTATCGTTGTGATTAACTGTAATTGGTACCATGTGACAATATGACACCAACATGTGACAACACAATAGTACACAGTGAATTGCTATAAATTGAAGAAATCTATTGTGTACAATTGTCATGTGATCTGCTGTGAATCGTCACAGCGATCACATGGGCCAGGCAACAGCACAGTACAATGACCTGTCATCCGCTATGTCCCGTGAACACAGTGGGGGACAGATCGCACTGTAGCGTGGCCTGTTCTGGGGAGGATGTGAGATGTCAAAGCAATAACTCCAAGGCCAATAATAAATAACACTTATCTCCTCTGATTCCGCATCATGTCTGGTTGACGAATGGCCATTCAGAAACGAACTGAAAATCACAAAATGAAAAGCGCGAATTGAAAAGCGCTAAATGGAATACGCGAAAAGAAAAGCAGGAATCAACACTCACCAAACTTTTACTAACACAAAATTAGCAGAAGGAGCCCAAAGGGTGGCGCTAAAGAGCTGAAAAACCACGTAATACGTCTAGTACGTCACTACGTTCTTAATTGTTGGCCAACATTTGTGTGGCCTTGTGTATGCAAGACAAGTTTGAGCCAACGCCCTTCGGACAAAATTCCACGGCTTTGTTGGCGGAAAGTCCGATCATGTGTATGAGGCTATAGGGTTCCTCAATGGTCACACAGACAAAGAGAAATGTTATAGGTAGGCAGTTAGTATTATAACCTCTTGAAAACATTTTCCCTGTTTCATTGTATTGTTTCTTTAGTGTAAATCATGGTATACATTCCGGCATCAATAACTAGTTGGACTGTACAGGCTGACCTGAATTTTGTCAGGTATAATTGCAAGAAGGAATTTAGTTATTCAGTTTGCATTAGCATTCATTCCTGAATGTAATAGCTCATAAAAAACAGACATAAATTATTTTGCACAATGTCGTAACTCCACTTGAAGTCATATTCTCAGTAAGGGACATGATATATTCTGTACGGATCCATTTTATTGAACCATTAATCACAAGCTATCAGCTAACTCTGTAAACAGTTCTGTAGTCCATCTCAGGCAGGTTAGGGAACATTTATAGCACACTGACACCTGTTTATATTTTGCCCTATGATTATTGACTGTGATATTACAAAGTGATCAGCAATGAATACCGTAGTTTTACAGCAAAAATGGACTAAGAAATCAAGTCTGTATGTGGAGACGTTATTACTAGCAATCAATTATGTAAAATTTTATTAATGATGCAAAGGCTATCCATACATGGGCTGAACAAGAGAAAACCAATGGAATTTCCACTGCTGATTATAGTATTTAGGCAGTGGTAGCACCTGTGACTGCTGCTGAACTGTGACTGCATCTGATAGGGTGCAATCACTGTTGGGCCGATAACATTCCATTCGGCTCAGTCTATTTTTATAGTGAGTTTTCTCAACTTGGATGATCTAGTTTGTCAACTAGGATCACCTGCACAACTTCCCCCAATCTTGTAGAGGAGGGTACTGAAGGCAGCGGAGAAATAGGTTCCTGCTGCCATCAGTCAAATTGCTGGGAGGGGAGAGCAAGTGGGTGGCTTGCCAGGCACTGTATGTGTCTATGGACACGCACAGCACAGGCCAGGAGGGCGCATGCACGGGTGTCTTTTTAGCAGCTGGCTAGCTAAGGAGACACCTGCAAGCAGGCAGGTGTTTGGAGGGCAGTGGCTTGAGAAGAACAATCATAATCAAATGCAAATGTGACCCTCCTCTTCTAAAAAGAAGGGTTCAAAATCCCCTTAACAATCTGTTACTGAATCAGACAAAAAAACCTATTCAGGACTCTTCAGACCTATGCAATGTAATAGCACACAATATAATGCACGACTTACTGTACCTTACCACAATGCATTGTGTCACATGACACTTTGAGCTGTGTGTTGCAGTGCTATTCATTTATATGAGCATTTTAAGCGGCACCCTGATGCACAAGCACAAATGCAGGGCCCTGGCTACAGCACATCACAACTCATATACATAGTTGTGTGCTGCGTTAAAAAAATTGCTGCAGGTTTAAATTTTGGTCCATTGCTGTGTATTGGCATCCCATTTTTCATGGGTGGCCTTAACACAAGGCAAATTAATGTGCTTGCTGTAATGCACCACAATGGACTGCAAAGGTCTGAAGGGACCTTTAAAACTTTTTCTTTTTAAGGAATATTTAATAATTAAGTCTAATAATTAAGACCAAGGCCTTTCACATATGGAGCCTGCTCGGATCCGCCTGTCCGTTTTTCAGGCGGATCCAATTGGGCCACCCATTGACTCCTATGGGCAGGCAGATGTCAGTGGAGATGTCCACTGACACCTGCCTGCCCTCTGATCCGCTAAAAACAGACGAATGACAATACGTTCAGCCATACGTCTGGTGGATTGGTTCGGAAGAGGTCTGATGAAAACGGACATGCTGTCCGTTTTTGTCCGATCTCCCCATAGAAATTGGCGGGGCTTGTAATTACCTGCTTTGTACCAATTTTCGATTTTTATTGATCTTCCAATAAAAACTTTTGTAAACAAAAAAAAAAAGAAATTGGCGGGGCTCTGACGGGTCCCTCCCTGCTCAGTGAGCAGAGACAGACCTGTCATTCGCCGGCTCAGTGGAGAGCAACGGAGCGATCTCCTGCTGAGCTGGCGGACTCCACAGAGCGGATCCGCCTTGTCTGGAAGGGGCCTTATGCCCCATACACACGAGCGGAAATTCCACCAGCAAAAGTCCGATGAGAGCTTTTGGTCCAAAAATGCGACCGTGTGTAGGCTCCATCAGACTTTTGCTGGCGGAATTCCAGCCAGCAAAAGATTCAGAGCATGTTCTCAATTTTTCGTTCAGAAAAAATTTGGATCGCCTGTACCAATTCCAACGCGCAAAATTCCTACGGATGCTCGGAAACAATTCGACGCATGCTCGGAAGCATTGAACTTCATTTTGATGGCTCGTCGTAGTGTTGTACGTCACTGCGTTCTTGACGGTCGAAAGTTAAGCAAATTTTTGTGTGACCGTATGTATGCAAGCCAAGCTTGAGCGGAATTCCTTTGGAAAAAACATCCAAGATTTTTCCGACGGAAGTTCCGCTCTTGTGTACGCGGCATAAGACTATTTACAAATAGGCTCCAGGAGGCTGTACTCTGAAACTGAACTCTGAGATTGAACATTTTCATTTTAATATATTCTTAAATAGTCACTAGTCCTGCAGATCAAATTTGTGTGCACTAAATGCCTTTGGAAACCCAAATATTACCTTGTAAAAGTGGCAGCGATACCATCGCTGTGCTGTACATAGTCTGTGCAAAAAGAAGAACTGGGGGTGAGACCACCTAGTACAAGTTGCCTGCGGAAAACTACAGGAAGGGACAAGGAAAGAGAGCAGCAGTGACCAGTCTTTATTACAGGTAGCTCCTGTACAGAGGCAAAGTTTCACAATGGATTACTGCACAGATCTGGAAGAAATATACAAATCATACCAAGATTCAAGTAAGAATACACATGACTCTTGTAGTCAGACAGTATTTACTTATCCCAGAGTTTAGCCTTAAAATTTATGTCACCCCAACATTTTATATTCCTAACATGTGTCTGTATAACCATGTACTTATGTTAAAAAGTATCCTTATGCTAAAAAGTATAATTTTCTCTTTGTATTACTTCCTTTGTGTGAAATAACTGGTGACCCTGTCAGTCCTCCTGCTTTCCTATTTCAAAATGACCCCCCTAGGCATGAGAACATATCCATCCCACCATAGTCAGGTTTTTGGCTGTCCTGGGGGCACAACCTGCTTGTCTTCCAATAGTTATACTTGCTGATGCCCCCCTGCACAGTTATTCAGTGGAAAAAAATCAGTGTGCTGTTTTTTCTCTGCTTCCTGCTGACATGCCCCATTGCAGTCTCCACCCCCCCCCCCCCCTCTAAGCCCCTTATGCAGAGCAGAGATCATATGATCACTTATAGAAAAATAAAAAACAATATTTTCTTTCTCGTACATCACGGGACACAGAGCAGCCATATACATTACTACCTGGGGTTATGCGCCACCTATAGGTGAATGGACACTGGTAGAATAACCAAGAAGAGGAAGTATATAACCCCTCACATACAGGAAGTACTCCAGTTTTTTTCGCCAGTGTTTAAAATGGTGGATGATTACTTTTGAGGTCTCTGTGAGCTTCCATGCTATAATCCCGCACAGGTTCTTAAGAAACAAGGGACAGCTTTTCCAGATCAAATCCATTTCAAAAGGCTACTATGCTAGGATAAATGGTACCCGAACCTCCTAAAGAAGATTAACCGCTTCAGCCCTGGAAGATTTTACCTCCTTCCTGACCAGAGCACTTTTTGTGATTCGGCACTGCGTCGCTTTAACTGACAATTGCGCAGTCGTGCGATGTTGCACCCAAGCAAAATTGACGTCCTTTTCTTCTCACAAATAGAGCTTTCTTTTGGTAGTATTTGATCATCTCTGGGGTTTTTTTTTTTTTTGCGCTATAAACAAAAAAATAGCGACAATTTAAAAAAAAATTTAATATTTTTTACTTTTTGCTAGAATAAATATCCCCCAAAAATATATAAAAAAAGTTTTTTTTTTTTTTCCTCAGTTTAGGCCGATATGTATTCTTCTACATATTTTTGGTAAAGAAAATTGCAATAAGCATATATTGATTGTTTTTTTGCAAAAGTTATAGTGTCTACAAAATAGGGGATAGTTTTATTGCATTTTTATTATAATTTTTTTTTACTAGTAATGGCAGTGATCTGATTTTATCGAGACTGCAACATCATGGCGGACACATCGGACACTTTTGACCCATTTTTGGGACCATTGGCATTTATACAGCGATCAGTGCCATAAAAATGCACTGATTGCTGTAAAAATGTCACTGGCAGGGAAGGGGTTAACGCTAGGGGGCGATCAAGGGGTTAATTGTGTTCCCTAGTGTGTGCTCTAACTGAAGGGGGAGGGGACTTTGTAGGAGAGATGACAGATCGCTGTATGAACAGACGATCTGTCTCTTCTTCCCTCAGAGAACCGGAAACTGTGTGTTTACACACACAGATCCCGGTTCTTGGTGTTTCAGCAGCAATCACGGGAGCCCGGCGGTGATCATGACTGGGGAGATTTGCCAGCGGTGGGGTACACTGGATGTAGACCTGCTGGCACCCGGGTTCAACTGCAAGATTCAGCAGTTTGTATCCAGAGCAAGAGATCCACTTGCGATCAGGGTAGATGCTCAAATAGTTCCCTGGACTCAGTTCTCTTTGATTTATGCATTACCCCCGATTTCTCTTCTGCCACATCTTTTGCGCAGGATCCTAGAGGAGATGACATCGGTAGTTCTGGTAGCTTCAGCCTGGACCAGGCGGACCTGGTACCCAGAGGTAGTGAGATTAGCAGTAGGCAAGCCTTGGACGCTTCCGCTCCGGCTCGATCAACTGTCACAGGGGCCTATATTCCACCCGAATTTACGCTCGCTGAATTTGACGGCGTGGTTATTGAAGCCAGGGTGCTAGTAGATCGTGTTATCTCAGGACCAGTGGTAACTACATTGGTGAATGCCAGAAAGGCAGTCACCAGGAAGGTTTATCACAGGGTTTGGAAGGCTTACATTGCATGGTGTGAGGCCAGAAGTTGGCATCCTCACAGATATTTTGTAGAGAGAATTCTCTCTTTTCTTTAGTCAGGCTTAGATTAAAGATTAGCCTTGACAACAATTAAAGGGCAGGTTTCAGCTTTATCGTTGTACTTCCAAGAGCCTTTGGCTTCACATTCTTTGGTCCGGACTTTTCTTCAGTGAGTGACTCACTTATTGCCTTCTGTTAAATCACCTCTTTGCCCTTGGGATTTGAATTTGGTTTTGTTGGTGCTACAGGAGCAGCCTTTTGAACCAATCAACGAAATTCTGTTAGTTCTTTTGACACGGAAGTTGGCTTTTCTTTTTGCGATTACTTTGGCTAGAAGGGTCTCTAAACGGATGGCCCTTTCCTATAATAATAAACAATCATGTTTATTATAATTCTGTATGTTATTTATTGACTTGGTACTTTATTACCTTGCATTATGCTCATTTGTATTACTAAATATTTTATTTACTAATATTGATTGAGCCATTCTACCTCAGTGATGTGTTTCATACAAAGTCCCATTATCCCCTTTTCCCCATTTCCCCCTCTTTTACAAGTATCAGGGATGGAGACATCTGTACTTTAATAGTCGTTTCCTCATATAAAGTCCCAACATTCTCTTTTTTCTTTCCTGTAAGGAGCCGTATTTGATTTTGCATCATGATAAAGTGGTGCTAGGTCCTTTTCCGTCCTTTTTGCCTAAGGTAGTCTCTGAATTTCATTTAAATCGGGACATTGTTCTACCTTCTTTTTTCTCTCAGCCTGGCTCGCCAGAGAGGCAGTTGCACCTTTTGGATGTGGTGCGGGTGGTCAGAACCTATTTACAAAGGTCTGCAAGCATCAGAAGTTCTGATGCATTTTTTGTTTTGCCGGAGGACCCCAAGAAGGGTCAAGCGGCTTCTAAGGTGTCCATTTCACTTTGGATTCTCCAGTTAATCACTCAGGCCTATGGCCTAAAAAAGGTAAAGCTCATCCTTTTGGGGTTAGAGCTCATTCTACCAGGCGTGTTGGAACCTCCTGGGCTTTTCGCCATCTGGCGTCAGTGGCGCAGATTTGCAAGGCCGCTAATTGGTCTTCAGTACATACGTTCACAAGATTTTATCAGGTGGACGTTAAGGCAGCAGAGGACCCAGCTTTTGCCCGTAGTGTCTTACAAGCTGCTGTATAAATCTGATGGTGTTTTCATACAGTGTGCCTCCCTCCCCTCAAGGCTATTGCTCTGGGACATCCCAAGTAGTAATGTATATGGCTGCTCTGTGTCCCGTGATGTATGAGAAAGAAAATTGGATTTTATCTTCATACTTACCTGTAAAATCCATTTCTTTGAGTACATCACAGGACACAGAGGTCCCTCCCCTCTCTTTTTGGGAGTCCATTGCTTGCTACAAAACTGGAGTACTTCCTGTAAGTGAGGGGCTATATAAGGGATCACTTCCTGTTTTTGGTTATTCTACCAGTGCCCATTCACCTATAGGTGGTGCATAACTCCAGGTAGTAATGTATACGGCTGCTCTGTGTCCCATGATGTACTCAAAGAAATGGATTTTACAGGTAAGTATGAAGAAAAAAATTGATTGATTTTATATTGATGTATTTATATCCTTGCATTTCTATTCTAAACTGAATGGGTTGTTTAACAAGCAAGGGTTTGCATATGCTTTAGGTCACTTTTTCTCCCGTCATTATATCCCTTCAAAGACAATAAGACCCACCCCTAATTCTATCCTGGAAACACTTAAACTACTATACTCCATATAAAGAATATTTTTCTAGTTTTGGATTGAACAGGGTAGGGTTAGAACTTCTGTCATGTTTGCATTGTTGTGTCACCATTAGGAAAATTTTCTTTTACTTCCTGCCCTGAAAATGGCACAGGAAGTGAAAGGATCTTTCCATAAATTAGTGACATTTGTCACCCAAAAAATGGACACTCCGCCATGGGGTCACAGACAGCAAGAAAAACCTGATTTGATTGTTAACCTATTGATTTTATGTGAGGGAATTTCAGGCTGTACCTCTGAAAACCAGCTGCTTGCTTTTTTGTAATTACTGTAAAAACAGGTTGTAATACTTCCTCACTGTTCCAGTCTAAAATGAGGTATATAAAATCCATAGAAACAAGATTCTGAAAATGTTTAACTGGCTTCTTGGGTCATACTAAATCCTTTTTACACGATTCATGTCATGGATCCTCCCTCTCTGAGAAGTATAGATGGAAATGCCATGAACAGGTGTGGGAAATTTTCCATAAAGCATACTATCTCACTACCATTGGGAGGGTGCAGTACTGAGCATCTGCATGGGGAAAGGGGGGCAAGTGCCCCCCCCTGGAGCAAGGTGTCTGAATATGGACACTCAGGGCCGATTCTGGGCAGGTGCCCAGGGTGCACCACGCCCAGACACCGCAAGCTGCTACAGAAGGGGGGGCGCTGTAGCTGTGGCAGTCACTTACCGTTACATTCAGCAGCAGCGACGCCGCCCGACTCCCTAGACTCTCTTATTGAACTGTCCGCTGGCCTCTCTGCTGCCCGCTGCACTGGTTGTTAGACTCGCCTGGCATCTAGCAACCTGTGACATCACGTCATGAGGCTGAGGCGAGGCCCCAGCATTCAGAGTGGAGGAAGAACTTCTTCCTCCTTCGGGCCTGGTCAATTTTGGCTCCACCCACCTCCTCCATCTTATCCAGTCACCGCAGCTCAGAGCCTGAGTGAAGGAAGAAAGCACGAGTGAAGAGCTGAGTGTGAGCTGTTCATCTGCACCAGCACCTGCCTAAGGTGAGGCAGCCTGTGTCTATGTTCTGGAGCTCATCTAACAGCACTACTTGTGTAACTGCAGTCAAGGTGTTAAATTAATTATTTCATGATAGATATGTGGGAGATATCATTGGTAACTTTCTAATAATGCTCTTAACCTGGCTGTAATGCTGACCCATGAGTCTGAATGCTTTCTAAGCCACAGCCTGTATGCACATCAGAAAAGTTTAAGGAAAGTTAAAAATTCTTATCTGCATACCTCCTTGAGATTAATTAATATAAATATTGGAACAACAGAGCCATGGTGCTGGCATTTTTTGAATGAAAAGTCAGTAGTGGTAACCTCTGTAAACTTAAAAACAGATTAGAAATTGCTAATCAGACAATAGCAGCTTAAACCTTCTATTAAGCTTTTGCATCAGGTTTCTCAAACCTTTGCATGCGTGCGCTTTGTGATAATGACTAAGCCCCTCCACTTCATGACATTGTTGAAAAGGGGCAGAGCATGGTGACCTTAAAATGATGCCTCCCTGAAAAAAGTTCTGCGGACACCCATGGGTGCAGTTGATAATAAACCCTGTCACATCAGGCAATAAGCCCCATATGTGCTACGGCATAATGCAAACAATTGTTAAGTATAGGCAGGTAGAATTTTGAACCCTAATAGAGCTAAATGTGGTATGTTGACAGTAGAAGGAGACGTTGTTGCTACTAAGTCCTCTGCATGATCTCTGCATTAACTGTCAATACGCATGCATGCAGTTTCAGTAGTCCTTGGTTGGCTCTTTGACCACCTTATTCCCATCAAACACCCTTCTTATCGATACTGCGCTGGATAAGTGCTCTGTATCTCCCCCAATAGCCCACCAACTATGATTAACACTTTTCCCTACTTACACCGATGGTTAGTATCCGGAACCAGTGATTGCAATGACCTAGATTTTCATGGGCTGTTTTCAAGGCCATTCAGAAAACAAGGATGATGACTAGCAGTGCAACTATGTTTTCAGGAGCCTTAGCCGTTTCATTTCATGTGGTTAAATTTCACCCATTATAACAAATCAGACTGTTGTACCTTGTTTGGAACTCCAATATAATCTGAGTTGACAAAATAAATCAATTAAAGTGTTTGACTTTATCTGTTTAATTATGGATGTAAATCTTATTAGATCCCCGGAAATCACTTTTTTCTGAAATTTGTGAGGGGTCTCTCTATATATACCAAACACTTAATTTCCTATATAATCCTGGCCGCTAGAATAGCTATTACACATTGTTGCTACCAGTCAGTAGTGTTGTTTGACTATGTCAAATAAAAATGTAATTGGATCGTGATCAACAATAAGATGACATGCACTTTACATAACCACTGAACTAAAATTGATAATACTTGGCAACACTGGATACAATACCTATCTATTGATATTTAAAATCTGAGACGGTGAAACCTTGACTGCCCTTATCCTACCCCTCCCATTATTTTCATCTTTTCTTTATTTCTCTTATGTTTCTACTAGTTACCTTTTATGTTGACCAGACTTTGAAAAAACATCTTATTTATGATCATTTGAAGAAACCTTGATTTATAACATAAAGTCTGTTTTGTATGGTGATTCTCTTACAATATTGACCAAACACGATATTAGCTCAATTATATATTTTTGCTATCATTTATATATTTGCATTCATTTCATCGATAATGGATATGTCCCTCCATTTAACAGGGATATTACTAATTTCTGCTCATATTAATGAGTAATTTATCTTTGTTATATATTTTGGGGATATGTTTTACCTTTTATTATTAATAATATGTTTATTATTTCCATATTTGTTGTATATTTTATGTCTTTGTCTTATGACAAGAAAACCATGAAAAATATAGAAATCTGAAAAAAACGAAGGAAATCAATTAATTTTTAATGTGACTATCACTACGGCTTTAGTATTAAAACCTTTCATACTCATATTATATCATTTAGTTAATCACAACTGATGAAAAACAGGCAAACGTCATTAAAACATATTTGCTCTCAGGCTAGCCATAGACAAGTCACTATAAGCAAGTGAGTTTTTAAATTGTAGGCATCTGTTGTGATTATTTGGCCATTTCTGAATTGTAAGAGGACAATACTGTGGCTATTAGCCACTTTCTAGGTTGAGTAACGATTACAGGTGGTTCAGAAGCTCATCTGAGTGATGTGAGGAAGGAAAGATACCTACTGATAAATAGTTCTTGGCCAAGCTAAAGACATGTCATGAGTTGGACAGAATATAGTTCTGTTTAATGGGTCTTTACTTTTTTGGTTTAAATAGGAACCATGCTATGCTACCAAAATACTTAGGGCAGCCCAACCAGAACATGGCAAGACATGTATTGGTGGCTCTTCTCTTTCATCTTCTTTCTTTATTTGATATCTACTCTTATAGTTATTTTCCCCTGTCTCTTTATGACTTTCTGTTCCTTTGTTAGTGTCAGACAGGAAGCTACCTACTTTGTGCAGGCATTAGAGGTCGGAGAGCACACAGAGAGATTAGCAAGGGATCAGATCATGTAGTGCCCTCTTGTTTTACCTTGTTAGTTTTTAATGCCGGTAATCTGTCTATTTCCTCTACAGCAGCACTGCTTTTTCATGACATATGGCAAATATTAATATCCACCCATATTCAGGAGGAATTTTGTAGCTTTCTCTGTGTTTTTCACCTATATGCAGATTAGACAGGTGATGAGTATCACTGAAAGAAGCCGATCAGTAGATGAATCCAGTGCTAATGCCATAGACATGTCTACACTCTAATTGTACTCTGCTAAGGGATGAACAAAGCCTAAATTCAATGTCAGATGACCTGCAAAACCACTAGACTGAATGCAACTGATTGCAAAATGTAATAGTTTATAGCAAAACATGCTTGAAAGGATTTAGCTTTATTTTGAAAAAGCGCTTTTTAGAGCAAAACTTGATGGGTCTGTCAGGTTTCTATGGTAGTGAGTGGTAGTGAGTCCTTATAGAAAGCCAACTTAGGGCACAGAGTCTAAGCCCGAGCCTGCTTCTTTACCAGGGCCCTTGATGGTGGGGATGGACTTGCAGCAAACTGGAACCAGGTCACAGTCCCCAGGTACACCCACCTGATAATGTGGAGACCACTCGCATGTGCAGAGTACAGGTGGCGGGAGACAGAAGACAATCTGGAAAACAAGCCGCAGTCAGGGCAGGCATGAGGACGGTAGATGAAGCTGGGGTCAGTACATGGGTAGTCAAGCACAGCAAAACTAGGAAGTGGATCAGGCAACCTGGGCAGCACTGAGCATGCCTATATATAGGGAAGCAGACTGGGAGGTGAAACAGGAAGTGATAGAAAGGAAAGGGATATAAATCCACAGTAGAGGAGGCGATGCCCATAGGTGAACACAGAATACAGCAGCACATGTGAATTGAATCACAGATCAAGCAGAAGTACTGCAGCAAGGAAGTAAGAATTTCACAAACAGAAAATGGCAGGCTAGACTGTGACAAGGTCATCTTCTTTATTGACTAGCTTTACTTTTAGCTGGCCAATCTGCTACTTTCTAATAAAGGTGAGGTTTGGGTTTGCCTCTATCATGGGCTCGAGGCAAACCCTGTGTATTTAAGGTGCACAGTCCCAATGCACAAATTCACCACACCTAATCCTAGATAACCACAATTCACTGCTTGGCCTTTGAACAGAGGCCAGCTGGCTTATAAGGGTCTTTTGGGTAAGTTTGCATCCCCACAATACAGTGGTGAGCTCACAGCAGTCTTATTGACAACATGCTTAATTAGAACTTTTATATTGAAGATTTTAAACATTTTAAGTGGGACCAACCCCGTTGGATGTTTACCCACTGTTTAATCACAATAATCAAATTTTTATTAACCAAATCACCCATAATCCCACTCTCGCGCTCAGGTGTGACCAGCCAAAAAAGCTCAGAAACAGTGTTTCAGCCTTCACTATATCAGGGTTTGCAGCCATGCCTTGAATTTACCAAAATAAGGACTGTGGACAATCTAAACAAAATACAACAGACCAGGGAAGCGCATGCCCTAGTAGTTCAATAAACTTTATTAAGCAAAGATAAAATGACACATAATGCACTTACATTCTCTCGGAATGATACCAAGCTCATCACTCAACTGTGAGAGTCAACCTTTTGAAACCCTGTATGGATGCCACTAGATGTAATCCACTTGACTAAACAAGACAGAGATTCTGTCAGGAGGGAAGGCATTGATCCTGTGTTCCTGCAAAGCAGGAACATGGATCAATGCCTTCCCCTAGTAAAATCACCTCCCAAACAGTACATAAGCACTGGCTAGGAACGCATTTAACCCTTTGATTGCCACTGATGTTAACCCCTTCCCAGCCAGTGTCATTAGTACAGTGACAGTGCATATTTTTTTTAGCACTGATCACTGTAATAATGTCCCCAAAAAGTGTCAAAAGTGTCAGTTAGTGTCCAAATTGGCTGCCGCAATATCGCAGTCCCGCTATTTGCCGCCATTACTAGTAAATAAATAAATAAAAATATCCCATAGTTTGGGATTTTTTTTAAAAATGTAGCAGAATACTTATTGGCCTAAATTGATAAAGAAATTCGATTTTTTTTTCAATTTTTTTATTGGTTATGTTTTAAAGCAGAAAGTACAAAATATTTTTTTTGAAATTGTCTGTCTTTTTTTTTTATAGTGCAAAAATTAAAAACCACTGAGGTGATCAAATAGGACCAAAAGAAAGCTCCAATTGTGGAAAAAAAAGGACATACATTTTATTTGGGTACAACATTGCACAACCGCACAATTGTCAGTTAAAATAACGCAGTGCCATATCACAAAAAATGGCCTGGTTATAACCCCCTTATAACCAGGCCATTTTTTGTGATATGGCACATTTTCCGGTAAATCCTGTTCTTGATGCAGTGTGTAGGAGTGCTACAGATGAGGCAGTTGATGTTGTTGTAGCATTTCTCCTAAAGGGACAATGGCTGGTTATGGCTGCCTAAAATGGACACAACCCCTGGCTTAACAAAGGACATCCTGAAAGCCATGGTATTTCATGAAGAGCCAATGCAATACTATATTTAGGACATGTGCCAGACAGGATACATTTTTCCCAGGTGAAGGGTGTCTAGCAAGTTAGTTATGTTGTAACATTTGATCTTGCCTAGCTAAAGATGATGTGGGGTCAACCATCTTTTGATCTGGACCTCAAAACCTATCAGCAACTCTGGTCCAGTGTGTCATCTGTCCCCAGAATTAGGAGATGGAACACAGCATGGCAATGTTTAGCCTGGTGCATTGCATTTGCTCTAGGGCACTTAGGGGGTCTGCTGGTTCCGTTAAGTCAGAGGATGATGCCAGTGAAGAGGAAGGGGTATAGAAGACTGCCCTGTCTCAATCAGGCAAAACACATGGCACCATGGGGGACATTTAGGGACAATATATCCTTCCACTGCAGCATCTGCAGAAAAGACACCTGCCTTGAGAAGGATGTTGCTGGAGATGGTGGTGTGGTGCTCCCATTGAGTTCTTTGATGCAGAGTGTGTTTCCCTAAGCATGTGGCACCCACATGTCTGTTACTTTGATTACAGTTGATATCTTGCAGGCAGAGACTGCAGACCACAATATTGCTGTGGGCAGTTGATATGTTTAAAGGCTCACTCTGTAAATTAAACTGAAGTCTATATTTCTGAATATTTTGGGATTAATTGGGGATACAGGAATGGGAAGGGGGTCTGTGAATGTGGGGCTGTGGTTCTAAAGTGCTTTTGTGCGTTCTGTGTTGATATTTTATTAAACTTTTAGAACAATGCAGTGTGGTACCAGTGGCGGCTGGTGCTAAATATTTCAGGGGGTGGCAAACTAATTCCATCCACCCCCCCTGAAAGGACGGGAAGGCGTTAATGAATGAAAAGACCATTCTCCTCTCTGTTCTCCTCTGGGCTCAACAGGAAGCGTGTCCTGAGACACAATTGGTCAGTGTGTCCTGAGACACGATTGGGAGTCCTAAGACTCCCTGGCCAATCGGGTCTCAGGAGCTGCTTTCTGATTGGCCAGGAGTAGAATGAGGGAGACAATAGCAAATATTAATTTGCTATTGTCACCCCTGAGCCCACCTTTTTTGAAGCCAATTAGAAGCCAATTAGAGCCTCAGGCTCTAATCATGTGCTTAAAAAAAAACCCATTGGAATCCATGCATCTGGTGCCCTGCATTTAGATAAGGGGCCGGGCACATGGACTAGAAGAGGGGGGGTGCCCCTGTGTGGTAATGGGAAAAAGAAGCGCACAAACTGTACTATTAAACTGTTGTGTCACTGGTCAATGTGTACAAAGCTGAAGGCTTTAGTTTTACTTTTTTTTTTTTGTAAACTTTACTATAGCTTTTTAGATCTGTTGTGGCTGCTACTTTCACTGTTCAATTCAGGGCTATTACTGATTAATAAAAAATACATAAAAAATCAGGGTTCATCCCCAAAACTACCTAAGAAAAAGCTTTTTTCATGTTGAAATAAATCATAGTGCTGCTGCCTCCCCTTCACTGTAAAGTATGCCTTTGTTTGACAATAGCTTGCCTGTTAGACCCCAAAATTTACAGAATTTAACAGGAGGATTTGCCTCCCATAAACTTCAGCGGGTTTTGCTGCTAAATTCAGGTTTCACCAATTTCAGACTCAATTTGAGATACCTCTTTGACCCCGCAAATCGAACCCAGGTAGATTCACTCACCCCTAATTCCCACCACTTCATATTTTATGTAAACCTAGCTAAAGCTGATTATGTGGACAATCATGTACACACATCTTTAACCCCTTCCTGCCCAGCCCCGGTATCCCTTTAACTGGGCTTTTTATGTGAGGAGGGCTGAAAGATATTCCTGATGACGTGGCCATTGTGATGGGCTGTTACAGTGGCCACATGATCAGGAGCTGGTCCCATTGGCTCCCAATTATTACTAGAGACCAGGAGCTGTCTTTGACAGCTTGGTCATTGTGCTGGGAGCATGCAGTGAGCACAGAAACCTCTGCCGCCTATGGACGCATATCTGCAGCATATGGCTGTTAAAGCCCTATCTCTTTGTCACTGCACGTGTTTGTTACATGGGAGGCAACAAGTTAAACAGTCTGTAATTTTACAATCGAACTGTCCTGGATTCATGAGTTTCAAATGACCAAGTCAATCTGGAGATGAAGGGTGGACAGCTCACCCTTTTTATTGGTCTTACTGGAGAAAATTATGGAAACAATTTTCAATAGGGTGAGATTGTAGAAAGGTATTATATATAGAAAATATTACAGCTGTAAAAGAACTGCTTCCAAAAGACTGCCCCACTTTTTTCATTACAAAGAAAAAACTAAGAACTAAAATAAAGATTAGCGTTCCTAAAATCAGCAGCAGTAATGGTAAGAGCAAAACCAACAGTCCCCAAAAATATAGTCCTCTCAAAGGAAATTGCCAATGTGCGCTTGAACACCCAGAGTACATAAATTGGAACTATAGCAAGAGCTAAAGTTTTAGACCGAAATCACTTCTCGTCTCAGCACCCTCCTTTTACCATAACTATAGCTGCAACATTCTCTGTTATTCCCTCCACTCTTATCTTTTTTAGCGATGCCTGTACAATTAACATACTTTACAACTTATTATTCAGAGTCCTGCATAATCTCAGTAGCGTCTGGTTTTCTTTAAGATGATGTATGGTTTGTGTTTAGCAGGGAGAAGACTGAAAATGTGTAAAGTTGCCTGTGTGATCTTACCCTTAAGGACTGTGATTGATGAGGCCACCTACTCTCAATGGACCTATAATGTTATTAACCAAGTTATAAAATATATATGATAAGCATGTATAGAGTTTCTACAGTTGTCAAGGTTTCATCTGCTGTCTGTGCTAGAATGCTTGCGAGAATCCTGGTTGTTAAGCCTTCTTGATTAATGAGATCTAATTAAATCCATTTGCTACTGGCAGTGCCATCCTATTTTTAGAGAATTTGACCCCCAGCGAGTGTGTGTTACAGGAACAGTAAAGGGTTGGAAATAGTGCAGATATCATTGGAGGTACTCTGTAGGATATCATAGTATGATTTTACTATACATTTATGGAAATAAACTAGCTACACAAGTTTACCATCCCCTCCTTCCATTGCTGCTGCGATACCAAAAAATCTACTAAGACTCCACAAATACCATTTTGCTGGAATTAACTGCATCTGGGTATCAGCAGCTTGCTACTTCCCAAATGATTCTGTGTCTGAGCTGAGACAGACAGTGACTCGTACAGATCTGACCCTCAGAGGTTCACAAGAAAACATCTGGGAAACATCAGACCACGGGTGCTTTTCCCTGTCAACAGGAAGTACATAAATGGTACTCAAGATGCTAGTTGTCTACGCTGCACAATACAATACAAACATTTTCCGGCACCCATGCCAATTGACCTGCAAAAAAAAAATTCTATGCTATTTCAACAATTTGCTTTAATGCCTGCATACAACCAAAACCTTTGTTCTTGCAGTGCAGCCTAAATAAAAAAACACAAATATCAGCACAAGGGACATAACTTACAGGCAGCAGGATGTGTCCCTGTTACTGATGTCTAAAGTGGAGTTAAACTAATTTACCTCCCTTCAATGTTTTGATGTCCCTTGCCGGCATCTTCTACTACTTCTTCCTGTGCTGGGCTGCAGCCATTCTCATTGGCAGGTGCCAGATTATATCAGTCTTGCTAATGCACAGGGGTGCAGTAATCCCGGCTCTCAGGGCTGGGCTCAGCCCTTCCTTCTCTAAACTGGCCACTCAGCTGTCGGCTAATTGCCAGCTCCTATCCTTCCACAGTGACTCACCTGTTGATGATATCCTGCTCGTCAGTCCTGCCCAAGCATTAAGGAGGGCGACAAGTGGAAAACTGCATTTAATACCAGAACAGGCCATTATGAGTACCTCGTAATGCCTTTTGGCCTTTGTAATGCCCCAGCAGTTTTCCAGGAATTTATTAATAATGTCTTCCGAGATTTGTTGCAGTTATGTGTGGTGGTTTATCTCGACGATATCCTCATATTTTCCAAGTCCCAGGAGAGCCACCACACAGATGTCTGTCGTGTGCTTCAGAAACTAAGAGAGAAAAATCTATATTGTAAATTCGAGAAGTGCGAATTCCATCATGAACAGGTTAAATTCCTGGGTTATGTAATTTCCACTGCTGGTTTTTCGATGGACCCAGAGAAATTTTCAGCAGTCCTACAGTGGCCCCGACCCATGGGTTTACGTCTTCTGCCGTGTTTTCTTGGCTTTGCCAACTATTATTGGAAGTTTATTCGTAACTTCATATCTCCGGTCAAGCCCCTGACTGATATGACCAGAAAGGATGGTAACCCACAGAGTTGGTCTCCGGAGTCCATTAAGGCCTTTGAGAGTCTCAAGGCTGCCTTTGTTTCTGCTCCTGTGTCGGCACATCCTGATCCTACGTTACCTTTTATCCTTGAGGTTGATGCTTCTGAGACGCTTCTGAGCGATTTTCTGTCTCAACGTCCTACCTCTGAGAGCACTATGCATCCTTGTGGCTACTTTTTCAAGAAATTGTCACCTGCGGAGTGCAATTATGAGATTGGTGACAGAGAACTGTTAGCGATCATTTTAGCCCTGAAAGAATTGAGACATCTCCTCAAAGTAACCACTGTGCCGGTTCTCATTCTTACTGACCATAAGAATCTCACATTCTTGTCTGAGGCTAAACGCCTCTCTCCCAGAAGAGCGCGATGGGCTCTTTTCTTGTCTAGTTTCAACTACGTTGTCTCATTCTTACTAAAAATGGTAGGGCTGATGCTTTGTTATGACAATTTTCCTCCACTTCTAAGATGGAGTAAATTCCGGTACCTGTGATTCCTCCTGATCATATTCTGGCTATTGTTCGCACCAGTCTCACTTCTCCTTTGAGTGACAAAATTCTTGCTGTTCAGGTCCATGCTCCTCCTGAGAAACCTTGTGACCGCTGCTTTGTCCCAGAGAGTCTCCGTACTGCTGTGCTCCAGACTTACCATTCTTCCAAGGCTGCTGGCCACCCTGGGAAGAATCAACTCTTTTGGGCGAGTTCCCAACAATTCTGGTGGCCTAGTCTACGTGCTGATGTAACCGCCTTCGTAGCTGCCTGTTCCGTGAGTGCTCAGAGTAAGACTCCACAACACCTTCCAGTGGGCCTCCTACAACCCATAGCCAATGGAGAGAGGCCCTGGAACCACCTCCCTATGGATTTCATTGTGGAGTTACCCAACTCCCAGGGCAACACAGTTATAAGGTTGACCGGTTCTTGCAAATGTCCCACTTAAGAAGTTGCCCACTTCTAAGGAACTGCCTTCCATTTTTGCTCAGGAGATCTTTTGCTTACATGGGCTACCCAAGGTAATTGTCTCGGACAGGGATAGTCAGTTTGTGTCTTGGTTCTGGTGAGCCTTTTGTGCACAGTTGGGAATTCAGCTTACTTTCTCCTCTGCGTATCATCCGCAGTCCAATAGGGCTGCAGAACGAGCCGATCAGTCCTTGGAGCAATTCCTACGTTGTTATATTTTTGACCATCATAACTGGTCAGACCTCTTACCGTGGGCAGAGTTTGGTCATAAAAGTGCCTTGAATTCCGCTTCCCAATTGTCCCCATTTATGGCGAACTATGGTTTTCAACTTTCCATGTTGCCTAACTCGTTTGTTCCGCAGAGTATTCCTGCGTTAGAGGAGCATCTCCGGGGTCTTCGTTCCACTTGGGCACAAGTCCAGGAGGCTTTGCGACCTGCTAATGATAGGTACAGACTCCATGCTGACCGTAGATGCCTGCCTGCGCCTTCCTACCAGGTTGGGGACAGGGTCTGGCTGTCATCTCGCATCCTCCAACTTCGTGTTCCCTCTCTGAAGTTCGCACCTTGGTTTATTGGGCCTTTCCGTATTCTTCGCAGGATTAACCCAGTGACTTACACATTAGACCTTCCTTCTAATATGCGCATCTCGAATGTATTTTATGTTTCCTTATTAAAACCTTAGGTCTTCAACCGCTTTACCACCTCGGTGCCTCGTCCTTACCCTGTACAGGTTGAGAACCATGAGGAATATGAAGTACAGTCCATTGTTCACTCCTGTAGGTTCCGTGGGCGAATGCAGTACCTGGTGCATTGAAAAGGGTACGGTCCTGATGAATGCTCTTGGGTCTTATCCTCATCAGTGCCGCCTATCCGTGCCCACCAGTGCCGCCTATCAGTGCCTACCATTGCTGCCTATCAGTGCCCACCAGTGCCCCTATTAGTGCCCATCAGTGTCACCTAACAGTGCCCATCAGTGCCGCCTCATCAGCGCACATCAGTGAAGGTGAAAAATTACTTAGTTACAAAATTTACTGACAGAAAAAAGTAAAAAACATTTATTTTTCAAAATTTTTGGTCTTTTTTTGTAAAAAATAAAAAACCCAGCAGTGATTAAATGCCACCAAAAGAAATCTATTTGTGTGAAGAAAAATATAAACAATTTATTTGGGTACAGTGTAGCATAACCGTGCAATTGTCATTCAAAGTGCCTGGTAGGCAAGTGGTTAAACATTTTTGAAACTTTCTTTATGTGCATTTGTTTTTCGGGTGTTTTCAGGCTTGAGCATTTTGTTTTAGCCAATGGAAAACTAGTTACTAGGAGAAGGAGAACAAGAAATTGCATGAGAAACACATGTTACATGTGTTTTCAGGCATCCTTCAGTCACTCTCATTGAAGTCTATGGGGACTAAAAATTCGTGACTTTGCCTCAAAGAAGCTCATGTACTTTTCGATCTTCAAGCAACATGATGATCAGGTGTAAATGCGCAACATTGAACAGAATAGAAATCTTGATATTTAGCATTGAAGCGTGTTGGAAAACACGCTTCAAATCCCTTAAGTGTGAACTCAGCCTTAAGTCTAGGTCACCAGAGCTCCCATCATGGTACATTTTTAGCAATGAATAAACTGAGGGTAGGTATGCCTGGAGGTAACCTACTCCACTGTAAAGTAGTTGTAAACCCTCACATATACCCAGTGAAGTGAATAGCCTCAGATGATACACATAGATTAAACAAATCCCCCTATATAGGTTTCATTTTATCTGCAGTCCTCTACTCTCTAAACCTATTCAAAAGTGCAGATCAGGATAAAAACCTCTCTTCAGCTGTCAACAGCACAGAGGAAAGGGAGGAGAGACTGAAGTTACAGTGTGTGAGAGCTGATTGGACAAATGGAACACCCCCCTTCCACACAGCAGAAGAACTGTGTTGTGAATAGACAAGCTCCCTTCTGAGCTCTCCCTCCCCCTATCTCCTGACACACGTTTATCTCATGTGTCTGAAAAACTTCTCAGAAGTGACTCATGCTGATAACAGAGGAACAAAGCACCAGAGAGAAACAGCACTTAGAGCTATGGAGAGAGATAAGTAGACACTGAAGATACAGTATATGTGATTTGCACACATTCCATGACTGAGGTTTACAACCACTTTAAAGGTGCAAGGACATATTAGACATCCAGGACAACTCAGTGACAGTTAAAGACTTCCAGTGTGTCTCTGCACCAAATCTAGCCAACAAAAATTACTACTACTGCACCTTTAACCCTTCCGCTGCCAGAACCATTTTTGTGTATGTGAAACAATTAAACCTCCAAAACTGTATATATTTTCTGAAAGCAGGGAACCTGACAGCTCATTCGTATAGAGTTAAAATGTACAAGCTCCCTGTGTGATAGCAGAGTGCAGATGACAGGTTCTCTTTAGGGAGAAATCAGGGCTCATTTAGACCCCTAATGTCACCCTTGTACTCTGTTGAAGCTGATCAAGAACAGACAATGTACTGTAGAATATGGATTTTTGCTGGCTAGCTGGCATTATTGTTGGGACATTTTTGAAGTGTGTCTAGTTGTCTATGCTGACTAAGACTGGGATGCCATTAAAAATTACGGGCATTTAAAGTCAGGTGTCCCAATACTTTTGGTAATATAGTATACTTCTCTGTATCCGACTATTCTTTTAAAGGATTTCAAGTGCCTTGGGACATGGTATCTGCTAATAAGTTAAATAAGGGCATGTGTACACAGTTTTTCAGATTTTCTTCTAATGTGCCTTTGTTAAATTTAGAAGGATCTTAGAGCTGAATAGCATTCTCAGTATTATCTTTGCATATAAAGGACAGGTGAATCTAGTTACCTAAAGCTTGACTCTGGGAAACTTGAAAATTGTTCCATTGCTCGTTTAGGTCTAGAGGACTTGTTAAATAAGGTTTTCTTACCTGACCCTCCACTCTGCACTGCTAGGCTAGTCCTCTCAGTGTCTTCGCTGTTACGCTCCAGCAGTCTAAGGTGGTGTCATCAAGATCAATTCAGGGTCCATAGCCCTGCTTTGGACATGACTGAGAATCAGGTAAGTACTAAAAGCAATAGACTAAAAAGGCAATTAGTCCTTGCAGTGCAGGCACAACACTACTGCAAGGGATCATTTTCAAGATTCATGGAGTTGGGCTTTACATCTTTAACCATGCCTGCACAGCATTCTGCCTTTCTAGGCAGATGTTCTGTGCTGGTATCATCCATGGCATGTTTAGGATGTGTGGTTCTTAATTCTAGGTGACCTAGTTAAGTTACTTTTCCATCTTTCAGAGCTAATCCCTCAAAATATATTATTCTAAAGTCACCTGTGATGTAAAGTTATGTCACTTGGGACTCAGGAGTTCTAACAAGCAGACAGAAGTCATTCTCAGATGTGGTTTGCTGAAGAACAGAGTGACTGTGCCAGGGGGAGTTATCATGGCAACCAATACATAAAAGAGCAGGCTTCTGTTGTACTATTTGCATAGGATTAATCTGTATGCACCATTAGCGGGCATGGACATTGACAGGAGGGGGAAATTGAGCCAGAAAAATGGCATTGACATCAGTGCTGACGGAACTAGAGTTGGGAAGATACTGTAGCGTTTAATAAAAGACCACATAGACGAGTTCTTGCTTTAAAAAAATATTTCAAGCAACAGACAGCATGGATTCATGAAAGACAGAAGTTGTCAAACTGATTCTTTTTATGAAGAGGTAAGTAAAACCTTGGACAGAGGGGTGGCGGTGGACATGGTATACTTGGATTTTGCAAACGCGTTTGACACAGTTCCCCACGCACGGCTAATGTGTAAGGTAAGGTCTACAGGCTTGGAAAGATCAGGTTGTAAATGGATAGAAAACTGGCTAAAAGACAGAATTCAGAGAGTAGTGGTTAATGATTCTTACTTTGAATGGTCTAAGGTTATCAGTGCTGGGACCCTTACTTTTTATTATCTTTATAAATGATATAGGGTCTGGGATTAAAAGTACCATTTCAGTCTTTGCAGATGACACCAAGCTATGCAGTGGAATAACGTCCTTACAGGATGTCTCTAACTTACAAGCCAACTTCAATGCTCTGTTTAATTGGGTGACTATGTGGCAAGTTAGGTTTAATGTTGATAAATGTAAAGTAATGCACTTGGGGGCTAAGAATATGCATGCATCATACATACTAGGGGGAGTACAATTTGGAGAATCCATAGTGCAGAAAGATCTGGGGGTTTTGGTAGACCATACGCTTATTAATAGCATGCAATGCCAAACTACGGTTTCCAAAGGGAGCAAAGACTAGACATGTGCGATTCGTTTCGTACGAATTCGCAATTCGTACGAATTTTTCGAAATTCGTACGAATTTTTCGAAATTCGTACGAATTTACGAATCTGTAGTACGAATTTTTTTTTTTACGAATTCCGTACGGAATACGAAATTCCGTTTACAAATTTCGTCGCCGAATGATTCGAATGAATTTGAATGAATTCGAATGAATTCGAATGGATTCGAATGACAAAGTGTCATTTTTGCAGGAAAAATTCCGTTTACGAATTTCAGCTCCAAATTATTCGAATCCAACTACCAATATCAAATTTCAACTAATTCAAACGAAATTATTATAGCAGATATAACGAATGAATTCGAATGAATTCGAATGAATTCGAATGATTCGAATGACAAAGTGTCATTTTTGCAGAAAAAAAAGCTATTTAAAAAACAGTCATTCATTGATATAAAAAAAAAAAAAAAAAAAAGCGTAGGGGTCCCCCCAAATTCAATAACCAGGCCCTTCAGGTCTGGTATGGATATTAAGGGGGACCCGAGCCAAAAAAAAAAAAAAAATGGCGTGGGGTCCCCCCCAAATATCCATACCAGACCCTTCAGGTCTGGGATGGATTTTAAGGGGAACCCCGGCCAAAAAAAAAAAAAATGGCGTAGGGTCCCCCTCAAAATCCATACCAGACCCTTTATCCGAGCACGCAACCTGGCAGGCCGCAGGAAAAGAGGGGGGGACGAGAGCGGTCCCCCCTCCCGCCTGAACCGTACCAGGCCACATGCCCATAACATTGGGAGGGTGCTTTGGGGTCCCCCCCAAAGCACCTTGTCCCCATGTTGATGAGGACAAGGGCCTCATCCCCACAACCCTGGCCGGTGGTTGTGGGGGTCTGCGGGCAGGGGGCTTATCGGAATCTGGAAGCCCCCTTTAACAAGGGGACCCCCAGAACCCGGCCACACCCCTGTGTGAAATGGTAAGGGGGTACAAAAGTACCCCTACCATTTCACCAAAAAAGTGGCAAAAATGGTAAAAATGACAGGAGACAGTCTATGACAATTCCTTTATTAAAATCTTCTTTCTTCTTTCTTCATCCTTCGGTTTCTTCATCTTCTCCTTCCGTCATCTTCTTCCATCTTCTTCCATCTTCTTCCATCTTCTTCTTCCTTCGATTCGCTTCTTCTTGCTCCGGTCTTCTCGTCCGGCATCGGCGTCTCTTCTCGCAGGCCGCTCCTCGCAATGGGGGGCGGGGTCACCAGGTGCCCTCCGTTATAAAAGACCTGTCAGCCGGAGCGAAGCCTCACACAGCGGGAGCCTCTCATTGCGAGGAGCGGCCTGCGAGAAGAGACGCCGATGCCGGACGAGAAGGACGAGAAGACCGGAGCAAGAAGAAGCGAATCGAAGGAAGAAGAAGATGGAAGAAGATGACGGAAGGAGAAGATGAAGAAACCGAAGGATGAAGAAAGAAAAAAAAAATTTTAATAAAAGAATTGTCAAAGACCGTCTCCTGTCATTTTTAACATTTTTGACACTTTTTTGGTGAAATGGTAGGATACTTTTGTACCCCCTTACCATTTCACACAGGGGGGGGGGCGGGATCTGGGGGTCCCCTTGTTAAAGGGGGCTTCCAGATTCCGATAAGCCCCCCGCCCGCAGACCCCCACAACCACCGGCCAGGGTTGTGGGGATGAGGCCCTTGTCCTCATCAAGATGGGGACAAGGTGCTTTGGGGGGGACCCCAAAGCACCCTCCCAATGTTGAGGGCATGTGGCCTGGTACGGTTCAGGCGGGAGGGGGGGCCGCTCTCGTCCCCCCCTCCTTTCCTGCGGCCTGCCAGGTTGCGTGCTCGGATAAAGGGTCTGGTATGGATTTTGAGGGGGACCCCACGCCATTTTTTTTTTTTGGCCGGGGTTCCCCTTAAAATCCATCCCAGACCTGAAGGGTCTGGTATGGATATTTGGGGGGGACCCCACGCCATTTCTTTTTTTGGCTGGGGTCCCCCTTAATATCCATACCAGACTTGAAGGGCCTGGTTATTGAATTGGGGGGGACCCCCACGCTTTTTTTTTTTAATCAATGAATGACTGTTCTCTGTGTTACGTAGCCGACTTTTTATTAGCCGCGAGTGTCTTTAAATAGCTTTTTTTCCTACAAAAATGACACTTTGTGCAGGAACAGTTCTCTATATTAGATATACTGAATCTCGAATTCATTCGAAGCATTCAAAGCATTCGTTATATCCGCTATTATAATTTCTTTCATATTAGTTGAAATTCGATATTTGTAGTTGGATTTACTAACGATTCGTAACTATTCGTAACGATTCGTAACGATTCGTAACTTTAAATTGAAATTCGATATTTGTAGTTGGATTCAAATTTTTCTCTGTGTTATGAGAACCGACAATTCATTAGCCGCGTTAACGATTCGTAACGATTCGTAACGATTCGTAACTTTATTAACGATTCGTAAAAAAAATTACGATTCGTCCGAATTTCGTATTTCATACGAATTCGAACGGAATTTCGTACACGAATTACGAATTACGAATTTTTTTATATACGAAACAGGACGAAACGAAACAAATTTTTTGACAGTTCCCATGTCTAGCAAAGACCTTTCTTGTATTAAGAGAGGTATGGACTCCAGAGAGAAAGAGAGAGAGAGAATTCTGCCCATATACAAATCATTAGTAAGACCTCATCTGGAATATTCAGGTCAGTTTTGGGCACCAGTTCTCAAAAAGGATATCAGAGAACTGGAGAAAGTGCAGAGAAGGGCAATTAAACTATGAGGAAAGATTAAGTAACTGAATTTATTCTCTCTTGAGACAAGGGGATTAAGGGGGATATGATCAACATGTACAAATACATAAGGGGTCCATATAGTGACCTTGGTGTTAAGTTATTCACTTTAAGGTCATCACGGAGGACAAGGGGGCACTCTTTACGTCTAGAGGAAAAGAGATTTCATCGACAAATATGAAAAGGTTTCTTCACAGTAAGAGCTGTGAAAATGTGGAATAGTCTACCGCTAGACGTGGCTGTGGCCAGCTCAGTAGATTGCTTTTAAAAAGGCCTGGGTTCTTTGCTAAATGTACATAATATAACTGGATTCTAACATTTATAGGTAGCTGTGATCATCCTTCTCTAGAGACCCCGCATAGCCACCAGAGACCCAGCATAGCCACCAGAGACCCAGATTAACTACCAGAGGCCCCACATAGCCACCAGAGACCCTGCATAGCCACCAGAGACCCTAAACAGCCACCAGAGACCCATATTAACCACAAGAGACCCCGCATAGCCACCAGAGACCCAGATTAACCACACAAGACCCCACATAGCAACAGGAAACCCCACATAGCCACCAAAGACCCCAAAGAGCCACTTGAGAAGGAAGGGGTGGGACACATTTAGATGGGGCACCTGATTTTAGTCTTGCTAAGGGCAGTACAAAACCAAAATACACTACTAAGTATGCATAGTGCAGTGCACATGACCGTAACTAACGTGTACTGCTTGTTACAAAAAAATTCAAGTGGTTTGGGGGGGGTATAGAACGGTGAAATGATATCCATGTATCAAAGATTGTGCTGTGATAATTGTACAATTTCAGTTGAGCATTTGTTGGTTTCATTTTTACATTTTACCAATGCTAGCAAATTTACAAAAAGTCAGTGCCATTAAAGTGTAATTAAAACCAAAGCTTGTAATTTTTTGGAGAACCCCACACCACAAAAACATATGAGGTTCCCCTTAAATTTGAACCAGACCCTTTTTCAGGCACGCAACCTGGGTGGACAGGAAAGGGAAGGAAGCAAGCATGTGATCCTCTTCCTGACCTAGACCAGGCAACATTCCTTTCAACATTGGGAGATTACCTTGCAAGAAGGGGGACACAGCAAAGCTTCCCCCCTTGCAAGTCATCTTATCCCAATGTTGAGGGACAAGCCCCCCCCCCATTCTCTCCCTCAAAAAGGATGTGGAGGATTGTGGGGGGACTTATAAAGGAATTTTGAAGCCTGTATAATAAGGGAGCCCAACAGGCATCTATCCCTTCCCAGGGGAATGAGTACAGGGGTAAATTGGTACCCCTTACCTATTCCCAAGGTAAATAAATGACTCCACATTGTGAAAAGCCTCTTAAAGTGGGGTTCCAGTCAAAAAAAAAAAGGGGCTTAAAAATCCTAAAAAAAATCAAAAAATAATTATTGGAAAAAAAAAAAATTTTTACTCACCTCCAAATGCCTGTTGCTATGGGGTCCCTCGTAGTCTGCCACCTTCAGTGCCCGGGCTAAACGTCACTTCCCCCTCGGCACCGCACAGTCATCTGGGACCTGTCACGTGTCCCAGATGACTGAGCGTCAAATCACGGCGCACGGTGCCTCTCGCGCATGCGCAGTGGGTGCCCGGCTGTGAAGCCATAGCCGGGTTCCCACATTAGGAATGCCGGCGCCGCGAGCGGCTCGTGGAACGAGGGGGGGGGTCTCGTTCCCCCGCATCGCGGGCCCCCTGGACAGGTAAGTGTCCGATTTTTAAAAGTCAGCAGCTGCAGTATTTGTAGCTGCTGACTTTTAAAAAAATAAATTTTCCCCCCAGGACGGAGCTCCACTTTAATAATAAATAACATGTAAACAATATCCCCCAAAGTAAATCCATTGTTAATCACATTGTCCAGGGATGTAAATCCATTGTCAATCACCACCATCTGCCACCCAACAATATGTTCCAATATTTTCCGGTCCAGACGTTAAACATAGCGGTGGGGATCCCGGGTGACATAACTAACCAAATGTGGTAATTTTTAAGAATAGTTAAAGTTAGGCTTTTCTTCCACTTGTATTGTTACTAACAACATTCAGTTTTTTTTATTTTTATTTTTTTATATCAGCCTGGCATTCAGGTTTAACAGCTTGGTAGTAAACATAGAGGGGCCTTTCAGCAATTTTATTGAGGCTACAATGTAGCATTTGTTTTGATTCAGTAGAGTGTTCAGTAAATAACTCCTAATGCACTTACCAATGCTGCCAGATTCTCCAGCTGGATAATGCTGGCAAAGCTTCCTTTACAGCGCCCTAACCCTTGTTTCCACCAGATTTCTTAATCCCTGTAAAAGCCTCAGAAAAATGCACTCATTCCCCAGCTTGCTTCATTGTGGCCTGTTAAGCAGTTTATGTAACAATTCTTGTATAATGAATGGGCTATAGCTTTCTATTCATGGAATGCTGGAGATGTGTCCCTCTGCAGAGCAAATCAGCCACATTCAAGTGAACAAGGATGAAAACTCAAGTGCATGAAAGCACATCCATTCAATAACATCATTCTGGAAACAAATGGAAACTATGAATTGGTCATCACTGTCAGTGGTAAAAGAATAGAACAAAAAAGGATATCCCAAAGCCCAAATGCAAGAATACAATAGAAAAAAAGAGTAATAGAGTGCACATTATAAAGTTTGTTGGCATAAAATGTATTTTATATAACTTTTATTCAGTATGCATTGCATTACTTAGCATTTAGTATTTATCAAATTTAAAGGAAATTATATAATAGTTTTGGGTCAATTTTAGATTTGTTTTGTAAGTTTATGTTTTTATGTTTTTAAACTGATGATTATAGTTTTTACTGTTTATATAAAATCTATATTTCAATAAAAAATCTTTATTACGCATAGTCATTTAGTACAGTGCACACTCATGACACTGGTGTTACAGACCGTTATGGGTTTTCTTGAAAGAGAAGACAGTTGAAGTTGCTAGCCTTCAGACTCTGAGGCTCCATGCACACTGGACTTAAAAAAAAAACGTCTGATCTCTTGCGAGTAAAAAACGCTCATATAGAGCATTTTTTATACAAAGTCCAGTCGAGTTTACTAGAGCTTTATGTTTTTTCTGACAGTGAACTCCAATCAGAAACACGAACCAGAAGGGTTTTTTGCTGCCTCTAAAAACTGAGCTCAAAATATGCCTCTAATTGTCCTAATGTGCATGGACACATAGGATAACTTTGAGCTCCTTCTACAGGTAGAACACAAAACTCCTGTTTTTTTTATGCCAGTGTGCATGGAGCCTTATTGTTCTTTTAAAACTCCATATGACCCAATCTGATTAGAGCAGACAGGAAAGGTGGGGGTGCTAAACCTCTCCACTGAGTCATTCAGCTGCATGTGTAAATTGTATCTTCAGCTTTAAAGCTCTGTGAACTGGGTCCTTTTTCAAGCAAGTGGTAAAGATTTGCCTGCTAAACATAAAAAAGCATAAAGCTTCACATGCTGTCTGGAATGTAAACAGGAAACAGTATTACAAGCTTTGTTCCCCTTGCATCTCCAACATCCATCCCTACATTTGAAAAAAAATCTACTTTACTTACCCCAAATCAATGTTTTTTTTCCAACCATATACATTGGGGTTGAACAAATAGGTTGTTAACTTGGGGAAGTTGCACTTTGCAAAATAATTATCCCAATACAGCTGCCTTCACCCATTCATGCCTATAGATGGCTGTACGCAGCACCAGAACATCCTGGGCACCAAAAATATACAGCGTACTTACACTGCATGGCAAATGTGCCCCTGTACATGTAGCCTTAAGCCTGGCACACTTGGATTTTTTTCTTCCGTTCAGCCCAAAAAAAAAACTGAGGGGCTCTGGAAGAGGTCGATGTACTAACGGTGAGATTTTAGTACAGCGATCTCCCTGCTGACCACCCCCAGCCAAAACACATTGGTCAGTGCTTGCAGCCATTGGCTGAGGGTGCTGATTGGATGCTGAGCAGCTGCTGATTTTACAGCAAGCTCATTTGACAGAAGCCGCCCGTGAGATCGGCTTCTGTCAAACATGGACTCGTACACACGGGCCGAATGTCGGCCGGTATCTACTGTACCGGCTGATTTCGGACGATATTTGGCCTGTGTTTTTGGGGCTTAAGGCTTTGTTGCTTTGCATAGCTTTGTCGAATACCGTAAACTTGCTTGCAGGTGGCTGCTGTTTGGCAGGGTCGCTTAGATTACAAGACTTAGGCCCCTTTCACACGGGTGGACCATTCACGTCCGCCTGTCAGTTTTTTAGGCGGATCTGAACAGAGGCTCCATGCAGGCCTATGGAGCGATTGATGTCAGCGGTGACATGTCCGCTGACTTCCGATCCGCTAAATTCAGATGATGGAAACCCTATTTTGCATCTGTCTGGCGCATCCGATCCCCCATAGAGGAGAGCGGAGCTCTGACAGGTCCGTCCCTGCACAGTGGGCAGAGACGGACCTGTCATCTGCCGGCTCAGCGGGGATGAACGGAGCGTTCCCTGCTGAGAAAAGCGGAGTCCGTACATGGACATGCCCGTGTGAAAGAGGCCGAACTAAAAACTATTGCCAATATATTAGTAGAATGACAGTATACAACTGTTTAAATGTTCAGTTATATGTTTGCTGGATTTCAGCTTTAAATGCTAGCACAAACACAAGAAATCAACCTAAGAGAAATGGTTTGCCCACGTTCTCATCCCTGCTTTGTCCAGCCATGGCTTTAAAAAAAGTCCACAGTGCTGCTTTGTGCTGAGTTAGTAAATTTAAAATAATTTCTTCTAGCAGTATTTTTGATTTACTTGGGTTACATTGTAGACATTATAGCCCTTACTCCCACATCATCCAAGTTAGTCATACTTCCCCTTGTTCTACACATGAAAGGCATCTTAAAACTTTGATGAAAACATCAAAATCATTGTCTAACCATGCAAATCATTTAATTAAAACAACACAAAGAATAAAATAATCTGAAATCTTGAAACTGAAACTGCTTCTCCATCTGCTTTTACCAGTCACCAGTGATCCATTTAAAGAATAAAGGTCTCAGCAGTACTGATTAATAATATGGAAGGTCCAAGAGTATCCAGTGGGACTGTGTGTACAAGTCCAATATGTCTGCCTGAC
The DNA here is from genome assembly GCA_028564925.1 of Lithobates sylvaticus. Classification (NCBI taxonomy): domain Eukaryota; kingdom Metazoa; phylum Chordata; class Amphibia; order Anura; family Ranidae; genus Lithobates; species Lithobates sylvaticus. The sequence goes on from CM053030.1 coordinate 384,796,065, forward strand.
TTGCATCTTTTATTGTACTTTAGAACATGCCGATTCATTGACTGAAGCTATGAGGATCCTCCACCAGCAGATGAAACAAAATCAATAGATTATGCTAATGTTGCAGAGCTGGAAGCCTTTTATACATCCCACTCAAAGGTAAAAATCAATATCTACTATATCAGATAAGCAACTGTGCACTTTTATACTGCATTGGCTTTTCAGCAATTCATTTCAAATATGATATTATATAGCCCTACTTATACAAACACACAGCTGTCATATCTTGAAAATATCAATATGTGATTCACTTTTTATTTGTGAACATTACACATTGAGACAAATCCTTGAACATTTAGATTTAGTAGCCTGATTGCTAGTGTTTTTGAAGCTATAGGGAGGGCATTGAGCGCTATAACATACACCATCTGCCCAAGTATATACCGTACTTCAAGTTAACATCAAAGAAGAGATATCAATCTCTCCTTTCATGGGAAGGAAATGAAAGATTCTTGTATTTGGTATCCTTGTCAAACACCAAAAGAGGTTTTGATGCATGCTAAATAATTCTTGATCTTATATCTGAATGTTTGCAGCTTTGTTTTGAACCACAAAAGGTGGTTTGAGAAAAGACACTGTTTGTACAAAAATAAAGCATTCAATATGTAATGACAGTAAACATGTAAATTGCTTTTTTATTATTACCTTATGTTTGTATTTGATATACAGAATTACTAAAAATGGGAAACTGTGGAAGTAATTGTATTTATTATAATGAATGTTATCATAATTGACATAAAGTAAATCAGTGAGAATAAAATTTGAAAAATGCCATTGTTGGCTGTGCTTTACAGGTGTAAGCTTGTAAGGTCTTGCAAGGCTCGACTCTCTGATTTGTGTTCAATATTATTGGCTATGATAGATTGATTTTCTTAAGAAATAGAGCAGCCTTTCTCAATGTTTTTTTAGCATGCTGCAAATTATCATTAGCGTGAGCATAGCTGCAGAAAGTTTTAATGTGGAATACCAAGAGCATTTTACTCCAACACAGACCTTTTTTTAACACCCTCCTGCTCCACATGGCAAAATTATTTTCTGTAATAATTATAAAATAAAATGAATAATATTAAACTCAGACAATAAAAACTGTAGTATTTCCTTACACCTAGGTCCTTAGATAATTGTCCCCATGCATTGGTGGCCAGTAAAGAAATGCCCTATTACGTAGGTGGTCAGTGGGAAAGCCCCAGGTGAACTGGAGATCAGTGGAAAATGTCTTTTTTGAATTTCTATTCATTGTAATGCTCCCTTGCATTGCTGCTCAGAGCTGAAGAAGTAGAAGTGACCCCTTACATTGGATGTCAGTGGAAAAGTCTACCACTTAGGGGTGTAGGTCAATCTTCCACTGCTCAAGGAACCCCTAGCATCTTGAGGCTAGGAAATCCTGGTTGAGAAAGATTGAAGTAGAGAATGCCCAATTAGTGAATGAAGTCCAATACCAAATTAACGAATGAAGTCCAATACCAAATCATGTGTAAAGGAAAAATCAAAAAAAGTATTTTTGATTGCATATGACTGGATGGTTCAAGCAAACACAGCTCCATCCTATTAAGTAAGCTAAAAGAACATTCTCCACTTTTTAATTTATCAATCAGTTTATGAGGCCAGAATCAAGATAGCAGACTGAAAACTTTCACTTTTGAAAATAAATCCTCAGTTTCCGTTTAAGTTGCCCCATTAGCATTTGTGAAAAATGCCATGCCTATATCCCCATCTCCAACCGATAAACAATTTTCCAATATTAAGACAAATGTGTATATCAATGTCAAACTTAAAGAGGAGCTCCACCCGAAAGAGGAAACTCCACTTGTTCGCACCCCCCCCCCTCCACTGCCACATTTGCCACATTTTGGGGGGGAGTGGGTACCTGGTTTTGACAGGTACCAGCTCCCACTTTCAGGTAAGATCACTGATTGCTTATCTACGACTTTTCTGGCCCCTCTTCCTTCCCTCCACTGCCTTCTGGGACACACACAGGTCCCAGAAGACAGTGGATTCATTCAGAAAGCACAGTACGACTCGCACATGCACAGTAAGAAAACTGTCTGTGAAGCCTAAAGGCTTCACTGCCAGTTTCCCTTACTTACAATGCCAGCGCCTGCACCCAAAGCCGACTGAAGAATTGGTTCAGGGTGCTGACATACTGGGATCCCTGGACAGGGAATGTCCTTATATTAAAAGTCAGCAGATACTGTATTTCTAGCTGCTCACTTAAAAAAAAATTTACAGACTGGAGTTTCTCTTTAATAGACCATAATTTGTTTATAATGGTAGTAAAAGCTTTTTTTTGTGTGTGTGTGTTTTTTAAGTGTTGATAGTAGCTGTCTGAGTCCAAAATGTTAGAGTTGTTGCGTAAAACAAGCAGCAAGGGGAAATCTTCAAATGGGGACACCAGTTAGGCGGACAACTGTCTAAGAGGGGAATTCTCCACACTTAGGAACATTTTCTGTAACTTCCCGTTGGGCCTCTGTAACACAAAGTACACAGAAATATCCCCAATTTACATTGATTTACACAGACTGCAAAACATAAATTGACAGGGCTTATAGCTTTCCCTATAAGGGTTTTGGCTAGACATACACGTAAAATATAAAAAAAAATTGCACTCTTTAAGGGCTTGTTCACCCAAAGTAGGGGGAATTCCCCTCTTAGAAAGCTGTTACCAAAACAGGTGTCCCCAGTGAAAAGTTTGTAATCACCTCTTGTTCTAGTGAAAACTCCCCAAAGGGGGCAAAGATAGCAACAAAACAAACTACAGAGGGTCCTTCCCCACTCTATCCAAAACAGAAAATAATACCTTTACACTTTAATGTTTGGTGTCTAAAAATGATTGCACTTAATACCCTAGTGTTGCTATATGCACTTAGGTCCAAATACTCCTCCCATCCTGGAAACTAGCCTGTGACTTTCATGTTCTCCCATATTGTTAAAGGGCTGTTCATATAATATATGCATCTCCCTGGCTTCTGTAAAGAGAATCTGTCTGAAAAGCACCGTCAATCATCTGATGGCAGCCATCACAGTTAAACCCCCAGGCGCATTATTGCATTCTGTTCTATATCACATTTGGCCCATCCAGATGTTCAGTATTCATGCTGAACTTTGGAAGAACTAATGGATTAAAAGAAGTTGATGTCTAGGCTTATAAACAGCAATGCAGAATACATATCCTGATTATCTAGAAATGGTGTCTAACATTTCCCAGTCTGAAAGGGATGTTTACTAGTAAGTTAATGGATAGCTATGCTTTTAGCTGACCCAAGCTAACAGCCTCCTTCACCCTCTCCATGTTACATATACCTCCTTGACAGAAATGCCACCCAGCATAGCCAACAAGTTACCTGGTTACCCACTGATCTAAAGTATGTACATAGGGACATAGCTTTCCTGGAGAGGGCTAAGTGGGCTGTTAGGCTTAAAGGGGTTGTAAGGCTTTGTGTTTTTTCATCTTAATGCATCCTATGCATTAAGGTGAAAAAGCACCTTGCACTCTCCGGCCCCCCGAGCCCTGTTTTACTTACCTGAACCCCAAATCTCTGTGTTCTCTCCATGGCTGATCAGCTCCTCATTGGATAGATTGATAGCAGCGCAGCCATTGGCTCCCGCTGCTGTCAATCAAATCCAGCGACACAGCCCCCAGGGGGCGGGGCCGAGTCATGCACTCAGCGACTATGCATGCCGGGTGTATAACACGGGAGCGCGTCCGCAAGGTAACCCCCTCGGGAAAGAGCTTCCCAGAGGGGGTTATCTATTGCGGGGAGGAGCCGAGACAGCCGCCGTGGAATCCCAGAAGAGGATGTTCAGGCCACTATGTGCAAAATGAACTGTTCAGTGGAGGTAAGTATGAGGATGCATTTGTTATTTAAAAAAAATAAAAACTGAACCTTTAGTGTCCCTTTAAGTTAGGTAAAGCTGAAAAGCTAGACAAATAGAAAAATACACAAAAAAAGAAACCGCAGCCACCACATCTAAGAATTGGTAAACTACAATAAAAAACATTTTTTTGGGGGGGTTTAATAACACTTTAAAGTTAAACTCTTTTTTAATGCAAGCAGTGTAAGTACCTGAAATGTACTTGGTATCAGCTTGTTACATTGGAGGTAATATGTTTGATTGGTTCTGTAACAAATTAACAAATTGTACATTTAGTCAGAATCCATTTTTAAATGTAAATTGTCTGCAGTGATAATAGTTTGTGAATATGGTTTTATTTGGTTAGTATAGCTTAACAATGAAATGTGTTGGCTGGCACTTATTATTATTAATATTTTTATTATTATATTGTTACACAAGATTTTTATTGCGCAGAGCTTTACAACGTGAGGGCACACAATACAGTTACAATACAATTCAATACAGGAGGAATCAGAGAGCCCTGCTTGTTAGAGCTTACAATCCAGAAGGGAGGGTCAAGTGATACAAAAGGTAATAAATGTGGGGTATGAGCTGAAAAATAAAAGTACAGTTGTTAGATGGAGGCAGGATAGGCTTCTCTAAAGAGAAGTTTTTAGGGATCACCCAAAAGTGGATAGAGTAGAAGATAGTCGGACAGATTGGGGTAGGGAATTGCCTAGGATGGGAGAGGCTCTGGAAAAGTCCTGGAGGCAAATATGGGAGAAAGGTGACAAGGGAACTAAGAGTAGGAGGTCTTGGGAGGAAAGAGGAGAATGATTTGGTTGGTATTTTGAGACCAGGTTAGTGATGTAGTTGGGGGCCAATTTGTGGGTTCCTTTTTTAAGTTATTGTTAGTATTTTGTGACCAGGGTGTGGATTAGGAGCTTTGTTGTGTCGTTGGTTAGGAAGGGGCGCATTTTGGAGATGTTGCAGAGGTTGAGGTGGCAAGTTTTGGAAAGTAATTGGATGTGGGGCAGAAAGGAGAGTTCAGAGTCCCAGACTACACGTAGGACCCTGGCATGCAGGGGATGGGTTGATGATTGTATCATTGATCTTGACAGAGAAGTCAGGGGAAGGGGCATGTGGGGGAGGAAATATTATGAGCTCAGTTTTGGACAGATTAAGTTTGAGAAAGTGTTGTGACATCCAGACTGACAGTCGGTCAGTAAATTAGTGATGCGTGAGAGACTGATGTTGTGAGCTGAGGGGTAGAGAGATAGATTTGGGTGTCATCAGCATAGAAATGGTGTTGGAAGCCATAGGAGGCTATCAGCTGACCCAGGGAGAAGGTGTAGATTGAGAATATGAGAGGTCCAAGAACAGAACCGTAGTGAACCCCGACAAGGAAATGAAGAAGGGAGGAGGAAGTAGAATTGTAACTGACACAGAAGAGCACAGTCACTGAGACCAAAGGAGTAAAATTTATTTTTGAGGAGGGGGTAATCAACCATGTCAAAGGTAATGAAAGGTCAAGAAGTAGTAGTACAGAATAGTGTCCATTGGGTTTTGCTGTTAGTAAATTGTATTAGCTTAGATGGCTTTTTAGTAAAAGAAATAACTGACATAGCAAATTCATATGCTACTCCATCAAGAAGTAAAAGCAGAAAAAATTAGAATGAATAGAGAAATCATCTTAAATAACAAATTAGATGAATAGGGTTCCTATCTTCAAAACTCCATCTGCATTATAATTCAAGCTATGCTTGGATGCCAAACTAGGTCTATTGTCCCTCTAGGAATGATTTTCCAGAACAGAATGTGAATATTAGCAAATTAGTGCACTTTTAATTAAATAATCTCTTAAAGTGAGCATTGGCATTATTCTACAACATTAAAATAATACAATAAAATATAATAAGTCTCAGAGTACATAATTACATAGTTACATAGTAGGTGAGGTCGAAAAAAGACACAAGTCCATCAAGTCCAACCTATGTGTGCGATTATATGTCAGTATTACATTGTATATCCCTGTATGTTGCGGTCGTTCAGGTGCTTATCTAAAAGTTTCTTGAAACTCTCGATGCCCTCCGCTGAAACCACTGCCTGTGAAAGGGAATTCCACATCATTGCCGCTCTTACAGTAAAGAACCCTTTACGTAGTTTAAGGTTAAACCTCTTTTCTTCTAATTTCTAATTAGAAAAGTAGTCACCACAATAAACTTGCTATTACCTTTATTACCAAGAAAAGTTGTTCTGTGCCTCTCTCTGATTTAGTTTCAATCGTGACTAACACTCTCTATCTTAATTTTCAAGCCTTGACAACCTCAATTTCACTGTTGACATAGATGGCTTTAGTGGCAATCGAATAGAATTTTAAGACAGAAAGAAGCCTGATGAAGAAGCTTAGTCATTAATTCAGGGGAAATCAGAAACCAGTAGCAAAGTGGACATAGTAGAAACCTGTCTTGTACTAAAAGTAATAGCAAGCATCTTGTGCTGTGTGCTTTAAATTAAGATTAAAATTGTGTTTTGTTTCCTACTATATGTACCCAGGATTTCCTTGTGAAAGAATTTCCAGAGTACTAAAGATAAGAAGTAAAACTTCATGTGACATAAGGGTGTCTGTAAACTAGGCTGAGTGATTAGAATTCTTAACAAAAAAAGTGTTTGGTAAATGCCAGATATTTGTACCACCTGACTGTTTCTTATACTGCATGTTTGTTGGCCTCTATTGGTGAGTAGTGATGAGCTTGGGTTCATGGTTGGGTTCTTTCCAAACCCAAGTTAATCCGTACCCAGAAGTTAGCTGTAATCTGCCGGTTTGGGATTCCCTGCACCAAAGCTGATGTACACATAGGGCAGACATAGAATTCGTAACTAAAAAAAAGTGTTTGGTAAATGCCAGATATTTGTACCACCTGACTGTTTCTTATACTGCATGTTTGCTGGCCTCTATTGGTGAGTAGTGATGAGCTTCGGTTCATGCTTGGGTTCTTTCCAAACCCAAGTTAATCCGTACCCAGAAGTTAGCTGTGATCTGCTGGTTGGGGAGTCCCTGTACCACAGCTGATGTACACATAGGGAGGACATGCTGGTGATGTCATTGACCTAATAATGGCACATGGTTATATTAGATCAATATTTTGACCCCCTGCATCTTTGCATATGTGCAGCCACTCGGTAGGAAATCTCCCACTAGCAACTCATTGGCTCATTAATTATAGATAACATCTGGGTGTTGACCAAGCCCAAATACATCCCTATTGGTGAGCACTCTATGCCTAAATTCCTGGATTGAAACACCTGATGTAACATGCTGAGGACTTTTCCCTTTAGACCTCTTGCACACTGCAGATTGAAAAAGCTCAGTACAGCATTTTTTTTTTTTTTTTTTTTTACTCATCTAAAAGGTAGCCCTTTGTATACAATGTGCCTGCACACACAGGCACGTAAACAAGTGCTGTGTATTCATGAGTACGCACAAATATGTGCAAATGCGAACATATGAGCATAAGTATTTTGAATATTCATAAATGAGGAATCATCACATTACTGACAAAAAACCCTCACCACGGCTAATCTTGGTTTACAAGATAAGTGCAGTGAAAAAAAAAAAAAAAAAACAGGACAGAAAATATACAGGGGAACCAATATAGATAGGTATGAGCTACCTAATTTGTCATAGAATCCTGCCTATTAACAAGATCCAAAGGTGGGGTGGCCAACCGGTTATCTCATACTTTTTCAAATTTATCAGGGCATCCCCGTTATTGTAAAATAACACACTCTAAGCGTACCCTATGGCCCATAAGATTATCCCATTTTTAATGAGTTATTGGTTGTTCAAATTTCCAATACTGTTAAATAAGCTTCCTGGCTTGGAATAGGGCTGTATGGTCGGTTCGCTGATATTCATCTGGGATACCCAAAATATACACATGTACTTAAACCAAATGCCTGGCTAAGAACCATATTTGTCTTTTTCTGTGTAGAGCTGACACATGATTTGTCAAAGAAAAATAGCTCCATGTTGTACTTTCCAGCGATCAAAAATTCCCCTATGCATTAACAGTCTCTCGGAAAATATTACATTATAAAAGCCTATCAAGTAAACTGTGTGAGGTCAGCTGTGAATTACAAGGGCATGAAGAGATGTAGTCATTTTCTATGCTCAGTAGTGGCAGTGAAGTGACATAGAAAATCCTAAGACAGGAAGGTGAATGATGGAGACTCTGAAGGGGCAAGATCCAATTGTATCCCATTATAATTGTCAGACTTTGGCCTGAAGCATAATGAGCTATCCTGATAAATGGAGGAAGAAATTTGCCATGTTTCATGCTACAGTTTCTGTCTTGCTCAACACTGTCTATGGTCATTTTTATTACCCATTTGTTTTCCTGTTATAAACTGCACTTTCGTGTCCTTGTTCCATGATATAGAATTGACCACTGCAATATAATATCAAGAGCAATGTGGGTCACTCTGGGCAATTCATGTACAGGTTTTATTTTTAAATTTTTTTTTTTTTTTTTTTTTTTAGCTGTAGTTGTTTAATACTTTATTTTTATTACTAACCTATTAAAAAAGAAGGCCTTTAAAATGTGAACTTGCTACAAACGTAGCAGATGGGTTCTCGTATGGATGAATCTAGTAAAAAGTTTGGAAAGACGGTTACGTTTTCTTCACTAAACCTCTATTATCCTAAAAGGAAATCGTCTCTCTTGCTTAGGTTTAAGTCTTTAAAGTTGCTCTAGGATCAGATTGTAATGATTAACATTTAAGCCCCATACACACGGTCGGACAATCCACGGACCAGGTCTGTCGGATCATGTCCGTCGTACTTTGTCCGATGTTGGTTTTGCGTACACACGGTCGGACAAAGTTGTCGAAAAATCCGATCATTCTGAACGTGGTGACGTTTGTTGCCTACGACGGGACTACGTAGAGGCTAGTAGCCAATAGCTTTGGTCTTGTAATGTGATCTGAGCATGCGTAGCACTTTGTCCGGTCGGACAACCGTACACACGATCGGATTTGGTGTGATCGGACCGGGTTGTCGGCAAATCTATCCAGCAGGAGATAAGACTTTGTCCGTCGGACAATTCGACGTACACTGTCCGATGGTGCCTACACACGGTCTGATTTTTCGACAACATGGTCCGATCGGACAGAATCCATGAAAAAGTCCGACCGTGTGTATGGGGCTTAAGTGTATTTATATTAATGCTGAACTATTGCGCAACATAAAACAAAAGTAAAAAAAAATGTGCTGCAGCACTAATTTTAAAATTCATTGTGTGAATGGCTTAGCATTCAAATAGTCATTACAAATAATTCCTATAGGAAGATTGATATACTGTGCACTGTAAGTGCACTTTAAATGCATTTGCTCTAAATCTGAGGGGAATCTCTGAAATGAGGGGAAGCTCTGCTGGTCTCTAGTATCCAAATCATGTACAAACAAAAATGCTGTTTTTTTATTTTCCTTGCATGTGATTAAGTTTTCTTTGTAAAGTGAATTTGTACCTGATTTACTAAGCTCTGGAGCAGTGTGCAGTATATTTGCCTTTAGTAAATCAACTCCAATGTGTCTAATATGTGTATTTTCTATTAAAGGATATGTAAAGGCTCATTTTTAAAAAACAAACAAACATATCATACTTACCTCCCCTGTGCAGTTGGTTTTGCACAGAGTGGCCCGATCGTCCTATTCTGGGGTCCCTCAGCAGTGCTCCTGGCTCCTCCTCTTCTTGAGTGCCCCGTTGGAGAGCCGCTCTCCCTCTGGGCACACTTGTGGGCGCGCTCCCGTGTCCTGCTGCGGCGTCCATTGACACAGACAGCAGGACTTGGCTCCCGCATCATTGGATTTGATTGACAGCAGTGGGAGCCAATGAATGCACTGCTACCAATCTATCCAATGAGGACCCGAGACACTGGCTGGAGCTGGTGTGCTCGCCCCCTTCGCTGGAAAGACCAGGTAAGTAAAAGGGGGGCTCTTGGGGGCTGCTGCATCACAGGAGGTTTTTCGCCTTAATGCATAAAATGCATTAAGGTGAAAAACCTTGAGGGTTTACAAGCCCTTTAACGTTCCCTTCATCTAGTGGCCATAATGGGCTAATGTGGTATTATATAGCCACTAAATGGAGCTGATGATCATAGTTACTGGTGTTATTTATGCAAATAGTGAGGTATACAGAGAGTTGTTTATTTTTTTTAGACAGAGACCCCTAAGTGGTGGTGCACCTACACTTACAGTTTTCCTTTAGTCCCCCTGAAAAGTCTCACAAATACATAGTTACATAGTTTGTAAGGTTAAACAAAAGACACTGGTCCATCCAGTTGAACCTATGTATGTGTGTGAGTTTGAGTTTCTCTGAATTGTTGTTCTGTATATAATGCTCACTGAGGAAGACATCTGAAAGTATTTTAATTTCTCAACACTCTCAGCTGATAACACTATTTGGTGATAAAGTCCCACACCTTCACTGGTCCAGTAAAGAATGGCTTTTGTCATTTAAAATTAAACCTCTTTTTATCCAATAACTATTAGTCTACTAATTGTGTTATTAAATTATACTTGTTTATACTGCCAGTGAAATTACACCTTTTGCAGTTTTCGCTGATGGGGCGACAATGCTGCTGTAAAGGTCCTGAATTCAAGGCAGCATTGTTACCCTTGTGTAGGCTGTGCCTGCTTGAGCCACAGTGGGATAAGAAAATGTTGCAGTGGATGTGGCTTTTAGCATTGTCACTTCACAAGACCGTAGCTGGCAGGACCTAGGACTGCCCACTGCTTTCTGAAACCCTCCAACTCGGAGCTGAAGTGTTTGGGAGGAGGACAAATTAAAGAAGATTTGGCTCTTTCATGGGTGGTAAAGGCTGGACACTGATCAACCCCTGCTGCAGCCTCTAATGCCGCGTACACAGGATCAGAAATTCCGCCAGCAAACGTCTGATGAGAGCGTATGGTCGGAAAATGCCACCGTGTGTATGCTCCATGGCGGAATTCCAGCCAGCAAAAGATTGAGAGCAGGTTCTCAATCTTTCGTTTGGAAAAAGTTTAAATCGGAAGTTCCGATCGTCTGTACCAATTCCGACAAGCAAAATTCCTACGCATGCTCGGAAACAATTTGACGCATGTTCGGAAGCATTGAACTTAATTTTCTCGGCTCGTCGTAGTGTTGTACGTCACCGTGTTCTTGACGGTCGAAAGTTCAGCAATATTTTGTGTGACCGTGTGTATGCAAGCCAAGCTTGAGCGGAATTCCTTCGGAAAAACCATCCAAGATTTTTCTGACGGAAAATCCACTTATGTGTACACAGCATTACTTTGTAAATTGCTACAAAATGCAGTCTAATCACTGGGGAAAATGGGATTTAGGAAATGCTTCAGTTTGCCTGAAGCAGACTGATCACATCATCTTAGCCAAGGCAAAATTACTTGCTTGGTGCTAAGGGACTGCTTTAAAATGATTATATTATTATTATAATAAATATAATATATATATATATAATATATATTATATATTATATTTTAATATTATTCTTTTTAATTATTTTTTTAATATATAATATATATTATATTATTTTTTGTAAAATTATATTTTTGCTGTATTGCTAATTAACCTTTTAGTAACACTAAAGTTTGCGAAAGCGAAGGCATGTATAAGAGCAAAAATCAGTAGTAGGTATATGCTGATTTTTTAGAACCTGATTAAACAGAATAGTTCTAAAACAAAGGTTTCCATATACATTCATCTAGTAATTGCCTTTCCTGGGAATAGTCTGTTCATTGTGTAGCAGGGTCAAGCCACTCAATACTTTTTCCAGACAATATAATTGTCTCCCTTATTCACCTAACCCTTCTTTTAATATACAACAAATTAAATTATCTCTTACCAGAATTTATAAGCAAAATGGTAATTTTGTGTGAGTGCCACCTTAAAAAAACTATACATAATTACGTAATGACTTTAATCTTGATTATCAATTATAAAGCTAGCAGTAGAAAATAAATGGGGTAAGAGCTCTCTAATTTTTGTTGTAAATGTAATTTAAATATTTTTTTTTATAATCAAATCTATTCACATTTAGCAACTAAAAAAAAATATTCTATACAAGGAATATGTAATGCCTTTATATATTGAAAAATTGGAAGCACAGATTATGTTTTCCGACTCCCAAATATTTATAATTTTAAGGAAGTCTACACAAAATACTTTCACGTGAATTGGCCGGAAGATCATACAAAACCTTGTCTTCATTAAACTCTGCTAACCAAATTATTAATTGTTTCTGTTTGAGGTGCAAAGTCAAAGTGATTGTAAAGGTAGAAACTTTTTTAATTGAATGCATTCTCTGCATTAAGGTAAAAAACCCTCTGTGTGCAGCTCTCTCCCCATCCTACCCTTATACTTACCTGAGCCCAATCTCAATCCAGCGCTGTGCCCAAGAGCAGCAGCTGCTCTCCTAATAGTCTCAGGGGCAGCATTGGTTCCTGCTGCTGTCAATCACAGCCAGTACGCAGAGAGTGGGGGGGGGAGATGCTGTGTGTGTATGGACACACACAGCGTGGCTCGGGATCATGCCCACACGAGTGCCCCCATAGCAAGGGGCTTGCTATGGGGGTACTCGGCGGGTGAGAAGAGCCTGGAACCCCAGCTGTGGGACCCCAGAAGAGGGGGATCGGGGGTGCTCTGTGCAAAACCATGTTTATTATAAAAAAAAAAAATGTTTACAATCACTTTAATATAGAGACATATATACATATGAGCAAGTACTGCCCTGCAATATATGTTTTTGGAGCAAATTTGGCTTTTACATAAGTGTTAAAATTAAAGTGTCATTAAACCCAGACTATGAAAAAATCTCATTACACTCACAGAGCCACTAAAGCGTTTGTTTTGTGCAGAAAGAGATATACTTAGTTGATCCTGCCTTCAGCTGACCCTCCCATCTTCTCTGCAATCCCCACTGTAGGTTGAGATTGTGTAGACAAGCTGTCTTCTACAGAGCATGCTCAATTTCAGTTTCTTTCTTAGATCTTAGTTTCCTCCTTTTTCTTATTTGTGCAGCACACATGACTAAAGAGTTACACATGTGGGTGTATACGCCCTTAGCGCCGACCGTTCGCAAATTTGCATTCGTGGCTTCAAGGGGTTAAACTGGGGTGATGCCTGCAGCTTCGGGCATCACCCCAGTACCATTTTTTAGAGCCGGCGGTTGACTTTTTAGAGATAACAACCAATGCGGCTAAAAGCTGGTCAGCTGTTATCCTAAAGGAGCAGGTAGGGACGCCCCCCCCCCCCCCCCGCCGCCTTCCACCGCTCTTCCCGGGCCTCCCGTCCTTCCGTGAGACCCGATCCACGATCCGGTTCATCCGCCGGCTAAGCTGAGACTGGAACTAAGCCGGAAACAGCTTCGATTGAGTCTCCTATGTAAAAACACAGGAAGCGTCCTCACAACGTCACTTACGGCTTACTCGGCTGCCAATGGCACCGATTTAAAAAAAAATGACAGTATTCAGAATCGCAGTTTTTGACTATCTGAATACTTTTAAGTGCAAAGGAGGGATTAGGTGTTTTTTAGACCCCGATCCCTCCATAAAGAGTACCTGTCACCACATATTACTGTCACAAGGGATGTTTACATTGCTTGTGACAGCAATAAAAGTGATCAGAATTTTTTTTTTAAAGGGACAATGTAAAAGAAAAAACATTTTTTTTTAAAGCGCCCCGTCCCCGCGTGCTTACGCAGCAAAGAAAATGCATAGGTAAGTCGCGCTCTCATATGTAAACGGTGTTCAGGACAAATTTGGGTACTTCTGCTACTAGAATTAAAAAAAAAAACATTTACTATTATCCTAATATCTTACAGAGATGTTTTAAGATTGTGTATTTTAATCTGCTGCAAGTTTGGCTATACATAAAATAGTAATAAGGTACAGGTTATGCCTCTTATATTCACATCCATCTCTATGTCATAGAGCGTTCTTTACCAAATTAAAGTGTTACTAAACCCACAACAGAAGCACACAGTCTGTATATGCAGTAAAGCATGGTTGTTATACTCACTGTGAAACCTAAGGTGTTAATCCTGCGCATTGTGTAAAAAGGCTGTTTGAACCTGTCTTCTCTGACCCTCCCCTTCTTCCACTGTTCCCAATCCATCTCCTGAGAGAACAGATCCTTGGAGGCACTCTTCACATGCTCAGTTTGGTGTATATTGATAGAGTTTTTTTTTCTTTGGGGGGTGCATGTGATCGGCAGAGGGCCAATCAGCACTGTTCAAACAGAAGATCGTGGGTCCTGCAAAGGACAGTCAGAGTAGAATTCCTCCTACAAGTTTTAACCAGTGCTAGGCTGAAGTCACAAGACTGCTATATACTGCAGAAAAGGTATTAAGCAGTTTATATTTACTAAAATAATTGCATTCCCATGTTCTGTGTACTGTGGATGACCAGATATAGTGAATGCAGAGTCCTGGGTTTGGTAGCACTTTAAGCAAGAAACTGTACAAAAATAATAATTGTGCAGCACTATGATTACTACCTTTGTCCCTAATAATACAAAATATACAGTATATACAGAAAATGAATCAAGTATAAAGTGACTATAAAATGCCAAAAATTCCTAATCACAAAGACCATTACAAATTCAAATAAATATCTTAAATTAAGGTGTCCATAGTGAAATTAATAGTTCCCAGGAGTGTATCCATGAAACTTCTTAGAAACAGCAAGAAAAACTGTTTTTGTATGAAGTCTACAGTGCTCCTCTTCCATGCTACAGGCCACCTCAATAAACAAGGAAGGACTTTGAAGGTAGAAACCATTGTCTAACTACCACAGTGGATAAGTGGTTAGCACTGGCAGCACTAGGGTCGCGGGTTCGAATCCCAACCATGTCACTACCTGTCTGGAGTTTGCATGTTCTCCCTGTGCCTGTGTGGGTTTCCTCCTGGTACTCTGGTTTCCTCCCATATTCCAAAGACATGCTGATAGGTTATTTGGCTCATGTGTAAATTGGCCCTAGTATGTGTATCTATAAATAGGAGTTAGGGACCTTAGATTGTAAGCTCCTTGAGGGAAGGGACTGATGTGAATGTGCAATATATGCACAGCACTGCACAAATTGAGGGCACTATATAAATACCTGAAATAAGTAAATAAACTAATATATGGTCTGAAAATCAATGGCAAATTAACTCAAAAGTTTTACTATGACAAATTTTTCTCTATATCAGATTTTCTATAAAAGAGAGAAAGGGTTTGGGACTTTGTATGAGGCTCAGGATATAGAAAATAAAGTGCCTCGACCCCTATTTGCTGATAGCATAAGAAGAGGGTTTGGGACGCATGCAGCCAAATTCGCGACATGAACAAGAAGTGTCTGGCGAGTGTATAGTAAAAGGTATCTTATACACATTACATCATATCATACACGTTATAACATAACATAGACAAAGTACATATAAATATAATTTATTTCATAAATATATCACATAATAGCATAATGGCATGTTGATTCATGGTATTGACATTATGAAAACACCAGACTCTAGAATGCATGTTCACACAATATATAACAAAAAACAAACTTCATTTGGTAAAGGCCAGTAAAACCTAATCGATAATGTTGGTGACACTCTTGAGATCTATAATCATAATGATAGCATCTATATAGCTTGATGTGTTTCATGGATAACTTCCACTCTTCAGGAGCAGATGCGGAATCTGTGTCTATAAAAATATTGTAAGATTACAATGGGTCTATCTACAAGAGGAAATGCGGAGCACTTTTAAGTGCACTTGCGGTGCAAAGGGGATTTTCCTCTAGTAAATAACCCCCAATATCTTATACCAGTTTGCCATAACAGTATTGGTATGTATCTCAAGTAAGAGCAATTTATAAAAAAA
The DNA here is from genome assembly GCA_028564925.1 of Lithobates sylvaticus. NCBI lineage: Eukaryota > Metazoa > Chordata > Amphibia > Anura > Ranidae > Lithobates > Lithobates sylvaticus. The sequence goes on from CM053030.1 coordinate 384,811,858, forward strand.
AAAAAATATGTAGATGAAAATGTCTGTATTAAATTGAAGCAAGTTCTGTTTCATTGTATCCTCTATACTACACAAATAGGAGAATCACATTTCTTGCAGGGCACCTTCTCAGTTTTCATAAATAGACCCATTTGTGCTGGTGTATTTTTCTTAGAAAAGTGGCAGCAGCCAATCAGAAACTGATAAATCATCCTCAGGGTAAACATTCTGACAACAAAGGGCAGGTGAAACAAATGTGTAGTGTCTGCAAAACCCATTAAAGAGAAAAAAATATTAAGATGTTGAATAAAAATATCCTGTAGACAGTCAATCAACACAGCAAAATTCCAAACCAATGACAAGCAATCAAGATGCCCCTTGGCTCATAGGCTTCGAGAATGCATTGTAATAAACTCAATCCAAAGGCAAAAACAAAGTTCTTTGTGCTTTCACAGCTTCTACACTAAGCAGTCTGATAAATGTCAAATCAATTGTTGAAAAGCTTTTGACTGTATTTACTTTAGTCATTTACTATAAATGAACTTGGCTTGAGAGGAAGGCTGGGGTCCTTATTTGTTTTCTGGCAGACATTTCATTTTTAGCATTTGTAGCATTTTCAATAAGTGCTTTTGAAATGTCATACTTTTATTGTGTTGGTTTCTCCAGCTCAGTTTTGGATAACGGAATGACAACTTGCAAATATGCCTATCCCTGTATAAATTTGATCTCAGTGCAGATGAGTTTGCTGTGTACAACATTTGTTGGCATTAAATTCATGTTTTTGTTCATTTTGATATTAAAGTGGGGTTGCGGCAAAAAAAAAAAATGTGGCTTAAAAATCTTAAAAAAAAAATTAATTGGAAAAAAATATTTTTTTACTCACCTCTAAATGCCTGTTGCTAGGGGTCCCTCGTAGTCTGCCACCTTCATTGCCCGGGCTAAACGTCACTTCCTGTAGGTGCCGCACAGTCATCTGGGACCTGTAATGTGTCCCAGATGAGTGAGCGTCGAATCACGGCGCACAGCGCCGCTCGCTCATGCGCAGTGGGTGCCCGGCTATGAAGCCACAGCCGGGTTCCCACATTAAGAATGCCGGCGCCGCAAGCGGAGCAGGGAACGAGGGGGGTCTCGTTCCCCCGCATCGCTGGACCCCGGGACAGGTAAGTTTCCGATTATTAAAAGTCAGCAGCTGCAGTATTTGTAGCTGCTGACTTTTCATTTTTTTTTTTTTTTTTTGTTGGCACTCCACTTTAATTAAAACTGCCACCATCAACAGGCTTAGAGACCCATTTTTTTTTTGTTATGTTTACCACTGCCAAGTATGAAATCATCCAATTCTTATTTTATTAGGTCATAGCCCCTAAAAAGATGAAATGAAACAAGGTTGACAAATTCAAGAATGAATTTAATTTACTGACTTGGAATTGTCATTTATAATTGAAAAAAAAGCTCATGGTAAGCTGACCGAACACAAGAAAGTCTATCATCAGTATTGCGGAAAGGAGAGCTACTAGATTATTCCAAGATAATTTAAAGGTCATGCTGGAATGACTCTCTTCCCATGTACTGTTTTGCTGTAGGGATGAGGTTTGGGTTTGCTGTTTCTATGGGCTCACAATGGATCCACTAGATTGGAAATTCATGGTTCCAGCGAAAGAATAGAGATATTCGCCAGACTGAATTCTTCATAACCATAATGCAATACCTGGCCTTTGAACTTAGGTCAGTTGGCTTAGAAGTGGAAATAAGGGGGCTTTTGGAAAAGCCACAACCTCTTTATAAAAGTGTGAGGTCACAACAGCTAGGGAGTGCTGCTAGCAAACAGCATAGGGAGAGATTTATATAGGACTTATAGGCACTGGCATTTCTGTTTTCACAGGGGATATTTCCTATTTTTGTCTGTCTGCAATCGCTTTTTTCACAGCCCTTTTTTAAGTGGTGACAACAGTGGAATATGAATGGTTATAAAAAATGACTGCGCTATACTGAAAACAAGTAGCAGCCAGCACTACGATCCAACAGAAATTGTGTAAATACATTAGGTACAAAAAAAGTGCAGTGCTAAATATATCTAAACAGCCAATAATAATGACATATCAGCATAACAAAGTGCACAGTGCAAAATAAAAGAATATAAGTGGCATAACGTCATCTATTTAAATAGTCCAAAATAGTGAAAAAAGGCAAAAGTTCATATTCAATGGTGATTGTGAAAACAAAATCCAAAAGTTGACCTAAGAATTCACCACAACGAGCGCAATCGCTACCCAGAAGAGGAGACGGAATATGCTTATCATAAGGCAGCTTTAACCAAGCATGTAGTAATGATGGTCGGGATGGTAGTCACAAGAATGGTGACCAAGAGTAGACCGCAATGTTCTCCACACCAGCCGGACCACTTGTCAAATTATAAACTCCAACATCCATAAAATACAAGAGACCTCCACATGGCCTCAGATTTTATTAAAAGGTAGAAAGCTTACATAGTAAAAAAGTGACCTCCGCGCTCTTAAAACTAGAAAAAAGGTGACACGTGTTAAACAGTGTAAAATCTCTAAAAGAATGTGCTAAGAGTGCCTAAATGACAGAATAAAATTCTTGTGTATAGCTGCAAAATCTAATGGTGAACACTAAACCACAAATAGAATAAAGAATAAATGATTTTGCGCTGAACATGGCACTAGTAATACTAGTTATAAATAAATACTCATGGGTAAATTAATATATGTACAGTAATCGTGCACAATGGCTAATAAACGAAAAATACATACATATTAGAAATTAATCTAATAGTGATAAAATGGTGTGTAAAAATAGAACCAATACGTGTGTATCACAGAGTGTAAAAAAGTGTATCTAATAAATAGTGTCCTGCGGATAAATTAATGCTGGTGATAACTATAACAATAAAATTAATTAATAATAATGTCCATGCAGTGAGATAATAATAACTCAATGTCCATTAATCCCAAAAAACGTCTTGTGTATCACAACCAGATCAAAGTGAGTAGCTGTGGCCACTCTGAACTTCTTAGTGAAAACAAAAGATGGGTGCAGGCAGATATAATCCCAAACTGGTATTCCCTAGCCTCTCACCTTAGGGCAGTTATCACAGGGCAATGGAAAGAATAAGGCTCTGTCCGGACAACATTTGAAACAGCTCTTTGGCTAAACCCTAAGGCCGGAATTCAGCCTTAGGGTTTAGCCAAAGAGCTGTTTCAAATGTTTTCCTGTCCCAATATTTCCAAGAAAATTTTGACAGACCAAGGAACCCTTTTCCTGTCGAAGGCTTGTTCCGCCGGGCAGCGGCGTTTTGGATGGTTTCTTTATGAACGTGAGAGGATAGTTGGGAGGAGAAACAAGATATCAGTGGAGACACTGGAGAAGAGGAGCCGTTACAGAGCCTAATCACCTAACCACATCCTTGGGACACAGTGGAGGAGAGGAGTCCGGACAGAGCCTTATTCTTTCCATTGCCCTGTGATAACTGCCATAAGGTAAGAGGCTAGGGAATACCAGTTTGGGATTATATCTGCCTGCACCCATCTTTTGTTTTCACTAAGAAGTTCAGAGTGGCCACAGCTACTCACTTTGATCTGGTTGTGATACACAAGACATTTTTTGGGATTAATGGACATTGAGTTATTATTATCTCACTGCATGGACATTATTATTAATTAATTTTATTGTTATAGTTATCACCAGCATTAATTTATCCGCAGGACACTATTTATTAGATACACTTTTTTACACTCTGTGATACACACGTATTGGATCTATTTTTACACACCATTTTATCACTATTAGATTAATTTCTAATATGTATGTATTTTTCATTTATTAGCCATTGTGCACGATTACTGTACATATATTAATTTACCCATGAGTATTTATTTATAACTAGTATTACTAGTGCCACGTTCAGCACGAAATCAGAAAGCTTACATAGATCCCGAGATAATGGGCATCAACAAAAACATCTCCTTGTAGTGATCACATAAGCATTGAAAGAATAAGAAAAGGGCGCAATGACATGGAGCGGGCTCTTCCGATCCGGCGCGTTTCATCCACAAAGACTTCAACTGGGGTGGGATATACCTGGACAATTAACAATATCCCAACAGCATGTAGTTTTCTTTGGCAGAGACTGTCCAGGTGATTTACAGGTAGAAGATTGTGGGTGATGGGGCAGAGTGTTGTCCCTGCCCAAACAAGGGCCTTTTTATCAGTATCACCACGGTTATTTTAATGAAAATTAGTGATTAAAAGGAAAAAGAAGTTATATTATCATGTGAAAGCTATTTGACATTTTAGTATTTGAGTGTACATCTACTTTAACCACTTGACCTCCAGAAGACATACCCCCCTTTATGACCAGGCCATTTTTTTGCATTATGGCACTGGGTTATTTTAACTGACAATTGCGCAGCCATGATAAGCTGTACTCAAATTAAATTTATGTCATTTTCTTCTGACAAATAGTGCATTCTTTTGGTGGTAATTGATCACCACTGGGTTTTTTTTTTTTTGTGCTATAAACAAAAAAAGACCAGCAATTTTGAAAAAATATATATATTTTTGACTTTCTGCTATAGTCAATAAATATTTTTTTTTTTAAATCTAATTTCTTCATAAATTTAGGCTATGTATTCTGCATTTTATTTTTGGTTAAAAAAATCCCAATAAGCGTATATTGATTGGTTTGTGCAAAAGTTATAGTGTCTTCTACAAACTATATACTGGAATTTCTATATTTTTTTTTTAATTTATACTAGTAATGGCGGCAACCAGCGAACTGTGATTTTGTGGCGAACAATCTGACAGTAACTGACACTTTGTGGGAACCAGTGACACTAATACAGTGATCAGTGCTAAAAATATGCACTGTCACTGTACTAATGACACTGGCTGGGAAGGAGTTGAACATCTAGAGTGATCAAAGGGTTAAATGTATGCTCAACCAGTTTTTGTGTACTATGTGTGCTGTTTTTACTGCTTTGCAGGGAAAGAAAATCCATCACTTCCCAGCAGTTAGGACAGAGCTCTGCATTGTTTGTGGCAAATTAAGTTTAATGTGGATAAATGTAAGGTTATGCACATGGATTACTAAGAATATGCATGCATCGTAGATACTAGGGGAGTAGAACTGGTGGAATCCATAGTGGAGAAGGATCTAGGGGTATTGGGTACCAACATTTATAGGTAAATTTGATCCAGGAATATCTGATTGCCTTTCGGGAGATTAGGAAGGAATTGTTTTCCCTGCTGTAGCAAAGTGGATCATGCTTTGCTGGGGTTTTTCATCTTCTTCTGGATCAACTGTGGGTATAGGATTGTATGATTCATTTTTTTTTTATTGGTTGAACTAGATGGACTTGTGTCTTTTTTCAATCTGACTGACTATGTAATTGTTTACATATGCAGAGATCCGTCCAGATTGTCTCCTCGACCCCGCTGATCGGCTTCAGCTGTGACTAATCATACTAGTGGGCAGTAGTTAACAAACTATGCTTGAGATCCCTGGATTGTAGTGCTGAGGTACAATCTCTTGTGTGCCCAGCCCATATTCACAGAACTTTACAAGCATTTTATTCAGATTTATTTGTTAAATGCTGCCAAAGCCTGTATTTTACTGTGTTGGAAATAGGCTACACCTCCGCCCCTAGCTAAATAAAGTAAGGGAGGATCTTAACCGGTTCCCGACCATCTACTGTACTTTTACGTCAGCAGAATAGCACGGCTGGGCAAAGTAACGTACCCGTACGTTACTTTGAATTTCCCGCCATGCTGCAAGCTCCATGGCCGTGCCCGCACACTCCCCATTCTGCCTAATGACAGCACACTGATTGTCTGCTCCCTGTCATTGGGGGCAACGATCAGTGTGGTGTCACAGACAGCCACGCCCCCAGACAGTTAGAAATAAGCCCCTAGGATACACTTAACCCCTCCCCGCCCCCTAGTGGTTAACCCCTTCACGGCCAGTGACATTTTTACAGCAATCAATGCAATTTTATAGCATTGATCACTGTATTAATGCCAATGGTCCCAAAAATGTGTCAAAATTGTCCGATGTATCCGCCATAATGTCGCAGTCACGATAAAAATCGCTGATCGACGCCATTACTAGTAAAAAAAAAATATTAATAAAAATGCCATAAAACTATCCCCTATTTTGTAAACGCTATAACTTTCGCGCAAACCAATCAATAAATGCTTATTGTGATTTTTGTGGGAAAAAATATTTGTGGAAAAAAAAGGACGTAAATTTTGTTTGGGAGCCACGTCGCACGACCGCGAAATTGTCAGTTATAGAATCGCAAAAAAACGCTCTGGTCAGGAAGGGGGTAAATCCTTCCGGGGCTGAAGTGGTTAATGCATCTTCAAAGAACAAAGACAAATAATTTTGAAAAGCATGGATTGATTGGACATCACCTTCACATCGGAAGACTGTATTCAGCCTCAGCCATTCAGAGAGATCCTTGTATTCATTGATAAAGCTTCTCGTGAGCTAAGCAGCTCTCAGCCCACCTTGATTTTGTTCTAGCAGCAGACAGGAAGTCCCCATAACCCAGGGAACACAGCACTATATACTGTATGTAGCAGATGCTACAAGATGAGAAACAGATGCAAGACTCACTTCAGGGACCCAGGATAGCCATGTGAGGATTCTAAATAGTTGATAATCATTTGCCGGCTCCCTTCATCTATCTAAATGCTACAAAATGCTTATCTAAAAGATACATTTTTTTTTTTTTTTTTTTTTTCTTTCTTTTTTTTTTCCACCTCAGAGAGAGCTTATTGGGACCAGATCAGGAGCGCCCTCAATTATGTCCCTTTACATGTCTTCACATCATTGTGGAACTTTTCATCTTCTCTTTTTTTTTTTTTTTTTTTTTTTTTAAATTATTATTCATGATTTTTAGGGTTTGTAAGTTTACATTTTTTCCAAATTCCTTGTGGGTTATTTATATCTTTATTAAACCCTTCTCCAACGGAAAAGAAAACTTTCGAAACCCCCTCCTCCCCCCTTCTCCCTACCCCCCCCCCTCTAAAAGATACATTTAATAAAAGAAAGTCATTTTTATTATTATACAGTTTATATTATTGTATTGTATTATTTATGTTTTATTAGTTTTGATAATTTTTTATATTGTTTTATATTACTTTTGTATAGAAGGGGGGTCCTTCTGTCAAGGGGCCTTGGGCAGTTGTCTATTTTGCCCCCTTTTAAATCTGGAACTGGCTGCAACTTAGCTGCATACACAGTCTCCACTGTGCCATCACTGCACCCGCAGTCTCCACTGCATTCTCAGCTGAACCCTAAACTTTCCAAACATATACTGTATATATGTGGGCTGTCATTATTTGCCTGAATATAATGCCGTTCTACTGGCTTCAGTATTTTCACTGACTCACAGAATAAATATGCAGATCAGGAAACTCAGAGTAAAGTCAAAAGTTCTTTGCTTCATACTTATTCTAGGACAGAAAGGACTGAACTAAGAGTCAGCATGATAGCTAGGCTACAAGCATTTCAGAAGGATATGTTATCAATGGTAGGTACTATATTTTTTTCATGACAGGTTTCCTTTAATTTACTAAAGGTCGGCGCTAAAGGAAGACTTTGGTCCAAATATGGACATACAAAAGTGTACATATTTTTAACAAGTAGTAGCTGAGCTTTTGAACAAGTCCTCACTGACCTACTGTATATAGTTGCAATCAGTCTGGAGCAATTCATTCTCAATGTATAAAGCAGAAACACTAAGGTTATTCAAGTCTCTGTAGCTTAGCTCACCTCCCTTTCTCACAGCACTTGATCTGTGTTTACATTAAAGAATAGAAGGCCAGAAAGTAAGGTCATTCCTGTGAGGAGAAGCTGAGGTGCTGAGAGAGGGACTTCCATGCTTCTGCTGTGAATTTTTAAGGCAAACTGCTCCACAGTGCCTGCAGCTACAGAATGTTAGCCCGAGATAGTTTTAAAGTAATTTGTTGCATGTTAAGAATATTAATATTTAAAAATGTAAACGTCCATAGCCTGGTGACAGTTCAAACCTAAGCCTAATATTTAAAATGAGCAATACTTAAAAATTCCTTAAACGAAAATCTCTAAATCTACTTGCATTCACAATCTAAGACTAACCTATCTAGCCCTGTAAGGAAGAAATCACTATAATTACCTTTTCTGGTACCACTCTGGTCCGGTCTCCAGCGGCAGAAGCTCTATGCAGGAGACAGCCACAAACGGCTGGGAAATGTCTAGGAAGTGATGTCACCCATAGAGTTACTATGGGGCTTTCGTTGTAGCCGGCCACTTCTGCATCCGCCTCCACAGAGAAGCCGCCACTGACCGCTCAGTGTGGGACCGGATTGGAGCTGCTTCAGGAAAGGTATGTATAGCAATTTCTTCTTTACAGGGCTAGGTAGGTTAGTCTTAGATTGTGGACGCAAGTAGATTTAGAGATTTTAGCTTTAGGGTGAACTTCTACTTTAACCACAGAGCAGAACTAAACCCATCAATTAAACTGTTTCCCAAAACAGTTACATTCAAGGCATGTTATGAATAATAACTGTCACAGCTGCTTGTGCTCTGAACTGAATTTTCAAGCTATGAAATGGCTGGTGTTATAATTGATCACACGTGCCGCACCATGCCAACTGCCAATCAAACAGAGGTAAATATGGCAGCTTCATTGGCTATAGAGGAGAGTAGGGTTTAGTTCTGCTTTAAGCCCTAGTACTAGAAGCCCAGCCTAGTGCCTAAAATGGTTCACATTCTTGCTTTGCGAGTGCAGATTTGTATTGAGTTTCCATTGAGTACCATCTTCCCAGAATTCTCCCCGGTTGCCTATGAACGCAGTGGCTTTACTTTTTGCTGTATCTACACATTTGTACAGATGAAGGGACTTTTCAAAAGCAAGGGTCTTCTCTGATTCTTGCAACTCTGCACCAGCAGTCATCCTCTGTTTTTTGTAAGCCTCCTTGTATGTTGTGATACTGTTTGAAAACCACTGGCATATGCCATAACCAAACCATGTATTACAATGGCAAATATATACCAGTTTTAGTAGACATCAAACATCTACTACATGGATATGTTAAACAGCACTTCTGTAATATAAATCAACACAAAATATGATTGCTGCACCAGGCTGCTTATAGGAGATTATTAATTACTCTACATTGGCAGTTTGTAGCATCTCTGGTCCAAATCACTTGGCAAGGCACTTTCAAAGACAATAGTTGTGTCAGCACTAGAATGACTACAGACCTTAAAATCACAGTCTAATAAATCATCAAATGAAATGCTGAGCAAATCCACCTTCTAATCAGTTTGCCAAACAGAATCTCAAATAAGAAATTAATTTGTAACAATGAGCATGGGGCTGCTATATCACTCAATCATTACTAAATATGAAAGATGCTTGACTGAGGTTCACAAAATCTAAAAACATAATAGATAAAGAGTACATTTTTAGGATCAAATAGAGAAGACAACCACTAGGTCCTATGCTGGGACCCTTACCTTTTAATATCTTTATAAATACTATAGGGTCTGGGATTAAAAGTAAAATTTCTGTCTTTGCAAATGACGCCAAGCTATGCAGTGGAATAACATCCTTACAGTATGTCTCCAATTTATAAGCCGACCTCGATGCACTGTCTAATTGGGCAACTATGTGGCAGATGAGGTTTAATGTTGATAAATGTAAAATTATGCACTTCGGGGGCTAAGAATATGCATGCATACTAGGGGGAGTACAACTGGGGGAATCAATGGTGGAGAAGAATCTGGGGGTTTTGGTAGATCATAACCTCAATAATAGCATGCAATGCCAAGCTGTGGTTTCCAAAGCGAGCAAAGTCCTTTCTTGTATTAAGGCCCCTTTCACACTGAGGCGCTTTTCAGGCGCTAAAGTTCTAAAAATAGTGCCTGCAAAGCGCCTTTAAACGGCCGCTGCTGTGTCTATAGTGTGAAAGCCCGAGGGCTTTCACACTGGAGCGGTGCGCTTGCAGGACGCTGAAAAATGTCCTGCAAGCCACATCTTTGGAGCGCTGTAGGAGCGGTGTATTTACCGCTCCTAAAGCGCCCCCTCCCATTGAAAACAATGGGGCAGCGCTCCAAACCCGCCCGCAAAGCGCTGATGCAGCGGCGCTTTGCGGGCGGTTTTTAACCCTTTTTCGGCCGCTCGCGGGGGGTAAAACTGCCCCGCTAGCGGCCGAAAAGCGCCGCTAAAACGACGGTAAAGCGGCGCTAAATATAGCGCCACTTTACCGCCAGCGCGCTCAGCCTGCAAGTAGCCTTAGAGAGGTATGGACTTCAGAGAGAAAGATATAATTTTGCCCTCTTTACATCTAGAGGAAAAGAGAAATTCTTCTCCAAGTACGGAAAGGTTTCTTCACAGTAATATCTATGAAAATGTGGAATAGACTCCCTCCAGAGGTGGTTCTGGCCAGCTCAGTAGATTGCTTTAAGAAAGGCCTGGATTCATTCCTAAATGTACATAATATAGCTGGGTAATGTACTAACATTTATAGGTAAAGTTGATCCAGGGAAAATCCGATTGCCTCTCGGGGGATCAGGAAGGAATTTTTTTCACCTGCTGTAGCAAATTGGATCACGCTTTTCTGGGGTTTTTTCGCCTTCCTCTGGTTCAACTGTGGGTATAGGATTGGGTATATGGGATTGTATGATATTTTTTTTTTTTATGTTTGAACTAGATGGACTTGTGTCTTTTTCCAACCCGACTAACTATGTAACTATGTAACTATGTAATGTAAAAGGCATCAGTTTTTTATTGCACATTGCTCATGAAGAAAAACGGGTCTATTCAATTTATTAAAATCCCTGAGACAAAGGCAATACCATCAATTACGTGCATATGTAAGTTCGCTAAGCACAAGCTAATTTTATATTTAAATTTTGCTATGTGTAATTACTTGGAATACTTCCTTATATTAAATTCCCATCATTTAATATAACTTCATTGAAAATGAATCTGCAGAGAATTGAGGGGAATGGACTAGAGAGAACTAACTGTATGTTTAAATAATTAACGCAGAAGCATTATTGGACCTTGTTCTGCTTCAGTCTAGGGAGAGTTGACCATAAATTCTTGTTGTGAGGGGAAGATGGAAATAATAAAAGGGTTGTTGTAAAAGCGAGTCTAGTTTTGTAGAGTAATCAATGCATTGAACAGTATATTGTTTATACCTATTAGGGATTGGTTCGCAGCAGAACATGCAAAAAATTTGTTCGAACACGAGAACACCGTTAAAGTCTATGGGACATGAACGTGAATAATCAAACGTGCTAAAAGTGCTAATTTGCCAAGACCACATCAACAACTATTGATGTGTTCTTGGCAATCATTTTCTAAGACTGCAAATTAATTTGCTATTATATCCAACCAGTGAGGCACAGATTTGGTTTATTATATGTGTACTAATATTCCAATATGCTGTTATATATATATATATAAATATATATATATATATACTGACCAAGAAGCCAGTCATATTACAAGTTCAATTAATCAATTATTGATGTCTCAGTTTCTTATAGTCACCGGACCATTTATTTCAACAAAAATGTTCCCATAAGATATATGCACAATAGAAAAAGTAATGTATGGAGAAGAGAGGCACAGATGCTGAGTCAGCACAGAGATTATTTATTTAGACACTCCCAGAAGAGATGAGGGCTATAACGTGCAATGAAGGAGGGGGCTGTGCTAGGGAATTGAAGTAATCAAATGTCCTAGCAAATTTAAAGGCACGTTGAAAGTGAATAAAAATAATTTCTGAAAAGGAAAAGCACTGCAAGTAGACATGTATGCTTCATATGTCTGTGCTTTTACCTGCAATTTGTACAGTTGGCCTCGGGGATTCTCTAAATGGATTTTTTTTTTTTATTGGGGACTGAGCAGAAAATTAAAGATCCTCTGTTTTACTCAGTGGATTTTGTCTCTAAGCCCCCCAAGGCAATATCAGAGATTTACCTATAAAACTGACACCTTTGACGTTGTCTTCAGGTGCAGGTTGGAGACACAACCTTCTAAGTAGAAGAGAGGGTCTGGATTGCCTGCTAAACCAATTACTGGCATTAAGACTCTTATCGATCGACAAGAATAGTTTAGAAATTAAGATTTACAGATTCACTTAACACAGGAGGTGAAGAATCAGCAATTTACCATTGTGTCTCTTGTAAACATTATATGTTCATACCCATGATTTTATATATTGTACACTAAATAGTTATATATTGTTATATGTATTTTATAACTATTTAGTGGAGGGACAGTCATCTGTTATAGATAAAAATTAAAATAATGTGGCGCTCAAAATAGTGACAAAAACTATTAGTGACAACCGTGGAAAAAGGTAAATATGCTGAAAACAATACAATCTTATAAATTAATATAACAATAAAAATTGTGTAAAAAAAAACAAAATGTTCCAAAAGTGAATGAATCAAAAAACATTCAAAAGTTTGTGAATAAACAAGATAATGCAGCTCAAATGTGAATCTTGTGTAGGGAAAAGTCTCTCACACTCCTCCCAGTAAAGTCAAACTGAATCTTGTGTATAAACAAAGGATAAGGTGGCACGTTTACCAGACTTGGTGGACTTGTATACTGTATAGCATAGGAGTCAAACAGGCATCCATGAGGAATAACCTCAACAGGATTCAATGTGCGAAGTTGATGATCAGCGAATGGGATGCTTCCGATGTCGATAGAGGGGATCCACCATCAGAAGATGAGAGTCAGAAACCATGAAATCAGACCGAGACAGCAGTACAGTTAAATCACACTTGTTTAATAATAAAAGCAAAAAGTACAAACGTAGTCAAAACATAGCCAAAGTTCAGTAACCGGAATGGATAGTCAGCCAAGCCAGAAGTCAGGGATTCAATGTAGTGGAACAGCAAGCAGGATCTGGAGCCAAAAGGGATGTCAGCAAAGCAAGTCTTTAAACAGGAACGCAGGAGATTGTCTCTTGTGATGTTGACCAGGGAAGGCAGAGATCCACTAAGCTGAACGGCTTAAGTAGGCAGGACTGACAAGCAGGATATTATCAACAGCCGAGTAACTATGGAGAGATAGGAGCTGGCAATTAGCCGACAGCTGAGCGGCCAGCTCTGAGAAGTAAGGGCTGAGCCCAGCCCTGACAATGGACTCTATGAGGTGCAGTGATCCACATCAAAGGTGAACTTGGTGATCAACGAGGATGGGTGTAAAAACATAAAAAACACACATAGTGTAACACTGTATAGTGGGTTTTAAGAACATAAAGTCGACAATCCAAAAAAGTTCCATAAAGACTAGTAACATACAGTTGTAAAAGAGCAATGTGCAGTATTTTCAAGAGTGTCAACCAACGCGTTTCGTCCGATTGGACCTCATACCCCAGATTCACCTTTGAGCTGCACTATCTTGTTTAACCATTTCCCGTCCCGGTCAATATCAGATTGACGTCCGGGAAGTGGTTTAGTTATCCTGACTGGGCGTCATATGACGTCCTTCAGGATAACAGCCGCCGCGCGCCCGTGGGGGCGCGCATCGCGGCGATCGGTGGAGCGGTGTGTCAGTCTGACACACCGCTACACTGATCTCGGTAAAGAGCCTCCGGCGGAGGCTCTTTACCACGTGATCAGCCGTGTCCAATCACGGCTGATCACGATGTACACAGGAAGAGCCGTTGATCGGCTTTTCCTCACTCGCGTCTGACAGACGCGAGTAGAGGAGAGCCGATCGGCGGCTCTCCTGACAGGGGGGGTATGCGCTGATTGTTTATCAGCACAGCCCCCCCTCAGATGCCCACACTAGACCACTAGGGAAGCCCCCAGGACCACCAGAGAAGCCCCCAGCATGTGGATGGCCAGGTACATCCCCCATGGCCATCCACATGTTTAAAAAAATGCAAAAAATATGCCAATCAGTGCCCACAGATGGGCACTGATTGGCACATCATATTTATTTAAAAAAAATGTGTAAAAAAGAGATGCCCAGCAATGCCACCCATCAGTGTCATCAGTGCCACTCATCAGCGTCCATCAGTGCCACCTATCAGTGCCCATCCGTGCCCACCCATGCCCACCTATCAGTGCCCATCCATGCCACCTATCAGTGCCACCTATATGTGTGCATCAGTGCCACCCATAAGTACCCGTCAGTGCCACCCATAAGTACCCGTCAGTGCTGCCTATGAGTGCCCATCAGTGCCGCCTATGAGTGCCCATCAGTGCCGCATACCAGTGCCACCTATCAATGCCCATCAGTGCCACCTATCAGTGCCCATCAGTGCCGCCTATCAGTGCCACCTCATCAGTGCCACCTCATCGGTGCCCATCAGTGCCGCCTTATCAGTGCCCATTAGTGCCGCCTTATCAGTGCCCATCATTGAAGAAGAAAACGCACTTATTTACAAAAAAAATTAACAGTGACAAAGAAAAACTTGTTTTTTTGAAAAATTTTCTGTCTTTTTTTGTTTGTTGCGCAAAAAATAAAAATCGCAGAGGTGATCAAATACCACCAAAAGAAAGCTCTATTTGTTGGAACAAAATGATAAAAAATTTGTTTGGGTACAGTGTAGCATGACCGCGCAATTGTCATTCAAATTGCGACAGCGCTGAAAGCTGAAAATTGGCTTGGGCGGGAAGGTGTCTAAGTGCCTGGTATTGAAGTGGTTAATAAAGAACTTTTGAATGTTTTTTGATTAATTTACATTTGAAACATTAATTTCAAGCTCATTTGTTTTTACACAATATATATTGTTATATTCATTTATAAGATATTATTGTTTTCAACATATTTACCTTTTTCCAACGGTTATCTTTTTGTCACTAAAAACTTTTGTCACTATTTTGAGTTCCACATTGTTTTTATTTTTATCTGTATTTACACTATATGTCTAGTGAAATGTTGGCAGCCTACTAGATTTATGCGCAATTTTTCTATATTTATAGTCATCTGTTATAAATATGGCAATGATGGAATACATTTTGTAAAACTATGGTCAACTTTTTAACATGGCAGAAAATAGAGTTCAATGTGTTAATACCAAATCAGCCGATGAGCAATTACACTTCATTGTTCTGACTGTAAAACCCATCCAGTTGCTATGGCTCGCTCTTTATACTGCCTTAGTAAATAACTCTGTATGTGTATCTGTAATTGTGCTTTGTCCATTGCTAATGTTAATGATCTGCATACAAAAAGACATTTATTCATTCTCTCAAATTGGAGAAACAGGAAAAAAATCCACAATTCAGTGAAAATGTAAATATTCTTTTTAATTAAAAGGGTGTTAACCATTGTTCAAAACCTGTTTCTAATCTTATTTTTTGACCACCATCAGATTATTTAAAAGTCTGCTTTGCAAACAGTTGAATCACACTCGTATTTTATTATATATATTTTTTTTATTGTATGGCTATTACTGCATGTTGTGCATCATGCATGAAAATACACTCACTGGCCACTTTATTATGTACACCTTACTAGTACCAGGTTGGACCCCCTTTTGCCTTCAGAACTGCCTTAATTCTTCTTGGCATAGATTCAACAAGGTGTTGGAAATATTCCTCAGAGATTTTGGTCCATGTTGACATGATAGCATCACCCAGTTGTTGCAGATTTGTCAGCTGCATGTCCATAATGCGAATCTCCCATTCCGCCTCATCCCAAAGGTGCTCTATTTGATTGAGATCTGGTGACTGCGGAGGCCATTGGAGTACAGTAAACTCATTGCCATGTTGGAGAAACCAGTGGTGAGATAGTTTGAGCTCTGTGACATGGTGCATTATCCTGCTGGAAGTAGCCATCAGAAGATGGGAACACTGTAGTCATAAAGAGATGAACATGGTCAGTAACAATACTCAGGTAGGCCGTGGTGTTTAAACGATGGTCAATTGGTACTAAGGAGCTCAAAGTGTGTCAAGAAAATATCCCCCACACCATTACACAACCACCACCACTAGCCCAAACCATTGATACAGGGCAGGATGGATCCAAGCTTTCATGTTGTTTGTGCCAAATTCTGACCCTATCATCTGAATGTCGCAGCTGAAATCGAGACTCATCAGACCAGGCAACATTTTTCCAATCTTCTATTGTCCAATTTTGGTGTTCTTAGTTGACAGGAGTGGCACCCGGTGTGGTCTTCTGCTGTTCTAGCCCATCTGCTTTAGGCTACACTAGTGCAGGGTTTCCCCGCATCTTATTCGCATGACAGAAGATTGTGACATGACATCTCCAGAGTGGCTGCAAAGCAAATTGCACAGGGGTCCTGTGTGTCTTTGGCTCAGTTTCAGGTCTGAATTCAGGCAAAAATTTGTGCCTGATTCGTCCCTGAAACAGAGAACAGGGATGCACCGGACCCTTGCCATCAGCCGCATCCGTTTCAAGTGTGAACCCAGCCTCAAGGTTTGATGTGTTGTACGTTCAGAGATGTTGATCTGCATACTTTGGTTGTAACGAGTGGTTATTTGAGTTATTGCTGCCTTTCTATCATCTTGAACCAGTCTGCCCATTCTCCTCTGACCTCTGACATCAACAAGGCATTTTTATCCACACAATTGCCGCTTACTGGATATTTTCTCTTTTTCAGACCATTCTCTGTAAACCCTGGAGATGGTTGTGCGTGAAAATCCCAGTAGATCAACAGTTTTTTTTTTTAAATACTCAGGTCAGCCCATCTAGCACCAACAACCATGCCACGTTCAAACTCAGTTAAATCCCCTTTCTTTCCTAATCTGATGCTCAGTTTGAACTTGTTGTCTTCACCACGTCTAGATGCCTAAATGCATTGAGTTGCTGCCATGTGATTGGCTGATTAGCAGTTTGTGTTACCAAGCAATTGAACAGATGTACCTAATAAAGTGTCCTGTGAGTGTATATTGTCATTGGCATAAATACTAAACCTGGATGCAAATACAAATCAGTGATATACATTTACAGTCCGAATCTGTCTAATGTATTACAAAAGTTCATACTTTATAATAATTTGTGCAAGTTCAGTCAATTATCATTATACCGATAATTGTTGGACTAGGAGAGTTACTAAACAGCAAGATCATGATGGCTTAGACAGATGCTGATGGCAAGTAAAGCCTCCTACACACAATCGGATTGTTGGCCAACAAAAATGTGGAATTTTGTCCGAAGGGCGTTGGCCCAAACTTGTCTTGCATACACACGGCCACACAATTGTTGGCCAATAATTACGAATGTAGTGACGTACTACATTGTTTTTCAGCTCTTTAGCGCCACCCTTTAGGCTCCTTCTGCTAATTGCGTGTTAGTAGAAGTTTGGTGAGTGTTGATTCGCACTTTTCATTTTGCACTTTTCATTTCACACTTTTCAGTTTGTTTCTGAATGGCCGTTCGTCAACCAGCCATGTTGCGGAATCGGAGGAGATAACGTGTTATTTATTATTGGCCTTGGAGTTATTGCTTTGACATTATTTTTTTGGTTGAATAATGATTTGATTTTGTATATTTTCTATATTTTTGGATGCATAGAATGCACTTTTTGGTTAAGTTCTATTGGTAGATAGCATGTCTAATGTTATTTGTTTTATTTTTTTAATGCACGATAAAAAATTTGTGGAGAATAACACTTGGCTATGTGTTTTACTTCAAATGACAGTTTGGGAGTAGGCAGTTACATTTAAAAAAAAATACAATGTAAAATTAACAAGGGACACCAACATAGTTGTATCTTTGATCTTAAAAACTATGGGATAATGGTGTTGTGGTAACTTGCCCAAATAAAAAGGAAAGCCCTCTTTTGGGTCCATTCCAGTCTCTTATTTTAACTTAAGCCCCAATGGAGGGGGAGCATTTTCTGGCCCCTAACTGTATTATCTTTTTTTTTTTGTGCAAACGAATACATTAGTTTGAACACTTTTATCATTTTTACCAGTGGTGCATGTGTCTTTTTTTTTTTTTTGTAACCTAAAAAGTACCTACTGGAGAGTAGCCCTATCTGTTGCATGCAGCCTACACTGAGCCAGTGAGCCCCCTGAATGTTTTTTTTTTTCCTTTCACTACTTTGTATGATCGAGTCCCAGCACCTCTTCTATGTTTTTTTTATCATTCATAAGTCTGACATGGGCAACCTGGCTGTATTCCAACAATAAAAAGCTTGGTTCAATTGGGCATAAGCAGTTTTTTAAATTTTTTATGACTTTTAGTAGTGTGACACATTTCAGTGTTGAAATCTCAATTGAGCATAAAACTGTTTTAGTTTTTTTTTTTACTTTTAGTAGTGTGACACATTTCAGTGTTGAAATCCCAATTGGGCATAAAACAGTTTTTTTTAATTTTTTATGAGTTTTAGTAGTGTGACACATTTCAGTGTTGAAATCCCAATTTGGTATAAAACCGTTTTTTACATTTTTTATGACTTTTAGTAGTGTGACACATTTCAGTGTTGAAATCTCAATTGGGCATAAAACATTTTTTTAATTTTTTTATGACTTTCAGTAGTGTGACACATTTCAGTGTTGAAATCCCAATTGGGCATAAAACCATTTTTTTTTTAATTTTTATGACTTTTAGTAGTGTGACACATTTCAGTGTTGAAATCTCAATTGGGCATAAAACATTTTTTTTTAAAATTTTTATGACTTTTAGTAGTGTGACAGGTTTCAGTGTTGAAATCTCAATTGGGCATAAAACATTTTTTTTTATTTATTTTTTTATTTTTTTATGACTTTCAGTAGTGTGACGCATTTCAGTGTTGAAATCTCTTAGCTTTATAGATGCTGCTGTACAGAGCTGGGAATTGTAATAAAAGGTACTAAAATCATTGATTTTTTTCCCTTCTGTTTATTAATCCAATGCAAGAATTCAACATAATTTCAGCTTGTGTTCTACAATACTTTTTATTTTGCATGCTATTTGCTTTAAGCACATGTACATGGAAGCCGACAACAATGTACCTGGTTGCTTGACATCTTGAAGGAACAAAGATTTTTTTTACCCAAAGCTAAGATATCCAGAGTAGCTGTGAAATCATTAGAACAGGCACAGAAATCATATCACTACACAGATGCTTTATTTCTCTAGAGTAAATAGATCTACAGTTTTATCTATGAACACTCGAAGATGAAGCCCGCTCTCCTAACTTTAAAATACAGGGCATGCTGCTGGCACAAGATCTTAGAGCAATAAAGCAGATATTCAATAGTGCTGGGAAGGCGAGTATTTCAGAGAGATAATTGAATGCATTACTCACATCTTTAGATAGACGCAGGAACACATCATATCATTTATAAGCTATTGCTTGTTTTCACTGCTCTTGGACCCCAAGGACTTGTGGTCACATAACAAGACAGTGGTTTAACTGAGCTACAGTCATTATATATTTTTCTTTTTTTCATCTTGTCATTTCCAGTTTATAGACACCCTGTCAGACACATCAACTCCTGAAGAAGTGAATCATATTTCACGAAACGTGTTGAAAGAGATTTATGGTGCAACTTATCCATCTGATATTCTGCAAGCTTTTTTTGTAGTGAAAGATTTCGCCTTATGTATGAATTGATCAGATCCGTAAATTACACCATATTTCAGTAAATCAGTGTTTTGTGTAAAAAGGTTATTAATATGCTTATGTGAAGAATTTGTATTCATGAATTTAATAAAATAATGATTTTTATATTTTATATGTATGTTGATACACCTCCAAAAAGTCAAATGGGCACTTGTCTTTAATTTTCAGTGGGTTAACTGAGGTTTTCCTTGCTATACAGCCTTCCATATTAAAAGTATATTTTATCACAATTATCACATAGTATGCAATAGTTTACAATATATTGCAGCAATGGTGTTTTATGGTTGCCTTTTCTAGGATTCTTGTTTTTGTTGTCCCTTGTTGTTGTTTTGTTGACGGTCGCGATGTCCGGCAGCCACCCACGATCACTCCGCAGAGATCCAGAACGGGGATCTGTCAATGTAAAAAAACAGATCCCTGTTCTGACAAGGGAGTAGAGAGAGATCTGCTGTTCCTAGTGATCAGAAACAGCGATCTCTCTCCTCCTCCAGTCAGTCCCCTTCCCCCACAGTTAGAACCACGTCCCAGGGAACACATTTAACCCCTTGATCACCACTAGTGTTAACCCCTTCCCTGCCAGTGTCATTTATACAGTAATCATTTTTATAGCACTAATCGCTGTATCTAATACTACTAATCTCACTGGTCCAAAAAAAAGTGTCAAAAGTGTCCAATGTGTCCGCCGCAATGTCGCAGTCCCGCTAAAAATCACTGATCACCACCATTAGTATTAAAAAAAAAATTATAATAAAAATGCCATAACTCTATCCCTTATTTTGTAGATGCTATAACTTTTGCCCAAACCAATCAATATAGGCTTATTGCGCTTTTTTTTACCAAAAATATAAAGAAGAATACATATTGGCCTAAACTAATGAAGACTTTTTTGGGGGGATATTTGATATAGCAAAAAGTAAAGAATATTGTTTTTTTTTTTCAAAATGGTGAGTATTTTTTTATTCATATATAATAAAAACCGCAGAGGTGATAGAATACCACCAAAAGAAAGCTCTATTTGTGGGTAAAAAGGACGTCACTTTTGTTTGGTTACAGCATAGTACAACCGAGCATTTGTCAGTTAAATCGATGCAGTGCCGTATCGCAAAAAATCACCTCTGTGGTTTTTATTTTTTGCGCTATAGACAAAAAAAGTGCGTCAATTTAAAAAAAAAAGATTTTTTACTTAATAAGCTTATATTGATTTGTGCAAAAGTTATAGCATCTACAAAATAGGGGATAGATTTATGGCATTTTAATTTTTTTACTAGTAATGGCGGCGATCTGCGATTTTTTAGCGAGACCGCGACATTGCGGCGGACAGATTGGACACTTTTGACACATTTTTGGGGCCATTGACATTTATACAGCGATCAGTGCTATAAAAAACTGTGTAAATGTCACTGGCAGGGAAGGGGTTAACACTGGGGGCAATCAAGGGGTTCAATGTGTTCCCTTGGAGGTGTTTCTAACTGTGGGGGGATGGGACTGACTGGAGGAGGAGACAGATCGCTCTTCCTAATCACTAGGAACAGCAGATCTGTCTCTCCTCCCCTGTCAGAACGGGGATCCGTCTTTTTACACTGACAGATCCCCATTCTGGCTCTCTGTGGAGCGATCGTGAGTGGCCAGCGGACATAGCGGCTGCCGGCTACGTGCATCGGCTCCGACGTCACGCCCCCTAGAGCTCTTAAAGTGGCCGACGCATAATAACGGTGATTCGCCCAGGAGAGCCGACCTGCCTCAGTACAACTGCGGTGGCTGGTCTTCAATCGGTTAAGGATTTAGAGAAGAGCTGTAAAGAAGAGTGGACCAAAATCCCTCCTGAGATGTGTGCTTGCAAAACAAGGGTTTCTCCACCAAGTACTAAGTCATGTTTTGCTTCGGGATCAAATTCTTATTTTACTCACAGAACTGCAACTCAATTTCTAATTATTTGTATCATGTGGTTTTTCTGGATTTTTGGTTGATATTCTGTCTCTATCATTTAAAATACACCTATGATAAAAAATTATAGACCCTTAATTTCTTTGTTAGTGGGCAAACTTACAAAATCTGCAGGGGATTAAATAATTATTTTCCCCACTGTAAATATACAGTATATAAAAACAAGGTTAAAGAGGAACTTCCAGTGGCCCTGCCTTTTTCTATTATATAAATTGGTTCATGGATAGGGGTCCCCCTGAAGCAGCACTGGTAATATGATGTATCATTTAAGCTGACTTTTGTCAAGCTCTCGTTTCTCTATTTATAGTTTAGCTTTTGATGCAATTGCACTGAATGACCATATTCCAAGAAAAGTATAATGTCATTACTTTTTCCAATAAACTACAGAATAGATGAATAATTGAATTGCAGGTTATATCTGTAGCTGACCTCCACTGATATATTCCAGTTCAACGTTCAGGTTAGGGCTGCAAAATATCCTTCAGTGAAAGTATGTATCATCTACAACCTCAGCAGAATTGTCTTTTTTGTCTACTTCTTTCAGTAGAAGTGTTAAAGCTCTGTCTACGCTGATTAATATGTCCTTCAGCAAGATGATCAAGCTAGACTACTGTACAAGCTGATAATGACACCAAGTCACTTGACACATGGAGCATGTCATCTGATAAACTCAGCTTAGAGGATGGAAAATGGGTTTTATGTATTGAGCTTTCATTACATTTAACCACCTGCAGCTTGAAAGTACAACATCACTAAATGACTACCAGAGAGTTCTATAAAATACTATATTTATTCATGGATTCAGCTTTGATCTATAATTAGTCAATAAGACATGCTTATTCAGTAAGATAATGCAATGAATAAGGATGATGTGCTAAGGATAAGGAGAGCAGTCAATAATATTTAATTTTAAGGGTTAATAATAAGAAAAGATGACTGTAGATGAATGCACTTTGCAAGCAGAGTTGCCTTTTACATTGGCTTACTGGCCGGACTGGTTGAATGCAAATAACCTTAATAGATTCCTCCATCCATGCTATACAGCACATGTGGATGAATTCACAGTGCCAGCCCTTGTATTCTGACAGCCAGCACAACTGGCTTTTAGAATACCCAGACAATTACTACATCTGATTTTATGCAGCGGCTGTTCGAGCCAACAGTTTTCACCCCGGCTCCTTTATACCTTTAGTCGAAGAGTGTTGGGTGAAAGGGTGTTGACAAGGTAACCCAGGAAAAAAAATTTGACTGGTTCATTGGGAAATAGACAAAATTTGCTTAGTGTATGACCAGCTTTTAATTTCCTGCCCCCCATCCCAGGTTAAAGGAACTGTCTTGTGGCATCCACTTTGAACCCCAACTAATGGGATAGCCACACTAATAGGATTAAATATCAAATAGTTTAAACCTAGAACCAACTAGAAGAGTAAAGCAAATGCTCACACTTCTTTCCTAGCACTTTTGGTTTTAAATGATAGATGTAAAGTTGAGAAACTCTAAATACACAGCACAGTGGGGGAGATTTACTAAAACTGAAACACTCAGAATCTGGTGCAGGTAGCCAATTAGCATCTAAATTCAGCTGGTACGAATAAGCTTTGACAATAAAACCTGGAAGCTGATTTTATACAGAGCTGCCACAGATTTTGCACTTTCCAGTTTTAATAAGGCCCCTTTCACACTGGGGCGGTGCGGGCGTCGGAAGGGTGAAAGGGTGAAAGGACCCGCTTTTTTCAGGCGCTATTTTTAGTGCTGTAGCGCCTGAAAAACGCTTAGGTGTGAAAGGGGCCTAAATCTCCCCCACTGTATCTTTACTCCCTTCATCTTTTTATCCTGGAAGAATTTTTGCTGTGTGTTACTGTGTTTATGCATTGCTCTCTGCAAGATTCTGCTTTTATGCAACGGTAACTCAAAACTTCATGGTTTGAGTACAAATATATTTCTCTTATAATGCTGCAAAGGATATCATTTACTATTTATGTATGTATATAATAGGGCTGCAGCTAGCTTTAGAGATGCAATTTAATTGTTTTATAATACTTCTTCTAACAGGTAGATTGCCTTATATATGTAGCAAGGTCTCTGGCCTCCTTCAGTCTAATGAGAACCTCCAGGGCCAGAGGAAGGTGACATCCTTCTGTATATGATATAAAAAAAGGTTGTCTGGAGCTACGCAATAAATGCCCCAAGACAAAAATGGGAATGGACTATCTTGGTACCCAGGGATGAAGCGATTGAATATAAAAAAATTACATTTTATTATACATAAACAGTTTTTACACATAGGTACAAAAAGTGATTTAAAAACATTGTTGCATACAGAAGCATAAAAAATTATTTTATACAGACTTTACAAGTCAAGAACCCCACAGTGTAGTGGAGATTCTGAAGATGTAGGTCCAATTTGGATTCCTCTACATGTTTGTGACTAAATTTGCTTCCTCAGGAGGAATTGGCCTAATACATCTAGAGAGAAATACAATTCTTTGTTGATAATGTCACAAGATATACAAATTAATAATTAGCAAGAAGGGGGAAAAAAAAGAGTAGACATTCTCAAACAATGATTACAAATAATTAGAGTAAGTTAATAGAGCTGAATCTGGCTTACCGATCAAGACCCAGGCGGGGCCACGGGCGGCAGTGTGTGAGACACCCAAAGAATTGGGTAATCCCCCACGGCAGACATGGGGGACACTGTATAGGGTGCAATTGCTGAAAAATATCATAGGCATGGAAGTTATGAGCCATAATGAGTGAATTAGTGACATACAAGAGCACAGAAAAATTGGGTGCCAAGGGGGGAAAAAGAAGTGGGGAAGGGAAGGGAATAGGTGAACAAGGTGAGAGAGAAAGAGAGGGAGGGAAAGAGAAGGGGGGAATAGGAGGAATGAAGGTGGGGGGGGGGCCTTTAGCCAAAAAATGCAGCCAACCACCAAGCCTTTTCCCCTGAGATGTTGGTTAAAACTGTTCATGAAAGGAAGCTCATAGATATCCTAAACCTCGAATGATCCTACTGATTTTGACATAATCTGATGATGGCCAATGTCACAATGCAAATATGGGAGTTGCCATTGCTCATCTATTTTTTTTTAAGGGGAATATTTAAGGGCTGACATTTTTATCCCTTCTTTAATACTTGGTGTGTTACTGACACATAACAAACATGTCCTAACAAATGAGATTTAAATGCTTTTGTCCGATGATCCACCATATTGTGAAAGAAGAATAAAGATGAGAGCTTGGAGCACGAACCTTGATAACAATGGCAGCTCCAAAGTTTGTCTCTTGAAAGCCATAGATCTATCATCCCTGTCCTGACAGGTTCATTTTTTTTTCAAAGTGTCTATACAAATTCATGTGTTAAGGAAATAAGGATAATCATGCAAGTCAAATCATTTGCTATTTTTGACAGTTGTCTACTGCCGGTGGCTGGTATTTCATGCAGTGTGCATATAGGGATAGTCGGTTAGTATGTGGGTGTTTTCTATTTCCTTTGGAAAATATACCCCATTTATCTAATTTATGAAATCATTTTGGATATCAGCTGTTAATAGCTAAATTAAATTTCCATTATGTTTTGGATGAATTTGATATGTACATTTATACTAGTAATCCCTGTTCACAAATCATAATTAATCTGCAGGGTAATCTCAGAAGTAAGGTGTCATGGAATATTACTTACCTGTCTTTAGACAATAACATGATATACTCCCTACAGCAGTCAATTGTAACATAATCACACTGGTTAGTAATTCTGCCCTGCTGCTTATAATGATGTGTTTCTCGGCTTGCACAGAAAAAAATTGTTACCATGTGCTGAATTTCAGCCATACTATAATTGTGCTTGTCACCTTGTCACTCACAATATGACTAGATCTTCCAATATGCCTGGGCAGCCTGGATTAGCCAAAGGGCTTGCAATCCTATGAGAAGAGAAAAAGCAGGAAGAGATTAGCGTTTTTATTTATCACACTATAGTGCCTATTTTTTTTTTTTTTTAATGTTACTAAACCCAGGACCCTGCATTCACTATATCCATGCTCGCACAGTACACAGAACATGGAAATGCAATTATTTCAGTAAATATAAACTGATAAAAAAAACTTTTCTCATCAGCAGTTAGAGCAGTCTTGTGACTTCTATCTGTGTCTGGTTAAGACTTGTAGGAGGAGTTTTCATTCTCCTCTGACTGTCCTATGAGGCTGCAGGACCCCTGACCCTTTATTTGTACAGTGCTGAGCTGATTGGCCCTGTGCTGATCACACAACCCTCCCAAGAAAAAAAAAAAAAAAAACTCTCTAGCAATACACACTAAATTGAGCTGGTGCAGAGTGACTCCAAAGGCTCTGTTCTATCAGGAGATGTATTTGGGACAGTGGAAGACGGGGAGAATCGAAGACAGGATCAAACAGCCTTTTTACACAATGCAGGCATGCTTTACTGCATATACACACTGATTTTACTGTTGTGGGCTTAGTAACACTTTAACTATTTGCCTACTGGGCACTTTCTCCCCCTTCCTGCCCAGGCCAATTTTCAGCTTTCAACACTGTCACGCTTTGAATGACAATTCACAGTCATGCAGCACTGTACCCAAACTAACTTTTATAATATTTGTTGAGACAGATAGAGCTTTCTTTTGGTGGTATTTAATCACCACTAGGTTTTTATTTTTTGCTAAAAAAAGGAAAAAAGACCGAAAATTTTGTTTCTGTTATAAAATGTTATAAATAAGTAATTTTTCTCCTTTACTGATGGGCACTGGTGAGGCTGCAATAATAGATACTGATATGATGCAATGATGGGCACTGATGAGACAGCACTGATTAGGTGGCACTGATGAGGAGACACTAATGTGCAGCACTGATGGACACTGATAGGTGGCACTGATGGGCACTGATAGGTGGCACTGGTGGGCACTGATAGGCGGCACTTATGGGCAATGATAGACAGCACAGATAGACAGCACTTATGGACACTGATTGTCAGGACTGATGGGCACTGATGGTCGGTACTGATGGGCACTGACTGGCATCACTGATGGGCACGGAATGGCATCACTGCTGGGCACTGTTGGGGCTGCACTGATCATCAGGGCACTGATGATCAGTGCCCTGATTATCTGTGCCAATCTCCCCTGTGAGGAAAAGCCACTGATTGGCTCTCCTTTCCTCACACACTGTCAGTGTGAGACAAGGAGAGCCGATAAAAGGCATTTCCTTGTTTACATGTGATTGGACACAGCTGATCACATGGGTAAAGGGCCTCGTCATCAGCTCTTTACCAAGATCTGTGTTGCGTCCTGTTCCAGAGATGGAGCACACCACCAATCGCTGCACTGAGTGGGACGTCATCATATGATGTTGTCCCAGAACGAGAGAGCCACCGTGCACCCATCAATTTACAATACAGTGGGTGGGAGCTGGTTAAAACACAGAAAAAAGATGCTATAGGCAATCAGACATACATTGTACTAACAGCTCCCATTTTCATAATAATACTTCCAATGTTCTGTTACAGCATTTATGCTCTCCAGTTGGCAACAGTAACATTAACCCATGTCAATAAATCATATCTCATCATTCTTACTGCTTAAACATACTGTGATTAATTTACTAAAACTGGAGAGTGCAAAATTTGTTGCAGCTGTGCATGGTAGCCAATCAGCTTCTAACTTCCATTTGTTCAATTAAGCTTTGGCAAAAAAAAAAACTGGAAGCTGATTGGTTTCTATGCAAAGCTGCACCGGAATTTGCACTTTCCAGTTTTAATAAATTCTCCCGAATGAGTTCTACTACTGTTTGTTGGGCAATTGTTAAACTGCCCATACATTGATCAAAATTTGGATGGTTCAGCAGGGATAGGCCTAATTTCTCTAATGCTGCATACACACGATCGTAATTCTCATCGGAAAAGCCTTGGATGTTTTTTTCCAACGGAATTCCACTTAAGCTTGTGTTGCCTACACATGGTCACACCAAATTCCGACCGTCAAGAATGCGGTGAGGTACAACGCTACGACGAGCCGCGAAAATTAAGTTCAATGCTTCCGAGCATGCGTCGGATTGTTTCCGAGCATGCGTCAGAATTTTGCGCGTCGGAATTTCCACAGAAGATCAGAATTCTGAGAACATGCTCTCAATCTTTTGCGCCTACACACGGTCGCATTTTACGACCAAAAGCTCACAAACTGGCAAATTTTCCAATCGTGTGTACGCGGCATTAGTGTATGGCCATCGGTCGTTTTATTGACTTCTGTGGAAGGGACATGCTGGAGAATTTGTGTCCATCAGCGACTGTATCTGTTGTCGAGTGTATTCTGACAGTGGTGGTCCCACCCACAGAACAAAATCTCCCAGTGGTAGGGAAGGGCAGGGAGATTCCCATTGCCCCAACCCACATTGTGTGGATGGAGGTATTGTTTTTTCTCATCCGGTCCACTGGCTAAATGAAAAAAAACTGTCTATGGCCAGGTTTAGGGAATGAAACTCTGCCTGCAGGCACTAGGAATGTTTTATTGTTTATCTTCATATATAGTAACAGTTTCATATTTTATCAGTAGGAATAAATACATATGTGATGGTAGGAGTTACCTGACAAACTGACGTGCACACTTCTGCATTCTTTAATACAAAGCATGAGAGAAGATATTACCTTCATGCTATAACATATGGCTCTGCAGATTAGTCTGGGTCTGTACAAACAAAATCACATTGAACAAGAGATGATGATTATGTGGTTTAATGACATTGCACAGTGCTTCTAACAGATGTGCAATGATCACATAGCAAAATGAAAAACCTCCATCCAGACTGTCACTGTTTAATAATTATTATAATTTAGGCCATTGCATGAAAGAAAAACATCTGAGCTGTACAAGTTGGAAAACCATGTTCTTGTTTTTTGATTCAAGGGAAGAAGTCTCTTCCTGTAAGTGGTTTTTATTTACTTTTATTTTTCTTTAAGGAAACTGTATTCCTGTAAGTGTTTTTTTATGTTACTTTTGAAGCCAGGGTATTTGGAAACTATTTATTTATGTTGGTCGCACTAAGTATATTAAAATATATATTTATTTTTTGACAATATGCCCTTTTATATACAGATACTAATTAATAAAAAAAAATATATATATATATATATATATATATGTATATATATATATATATATATATACATATATATATATATATATATATATATATATATATATATATATATATGTATATATATATATATATGTATATATATATATATATATATATATATATATATATATATATATATATATATATACATACACTGTATTATCAAAAGTATTTGGACGCCTGCCTTTACACATAGATGAACTTTAATGGCATCCCAGTCTTAGTCCGTTGGGTTCAATATTGAGTTGGCCCACCCTTTACAGCTATAACAGCTTCAACTCTTCTGGGAAGGCTGTCCACAAGGTTTATTAGTGTGTCTATGGGAATGTTTGACCATTCTTCCAGAAGCACATTTTTTGAGGTCAGGCACTGATATGAACGAGAAGGTATGTCTTGCAGTCTCTGCTCTAATTAAGGTGTTCTATCAGGTTGAGGTCAGGACTCTGTTCCACCCCAAACTCACTCATCCATGTCTTTATGGACCTTGCTTAATGCACTGGTCCAAATCATTTGGTTGAGGGGGGATTATGGTGTTGGGTTGTTTTTCAGGGGTTGGGCTTGGCCCCTTAGTTCCAGTGAAGGGAAATCTTAAGGAGTCACCTTACCAAGACATTTTAGACAATTTTATGCTCCCAAATTCGTGAAAACAGTTTGGGGTCGGCCCCTTCCTGTTTCAATATGACTGCGCACCACTGCACAAAGCAAGGTCCATAAAGACATGGATGAGTGAGTTTGGGGTGGAGGAACTTGACTGGCCTGCACAGAGTCCTGACCTCAACCGGATAGAACACCTTTGGGATGAATTCAAGCGAAGACTGGGAGCCAGGCCTCATGGTCCCTATCAGAGCCTGACCTCACAAATGTGCTTCTGGAAGAATGGTCAAACATTCCCATAATCACACTTCTAACCTTGTGGACAGCCTTCCCTAAAGAGTTGAAGCTGTTATAGCCCCAAAGGGTGGCCCAACTCAATATTGAACCCTACAGGCTAACACTGGGATGCCATTAAAGTTGCATGAAGAGGCAGGCAGCAGGCAGGCAGCCCAATACTCTGTCTAACCATCCCGATTACCTTTATCACCAGAAATGAAAGTGAGGGTCAATCCAAAATTTTGAGCTATGACCAGAACAGTTATAGATGGGAAATCTTTCAATAAGGACACATGTTTCTGTGGCAGCTGTCTAAGAGGGGATATCCCTCATACTGGAAAAATATAATATTAAATCCTGTACAGGAAGTGAAGGGAAATCTCTCAAATGTGACACAGATTGCAAAAACATTTTAACTCTCCTCTACTCTGTCCAAATTTTTTTTTTTAAAACACATATTTTTTGCCAAACACATATTTTTCAGATAGAAAACCCCACCCTTCAGTTGACTAAACATGCCCAGCAAGCCTCCAGGAAGAATAGCAGAAGAATATGTGTTTTGCAGCACTGCCCATCATGGAATAATCCGCCCCCATCATGTACTAATCCACCCCTCACCGACATGAACACGCCTTGCCAGCGCGAGCCACAATCTGACAGACAAATTTCTTCAGTCGGCTATTGTGCGCATGTGCTGTCTCGCCGACACAACAGCTGATCGTAAACTCAGCTGTTGTGCTGTTCCGTACAGCGCATGCACCGTTCATCCCGGGCATTTCTCGATGGAACACCCTAGTGTGCTATACACACATATACACATACATACATATATATATATATACATATATACATATACATACATACGTACATATATTACATCTCTTATGTCACTACACCACAAAAAAAAAAAAGGGAAGGGAAGAAAAGGACATTTCATCCCTCTTTCCCCTTTTCCCCCCTTTGTGAAGAAGATATAGAAGGGGGTACTATCCACCTCCTACTGTAATATTATGTGGGAATAGATCCCTATATCTATTTTAGTGATTCTCTAAGTGATCCTTATTCCAAAAATAAAAAATAAAAAAACACTTAGTGAAAAGGATATAGAAGGGGATGCCGCCCCCTCCTACTTGTATTATTATGTGAGGTAAGGCCCTACGTCAATTTTAGTGACTCTCTGGGTGGTCCTTGTTCCAAAAGTGCAAGAAAAAAAAAAAGGGAGTGAAAAAAGTGTGGAAAGGGGCACTGCCTGCTTCCTACATGTAGTATTGTGTGGCCGTAAGCCCCTACATTTATTTTAGTGATTCTCTAAATAATCCTTGTTCCAAAGGTAAATAAAAAATAAAAAAAGGTGAAAAAAAATTTTTCTTCCTTTTTTTTTTTTTTTTCCAGTGAAAAAAGTATGGAAAGGAACACTGCCTACTTCCTACTTGTGATGTTGTGTGGCGATAAGCCCCTACGTCTATTTTAGTGACTCCCTAAGTGATCCTTATTCCAAAAGTGAAAAAGCGGAAAAGGAGAGAGAAGAAAAAAATAAAAATAAAAAAAAGATTTCCTTTCTCCTTCACAGGAAGAGGAAGAAAACCCTTTCTCCTCTCCCCTTTTCCCTTAATAATTGATAAAAACACCATTTATCTTTTTTGTGTTACCTCCCTAGGTGCTCGATGAAGGAAAAAGGGAGGGACAATGGAAAGGAGGGGGGGAGGGAGGGGAAAAGGAGGGGACAAGGGGGAGTCCAAAAATGAATAATAATAAGCATCTAATTGTTCCCCACATAACTCATATAAACTTGAGATAATCTAAATTCCAACCAGCACTTCCAAGTGTCAAGGTATTTTATTTCTAAGTTGTTTTGCAGGTGTATTACTTCTTCCATACATCTAATTTTATCTATCTCCCTAAACCAATCCTTTATTGTCGGAATGTTTTTCATCTTCCAATGTTTCGGAATTAATTTCTTTGCTGCATTCAGCAGGAATGGTATAATAGATTTTTTATATTTCTTCCTCGGTATCCCTGTTGCATGGAACAGGCATTGCCAGGGGTCAAGTTCCATTACAGTCCCACTAATCTTCTTTATCCAATCCACCACTTCCCTCCAATATAATTGGATTAAGGGACACTGCCACCATATATGTGCATGGGTACCTGTCTCTCCACACTCTCTCCAACATAGAGGTGATTGAGTGGGATTGATTTTATGTAGTTTAATTGGGACATAATACCACTTTGTTAATAATTTATAATTCATTTCTTTTATCCCTGTGTCCACTGAAGTTGAATGCGTGTAGTCAAGGACTTTACTTCTCATACTTTCAAGCAACGGGTGGTTTAGTTCCTTTTCCCAATTCTCCACGAGACACAGGGAGTCCAGTTCTAGAGGGGTTATCAATAGGCTATATATTTTCGAGAGACCCTGTCTATTATTCCCGGCTTTGTCAATTAATCTTTCCCATCTATCCAATCTCCTGTCTGAGCGGAGCGGCTTTGGAAGAGAGCCTACAAAGTGTTCAAGTTGCCTATATCTTCATGCATCCCAGGGTATTTTACCATATTTTCCTTGTAATTCAGATAGTGTGCATAGAACATTCCCTTTCAAGACATCCTTTAACCTCAAATGGTCCGATGATGTCCACTTTAGGTATAATTTATTTTCTTTGCCTGGAGGGAAATAGTTATTTCCTGTAAGGGGTAACAGAGGGCTATTGTATTCCATTAATCTATTTTTAGATATTTTATCCCATATTCTGAGTGTTTCAACAGTAGTTGGGGGCATATCCCTAGGGAGGCCTCTATATTGGGTTGGAATCCAGACAATCTGGTTCTGTTATCCTGACTGGGCGTCATATGATGTCCAGTATAACATGCCGGCTCACGCCTGCGAGGGCACGTAGCATGGCGATCGCAAGTGCGGCGCGTCAGTCTGACAGGCCGCATCTCCGATCGTGGTAAGAAGCCTCTGACAGAGGCCTCTTACCACGTGATCAGCTGTGACCAATCACAGCTGATCATCGCATAAAACCAGGAAGTGCCAGTAAACGGCATTCCTCGGTTCGTGCTGGCAGGGAGACTCTCCCTGTCAGAAGGGGGGGTCTGTGCTGATAATCAACACATTGATTGTCAGCACAGCCCCATCAAATGTGCCACCACAGCTGAAAAAAGGTGCCCATTAGCTGCCAGTCAGTGCCCCATCAGAAACAGCTGTAGGTGCCCATCACTGTGCGAATCAGTGCCCATATCAGTGCCAATTAGTGCCCACTACAGTGCCAATCAGTGCCCATCACAGTGCCAATCAGTGCCCTACAGTAACACCTGTCAGATTCTCATCAGTACCTCATCATCAGTGCTGCCCATCAGTGCCACCTGTCAGTGCCAATCAGTACCGCATATAAGTGCCAATCAGTGACACCTGTTAGTGCCCATCACAGCCACTTGTCAATGCCCATCACAGCCACTTGTCAGTGCCCATCAGTGCTGCCTATCAGTGCCCATTGGTTCTGGATATCAGTGCTGCCTATTGGTGCCCATCAGTGCTTCATATCAGTGCCGTCTATCTGTGTCCATCAATTCTTCATATCAGTGCCTCCTCATCAGTGCCCATCAGTGCCAACTCATCAGTGCCCATCAGTGCCGCCTCATCCGTGCCCATCAGTGAAGGAGAAAACTAAATTTTAAAACCGAAACAAAGAAAACCTTTTTTTTTCCTCAAAAAATTTGTTTTTTTTAGTTTGTTTAGCAAAAAATAAAAACCCCAGTAGTGATCAAATACCAGCAAAAGAAAGCTCTATTTGTGGGAAGAAAATGATAAAAATTTTGTTTGAGTACAGTGTTGCATGACCGCGCAATTGTCATTCAATTCAATGTGATAGCGCTGAAAGCTAAAAATTGTCCTGTGTAGGAAGGGGCGAACTGTTGAATCTCTTAATGTTTCTCTTTGTTTGGGGGTAATGAACTGAGGCTATCATATGCACAACATTTCCCTCTCTCAGGAAAAATTCAAACTCATATGAAACAAATTGTGGCCCATTGTCAAACACTAATTTCGCTGGGTTACCTTCCCTGCTGAGGACTGTAGACAGAAATGTAATTATAGTAGTAGATGTTTTATGTGTGACAAATGCAATTTCTGGCCATTTGCTATAATAATCCATTAATGGTATAGCAAATTGGACCTACAATATCAATAGCAAACTTCTTCCAAGTAGAATCAGGAAAGGGCACTAGCTGGAGCACTGGAGTATGTGACAGCAAATTTGTCATGACTGTGACAAGTAACGCAAGACTGAATGGTGGTTAATGCTTGAAAATCCATGCCTGGCTGCCAATATTGTTCATGTCGACTTTGCTTTTTACTTACAATCCCTTGGTGACTCTCTTGTGCAAGTTGTGTAAGGCACTCTCTCAAGGTCTCTGGTACTAGTAAGTGATGATATCCATAGACAATATAGCCATCACCTAAAGACATTTCTAATCCTGTAGTAGGACCATAGAGCATGGTTCATTCAATTTTTAAAGTTTGGCTATTTGCTCTGTAACATGTCCCATAATTCAACTTGTACTTGGCACACAGAGCAAGTTTGTTTGAGCTCAGATGCCGTAACATCATTTATATCAGTAAATACAACTAGAACATTCTCTTCCTGTGTACTTGGAGTTGTAGGTAAGGGTAACTATGAAAAACAATTAGCAATAAAAAAATTCAAACCCAGTTTGTATAGTACTGTGTGGATAAAATTGAGCAGGCTTGCTGACTATCTGACTATAGGCATTCCAGCTTGCCCTAATCACTGTCAATGTAGTTAAAGGACAATAAATGCAATACCTGCAACTGTTGACGTCACTGGGAAGATCTTTATTTTTCTGTTCAATTACAGCGTCAATTCAAAAAAAGTTGGTAAACTGCTTAAAATCTACATAAAAACAGAATGCAACAATTTGCAAATCTCATAAACCCATATTTTATTCACAATACAGAATAGAAAACATATCAAATGTTTAAACTGAGAAAATTTTACTTTTTAAATAAAAAGGTAAATTGAAATTGATGGCAGTAACACGTCTTAAACAATTTGGGACAGGGCCATGTTTACCACAGTGTAGGATCGCCTCTCCTTTTAACAAAAGTGAGAAAAGTGAGGAGACCAGTTGCTGGAGTTTT
Source organism: Lithobates sylvaticus (assembly GCA_028564925.1). Lineage (NCBI taxonomy): Eukaryota > Metazoa > Chordata > Amphibia > Anura > Ranidae > Lithobates > Lithobates sylvaticus. The sequence goes on from CM053030.1 coordinate 384,846,523, forward strand.
GGGAGAGGACTGTTGTCCCATTCTTGCCTGATGTAGGATTATAATTGCTCAACAGTCCTGGGTCTTCTTTGCCATATTTTTTGTTTCAAGCGTTATATATTTTCAATTGGTGAAAGGTCTGAACTGCATGAAGGCCAGTTAATCACTTGGACTCTTCTACTATCGAAGCCATGCTGTTGTCATAGATGCAGTATAGGGTTTAGCATTATCCTGTTGAAATATGCAAGGCCTTCCCTAATAAAGAACTCATCTGAATAGGAGCATATGCTGCTTCAAAACCTGGCTACAGGCATACCTGACTTTTAAGTACACAATGGGGTTTATTTACTAAAGCTGGAAAGTGCAAAATCAGGCTCACTTCTGCATAGAAACCAATGAGCTTCCAGGTTTTATTACCAACGCTTAATTGAACAAGCCGAGGTTAGAAGCTCATTGGTTTCTATGCAGAAGTGAACCTGATTTTGCACTTTCCAGCTTTAGTAAAAAAAAAAAAAAACATTGTGTACTTAAAAGTGGGGTATGCCTGTATATCTTTCACCATTGATAGTGCCTTTCTAGATTTGCAAGCTGCAGTCATTTTTTTGGAAGTATTCCTGAGCCCATGCTTTGATGTTAATCGCAGAATCGTGTCTTTTTTTAATGCAGTGCCATCTGAGGCCTGCAGATCACAGGCATTCAATATTGCATTTCCATCACTTGCGCACAGAGATTTCTCTGAAAATTTGGATGATATTATGTACTGTAGATGATGATATATTTAAAGTCTGTGCAAATTTTATGTTGAGGAACATTATTCAGAAATTGTTCGACAATTTTTAGATGCAGCTTTTCAAAGATTGATTAACCTCTGCCCATCTTTACTTCTGAGACCCACTGACTCTCCGTGATGCTCCTCCAGCTCTTCCTTGTTAGTTCCACTTAGTTTGCCAGCTTTTTGTTGCCCTGTCCCAACTTTTTTGAGATGTGCTGCTGCCATCAATTTCAAAATTACCATAATTTTTTCTTAAAATGGTACATTTTCTCATTTTAAACATTTGATATGTTTTCTAATTTCGATTGTGAGTAAAATATGGGTTTATGAGATTTGCAAATCATTGCATTCTGTTTTTATGTAGATTTTGCACAGCATTCCAACTTTTTTGGAATTGGTGTCGTGCATGCTAGGGCTTATTTTTAAACAGTAGAATACTTACGTCTGCGTCTCTAAGGGTTCTAAATTCAAAAGCAGTTTGTTCTACCTGGTCTACCTGCCACTGTGTAAGGACATCTGTCTGAAGAACCTATAGTAACAAAAGTAGATAAAGAAGGATCAACTAATGCTAGTGGTGGACTGTTCCCAATGAGTTGTTTAACTGTTTTAAACCTGTGCTGGGAGGTCTCTGGCCAGACCATGCTTGCTTTTCCACATAGTAATTCTATCAAAGGCTCCACAACAGGTATTATTGGGAATACATTTGGAATACCATTAAAGAATATGTTACCCAATATTCCTAATATGTTCCATGTACCTGTGTTAAAAAGTAACCTGTTCTATTTGGATTGCTTTCTTTGTGTGAAATATCTACTGATCTTGCCAGTCCCACGCTCTCTTATATCAAATTGCCCACATTAGGCTTGAGAGCACATCCATCTCAGCATGTTTCGTTTTCTGGCTATGCTGGAAGAAAAACTTTCCTGTCCTACAATGGTCAGGCTTCTTCTGATATGCCCCCCCCCCCCTTGCATAGCCATTCACTGGGAAGATCAGTGTACTGCTGCTTCTCCACTCCCAGCTCTCTAAGCCAGTAATGCAGCTGAGAACAGAGATTGTGTAATCACTTATAAAATAAAATATTTTTATTTTATTTATCACGTTATACTGCATATACACAAATGTTTTAATTGTCATGTCTATTTTAAACTGAATGGGTTGCTTTAAAAGGTAAGGTTAGGTAAGACCTAAGAAATCACATAAGACGTGAAAGTCAGATATAGCAGATGCTCCTATCTCACGTTTTACATGCTCATGATTAGGTAATATTCCCTCTTGTGATATAATATGTCCCATAAATGACAGCTGCGTTTGTCTAAAGCTGAATTCAACAAGATTCAGTTTCAGTACTGCAGATTCAATGTGATTTACAACAACTTACACAGTTACATAGTTAGTTTGGCTGAAAAAAGACCATCCAGTTCAACTCATCAAAGGGAAAAAAAAAAATATATATATATATATATATATATATTAAAAAAAATTCATACAATTATATATACACAATCCTATACGCACAGTTGATCCAGAGGAAAGCAAAAAAAAAACAGCAAAGCATGAACCAATTTCCACCAGCAGGGGAAAAAAATCCTTCCTGATCCACCAAGAGGCAATCGGATATTCCCTGGATCAACTTTACCTATAAATGTTGGTATCCAGGCATATTATGTACATTTAGGAAAGGATACAGGCCTTTTTTAAAGCAATCTACTGAGCTTGGCCAGAACTAGCTCTTGATGAAGTATTTTCCACATTTTCACAACTCTTATGCCGCGTACACACGGTCGGACTTTCTGACGGCAAATGTGCGATCGGAGCTTGTTGTCAGACATTCCGACCATGTGTAGGCTCCATCGGACAGTTTCCATCACACAAAATTTGAGATGTGGTTCTCAAATTTTCCGACAACAAAATCCGTTGTCGGAAATTCTGATCGTGTGTAGACAATTCCGACGCACAAAGTGCCATGCATGCTCCAAATCAAGCAGAAGAGCAGCACTGGCTATTGAACTTCATTTTTTTCGGCTCGTTGTAGGTGTTGTAGATCACTGCGTTTTTGACGTTCGGAATTTCCGACCAACTTTGAGCCAACATCCGTCGGAAAAAAAACATGGGATTTTGTTGTCGGAATGTCCGATCATGTGTACGTGGCATTACTGTGAAGAAACCTTTCCATACTTGGAACTTAAATCTCTTTTGCTCTAGATGTAAAGAGTGCCACCTTGTCCTCTGTAATTGCCTTAAAGTGAATAACTCAATGCCAAGTTCACTATATAGGTCACTTGTGTATTTGTACATGTTCTCCTCTTCACAAATTCAGTTCCTCTAATCTTTCCTCGTAGCTGAGCTCCTCCATGCCTCTCATCAGTTTGGTTGCCCTTCTCTGCCCTTTCTCCAGTTCCCCGATATCCTTTTTTTGAACTGGTGCCCAAAACTGAACTGCATATTCCAGATGAGGTCTTACTAATGATTTGTACAGGGGTAGAATGATAGCCCTATCTCTAGAGTCCACACCTCTCTTAATACAAGAAAGGACTTTGCTCGCTTTGGAAACCACAGCTTGGCATTGCATGCCATTATTACGCCTATGATCTACCAGAACACCCAGATCCTTCTCCACCATCGATCCAGTTGTACTCCCCCTAGTATGTAAGATGCATGTATTTTCTTGTGTATTTTCTTTCCTGTGACAAATGTCTGTCTTTTTTTTAATCTGGCTGGCTCAATCAAAAGGTCTGTCAGCTTAGAGTTATCGTCTTCATTTAAACCATGTAACGTAGAAACAGAAAGACGTTGGAATGTAAGGCCACCATTCAAGTTACACAATGAAAAGACAGTTTAATGACTGATAAAGGTGTCATTCAATTCTTTCCTTGGTATTCACTTATAAACTGTGCCTATAAAACCTCTGTTAACAATGCCTTTCGATTAAAAAAACGCCCCTACAAATGAAAATACCACTTAAAAAAATCATACTTTCAAAATGTGCTAAGGCTTCCATCTTAGAAAAATGCACACAATGCAGAATATTTTCAAAATAGCTTTTCTTCACAGAACAGTGTGACATCCATATTCAACAGAATGAATTAACAAAGACATCCAATATCTACACCTCTTGGAGATAAAGTGAACAAGCAACATGACAATTTTATATGTATAAAATAATTACAACCCTTCTTGTGAAAGAAATGTACTAGGCCATCTCAGACAGTAACTAGGCACTCCCAAAATAGGAGAGTACTATGATGTGTAAGAAGGGAGGGGATGTTGTAGGGAAATTACTCTTCTGGAGTAGTCATTGTTTCTAGCAAATTTAAAGGCACATTGCAAGTAAATAAAAAATAATTTAGGAAAAGGAAAAACACCAGTATACACATTACGCATTACAGATATTAAGTTATATACAATACTTTGTACCAAAAGCACTCTAAACATTGCTTATATATGACACCACCCCATTTTTACATATACACTCCTGTTGCCTGGGGCTGTGCCACCCTCAGAGTCCCTGAAGGCAGTAGTCTGTATTTCCCTTTTCAAGGTGCCTACGTAACCACTTGCCAACCCACCGCAGTACATTTACTGCGGCAGGTTGGCTCGTACAGACACAATCACATACCTGTACGTCACAGCTTTCTTACGGTCAGCTTGCTATTGTGCATGTGCACCTGGAAGCTTGAGCTGCCATTTGCAGAAGAACATGTAAGGTCCCAGTCAATGATTTAGTGCCGACACCTGCTGATTGGTTGAGTAAATGACAGAAGAGTTTGTTCTCCTGTAATCAGCAAAGCTGTTTGTGTGTGATTGCTTTAGGCCATTCTGGGCTCTACAGGCTGCAAGTCTGACTACTTCCCTATTTTCTGGAACTTTCCAGAACATAGTGGGAGAGTCAGATGAGCAGCCTGAATATTTATTTAACTCCAGCCAATCCCTGGGGAGGTATGCCCAGAGTTGCTGGGGAGTACATAAATAGCCTGGCACCTCAGAGAGCAGGGTTCTTTTCCCTGGAGAAGAGGTTCCCAGCCCAGCATTCCTGGCCATCTTGCTAAGGATCAAACCTGCTCATCAAGGTCCCAGCTTTGCCTATATTTTTACAAGTCCTTAGGAGCAAAAGAGGGCTACCACTAAGGATCTTATCTGGGAATTCAGTCTGCCAGCTGAGGTCTGAAGGAGACAGCTAGCCCTTGGGGACACTGTGAGTACAGACAAGAGAGAGAAAGGCTACCTTGTGACTGTTACTGCTGCTATCCCCTGCCACACTCAAGGCTTGCCTGGCCTGGGACATTGCTAAAGGTAAACCAGTGCTGCCTTCTTCATGTCCTGTACTTGAAGCTGATGTTAAGTGGATAGTGTCCTCGCATTCTTGTTAATGTTCTGGAGTATCTCACAGCTCTCTAATCCCCATCCAAATTGATCTGCAATAACATTTCTAAAAATGGAACCCCTAGACTGTTTCTTGAACCAGAAGAGTGAAAGCTGCTGTTTGCCTGGCTGCACTGCACTAGCAGGAAGAGAACCTGGGACACTAAACCAGCAGCCCTTGCAAGGGTAGTGCTACACACAGCAAGCAAAAAAAAAATTTCACATTCTAACTATAAGAAAATAAAGGCTGCATAAGTTACATAATTCAGTGCTATACTTCTGCTGTTATTCATCTGTTCTCATGATATATCTTTAACCACTTGCCTACCAGGCACGAACACCTCCTTCCTGACCAAGCCATTTTTCAGCTTTCAGCGCTGTCGCATTTTGAATGACAATTGAGCGGTCATGCAACGCTGTACCCAAATAACATTTTTATAATTTTTTCCCCACAGATAGAGCTTTATTTTGGTGGTATTTGATCACCTCTGCGATTTTTATTTCTTGCGCTATAAACAAAAGAAGAGCGACAAGTTTGAAAAAACATAATATTTTTTACTTTTTATTATAATAAATATCCAATTTTTTTTAAACAAATTTTTTCCTCAGTTTAGGCCGATACGTATTCTACACATTTTTGGTAAAAAAAATCGCAATAAGCGTATATTGATTGGTTTGCGCAAAAGTTATAGCGTCTACAAAATAGGGGATAGATTTATAGCATTTTTATTATTATTTTTTTTTTTACTAGTAATGGCGGCGATCTGCGATTTTTATCATGACTGCGACATTGCGGCGGACATATCGGACACTTTTGACACATTTTTGGGACCATTCACATTTATACAGCGATCCGTGCTATAAAAATGCATTGATTACTGTATAAATGTGACTGGCAGGGAAGGGGTTAACACTAGGGGGCGCTGCAGGGGTTAATATGTTCCCTATGTTAGTGATTCTAACTGTGGGGGGAGGGGACCGATCGGTGTCCCTATGTACAAGGGACACACCATCGGTCTCCTCTCCAGTGACAGGATGTGGATCTGTGTGTTTACATACACAGATCCACGTCCTGCTCAGTTACTGGGCAATCGCGGGTGCCCCCTAGTGGCCAAAATGTAGACGACGTCATATGACGGTGTCCCGCCACAAGAGCTGCACCGCTCCGCCGTCAATAGACAGTGGGCGGTCGGCTACAGGTTAACGTGTCAGTAAACTTATATTAAAATATTACATCAGTTTGATAAGTATTGATAATGTGCCCATTCTTCTTATTCTTTCGCCTTATGTCACAAATACCTGGTGATCCTGCCTGCAGCTTCAGAGTTCTTCCTTATGACAACAAGAAGAGGATCAGAGTACTTCCTGGTTTCTCGTTGTCAAGCTTTCCAGCGCTCTAGTAGGATGCATGTGATTACAAAGGCAACACCCCTCTCTGTCCACTCCTAGCTGTAAACTGACAGCAGCTCCTGTAGGAAACATCACTGTAAATACTGTTGAAGCAATGTGCCAAAATTTTATTGTTCTAAATCCCATCCACAGCTATATGAGCTGAAGGAAGAAGAAGAGAACAGGCGGTTACATGGGTGCTGATAAGATCAGCAAAAAAGGTACTTGGAGCATATTTCTACCTAAATGGCATGCTTATCCAATTGGTAAACTTTACTATTATACTTTTTTTTAATAAGTGTTTATTTTGTTATTTTTTATAAAGATACAAAGTACAAAAAAGTACACTAGACCTTGAGAGCTCAGGACAACACAAGAAAAAAGGGCATATACAGCATTGACAGGGGCACGAAGTACCCAACATTGTACATTCAAGTGTTCACCGAGCAAAACCAAAGTTTTAAGAATAAAGAAAAGGGACAAACATACACACAACCATAAACAAATGTGCTCCCCCTCTCCCCCTAGACCAACATTTTTAATAAAGAAGCACACAGAGCAGTTCCCTAGGAGATAACATTTAAGAAGGGCACATCTGAATTTGAAGCCATGAATGGTGCCAGCAATGAATGCCAAATTTTATGCAATTTTTTAGGGCATGTTCTGCCGTCATATATGATTTTTTACTTGGGTAGTTATAGCATGTACTGATTATAAGGGAAAACATGTGCTAAAGATTGGGGAGTGGGATTTTTTCCAGTTGAGCAGTATGGATTTCCTTGTAACTATTATAAGCTTTGTGTGCTTTAAGATTACAGATACTTTAAAAGAGGAACTGCAGTCTGCTCACATCATTTGTAATAAAAACATCTTTGCCATTCTGAAGCTTCACTCCAACCACTTTGCAGATTATTTTATACTGTATATACTGTGATTCTGTACTGTACTGTAAGGTATTTACTGGCAGAAAAAAAATGTTTTACTATGCAAAGTTAAAACAACAAGGGGAGAAGATTTAATATATGGAAAGTTGAAAAAATTACCGAAGGTCCACTTTAGGAGGTCTTATTAAAACCAAGCCTGTATTAAAGTGGTAAACATTTATTATATTGCAGCTTACCAATTCTTATATGTGAGCTTCTGTTGCTGTGTTGCTGGCCTTGACTGTGTGGCTTCAGCACTTTGAGGCTTTGACTTGAAACAAGCATGCATTCAGAAGGATATCAGCCAATATGTTTCCTAATCATGCATTAGGAACATGGGATAAGTAATTAATTTACATTGGGTTGTGCTGCTACCTTCAGGATAATGGACGCTGGCAAACAAAGCTATAAGGATAGCTTCGTATTACCCCTTGCAATTCAATCATGTCCAGTTTTTACTGGTGTCCTCTGAGAACAAACACCAGTGGTGGAACTACCAGGGTCGCAACAGTCGGACATGTGACTGGACCCTGGCGTTCCACCACTGTGGTGGGCCCTGAGACGGGTCCCTCTGTGAGAGTGAAGGGCCACGGGATCAGTGGAGGCTCCTCAGCTGATCGCTGAGCAGGATTGCTGAGCACAAGGTCTGCAGCACATTCAGCCTATGCAGATTACCCTCCGTGCAGAGCCACCATGCTGTCCCTGATTGGCACCCCCTGCGGACACAGCACCCCCATACATCAGCCAGCTCCTCTTTCCACTCCTTCTCCCCCAGACTCAAGCTCGGAGTTCTCCATATTGAGCAGACTCTGTGCACTGAGCCGGCTCAGTGGGGTCCCTCTCTGATGCCAGCTGCAGCACTTGGGGCCCAGTGAGTGCTAGTATGTGGAGGTGGGGGGTGGGATGATGAAGACATAAAGTTGCACTTTGTCAATGTGACCAGCAATGCCTTCGTAGCAGGCTTTTGTCTTGGAATGTAGCAAGGAGTGAAACATGTTTGTGTTGTGACATGGGATGCAGATCTCAGGACTGGGCATGATTGTAAGAGTGATGAGTTCTTCCGTCTGCCTGCGGGAAGCTATCGGTGAAGGTGAGCCATCCCTGTGTGTGCGATTGGTGGAGGTGAGCCCTGTGTGTGCGATCGGTGGAGGTGAGCCCTGTATGTGTGATCGGTGGAGGTAAGCCCTGTGTGTGCGATTGCGGGAGGTGAGCCCTGTGTGTGCGATTGGTGGAGGTGAGCCCTGTATGTGCCATCTGTGGAGGTAAGCCCCATGTGTGCGATTGGTGGAGGTGAGCCCTGTGTGCGATTGGTGGAGGTGAGCCCCGTGTGTGTGATCGATGGAGGTGAGTCCTGTGTGTGTGTGATCATTGGAGGTGAAACAATGGTGGAACTACCAGAGTCACAAAGGTCGCACTTGCAACCGGGCCTTGGGGTTCCGCCACCATGGAGGAGCCCCAAGATGGCAGGAAAGGTTCCCGCTGCGATAACCATAATAAAGGGCCCTGCAACAGAAGTAAAGGGCCACGGGATCACTGGGTCAGGGGGGCCCTTCATAGTTTCCTGCACCAGGGCCCTGAAGGTTCTAGTTACACCTCTGACAGACTCCTTGTCTTCTCAGACAGGAGCAAACCATTTCTTACTTATTTAAGGTCCTTCCAAGTAAACTTCTTTAGTTACTGTAGGACTTTTATTCCCCTGAGATTTGGACTGTTGCACATGAGCAGTGCACTGCAGCGGGACAATGCTGGATCGGCTGGGCAGGTGAGTATGTGAAACCTGAACTATGAACTAGGCAGGTGGCTTAAAAAAGTAGCAGTGTGGGATGGTTACTCTTTAAAGATTGGGCAATCCCCTTAGTGGATCTGATAGTTTCATGTCTTAACAAGACTGACTGTCCCTGTAGAAGACAGTGTTTTTTATAGACCCCGTGGGTGAAAGGCTAGAAGCTTTTTCCAATGCACCCCCCCCCCCCCCCCCTACAGCTTCATGTTGTCAAACCTGCCAATGTCCCAGCAAAGACTAGTGGACCTCCATCCTGTTCAGGCACAGCTCCTCTCCCGAGGGTTCTTAGTTCCAGTGTTTTAAATCTAAACACTGTTCCCAAAGGAAAAAGCCTCATTCTGGATCTCAACACCTCATCTCAAAAAAGAAATATATTGCCATTATTCAAATGCCAGCTTCAGTAGTAAAGTCGATCTTTACATTTCGTTATTCAGATACCAGCTTCATTAGTAAGGTTGAGCTGTGTTGAACACCTTCTGTAGGCCTGTCATTCACATGGGCCTGTTAGTATTTGTTTCTGTATTTCCCACCCTTCCGTTGGACTGCTATGTACCTGAATTACTCATCTAATGTTCCTTAATATAAGATAAAAAAAAGGAAATATTGACTTACCATGAAGCCTTTCTCTTGGGGTACATTAAGAGACATTTGTCCCTCCAATCGTTTTTTTTAATTAATTTCTACTATTGCTTTGCCACAAAACTAGAGCATGATGGGAGTGGGGGGGTATACTAGGATGTCCTTACAGGTTTGTTTGCCAGTGTGAGGGCAATAGTGTAATCCTATGTACCTTAACTACAAATTTTTCATCGCTTATAATACTCCAAGATAAGGATTTACAGGAAGTCTAAAATCCTACTCTTTTTAGCAGAGAATTCCTTTAAATGGTATATATAGGCCTAACAGCTCTATTGCCAGAGTAATGCATTTAATGGGAGTGAGGAGTCCCAGGAGATCATCAGAAAATGAAAGAGACTAAGACCACACACAAAGTGATTTACTTATCTTAAAAAGGAAGAAATACCAACCATAAATGCTCTTCTGTTCTGTAGCTTTAGATTTATACTTGCGGTATTTGCCATGCTTGAAAGGAATTGAAATAGCTTCTAATTAGGGTGACCCCCTAAAAATCTATGCCTTTTATCTGGAGCTGGGAAGCAGGAAGGTAAAGGTCAACAGTATTAGCTAGTGTATCATACAAACAGCTTGTTTCAGGAAAATGGTCTTTAAAATGTCTTCTGGACATATCAGTGGGCACCGTGTCACAATGGTTCACTTGGAGGAAGTGAATTCCAGAGCACAAAAGCTTCAGTTACAACCACATTAAGAAAGTCCCCTGAGATGCCCACATAAAAGGAATGTAATGCTTTTGGTTTACATCCCTAATCGTGATATTCATGTGACACTTTGGTAGGAACAAAGCTGCTGTTTTGAGTGTTTGGGTGTTTGAGCTCAGTGGATGCAGTCAAGACCATGGAAATAAAAATTATTTTGAAGGAAGAACAGGTGTCTCTTTATCTCTAACAAAAATGGTGGTTGTACTTCAGGCTTTAATTGCCTCGTTCAAAATGTTTTCTTACCTTGATATGAATATAGTCTGTAGACGCTTGAATCTTTTCCAGGTTTAATCTACAAGGGGCAATGTTCTTCTAAACTACTTTCCTCCTCTATTCAAATATCTTTTTATTATTCAGATTAGGAAAATATAAATGTGTACTCATTATCAGACCTTTCATGAAGCTAAATAGGATGCCTAGTTGCTATCTCTCCTCTGTAATAAATATAATAAAGTATAAAACTGTGCCAAATACACACAATATAGTAATACAGAGGACTCAATAAAAACACATTTAAAGAATCAATATCAGAGTTAATATCTCACCATGTTAAACTGAAGAACCGTGCCCCATTTCCTGTGTTTAAAAAAGGTGAAGGTGTTATTTCTCTTTCAGTGAGAACTCATTGACATAAATGTAAAATAGTGTAACAAAAGGGACATTAAATCAAGACAGTTTGTAAAGTAATAATAGAAGGGTACAAAGATTATAAATGTGATAATTACAACCAGCGCTTTGATAAATTAGATGCTTATGATTAAAGCTGTACATGTAGCATTCAAAATATATTAGTTAATGACTTGAATGGAGGAACAGGAGACATAAAAAGAGAAAGGATTGGGAAGATGTAATAATTATTTGCAGGAAAAGACCTAGATACTGTACGTTATAGAGCTAAAGAGTATGATCTGCACCCTAAAATGTATGTGACCTTAGTGAGAACATATAGGTGGTATAGAGGTAAGACAGCTTGGAAGTTGGTATCTGGGTAAGTCTATTGCAAGTTGAACATATTTTAAAAAACTTAGCATGTTTATGATTTAAAACACTGGTGGGTTTTTCATGCACCATGTATCCATAAAAGGATTATTTAAATAACTTTTATTTAAGATATAGTTCAGTACATTTTCTGATATTAAAGGTTTACAGTACGAAGATGAATAGTTGCACATAAAGACAACAAATGCAAGTCTACAGAGCCTAGCAGAACTATAAAACTCAGCAATGTTCTATTCAAGACCAGCTTTGTAATGAGAAAAAAAGCTAGGGACCAAGAAGGCAAGGTATTTGGGGGGTGAAGCAGCTAACTGTATTTGTTTTATAATTGTTTTCCTTTTTATATGGAATTCTTGAGGAGGAATCACCTTATATTACAAAAACTATAATTTCGCTGCATGTTGTATTAGGTATTTATATTATTTGAGATACACAGAGCTCTGGGGTTATTGATTCAGTGGTAACAAGTAAGGATGAGCTAGGGTTCGGGTTGAACTGAGATGGGTGCAAACCCTTAGAAAACTGTCATATGACAACAGGCCACCATTGCAATCAGCTGCAACCATGATACGTGCAACTGCGGGGAATTCCATGGCCACAGCTGATTGGGATGATGGCCTGCTGTCTTGAAAGTTTCCTGTGGGTTCAGGTAAAACTGAGCTTGGGGCCTGAACCTAAGCTCATCCATATTAACATGTGCAGCAAAAAAAAAATGCCTTTGGGTCACATCATTGCAGTAGTAGGGTCTTGTTCTTATTGATTAATGAGGAAGGTTTGGAGTTTAAGGATACATTTTGATGTCCAATTTGAGTTATTAAGAATGCAAGCTTTCAGAAAATGTTAGCTTACTTCCTCTTGTGACACAGGAAAATAATGTCACTATAGAATTAAAAGAAAACCTGACAAGAGACTCCTTTACAGGTGTGGTGGGTGTGCAGACTGGGAAACTCAGATCTCAGAAACATGAAACTGTTAGGCATCTTGAAATGTATCTAAAGTCAAAAGCTTTTTTTTTTTTTTTAATAGAGTGTCTAATCTATCAGTTTTTGGTTTGTATTGCTGTATACAACTGGGAAGTGCTACCCTTCTTGGGACCATTCTTACTGTGACTGTAAATGATGGAAAAACCAAACATTTATAGCTGTCACTGCAACAAGAGGTGAGGAGAAATCTTGCAAATGGATCTTCCCCTACTTTGGAGAGATTTACTTTTTCTTACTGTTGAGTCTCTGAGACACAAAGGGAAATCCCATTTTTTTAGCAGATTTATACATGGGAATTTATGGGCAGCTTCTATTGCTTTGAAAGATGTTTAAATCTAATTCACAATTAATAATGAGCTCTGCCAGCACAGTACAGCCCAGGTTCATTATGTTAAACATTACTCCACAATCCCCTCCTTAATATGACATAGCACAGGAGAGCATGGAAGGATTTCTATCCAATTCAAAACACTTAAAACTTTAAGCAGCAATTTTCATATTTTTTTTTTTTAAGTTATGAAATGTTAACGTGTAACAAATATAAAGCGGGTGGTATCTCAGTTTGGCTTCCCTACTTTATCTAAAACAAACAAAATAGATATACTTTAACTCTTTCTTATCTACCAAAAAACGAATTTGTTTTGGGTGGATTACTCCTTGTAAGTAGAAAGGTCCGTGCCATGGCCTAGTAGTTAGCCCTATTGGCCTGTACTGGGTCCCTGGGTTTAATTGCCGTCACTGTGCTCATTTGTATGTTTTGCCAGTGTTTTTGTGGGTTTCCATGGGGTACTGAGGTTTACAGCAAAAAAATATATACTCGTAGGCTCATTGGCTTGCAACTAAATTGGCCCTGGTTTGCATGGTTGTAGTAAGGTACTTTGGAAACATGGCTGGTTTAATAATTCTGTGTACACCATGCAGACTTCAAATGCTATTACTTGTACTAATATAATTTGCCAAAGGATTAGACAATAATCACTCACATGAATATTCACTTTAAGTGTTCAATTATTTGAAAAGCATAAAATCCTCTGCACGTGATTGGGTATTAAAGTGAACAGGCATTTGCTTTTTACATGATTGGATAACTGAAGTGAATATTTACACTATTCTGAGTGAAGATTCTCAACTCCCTTAGTAAATCAGCCCCATTAGTTTGCTGCTCTATAAATGAGGCAGACGGAGGTTAAAAAAAAAAAAGAAAAATGTCTTCAACACAACCAGTAAAGCATCTTAAATATTCTCTATCATGCCAATTAGAATATTTAATAAAATATATTTATATGTGCCCAGTAACAGTAAATGTGTTTAATATGTACAAAATTAAATTCTTAACAGATCTGTTTTTTAATTGATTACTTGAGACTTGCTATGCTAATTCTTAAAACACATGGGATATTTTATACAGTAAATTAATTCTGCCAGTTTAGTGTTTCTGAATGTTCAAAAAGTGTTTTGCAATTTTGTGCCTTCTCTAGCAATTATCCAAGAATGTGTCCTCCTTAAAGAGAATGGGGAATGAGCACGAGCTCCACAGAACTGGTGTTTTCTTCCTTTTATGTGATGGGATGAAAGGTTTGAAAGCAATCTTACTAGATTTAAAATTAAGCACATTTGCATATGTTGTAATCAGAAGCAGTTCATTAGTCATGCAAATATTAACATATTTCTGAAGTACTTGACTTTCTCTGGATGTAGTATTGATAAAAGTTTACAAAAATAAGATATTTTTGGCAGACTATTGTAGCTATAGAACATTTCATAGAGGATTTCTTACACTTTGCAGACATGAGATATAGTATTGAGCAGACTTACGTTGAGCGTTCCCATCAGAAATCATTTTGTAAGCAAGTATAAAGTCTGTAGCAATGGCACATGTATACATTTATTTACTGTACAACAAATACTGCCTGCATTGATTGAAAAGCCTTCTTATGATGCTTTTTCATGTTTTGTATAGCGGCAAAGGGAGCCTTCATATTAGTCCTTTTTGCAAATTAAAGCATGTATTTGACACTTTCAATCATCTCAGCTACTGTGTAGCATGGTCACCATGATGTGCCATCACGTATACACATTGAGATCCTGTTCAATTTATTCTTGTGCATGGGTGATCAAATACTTTTGGTCTGCCAGAAATGCAGTTGGCTACCAAATTGTGTTGTAGGCTGATAACACACAGCATGTTATAAGCCTAGTATACACTATCAACCTGCTGGGTTGAGCAGAAAAATAAACTGACAGGTCAAGTCGGGGCTGCTGTACTAACAATTTGATGTTAGTACAGTGATCTCTCACACTGAGCTATTGTGTCCTGACAGGGGGACGCCCTCCCCCTTCCCCCACCAGAAAACTGCGGTCAGCCCTCTCAGCCATTGGCATGCTAGTCCAATGGCCAAATGGCTGGCTTCTGTTGGACCAGCTGCCATACCCATGGGCCGAATATTTTCCTTTTTTTTTTTTTTTTTTTTAATTTTCAAGTTTTATTGATTTTGCATAGAGATACAAAACAAAACATAAAAAGGCCAAACAAACCCCTTTGTACAAAAATATCAAAATTACAAACAGTAACAGTCTACACGATAATAGGGTATATAATATGGTCATACCGCCCATCTTTCTGTTAAATTCTGTGCTTGCAAAGGAATGTGATCAATACAGTAAACATACACTGAAACATAGATCCCAATGATTTTGCTTATTTTGTAGATGTAACACTACTGGTCAGACCATAAAGGCCAAACCACAAGGTATGGCTGTTTGTAGAACCCTAAAAAGGCTGAGCTGAGTGACCAACCCCAAGATTAAGAAGCTTGCTGTTTCCCGTATAAAATTGAACTCCAATTTTACTTATGTAATGGGGGGGTGAGTATAACCTATGGGTCGGCAGTCCTAACGAAGAACTAAGAAAAAATACTCAGTAGGTTGAGAGTAAGAGAGAGAAAGAAGAGGAGAGGAGAGAGAGAGAGAAGAGATAAGGGAGAAGAGAAAAAAAAGGGGGGGGAGGGAACGGAATGATGGGAAAAGATTGGGATGGGGGAAAGTAGGGGGGAGATGGAGGCCTTTTTTGTTTTAACCAGCCAATGTCACCCAGCATTCAGCCCTTGTTTACTAGGCTTTAGACGGAGCATTGTCAGCCCTGCCTAATGTATTTTGCTAAACTAATCATGTGCTCCTAATGTTAGGCCTCAACAACATACAGACTAATCATTCTGTAGTCCAATATGAAAACTAGGAGGACTCTTTGAGATAACAAAGGAAAGGACACAGAATAGCTCTGATATTCTGACAAGATTGACATGCATTTAACAGATATAACAAAATGTTTCCAAAGGTGTGTTTAACAGGCCAAAAGTTAGCAAATAAGAGAAGTTTATTGTTAGAGTTTTCATTTTAACCACTTCAGCACCGGGCCATTTTACACCCTTCCTTACCAGAGCACTTTTTGCGATTCGGCACTGCGTCGCTTTAACTAACAATTGCGCGGTCGTGCGACGTTACACCCAAACAAAATTGACGTCCTTTTTTTCCCACAAATAGAGCTTTCTTTTGGTGGTATTTGATCACCTCTGCGGTTTTTATTTTTTGCGCTATAAACAAAAGAAGAGCGACAATTTTGAAAAAAAACACAATATTTTTTACTTTTTGCTATAATAAATATCCAATTTAAAAAAAAAAAAAAAAAAACGATTTTTTTGCTCAGTTTAGGCCGATACGTATTCTTCTACATATTTTTGGTAAAAAAAATCGCAATAAGCGTATATAGATCGGTTTGTTATAGTTATAGTTATAGCGTCTACAAAATAGGGGATAGATTTATTGCATTTTTTTTTTTTTTTTTACTAGTAATGGCGGCGATCTGCGATTTTTTTTTCGTGACTGCGACGTTGCGGCGGACACTTCGGACACTTTTGACACATTTTTGGGACCATTCATATTTACACAACGATCGTTGCTATAAAATTGCAGTGATTACTGTGTAAATGTGACTGGCAGGGAAGGGGTTAACACTAGGGGCCGCTGCAGGGGTTAATGTGTTCCCTATAGGAGTGATTCTAACTGTGGGGGGAGGGGACTGACAAGGGGAGGAGACCGATCAGTGTTCCTCCGTACTAGGATAACATGATCGGTTTCCTCTCCGCTGACACAGCTCCACGGTCCCGCATGGTCCCGTTGTTTTAACGGGCAATCGCGGGTGCCCGGCGGACATCGCGCCCCCCGGGCACCTGCACCGGGTCCCGAGCGACGCCGCGGGCGCGCGCGCCCCCCAGGCGGCCGGGAATGGGAGGACGTCATATGACGCCCACCCAGGATGGGAGATCCACCTTGTGGGCGTCATATGACAGTGAGCGGTAGGGAAGTGGTTAAAGCCCAATTCCAGACCAATTTTTTTTTGTGGATACTGCAGAAAAAATTGAACCTCTGTCAATTTTTGTAAAGGAAACTTGTGTACCAGTCGCATGCCATGCAGTCCATAGCCACTTTTCAATAAAAGGTTGTAAAGATCTCCTCTTCTGCAGTTTCTCGTGGACAGGAGTTGAAGGGAAATTTACCATATAGAATAGCATATAGCTAGCAAAAAAAAAAAAAAAAAAGGATGGATTAAGTTGGGGGATGGAGAGGTAGATTTGGATGTCATTAGCGTAGAGATGATAATGAAAGCAATGGGAAGAAATCAACTGACCCAGGGAGAAGGTGTAGATTGAGAAAAGGAGAAGTCCAAGAACAGAACGCTTAGGGACCCTGACAGAGAAAAGAAGGGGAGAGGAGGAAGTAGAGTTGTAAGTGACACCATAAGAGCGGTGGGATAGGTAGGATGAGAACCAGCAAAGAGTTCAGTCATGGAGACCAAAGGAGTGAAGTTTTTTGAGGAGGATGGGGTGGTCCATTGTATCAAAGGCAGCAGAGAGGTCCAGGAGAAGTAGTAACGAATAGTGTCCGTTGGTTTTAGGCATAAGTAGGTCGTTTGTGAGCTTAAGGAGATCAGTTTCCGTGGAGTGTTGAGGGCAAAATCCGGACTGAAGGTGATCAAGCAGTTTGTTTGTACTGGTTGTATGTTATATAGATTTGTATGTAAGCGCCACACCTTTACTACCTTTTAATTTCCCACAAGTGTATTCTTTCCATTTAAATGGGAGGCTACATTTGTTGTTTTTTTTTTTTTTGTTTTCTGTTATATGCTAGCTTTATTTAGGTGCCGAACATTTTTTGCCATTTATTTATAATAGATGCCTAAATAATAGAAGGAAGAGCATGCTACAGAGTTTGTGTAAGGCCACTAAGTCTATATTGATCACAGCAAAAAGTCTATATATAGAAACATGTTAGGTGTCTATTTTATATTTGCATAAAATCAATTGGAATTCATTGCACGCTGTCCATGCAGTATTTGTCTTGGTTTGCTGCTGGAAAGAAACATCATTAGATAAATAATTAGTAGAAGCCCTGACAGGTCTTGAGCAGGAGTGTGTGTCCAAACAAGAGGAGTTTATTCTGTTCAACATTTGGTTGATGGATCACAGTCCATCTTTTTCAAGGCATGTGTGACTTTTAACGTGACCAAGAAAGAGCTACTAGACCTATGGAGACTCTGTCATCCTTCTACTGTACTCTCTGCTAATACTCCTATTTGGACCCATCGGCTTCTTCAGAGTTGCCTTTTTAATTTGGAATTAATAACTATTTCTCTTTGTCCAGCACTTCACTAACACCTGTACATCCATACCACCCAACCATTCCAATTCCTGCGGCACTGCCTGGCATTTCAACAAAAACCTTGTCCAGTGGATCTGAACGCCATAACGCTTGACACTGAGGTTTAGGATTAAACAGGAGGCCGGATACCATGGGTTCTAGCATGTTGACAATCATCATTGCCCTTTGCACCATTTTTCTGAATTAAATTATTTGTATCATGAAATGTGACTGTAAGGTTTAGTGTTTAGCACTGCTGTAAATCGATGTGGATCAAGGGTTGCATTGGGCAAACATAAGCAAACTGTTGATCTGTAAATAAAACACTATGCTGCAAAGAAAGTTCATAAATCTCCCAAAGCAGTGTTCAGATGTCTAATGTGAATTTTGTTTTTTTCTTCTAGACAGTATGACGAGTAAACTAGCGGACAAGAAGGAGCAGATGATACCATGAAGAGTAGGTCACAGGCCCTTTGTTGCCATCTATTTAGTAAGTAAAGATTAATTCATTGGCAGAGTGTTTACGTTCATTAATCTTTTTTATAGATCCTTTCCAACAGAACAGTTTCACAGGTGTAAATTGGATAAAGTGATTTAAAGTGACTGTTTCAAGTTGTTAAAGAAAACCTGTCATGATTAGAACATGGAGTTGCCTTTTATGGCCACACCTTTTAAAAAACGCTAATTGGGTCACTGACAAGCAGATCTGCTTACTTCAATATCTGGCACAATTATGAAAATTTACTGGTAAGGCTTATAGGTTTTCATGTTGCAGTTTAGTGACTAATGCCACGTACACACAGTCAGAATTTCCGACGGAAATAGTCCGATGGGAGCTTCTCATCGGATTTTCCCACCGTGTGTATGCCCATCGGTCTTTTTCTGTCTGCATTTTCAATGGACTTTGGATTGAGAGCCTGTTCTTAATTTTTCTGACGGAAAACCTTTCTATTGGATTTTTTGATCATGTGTATGCAATTTCCGACACGCAAAATTCCGATGCATGCTCGGAAACAATTCGATGCATGCTCAAAAGCATTAAACTTCCCTTTTATAGTGCCGTCGAACGTGTTGTATGTCATGGTGTTATTGACCGTCAGAATTTGGTGTGACCGTGTGTAGGCAAGACAGTTTGAGCGAAATTCCATCGGAATTCTGAAGGGAAAATCATCAGAGCTTTTTCCGACGAGAATTCCGATCGTGTGTACGCGGCATTAGAATGTACTACAGTCAATGGATCAGCATACCAACCAGGAAATTTGCCTTTTCAGAAGGAGGGCAGCAATGGCAACCCCCTAAATTCCCTCTAAATTTATTGTGCCATTTATTTATTTATTTTCATAGACACGTACCATCTCATTATGTGACTTGATTTGTTTTTTTGGTTGGAACTTTCTTGAGAGCCCTGTTTTCTCTTATGGAAATGCACTTCCTAAAATCTTATGAGTGCATTTGCTACTGTAATCAGAAAAGGTCATCTGCCTGAACCACTGTTATTTTCCTAACCTCTTAGGGTCAAAACCATTTTTACATTTCAGTTCTATTGTAATTTAACCTAAAATAATAGTATTCTAATAATCGATTAATATCTGAATGTGACTCAGTTTTACTATTTTATGTTAAAATATAATTTTCTACTGCTAGTAAAATAGTATAAAAAAAAAAATAAGACCATGTAAAATATACATACTGTCATATATAAACACAAAAAAAACACAAATGCCCATTCAATACAAAGCATATCCCTGCATATTTTAGTTATATTGTGTCTAACTTTTTGCCAAAAAATAAATAAAACTAATTGCAATCATTAAAAAAATTTAAAAAATCCTTGGAGGAGTTACGAAGGACTATAGATGTCTGGGATTTTTTCTTGGGTAGCAAGGTTTTATTTAGATTTTCCTTTATTTTGTCATATTTTTCCTGTTCCAGTATTTGTAGGATTATTGCTTTACAGCAGAGTCCTCTGTGAATGATCTTAGAAGAGACTGGATTTTGGAAGCAAGGGTCAAAAAATAAGTAACAAAACATAAAATGAAAAAGGTGTTGAAAAAACCCTGTATAATTATAGGTAACTTGGTGCCAGTCACTGCATAATGTTGACTGCAATCTAGCATTCTGACCATGCTGAACTGATAAAACAGCTCAGACTTCCTGACCTCCTAGTCCAGTGGTCTCCAAACTTTTCCATATGAGGGCCACATTGTAAAGTTTACAAATATTCAAAGGCTGAAAACAGTTTTATATGTGAATGGATACATTTTACTTTTTTGTAATCAGCATGATATGATTCAAAACAACAAATAAAGAACATAAAGTGGATGTAAACCTCAAAAGAATATTTTTAATTAAGGCTTGCACCTTGTACAGTATAGGATTTCATGTCATCTGTGCCCAGTCTTGCCCGAAGAGTAAATCCAGGTCTGAGCATTCCTCTTATTGTTTTTCAGTGAGATAAAAACGGACAGACAGCAAAATAGGAATCTGTTTCTCCCCCTTGCTGTTAGTGACAGGTGATTTACATATCTCATGCACGAGCCTGAGAGAGACATTCTGTGTACTTCAGATCCCCTCCTCCTTTCTTCTCCAGCTCTCCCAGGATTGGCTGCTCCACACCTCGGCATGATTGGGCATGCTGAAGTCATGTGGTGACTTTTCTGGGTTTTGACTGGATGTTAATGAACAGAGCAGAAGTTCAGTGTAAGAAATACACAGGAGAAAATGCATGTTGACAAGGGGAGTGTAGAGGTGGGCGGGGAGTCTACTGACATCATGACTCCACCCACCAAGCTCCGGACAACAGACCCACCCACAGAATCTGCAGTTTTTCAGTTCTCATTACAAACAGAGGGGAGACTTTCGACAGGTAAGGATACATGCAGGAGGAATGTATATCCTTATAGATAAACACTATGGCAGTAGTTTAGAAAGTATGAGAGTGGGTTTACATCCACTTTAAGTAAAAAACAAAAAACAAAACAAAAATTACAAGATAAAATCTTGCAGCGAGCGGGCCTCATTTGGCCCACAGGCTATAGATTGGAGAATGTGTATTGGAGTAACAGCGCTGTCTAATATAGATCAATAAGTGTTCTACATAAAACGTAACAGATTATGTGAAAATCAGAAAATAATATTAAATAAATAATAATTCCTGCCGCAACCTGATGTGAGATACACACAAAAATGCAAGAAAATAAAAAATGGCTGCGCTGGAAATTAGTAAACGTGAGGATCAATTCAACCCAGAACTGGTGATGTTTTACGTGAGGATCAATTCAACCCAGAACTGGTGATGTTATACATGAATAAAGTACAGTGGGCATCCGCTGGATGTAATCATTAGCCCATTAGTCTGTCTAAATTCAGAATTATGCAATCCAAAAAATGTATAACAGATATAAAATAAAAATTAAAAATGACAGTGATTCCGTGAATGTGTGACAATAAGGCCCCTTTCACACTGGGGCGGTGAGCCGCGGTGACGGTAAAGCAGCGCTATATTTAGCGCTGCTTTACCGTCGTTTTCACCGCGGTATTCGGCCGCTCGCGGTGCGGTTTTACCCCCCGCGAGCGGCCGAAAAAGGGTTAAACACCCCCCGCAGAGCGCCGCCGTAGCGGCGCTTTGCGGCGGTATTGCCGCGGTTTTACCGCGGTCTCCCATTCCCAAGAACTAAAAAAGATAACCTATTATGGCCAATTGGACAAAAACCTCCAAGAATGTAAAGCCAACCATACCAACCAACTAACCTGTGTTTTCTGAAAATATTGAGAGGGTAAATTTAAAGAAAGAAGAAATTATCATCAATGCATTTTATGGCCAACATCATTTGAACTTTAACTTTGTAGATTAATAGGGATTAGTATATTCACAGTGGACTTAGTGCCTAGGTTACTCCCACATTAGCATATCCGATTTCCTTAGGAAGACAGATCATTGGATTATTCTACAAAGAAAAAGGCTAACACATTTGGCATATGCTCTCAAAGATAATAGTCTTAATTTCTCTTCTATACAACTATAATAGAAGCTCTTTGGAGGTCCTTTTTTCATGTTAATAGCACAGGCCTTAGTAATGTCATTATAATTTTTTTTATTTCAATACATTTTTATTCCTTTTCAAGTTTAAAGTGATTCTAAAGCCTAAACATTTTTTTACCTTAATGCATTCCTTGCACTAAGGTAAAAAATGTTTAGGAATCAGCATCCCCCCACCCTCCCTTTTACTTACCTGAGCCCTCATTTGATCCAGTGCTGTGTACATCTTCAGCTCTTCTTTCCCCTCACTTCTGGGTCTCTCTGGCTTTGCTGGGGCACTGAGAGCCATTGGCTTCCAGTGCTGTCAATCAAAGTCAGTGACAAGGGAGCGGGGGGTGGAGCCAAGTCCTGCTGTCTGTGTCAATCAATGCAGCAACGGGGCTCGGGAGCAAGCATGCACTGGGCAGAGAACACTGGCGGGGAACCTGAGAAGAGGAGGTTCACAGCCGTTCTGTGCAATTCCATTGCATGGAGCAGGTAAGTATAGACATGTTTGTTTTGTTTCCTTTTTTGTTTTTTAAATGTTTGCCTTTACAATCACTTTATATTCAACAAGCTGAACAATACATAGTAAAGGAAAGAAGTCAACATGCTTGCATAAGCCTATGTAACATTGGAAAATGGCATAACAAGGCATAACAACGCATTACGCAATCAAAACAGGAATAGACCAAGTGGTTGTAAAGGCATTTTTTTACCCTAAAATGGTTTTAAAAGCTAGATTTTTTTTTTTTTTACCTTAATGCATTCCCTGCATTAAGGTAAAAAATGTAATACTAGTTCTATCACCCTTCACCTCCCTTTTTACTTACCCAGTCCTATCTGGATATTGTGCTGTGCTTGTCTGCAGTGGCGCTGGTCCCTCGCTCTCTTTTTAGAGATTCAGAGACAGCAGCAGGAGCCATTGGTTTCCGCTGCTGTCAGTCAAATCCTGTGAGGAGGGAGCGGAGGGCAAGGCTGAACCGCACTGTTTGTGTCAATACATACGCACAGCCCGGCTCGGGGAGCGGGGCCATTATTGTTTTATGGAAGACTAAACAAGACATTTTTTCCTTGTAGTTTTGCAATGAACTGCTACGATAAGTAAGATATGCAATGCTTCAGTATGAATGGTCCTGTTGTCTATATTGTAATAGCACTTAGTTGCAGTTCATATGTGATCAAGGTTTGTTACTGCATGGCATGTCACTACTAAAAACTAGCCTGTGAAATAGCAAACATTTAAAGCTTCCCTCCTAAATACAGTATCACTTTTTTGTGTATCACTTTTTTTGTGTATCACTTTTTTGTGTATCACTTTTTTTTGTGTATTACTTTTTTAAGTGAGAAATTTTTGGGTGCCAAAACCAATGGTGCCAAACAAACTATACACAAAAAAATGAAAAAACAAGCTATCATAACTTACGCAGTCCTTTGAGCCACCATTTGGACTAGACTATGCACCAGGGGCCTCGGGGGGGGGGGCTCCCCCGGCACAGTTTGATCACCTTAGGGGTGTCGGGGGAGCCTCCAAGAGCAAGATTTTTAAGGAGTGGCGGGGCGCGGGTTCCACGGAGTAACACCTGGGGGGCCTCGGTCTTGCCAGTCACAGCACTACTAGGGTGGCCATTCTGGTATGTCATGGAATACACCAATACCTTGCCTACTAGTGGTTCTACGTTTCATGTATAATCTTGGCACTATGCAACTCGTCTCTTTTCATCGACTGTATGTAATATTGTGTTTTCTCATTGTATTTGTTGATATCAATAATAAAAACTTTGCAAGAAAACAAGCTATCATGCCAGATAAAATACATTGTTAACCTTTATCTCCAAATTTCCAGTTCATCACTTTTGCTATTGTTTGCTAAGATATGAAGCACTGACGATGTCTGCCAGTGCTACTATTTCTCTTCTCCCTGTTCTATTCATATTAATAGGAACATTTGGATAAGCAGAACCTAGCAATTGATCGACTGGTTATCTGGTCCTAGTGTCTGAACGCAGTTGAATTGTGCATGCATGCTTTACCTTCCATGTAGGCCTGTGGAGGTTTTTTAGGTATTGTTCCAGGAAGGCACACATCCCTTTAGAAGCTATAGTGTAATTTAAATTTTTCCTGTGATTTTAATAACACTAATATTTACACATGAAACATATGGAAATTATTATAGGACTAAAACCTAATCAGAATCAACTTTTGAGGTTAAATGATTAACACCCTCTAGGCCTTGCCAAGAAGTAGCAGTAAAGGGCCTTGTAGGACACCAAGAAATACATGCTTTCTTGTCTCTGTTTATGGCCGGAATGCAGGAACTGACTCAGCTAACACACTGTGCTAAGAAGAGTTATCTCTACACACAGCACAGTGGCAGACAGTCTATCAGACAGCTCACAGCAGGCACTAATAATATGCCCTGTCTGCTTGCAGATTTAAATTAAAGATGTTCATATTCATTCTGGCAAAAACACTAACCCCCACCTTTATAGATCAGTGTTTTCTAGTATGTTTTATCTTCATGTAAGACAATCTCTCTCATGAAGCTACATAAATATATGACTCTTAAATCCACTGGTTATATTTAACATGAATAGTGTATTTTGGCATTAAAATATTCATGTGTACAATCCTACTTGCTTTAAAATAAACACACAGCCAATAAATGCAAAAACACCTATTTTGAAATTAGAAATGGGTGTCGCCTCTTAGCCTGATCCCTCAGGGAACAATGTTCCTCTCACTATATTGCCCATAACACAGACTCCCACCAAACAAAACACACGAACGAGGCTATCGCACATTGCTTCGAATCCTATAAATAACTATATAATGTATCCTCAACACATTTTGCCTCTCCCCCAAATCCTAGCATACCTAAAATCCAAGATTCTCTGCAGTCATCCCGGATGCTAAATTAACAGAAGACGCTATGGAAGCACTGGGAGACTTAGTCTTGATCGAGAAGTTTTTATATTCAGTATCCAGGCTTAAATCAGGTAAAGTAAAATAAAGCAATAAAGTAAAATCAGACACCAAATTTCATGAAGGTGTTAAATCCCATTTAGGGGTCTCAAAACAAGATAGATGATGAGATAGTGAGTCCAGATCAGAAGATAAGATAAGTAGGTGCTTTTTATTCACTGCAGTGGAGAAATACAACACAGTTCTCGGCTACTATATGCGAGCAAAAGTGAAAGTTTTTCTGAGCTTACATTGATTTGATTTGATTTGATATGGGATTTGTATTGCGCCGAATGTGCTCCATTAGGAGCGCGTCTAGGCGCACAGAGACCCTAAAATCAAGTTGAGATTTCCAATAGAACGTTAAAAAAAATGAGCCTAGGGTGCCCAATATGAGAGAGGTAAAGTAAAACAGAAAGAAACCGGGGAGGGGGGGGACTAAACCCTCCAGATAGTGGAGGAAAAAGAGCATACAAAATCTGTGTTTTTTGCACAATTCCTACGGGTTATACAATTTATATGTATGAATATGCATAAGCACTAAGCGTGTTATAGGTGTGATTGTATAGTTTAGTCCAATCAGCATTCATATCTTCTTAGTAGCAAGGAAACAGTTAAATGGGTGGTTACATCATGTGACTGATAGAAAGTGAAAGAAAACATGGGCTCCGCCATCTTGGCACTGGTTCAGACCAGCTAGATAAGACTGTCCATTTCTCGGAGCAAAGAGGGAGTAAACTGTTGCTTCTTATCTGGCAGTGAAGGTCATCATAGACTGAAAACTCTGTCTAAGAAGAAACAAGAAAGTGTATTACAAATTCTTAAAGCGACAGTCTCTATATACATACATATATATAACTTAACATTATCAGACCCCTATAATTCTACTCAAAGGCCTTCAACTCATTTGCGCTTCATGAACAACATCGATGGTTCCTTAACTCCAGACTCTATGGTGGCAATGATAACAACAATCCCCAAACTACCAAAAGACATAACCATTGGCTCTAGTTATAGACCCATAGCCTTGCTTAGTGTCAAATTTAATTTATTTTCCAAAACTTTAGCTAACAGACTAAGCCAAAACCTACCATCCTTGAGCCACCCAGATTGAGCTGGTTTGACCCTATCCAGAGAAGCTCGGGATAATACATAGTTGACACCATCAATGCCATTCACTGAGCCTGCCAAACATATACTCCTGTAATGTTACTCTCCACCAACACCGAAAAGGCAAATGATTGGGTAGCCTGGCTATATCCATGAAATGCTTAAATGCATAAACTTGGGCAACTGGATAGATAATGTTTCTTTACTTATAACTTAAAACAAAAAGTTCAGGTCAACAGTATTTTTTGGGGTATTTTCCTTATCACTAATGGAACACCCCAATGCTGCCCCCCCCCCCCCCCCTGTTCCCACTAATATTATTACATATATCATAACCCTTACTATGTCCCAGTAGAGTCCAACCAGACATTACTAACTATATTTGGTGATTATTTATTGTTCTACATCACTAACCTGCATGTATCACTCCCAAATCTATTAAAGGAATTTTACCTTTATGGCTCTTTAACGCAACTCAAAAAATAAACAGGAAGTGACACACTCCCTTAAACATTAATTTAGTTTCTGCTTGATCAACAATAGCTTAACTTTTTTTGGCACCAAAATGACCCATGGCCCAAACATATAACAATAAAACTATGCACTCCTGCTGCAAGCCATTAAGAGGGACCTAATGAAATAAGACAAACATTGCCATATGTGGTTTGGCAGAATAACTATCAATCAAGAAAGTAATTCTTCCCAGATTTATTTTTCTCTTTCAAACATTGCCGATCCCTTTATCATCCTGCTTTTTTCATGGAATTACATCAATCAATTCTCAGCTTATCTGGAACCACAAGTTCCTTGACACTAATGCAAACTTCTTACTCACAGTAAATAAATATAGTGGCTTAGGTGCCCCAATTTTTCTCCTTTATTGGTCTGTGGAACTGTGGAATCTTATGCTAAAATAAGCCACCAAGTTATGCTCTGTAATAAAAACTAAGAAGGTATTAGTGCTGAGTACCTGAGATTCCGTATGGAGTGTGTGTCTCTCCTCGTGGGTTCCAGCTAGTGTGTTTGGTGGAAGGAGCGGCCTTAAATGCCTCCCATCTGGCCGATGCTAACACAGCTGGATGCAGATGAGAGGTCGCTCAATGCAGACTTCACCACGTCATCCCCCCGCCAGTCCTCCCCGGTTCCCAGAGCCCTAGCGTCAGCATACCGGGAGGAGGGATCCGCCCTCCAATGCCCAGAGAGGATGAAAATGGCCAGGAAACCAGCACAATGAGACGGGGAAACGCCAGCGGGCAGGACAGTGAAGAGGCACAGCTGCGCTCAGCGCGACAAAATGGGCGTCCAGATAGGGGGGAAAGAAAACCCAGTCATGGGATGCCCTGGGCATCCGTATGATTGCCCAAGTGTCCATGTCAATCAGTGGTGCATGCAGACTTCTCGATATTACATAACAAATATTGAATAGAAATAAAAAGTGGGGTCAGGGAGAATAGGAAATTAAATGCACACACATGTCCACATCGTTGCAATACGTTTCTCATAACATTTATAGAAAACAAAGAACATAATAAAAGAAAAATAACAATGAATGAATAGGGGGCTAATGATTATAATAGTCAGCAATCTTATTGTAATGGCCAGCAGTTGCAGAGAGACAGGGAAAAGATTCCAACACCAAGTAGGACAAAGGAAGGGGGAAAAAGAAGATGGAAGAGGGGGGGGAGGGGAGAAGAAGAGAAGGTGGGGTGGAGAAGGGGGGGGGAAGGGGGGGCGATGAAAAGAGGAAGGAAAAAGGGGGAGGGGAATTTTTGACTCATCTTTGGCCTGCTTTAGACATGGACCTACACAGGCTCAGCAACTGAACCAAGGGAATCCTGATCCAGAATGTATTGTATGTTTCTTTGCAGACTTGACCAATTTGAATGCATATACAGTAATATAGAGAATCAAAACAAATTACAAATCCAAACTGCACAGACACACAAAAGCACACACACACACGGAACAGATTTTTAGTAGACAGCTTTACAGGGACAGCGGGAAACAGACAATAACTAAGCCTTACACAGGAGAATAAGCTACAGGATAAGAAACAAAGTGACAAGGTAACGGCCAGAAACCAAAAGGCAGAAACCAAAATGAATCAAGACATCAAAACTGAGTAAAATAGGAGTTCAGAGAATCCACAGGACACATTGAATGAATGCTCCTGTAATCCCCTAGGCAACAGCAGATGCATAAATAGTAGATTGCTGAGAGATCAGATACAGGTAAGAGAGAATAGAAAAGTCAATGAACTAGACTGTGAAAGAAAATGGAGAAAGTAGAGATAAACAAATGGGTTTAGCCAAGACAAATGGAGGTTGATTTACTAAAGGCAAATAGGCTCTTCATTTTGTAGGGGAAGTTGCACTTTATAAGGGAATATCCCCAAGAGCTTAGTGAATGAGGCGAAGCTCTGCTGAATTTGATTAGCCAATCATGTGCAAGCAAAAATGCATTTTTTTTTCTCCTTGTACATGATTGGGCATTCTTTGCAAAGTGAAATTCCACCAGATTTACTGGGGCAAGTTCCCTTGCAACTTATCTTGCAAAGTAAACAACCTATTTCCCTTTAGTGACTCTACCCCTCAGTGTAATAAAGAATTAGATAAATTCACCATCTCGGACTAACAGGGTCTTAGCCTTGATAGGCCTTATGGCTATACAACACAACTTAAACAGGTTGGTAAACCCCAAAGTATATCCTTCTATAGTGTGTACTGTTTTGTCAATTTCTACCTACCTCACTTATTTGCTTAATGATTACTAAAATAAGTGATTACAACCTTTTGTCTACATAAGACTCTAGCCCAGTGATGGCGAACCTTGGCACTCCAGATGTTTTGGAACTACATTTCCCATGATGCTCAAGTACACTGCAGAGTGGATGAGCATCATGGGAAATGAAGTTCCAAAACATCTGGGGTGCCAATGTTCGCCATCACTGCTCTAGCCAATGCTGTTGCAGCTATTACCATTAAAATCAATAACCAATGACATGTGTGCTAGAAATAAAGATCAAATTTAATTCATACAGAAATTAAATGTTTGAGTAATCAATTATGACCAAATATATGTAGATCAAGGGTCTTCAAACTATGGCCCTCCAGTTGTTCAAGAACTACAATTCCCATGCCTAGTCATGTCTGTGAATGTCAGAGTTTTACACTGCCTTATGGGATGTGTAGTTCCGCAACAGCTGGAGGGCCGTAGTTTGAGGATTCCTGATGTAGATGGTAAAACCTTAAAATCAGCGATGTTACAAATACAGTGTTGCCAATTTGCAAAGACAATTACAGAAAGAGGAAGTTACACACAAGAAAGTAAAGGAGGTACATTACACAGAAAAACTTCAGGTTCCCATGCTGCTGGTAGATCAGGAGCCAAAGAGAAAGGGGCCAGAGGTCTGTGTTCTAATATAGACACTTGCAAAGCCCACCTCTCCCTTACCCCTTCCAGGTAGAAACACCCCTCTCACATATCTTAAGACATTTCCACATTCACTCAACGCTGGGGGAATGAAGAGGGTACTCTTAGACCCCTTTCACACTGTGCCACCACCAGCGTCAGCGGTAAAGCGGTGCTATTTTTAGTGCCGCTTTACCATTGTTTTAGCAGCGCTATTCGGCCGCTAGCGGGGTGGTTTTAACCCCCCACTAACGGTCGAAAAGGGGTTAAATCCACCCGCAAAATGCCGCCGGAGCAGTGTTTTGCCAGCGGTATCGCAGCGCTGCCCCATTGATTTCAATGGGGCGCAGCGGTGGAGGAGCGGTGAGTTCACCACTCCTTCACCACTCCAAAGAAGCTGCTGGCAGGACTTTTTCTGACGCCCTGCCAGCACACTACTCCAGTGTGAAAGCCCTCTGGCTTTCACACTGGAGTGAATGGAGCAGCTGTTTTAGGCCGGTTTGCAGGCGCTATTTTTAATGCTATAGCGCCTGCAAAACGCTCCAGTGTGAAAGGGGTCTTATATTTGGTCAACTGGAGGTCATCACCTGTCATAAAAGACATATAGCCCCAGATCCCCCCCTCCCCCCATCACCTCAATTGAGCCTTTTAAAAAACACTACCCCCACAGAGTATTACATTACCAGATGACCACATAACTCCAGGACTGGTTATTTATTACAGCTGTTCTCAGATTGTCCAGTCCCTGGAATTTCTTTGAAACTGCCCCCTATCAAAAGTTCACAATAATGTTAATTTCTAATAAAAATATCAATATTTTCATGACAGTACTAGCCTCAATCCAAAGCAGGCAGTGTGATTTCTGTTTGCTGCATCATTCCTCTGCCATCTGAATGAGTCACTTTTCACAGTCTATGGCAGTGATGGTGAACCTTGGCACTTCAGATGTTTTGGAACTACATTTCCCATGATGCTCATGCACACTGCAGTGTAGTTGAGCATCATGGGAAATGTAGTTCCAAAACATCTGGAGTACCAAGGTTTGACATCACTGGTCTATGGTGACGCCAAGCAATCCTGGGAGACACCCCCCCCCCCCTCAACACACAGTAGGTGATTGACAGCCTCAGCTGTGCATGTTTCCCTATGAGACTGTGTTGAGGGGTGTGTGTGTCCATTCCCTCCACTCAGGTCTCAGATTACACTCAGCTCACCTCTTTGTGCTGAACAGTGTGTGATGTCAGATCCCCACCCCCTGCCTCTGGAAGCTGAAAATGCTGTGTAAAGTGTGTGCTTTAGGGGGCTGCACAGGGGAAATTGCTGAAGATAAACAGGTACAACGCATGTAGGATGATTTGTTTCATCTCTGTGTATCACCTGAAGCTAGTCATTTCATTTTATATGTAAGGGTTTACAACTACTTTAATATAAACTTCATGTTGTATTACCAAATGCTAGATAGCTGAATAGATGCTGACTTCAGTGTTTTTCAATGATGCCCATGTCCACATCACCACCTCCATTTATATTATAAACGAATGAAACGTTGCCGTACATATGTTCTTGTAAATGTTTTAAAGCTGAATATCAATGTGACCTTTGATCTAGATTCATAGTCTCTCTGAATGGCTTTTTTTAGGGATGACCCTTTTCATATTGAAGGGAAAGGATTATCACTAAAAGGTCTTGCTTGATACAATGGTTTAAAGATAATCAGTGTTTTTTTGTAGCTTGTTTGTATTTCCTGAGCTATAACTCCATAGATATAAGTATAGTGTGGACAGCATTTGAATTTATTAGCTACAAAAATGTATTAGATCAAGTTGTCATTGTAATAGTTTAATAGGTAAACAAGACTACAAAAATGTTGTAGAATGAACTAAATAGGACACAATGG
This sequence comes from Lithobates sylvaticus, assembly GCA_028564925.1. Lineage (NCBI taxonomy): Eukaryota > Metazoa > Chordata > Amphibia > Anura > Ranidae > Lithobates > Lithobates sylvaticus. Next base: position 384,878,141 of record CM053030.1, read on the forward strand.
AATTTCTGTAGCACTGTAAATAAAATTGGACAACAGCAATTGAAACAATATATTGAGACAAATAGCCTATTAGGCACTATCCGTTTTCCTAAACCAGTGTTTATTTGTGCCGCTAGAATAAATCTGTGTTAACTGTAGCCATGACAAGGCTCGGTTTATCTATATTTAGAGTTTATTTCCATGTCGTTTTTAAAATATTAATTATTTTAAGAGAAATGTATAGTGTTTTATGTATTTTATTTCCTTATTATGGTCAGGATTAAAAATATATTTGCTGTATTTTTAGTCAGGTAAATATGAAATAAAAATACAAAATATTCATATGGCTTATTTCCAATAATAGATGAAGCTATAGGCTCCTTTTCTTTTTGCATGTTCACATTTTAACACATACTAAACCTAAAGTCGGCCATAGACAGTTTGAATCTTGGTCGGTTGTACCCAATTAATCAACTTGGGTACAACCAGCCTGTCGGATTTTTCATGTGATATAATAGCTGCTGGCAATAATCACAGCTCACTACGCCCCAACCACTGCCCCATAGTCACTGCCCCCCCCCCCCCTTTACTCCACAGAACGGATTATGTGAGTGGTTGCAGGACAGAAAATTGCTCCATCTGAGGCCAGCTTTACAGAAGATTCAGAGGAAGAAAGAACCCCATAATGCACTGGGAATCCAGTGTTATTTTGCAATCTGCAATAGGAATTTATAGAATCAGTAAAAAAGCTAGATATAAAAATTTATATTCATTCAAAAACTTGTATAAATCATGATATAGATTCTATTACAGATTTGCCAGACTTAAAGTGTTATGCCGCGTACACACGATCAGACTTTTCAATGGACTTGATCCGGCGGACAATCCGACGGACTTTGCAGCTGAGGTCCGCCGGACTTTCAAACGAATGGACTTGGCCACACACGATCACTCCAAAAGTCAGACGTATTCGAACGTGATGACGTAGAATAAGGAAGTTCATAGCCAATAGCTGCCCTAGCGTCGGTTTTAGTCCGTCGGACTAGCACACAGACGACCGGATTTTTCGACCGGACTCGAGTCCGTCGGAAAGATTTGAAGTAAGTTTTATTTCTAGGTCCACCGGACTTTTGGGAAGAAAAAGTCCGCTGGAGCCCACACACACGATCAAATTGTCCGACGGATTCAGTCCCCCGGACCAAGTCCGCCGAAAAGTCCGGTCATGTGTACGCGGCATTAGAGTTGAAGTTTAGCCTTAATGTCAGTCTTACAAAGTTGTACAGGCTTCTCTATTATACTGAAATAGCTTACTTTGATTTCAACGAACACTGTGAGCTTTTCACAATGTGCATTTAAAGCTGCAGCAAGTCAGATAGAGCCTGCCTAATTTCCCAGGCAGAAGGATATCCATCATCATCTAGCACCTTCCTCCCCACCCTAACTGCCCCTGGCCCAACCCTTTTATTCATTGGAATTCAGATCCTTCAGTCATGAAGGCTCAACATCACATGTTGACACCCACTCATCAAGGCATTTTGATATGTATTTATTACAGGTACCTACGTATATAGCGGTGTAAATTTACGCAATGCTTTATATATATATATATATAAATATATATATATATATATATATATATATATATATATATATATATATATATATATATATATATATATATATAAATATATATTATACATTCACATCAGTACCTGCCGTCAAGAGCTTACAATCTAAGGCCCCTAACTCAAATTCATATAAACACATATTAGGGCCAATTTATACGGGAGCCAATTAACCTACCAACATGTCTTTGGAGTGTGGGAGGAAACCAGAGTATCATGAGGCAACCCACACAGGCACAAGGAGAACATGCCAACTCTAAGCAGTTAGTGTCATGGTTTGGATTCAAACCAGCGTTCTTAGTGCTAACCACTTAGCCACTGTTTTGAATAGCTCCTCTCAAGAACCAAATCACTGCTTGAATCAGACTGCTGCTAGACTGGTCCCTGTAGCCTCTTTGCTCTTGCAGTCCGGTGGTTGGATGTCCTGCATTGGACTCAAGGATGTGGAGAGACAGTCTAGTTTCATTGATCTGATTGTAATAAATAAAATAAGGATAAAATATGATTGGCTAATATAGGCACTGTACACATCATTACCGCCTTGTTAAGTAAATGTTTTAATGCTATATTAAATTTAGCTTAAAAAAATTAAAACCAATGAATGACCCTTTCACTGATATAGGATGCAGAGAGTCTTACAGCGGAGCACAGCACTGGCGAGGGTAGTGGGAGCTGAAAAAGTTAACTTTTCCTATTAACAAGGTGGTGATTGGTTGCTAGGCAGTCTGAGCAACCAATTACCAGATTGTTTATAGGAAAAGTAAACTTCAGCAGCTCCCGCTCAACCCCCTTCCCTGCCACACCCCCACCTCATCTAGTTCTTTGCTGACTCCTGCTGTATGCCAGGCCCTACTAAGAGAATGACAAGGGTGGAGGCCGGGAGGCAGAATATGCTCCTATTCCATACCACCTGTCTGTGGCGCCCGCCCCCTTCTCTGATGCAGCTCCACACTCACCCTCAGCTTATTTCCACTAGTTTAATGCAAGTAGGTGAGTGGAAATTTGAGGTCATAGATCATTAATGTACAGTGCCTTGAAAAAGTATTCATACCCTTTGTAATTTTCCACATTTTGTCATGTTACAACCAAAAACATTAATGTATTTTATTGGGATTTTATGTGATAGATTAACACAAAGTGGCACATAATTGTGAAGTGGAAGGAAAATGATAAATGGTTTTAAACTTTTTTTTACAAATAAATATGTGAAAAGTGTGGTGTGCATTTGTATTCAGCCCCCTTTACTCAGATACCCCTAACTAAAATCTAGGGGAACCAATTTCCTTCAGAAGTCACCTAATTAGTAAATTAGTCCACCTGTGTGTAATTTAATCTCAGTATAAATACAGCTGTTCTGTGAAGCCCTCAGAAGTTTGTTAGAGAACCTTATTGAACAAACAGCATGAAGGCCAAGGAACACAGCAGACAGGTCAGGGATAAAGTTGTGGAGAAGGGTTAGGTTATAAAAAGATTTCCCAAGCTTTGAACATCTCGTGGAGCACTGTTCAATCCATCATCTGAAAATAAAAGAGTATGGCACAACTGCAAACCTACCAAGACAAGGCCGTCCACCTAAACAGACAGGACAGAGAAGCAGCCAAGAGGCCCATGGTAACTCTGGAGGAGCTGCAGCGATCTACTGCTCAGGTGGGAGAATCTGTCCACAAGGACAACTTTTAGTCGTGCACCCCACAAATCTGGCCTTTGTGGAAGAGTGGCAAAAAGAAAGACATTGTTGAAAAAAAGCGCTAAGAATTTCCCTTTGCAGTTTGCGAGAAGCCATGTGGGGGGACACAACAAACATGTGGAAGAAGGTGCTCTTGTAAGATGAGACGAAAATGTAACTTTTTGGCCTAAAAGCAAAATGCTATGTTTGGCAGAAAACTAACCCTGCACAACACAATGAACACACCATCCCCACTGTGAAACATGGTGGTGGCAGCATCATGTTGTGGGGATGTTTTTCTTCAACAGGGACAGGGAAGCTGGTCAGAGTTGATTGGAAGATGGATGGAGCCAAATACAGGGCAATCTTAGAAGAAAACCTGTTAAAGTCTACAAAAGACTTGAGACTGGGGTGGAGGGTCACCTTCCAGCAGGACAACAACCCTAAACATACAGCCAGAGCTACAATGGAATGGTTTAGATCAAAGCATATTCATGTGTTAGAATGGCCCAGTCAGTCATTCCTGACCTAAATCCAATTGAGAATTTGTGGCAAGACTTGAAAATTGCTGTTCACAGATGCTCTCCATCCAATCTGACCGAGCTTGAGCTATTTTGTAAAGAAGAATGGGCAAAAATGTCTCTAGATGTGCAAAGCGGGTAGAGACATATCCAAAAAGTTTTGTAGCTGTAATTGCAGCGAAAGGTGGTTCTACAAAGTATTGACTGGAGGCTGAGTACAAATGCACACCAAACTTTTCACATATTTTTACCACTTTAAACATACATGTTTTTGCACTTCACAATTATGTGCCACTTTGTGTTGGTCTATCACATAAAATCCCAATAAAATATATTTACGTTTTTGATTGTAACATTACAAAATGTGGAAAATTGCAAGGGGCTGTATTTCTATAAAATTTTGGATATATAATTAAAATAGACAGATGTTTCCCAAAACCACTTGTAAAAAGGCAAAAGTAAATTCCATTTGATTGCCCATGTCCCTTCTGCCGCGTATACAGGATCGGACATTCCAACAACAAAATCCCATGTTTTTTTTCCAACGTATGTTGGCTCAAACTTGTCTTGCATACACACGGTCGCACAAAGTTGGTCGGAAATTCAGAACGGCAAGAACACGTTGACGTACAACACATAAGACGAGCCAAGAAAAATTAAGTTCAAGTGCCAGTGCCGCTCTTCTGCTTAATTCGGAGCATGCGTGGCACTTTGTGCATCTGAATTGTCTACAGACGATCAGAATGTCCGACAACGGATTTTGTTGTCGGAAAATTTGAGAACCAGATCTCAAATTTTGTGCAACGGAAATTCCGATGGAAACTGTCCAATGGAGCCTACACACAGTCAGAATTTCCGACAACAAGCTCTAATCGCACATTTGCCGTCATAAAGTCCGACCGTGTGTACGCGGCATTCCATTATGAATGTGCTGTGATATTGAAAACGGTAACAAAGTATTGCATAGGGGTAAAATAATGTACATACCCTTTTCTGTGGTCCCAGCTTCAGTCATTTACATAAATTCACAAAGGCTGCGGTGTGTGACGTATGGAGACTGTATAGTGACAGCACATGAAAGAGCCTCAGAAAACACAGTGGTGACAGTCAAGGCAGTCTTGAGATGTGATCTAAGGACAGTCGCACAGAGCAGTGACACAGCGGGGGGGGCATGAATCTGCAATTTTGATGTCACTTGAAATGATGCTATGTCAAAGCATTTGCCTCTTAATTTAACAGGACAGCCCTGCACATTTTCCCATGTAAGAGCTTATTTTACAGTATCGCCCGAACAGTTATTCTTTTGGGAACTTACACATTTCTGCTCTTAAATCAGCCTTCTATAAGAAGCGATTTGAGATAATGAGACTTCCAGTTTCTCATGAGAAATAGAAATTGAGCTTCAGGCGCGCTTTTCAGCAGAGAACACAATGCAGTTTCTGTCCGTGAAGCTTTCTTTTATTCACCGACGTGTATTAAAGCTGCATTTTACCTTCACTCTGTAACAAAAGAAGAACTTCGAGGTGAAGCTCCGACAGTCAGATCTGCAAAAGCAACACCATTTCGGAGGTTCCCAGCTATTAAAAAGACTAGCCTTCTCACTTAGCGCATCTATTTTATTTTCACAAAATCTAGTAAAATGTCCTAAATGCCATATTTTTGGAGCGGGTGTTATAATGGGGTGCCAAAGTATTTACTGCCATTTAATGGGATCATTGGATGTTGCAGATGGATTGAGGCAACCACTATAGAAAAGGACAAGTGTCTTTGTATTAAAGACAAACTCGTTAAAATAAGTTATGTCGCATACACACGAGTGGATTTTCCGTCAGAAAAATCTTGGATGTTTTTTTTACGAGGGAATTCCGCTCAAGCTTGGCTTGGCATACACACGGCTGAACTTTCGACCGTCAAGAACGTGGTGACGTACAACACTACGACGAGCTGAGATAATGAAGTTTAATGCTTCCAAGCATGCGTCAAATTGTTTCTGAGCATGCGTAGGAATTTTGCGCGTCGGAATTGCTACAGACGATCGGAAATTTCCGATCTGAACTTTTTTCAACTGAAAAATTGAGAACATGCTCTCAATCTTTTGCTGGCTGGAATTCGGCCAGCAAAAGTCCGATGGCGCATACACACGGTCGTATTTTCCGACCAAAAGCTCTCATCGGTCTTTTGCTGGGCGGATTTCCGATAGTGTGTACATGGCATTAGAGCCAATTTAGGTCCAAGCATATCCACATAATGCAACCCAATGCAGCAACTCTTTCTTCAAAAAAAAAAATTTTATGGGGTCGACGTATTTCCATAGTCACAGAGAGGAATTTTGGCCCCACGCCATGTTACAGCTGTAATTGGTTTGGTGGGGGGGGGGGGGCTGAGGTGACACAGCAGGGCTCCTGATGACTCCCAGTGATTTCTAATTAGGACAGGCACAAATATGAGATCATGCTGGCTATCTAATGTAGGAGAACAGCTACATTTGCATAACAGCGGTGCTGCTCCATTCAAAAACTGATTCAAAGAACTGTAAGTGGATCTGGAATCAAATATATCTTTTCATGGTAAACAATATGTTACCCCAACATTTCATATTCATAGGGAAAAGAGGGCAGATAGATTTTGGGCTGTACAGGCCAGACAGGGAGCAAACACTTAGTACTTGTAAAAATATACAATTTATTAACCACTTGCTTACTGGGCACTTAAACCCCCCTCCTGTCCAGACCAATTTTCAGCTTTCAGCACCGTCAGTTTTTGAATTACAATTGCGCGGTCATGCAACACTGTACCCAAATTAAATTTTTATAATTTTTCTCACACAAATAGAGCTTTCTTTTGGTGGTATTTAATCACCTCTGGGGTTTTTATTTTTTGCTAAACAAACAAAAAAAGACAGAACATTTTGTTGCAAACAGGTAATTTTTCTCCTTCATTGGTATGCGCTGATGAGGCGCACAGTGGGCACTGATAGGCGGCACTGATGGGCACTAATAGGCACAGATAAGGCGGCACTGATAGGCACAGATAAGGCGGCACTGATGGGGACAGATAAGGTGGCACTGATGGCCACTGATAAGATGGCACTGATGGGTGAAACTGATGGGTGGCACTGATGGGCATTAATAGGTGTTACTGATAGGTACCACTGATAGATGGCACTGATGGGTGGCACTGATAGGTGGCACTGATAGGCACTGATGGGCACTGGTAGGTGACACTGCTGGTCACTGATAGGTTACACTGATGGGCAGGACTGTTGATGAGGCACTGATTAATGACACTGATAGGTGGCACTGTGGGCATTGATAGGTGGCACTGTGGGCACTGATGTGTGGCACTGTGGGCACTGGTAGGTGGCGCTGGTGGGCACTGGTAGACGGCACTGTTGTGCACTGGCAGGTGGAACTGGTGGGCACAGATGAGCTGGCGGATACTCTCCTCGATCGGGACCGATGTCACTCTGACAGCTGCCGGTGATCGGCGATCAGCGTAAGTAGAAAAAATAGCCGATTACCGGCTCTATTTACAACACATGATCAGCTGTCATTGGCTCGCTGATCACAGAGCGCGCCGCACGCACCATGCAGAGGGCGCGCAGGCTGCTTGAGCACGGGATGACATCTATTGACGCCCTCCCGACAAAGTCCGTCCGTGCTGTAGCCGTCATTCGGCTATAGCGCGGATCTGAAGCTGTTAAGTAACAATTGTTTAAAAGATTATACAGTATCTATGTATTTAGGTATGTAAAAACAAAAGTAGTGCTGATAGAGTTCACTGTATATAGTCATAGCCAAAGATAGAATGTTGATGCTGTAGGTCTTCATGCGCCAACACATTTCGCCAAGTGTGCTTTATCAGAAAGCCATACGGCACATTTCATATCCCTGATATGTGCCTATTGTACCATGTACTTGTATGAAAAAGTATCCTGTTCTTTTTGTATTGCTTCCTTTTGTGTGAAAATTCCTAGTGTTCTTGCCAGTCCCTCTGCTTTACTATTAAAAACTGACCACACTAAGCAGGGGTTTGCAGCATGATCAGTTCTCAAGCTATGCTGGGAAATCAGCCTGCTCTCCTCCAATGATCAGACTTGTAATGACAATTCACTTTCACTGGGAGGCTGCTGCATCTCTTCCCCCAGCTCTTATGCAGCTGAAAACAGAGGATATGTGATCACTTATAAGAAAAGGAAAAAATAGGTATTTATAATGTTTTTTATATCTATACACAAATGTTTTGCCTTTCATATCTATTTTAACCACTTGAGCTCCAGAAGATTTTACCTCCTTCATGACCAGGCCATTTTTTGCTGTTTGGCACTGTGCTATATTAATTGGTAATGGTGCGTTAATGCAATGCTGTACCCAAACAAAATTGATAACATTTTTTTTACACAAATAGAGCTTTCTTTTGGTGGTATTTTTACTTTTTAAACAAGAAAATTCTGAAAATGTTGAAAGAAAAAAGACAATATTTTTTTTACTTTCTGCTATAAAACATGTCCAATAATATATTTTTTTTTTAAATCTAATTTCTTCATAAATGTTTTATTTATTTTTTTCCATATTTTTTTATTGTTTTCTGGATCATTTGTACAAACAATTGGTTATCATACAGCATGTGTTTGGCCAAAATATATTCTTTCACATGTTTTTGATAAAAAAAAAAATATCACAGTAAATGTATGTTGATTGGGTTGCGTGAAAGTTCTAGCGCCTACAAACCATGGTATATATACTGGAATTTTTCTTTTTTTATATACTAATAATGGTGGCAAAAGGCGACTTATAAGGAGACTGAGATAGTGTGGCGGTCAATCTGACACTAACTGATGCTGGGGGGAACTAACTGCCACTGACATCACGAGTGACATTAATACAGTGATCAGTGATAATACTATACATTGTCACTGTACTAGTGACACTGGGAAGGGGTTAACATCTAGGGTGATCAAGGGGTGATCAAGGGGTGCCTAACTATGTGTAATGTGTGTAAAGTGTGCTGCTTTTTACTAACTACTACTTACTAAAAAGAAATCGACAGCTAGTCCCCTATGTAAATCCTAGTGTCTGTACAGTTTTGAGTGTGTTCAGAAATGTCTGACACAGATTAACCACCTTCTGCAACCTCTCAACATGACTTGCTGCAAAATTGCAGTGATGTAGACTTATCACTGGGGTAGGGGAGACTAAGGAAATCGTTGCTCCTACTTGCAGCAGGCTGACTGTATGTGTTCATCCTGTGGGCTGAATGAAGAGAATCTAACAGATTACTCCATCACTGCTAGATGTAGATGGATAAATGCCTGCAATTGTATTCTGACAGCTGGTACCTGAACAGTGGCTGCATCTGATTGGATGCAGCTGCTGTTCGGCTGACAATTTTTCTATCCAGCTCCTTTAGTTTATCAGTCGAGGAATGTCAGGCAGAAGGGTGCCAACAAAGCCATCCACTGATCAATCTTCTTGAGGAAATGGACACAGTTTGTTCAATGTATGGCCAGCTTAAGACATCAGCCTGTGCAACTTCACTTTAATGTTGATCAAGGAATGCTTTTTAATGAGCTTTTTTTGAAAAATGATGCTGCTGCTACATATTGTGGCATGTGAGTAATGTATTCATGCAAAGTTGCATGAATTATAGCGGAAGTAAACCCATCGATTTAACAGTTTAAAAAAAAAAAGGCATGCCGGGAATGCTAACTGCACATTGGCTGTGCTCTCAACCAAACAGTCAAACCATCCAATGGCTGGTGTCATAACGGATCACATGTGCAGCACCGTGGCAGTTGAAGATTAAACAGAGGCAAAGATGGCAGCTTCCTTGGCTGAAAATGATAGGGGGGTTTACTTCCACTTTAATCCAGTTCAATTAGTCATCAGGAAATACAGGATTTTTTTATTTATTTTCAAAAAAAAATTTTTTTATTTAATAACTTTATTTTTCTTTAACTCCATTTTTTTATTGTATTGAATGAAACCAACAGATGTTTAAAGTTTATGATCTGACAAGATGGAATCATATCGTTAACAGGAGCCATATGGAAATCATGTTATATCCAATTTGCTGGTTCAGTGCAGATATGTTATGAAAGATCTTCATGCTCCTAAGTCTGCTGTCATATACAAATCACGTCATGGATTTCACCAAGACCTTCATGTTGTATGTCTGATGCATGATTTTTACATTCCACTATTTGTTTCATGTGTGCACCTCAGCTTGATCTGTCATGTTCTGTTTAGTTACGGGCTTTGGGAAAAAAAGCTTTAAAACTTTAATAACCTAATATATTCTGCCTGGAGAAGATCTAATATCCAATACAGATGCGCATTAAGTCTGGATGATAGTGCACATTTAAGGGCATGTTGTGCATATTTGCTAATGTGAAATTGTTAAGGCTAATGTATAGTGTATTTTCAATAATTATGTATTTCAAAGCAAAACATTGTCCATTGTAATTACAGATTTGAAAAAGAGGCATACTATGGGGTTAAATTATTTAAAGCGGTTGTATACCCGCACAAAACAAAACAAAAAACCTGTAAGGCAAATGCATAATGAGCTAGTATGCACAGCATACTAGCTCATTATGAAATACTTACCTTTGATCGAGGCGTCGGCATCAGATCCCGGTCACCGCTGAGGGAGCTGACATTTTCCCCTTGGTGTGTCTTCCAGGTTTGTTTCGTCATTACATCTTTCTTAATAGACGCCTATTGAGAAAGACGTAATGACGAAACGCGTCTAGGCGTGACCAGACGGCTTTATTGAAACTGTCAGCTTCTGACGATCTCCACCTAGGAATCACTGTGGATGAGCGCTCCTTCGGCCGGTAAGCGAGTATCGTCACAGGCTGTACACGACCTTATTATCATGAGATGCTAATTTATTTTAACTTTGATGTAAACATATTTCTTAAAAGGGGGGATTGTTCTTTGGAAATGCTGATTGATGCTGGCTTTCCAGTCTTTTGGGGTCCAGCCCTTCCTTTGGCTCTGCTTTGATCATAGAGGTGGCACGAAAGGGTTGCCATCCATCAGATGGCTATGATCAACATGTTCCTGATACTCACCTTAAGAGACCATGTTGCTATATTAAGCAAGTTAAAACAAACCCAGCATGATATAGCAAATGTATTAAACTTACCATCAGAACTTCTGCTGCATAACTTTTTGCTCTTTTACAGAGGTATAGGTAGAATCTTTAGTATCCAACACTTCTGGGTAAATAATAAAATAAATTGGGTAGATTAATTGACAGTCGTGCAATACAGATTCTCAACATGTGTGCCACAACAAACTTGTGCTTAGTATCTCAAAGCGGCACATAGCAATAGACTTTAATAAGTGTGCTTTTGTGTTTCTGCAGCTAAAGTAATCAGTTGGTTTGGCCCTCCAATTACTGTAGGTATAGCTAATACCTGATACAGGAGCGTCAAGTAGGGTTGCCACCTGTCCAGGATTCACCCAGACAGTTCAGGTTTTGAATCATGTGTCCGGGTTTCAGTCCACCTGAAACCCGGACACATTATTCAGACCAGGCTGTGGTAACCGAGATAGTCATACACAAATCTGTTGCCGCTGTGGGCAGCTGTTTGGGAGCAGGTTTGGCATCACTGAAAGGTGAGGTTATGATGTCAGCAAGAGCAATTTGGCCACACCCACTGGCGCACTCTGTGCGCTACATTACTACCCTCCTTGGGGCACCCAAATGTGTGCCAGGTCTTTTATAATCCTATAGTGTTTACTGCAAAAAAAAAAATTGCCCTGTGCCGCAAAAGTGTTCGGGTTTGGCTTTAAGAAAAGGTGGCAACCCTAGCGTCAAGGTCAAACAGTGAATGGAGTACTTTCTGTATGTAGTGGAATATGTGTTCAGTGAGCTCTGTAGCAGTGAAACATGGCAGATGTTTGTCATTTAACATTGCCCGTAGGGATTCTACACTGAGATCTAAGACAGTAGCAGCATAGAGAGAATTGCCTGCTTGTCTATGGCATCTGCATTTAGGTGAGATTGCTGTTCTTTTGGTTACTTGACATATTTTATTTCACATTTTACTTACACATTAAGCAAAATTAAAGACAGCAGATTTGTGAGATATTAAATTGGGTATGTCAGCTGCTTAGTATAGAAAATCTGGAAAGGGAGAGCTCAGCTTTTTTATTGTCTGAAGATGTTTTATGTCAGTTGGGAAGAAATCTCTGATCCCGCACCTGTGTGCAGATTGTGCTTCATGAAGCATAGATGAGCGCTGGAGTCACTCTACCATTTCATGATATGGACCTAGCTCAGCTATTTTCAGCATATGACCATGAGTTACCATAAAACTAACATGGCATAAACTTCACATGCCTTTGCTTTCCTGTCTGACAAAAATGAATAGGCGTATGAATGAATGACAGTGGATCATTAACATATGATCCATATATCTGCAGCATGCCTTCTCTAAATTACCCTAAAACAGCTTGATAGTCAGAGTCGTGCTGTGCGTAAAGTGCTTGCTTTGACTCTTAAGCCCCATACACACGGTCGGATTTTCGCATGGATTCTGTCCTATCGGACAATGTTGTCGAAAAATCCGACCGTGTGTAGGCACCATCGGACAGTGTACGTCGGATTGTCCGACGGACAAAGTCCTATCTCCTGCTGGATAGATTTTTTGACAACAAGGTCCGATCACACCAAATCCGATCATGTGTAGCGTAGTCCGACGGACAAAGTGCTACGCATGCTCAGATCACATTACAAGACCAAAGCTATTGGCTACTAGCCTCTACGTAGTCCCGTCGTAGGCAACAAACGTCACCACGTTCAGAATGATCGGATTTTCCGACAACTTTGTCCGACCGTGTGTACGCAAAACCAACATCGGACAAAGTACGACGGACATGATCCGACAGACCTGGTCCTCGGATAATCCGCGCGTGTGTATGGGGGCTTAGGCTACAGATGATCAGAGTAGTTGGAAGGAGGAACTCAATATCTAACATGGTCTTTCAAGATCTTGAAAAGGTTTCAGTCTGCTTCACCTTGATGTTGTGTATGCCCATCTTTTCCACTTTGTCTGTTCTGATGGAAGTGTGCTTCATCCTAGAAAACCTGTCAGGGATGTTGAACAATTATTTCAGTCAGCTATATCGATTGTTTAACCACTTAAGGCCGGCAAAGATTTACCCCCTTTATGACCAGGCCATTTTTGGTGATACGGCCCTGCGTCGCTTTAACTGTCAATTGCGTAGACGTACAATGCTGTACCCAAACAAAATATATGTCCTTTTTTTCCCACAAATAGAACTTTCTTTTGGTGGTATTTGATCACCTCTGCGGTTTCTATTTTTTTGCGCTATAAACAAAGGAAGAGCGATATATATATATATATATATATATATATATATATATATATATATGTGTGTGTATATATATATATATATATATATATATATATATATATATATATATATATATATAATATATTTTTCCAAATTTTTTTTACTTTTTTACTTTTTGTTATAATTAATATCCCCCCAAAATATCTAAAAAAATCATTTCTTCTTCAGTTTAGGCCGATGTATATTCTTCTACATATTTTTGGAAAAAAAAAAACACAAAAAGTGTATATTGAAAATGAAAAGCGATCAGCGCAACTTATATAATGACTGTATTAATCACTGTGCGAATACTAATGTGGAAAAATGCTGTGCAAAATTGCTATATAAAATAACTGTGTGTAAAATATGCAATACTATGCACAACCAAAAAATACACTCTTGTGCCAAAACAAATGGTATAATCCTGTGCAAGATAAATGCTGTGCAAATGGTATATATCTGTGCAAAATAAACACGAATGCAATATATAGTCAGTAGTGAACAATGTATATGAGCTAAATAATGCATCAATTCAGTCCCACATCACCACACTGCAGCCACAACCAAAATTGTGTGTTAAGGTGATGTAATTTAATAGTCCATAAAATCTATATACTAAAGTTAAGAACGTGAAATAAAGTGCAGGAGTGCTCAGAAAAAAAGTGTCAGAAGTGCTTCAAACACGATCCTCAATAGTAAGTCTTTAATGTGCAATCTTCGTGCGCACCACTCAGAGCTCTCTAGACTCTTACCTCTATGTAGATAGTATCACGCTATAGAGATTGATGGCTGGGAATCTTCCTAGGATCCAGTGATGGTAAAGGATGCTTCTCAAAACACTGTGTTGCAAATACCGGCCTCCGATTGGTCCATCCATACTGGAGGCCGGTATGGATGGACCTAAACAGATTGAACTATGTTATTTTATCTAAGAGGAACAAAATCCCATTAATCTGCAGCCTTTTAATTTGTATAATTTACTCTTTTGGCCATAGCAGCATTTAAATGGACATTTTTAACTACAAAGAGGTGGAGTTTCATACATAGCAGTCCATAATTACAATATTGATGATACACATAAAGAAGTAAAATAACAATACTAATAATGAATACAATAGACCAAAACATATGATGAGATTATAGCTTCCTTTTAAAATAATAGGATATTTCATCATAATCATGTCTTTTTGTATATTAGTATATATATATCTATACATATATCTATATATAGATATATCTATATATAGATATATATAGAAACAGTGATATTGCTTACCCTTTTACCAAAAATAAATGAGCCCCAACAGTGTCAATGATTTAATCTTATCAAATGATGAAATGCACATCTTTCTTACTCTAAAGACTGCAATCACCTATAAATATAATAATAATCATGACAGAGTTTTATATATGGATCTATATACATTGAAAAGTGTCCGCATATTTTTAAAGATACATTCGTAATAAAATCAAAGAGTTTTGAATGATCTTGTCTTCATGAGATTGGAATATAGAGGGTCCCTGTTTTCATCTATAGAAGCTTTTTCCTTTTAGTTAAAGTTCTCACAGAATTCTCCAGCTTGAGAACAATGGCCACCTGTATATGCAGAAACTTAGTGAATAGTTCCATATACCCTGTTTCTTCAATTTGTTGTTCTTTCCCATTGCCCAGAATAATGCAATCTCAGCTGGACTATAGGATTTGTGTACAACTTGTTTATTTTTTTAGGAAGCCAACTTTTCTATTGTGGAATGTCCTTGGCCTTAATGGACCTGTACACAACTTGCTTGCAAACCAAATTTTCCAAGTTGTAAGACCAGTTTGTCTGTGATATAACCATGGACAGTCACTGGGAAACCTTAACGTGACACTGTAAGGCTTCAGTCTAATTGACATCTAGACCAGTTCAGAGTTAATGTACTGTACACAGAAGTCAATACACACTAGTTTCCACCGAGGGAAAAACTCTTATCTTCTCAAACTTTCCACTGTCTCCAAAACCTATGGATGGTGGCTGCTCATTTTCCCACAGTTATTTGCGTGAGTTTTTTTTTATAATCTATGTTTTCCAGTGCAGTAATGGAGGAATTTTAAAAATTTCTCCCATAAGTATGTGAATCTGTCTACATTCATCAACTAGTGCAGATTAGGCTATTGCCAAATAATAATAACGTACCAAGAGCGTCAGGGTTACATGTGGCTAGTGACCAATGAGGTTGGTTGATTATATAGGGGAGAGGGGGGGGGCACTCCAGGTTTTAACAGGTACCCACTCCCACTTCCGGCTCAGTTCCCCACGGCCTCCTTCCCCCGCAGCCTTCTGGGACCTGTGAAGTGTCACATTCACAAAGTGCAGAAGTAGGAAACCGGCTGTAAAGATGCAAGGCTTTGCGGTCGGTTTCCTTTAGTCAAGACGGCAGCGCCAGCACCCAATAGCCTATTAAATAATTGGCTCGGGTGAGGACACTACTGGATGCCTGGACAGGTTAAGTGCCCTAATATTAAAAGTCAGCAGCTACAGTATTTGTAGCTGCTGACCTTAATTTTTTTTTGGGGGGGGGGTTGAAGCTCCTCTTTAAAGGACATGTTTCCAAAATTGGCTAACAGTAGGGCAAGCCCATATCAAGTACACTATTTGAAAGAACCTTTGTTATGGTGGCCCTGCCTCTTCATACTCCAAAGACTCAATGAACTTGTCTTATATTGGCATGGTGTATCAGACTTCCACAATCTTATGGTGATGCAGTAAAATGAAAAGTGAAATCAAGCCAAGTGCTTGAAACACATCTGTGGTTTAGTGCTAGTGTCTCTGGATTCAATCCAGCAGAAGGAGCTATTGAGTGTCCTGTCCCAGTGGACATATGGCAAAGCAGCTGATTCTGTAAGTCACCATGTCAAAATTTTAATACAAAAAGTAAAAATAAAATAATTTATCCCATAAGTCATTATTTAATCTATACCTGAAATGGCTTCTTTTTTTCTGTTCACTGTATATGTTTATACATGTGAATAGAGCCATAAAATGCAGTGTACCTTTTTACCTTTCTTATAAGTGACCTGCAAACCGCTCAGGTTGCTATTGTTAACTAAAATAGACACAGAGGAGTTAAAATAATTCAAGCTTCTGTGCATGAAGACAAAGCTTTCCATCTACTGTACTATCAGTAAGTTCCTTTAAACTGATGCCTTGTGGTCAATGGTAACTAAGCTACCCGCATGATTTTATATCACTATGGAAACAACAATCAAAGGAATATATAAAGCAAGATGACTTGTCAAATATGAAATTGTTCCTGCCAGCTAGACGCAACCTGCAATAGTGAAGATGGTATTTATATGACTTGGCTGCACTGTTATAACACTTATAAACATTGTCTGATGTACATAAAAATATTCATGTTGCAGCAAATGTTCTGCTGCAGCTCATAAAATGATCAAAACATATAACAGTTTAATTACTAAGCAATACGGTCAAGCAACCCAATTCATGTTTAAATTCTGTAATGTAGCTTCATTTACAAGTGTAAATCACATGTGATAATAAAAAAATATATACAGTACATAACATAAATATATTATTATTTTTATCAGACATTATTTAATCCGGTTTATTTTGAAGTTTTACAGTAACTGTTCATGGCATTGTGATGCATGTTGTCATTATCTTGCTGATGAAATATCTCACTCTGACCTAGGTCATCTATACAGATATTTGGAAAGAAACACCTAGGGCTGCTCCAAGCATGCCCCTTGTTTAGAGAAAGGTTAGGGCTATCACGGTACCCATGGATAAGGCAAGGATTATAATGAAATGAACTATTTATTTAAGAAAAGGACATGATTAAAAGCAATTGTACATAAAGTAATAAACAGTTAATTACAACTGTACATGGTAAATACAGATGGTTCCAAAGGAACAAATAAACCCCATTGGTAGTATGGGGAGCTGAGATGTATGTCTTGACGTTGGTCCTCTACATGTTTTGCGACTATAGTCGCTTCCTCAGGAGGAGTCAATCATTCCAACGAAAAAGTACATTCTCATAGTTACATATTCACAAATAATTTTTAATATTTATTAACAGAAAAAAAGTAATAATCAAAACTATATATAGTAGAGCACACATAGTATGAATATTGAAGTTCCTATTTGTTCGTGCGTTTCTTACCAATGGGGACCAGTGGAACACAAAGCAGTACCTATTGAGACACCCAACGGTAATCCCCCCACAGGGATATTCTGATTTTAAAGAAGAGGGGTATAATGAAGTAGTGATGGATAGAGGTAGTCACCTATAAGCAACTACAACAAAGTAATATTCCATTAAAAACAGGGTAAGGAACCAAAAGTAAAAAAAAATATTGAATAATGAAAATGGAAAGGGGGGAAGAAAGGGAGAAAAAGGAGGGTGAAGAGAAATAAAAGGGGGGAGAAGAGAGGGGGCAAAGATAAGAGGGGAGGGAAGGTAGGAAAGGGGGGGAAAGAAAAGGAGAGAGGGGGAAAAAAAAAGAAAAGGCCCTTGCACGGACTAGATCGTCACTTTTGTATGGCCCCCTCTCGTGTAAAATATCCTGAAACTGTCAAAATGGTCACTAAATTCTCTGCCCACCACAATCAACTACGCAATCTATTGTCAGATCACTGACATTTGCTAACAGACCACCATATTTTGGGGAAATATGTGAGACCTAATCCGGAAATTGGTGTCCTTGAGAGCAACCTCACTAAGAGATAGATTTACCAGCAGCCACTATCGGATGTGGAGCATTGGCCCCGGCGGCACATTCCGTCGCCACTGTTCACGTTGCCTTTGGGTGCAGGAGGGCACAACTTTTATACTCCCAAATGGAGAACTTTTCTCCTCTCCCACACATGCCAACTGTGGCACGAGGGGAGTAGTATACCTTATGGTCTGTACATGCAACGTATTTTACATAGGAAAGACTATTAGAGATTTACGGCAGAGAATAGGTGACCATTTGTACTATTCATCAAATGGCAAGCTCACTACAATAGGCCGCCATATTGGCCTACATCATAGATTCCAGCCAGAAGAGGTCAAATTTATATTTTTGGAGGTGATTCCGGAAGACCTGGGGGGGGTGATTGGGATCGATCAATCCTAAGACGTGAAACCATCTGGATCGAGCGACTCAACGCCCACATACCCCCAAGCCTGAATGAAGTCCATTCCTATAAATCATTTTTTTAGAGAAAGGTTAGGACTATCACGATACCCATGGATAAGGCAGGGATTATAATAAAATGAACAATTTATTTAAGAAAAGGACATGATTAAAAGCAATTTTCCCCAACTTTGCATGTCTGTCAGCAGCACCTCCCAAGTGGAAAGGTTTACTGTTGCGGACTCAAACCCCACACATCCTGCTCTGTGCTCCTGGATGAATTGCTGAGGTTTGTGCACGAGCCTTGTTCTCATGCAAATATATGTTTACTGTTGTTCCATGGGCTCTGACTTGGCTCTGACTAGATCCTTCAGGATTATTGAATACAGCTTTTATCCAACTGAATGTTTAGCCTTGCACTGATGGAATGACACTGTCATCAGTCCTTTGCCTGTGGCCCCCTGGGTTTTCATACACTATATTGATATATTAGGTGGGTTTGGACCATTTATTCATCCCCTCTCTCCTTTATTTTGGTGATTCTTGTTGTTTTTCTCCCACTCTTTTTCTTTCCCCCCTCCCCCCTTTCTCCTTTTCTTTCCCTTTATTTTGGTTTCTTTAGTCTATTTTTTATTTTTTTCCCTTCTCTCTTGCCCCCCCCCCCCCCCCCCCCCCCATATTTGCAGACAGAGGAAAATCCTAGTTTTTCATCCGTCTGCAGAGCGGATCGGATGAGCACGGACAGACGGTCCGTGTTCATCCGATCCTCCATAGAGGAGAGCGGAGAACTGACAGGGCGGTCCCTGCACAGTGTGCAGGGACCGCCCTGTCATCAGCCGGCTCAGCGGGGAACAGCTGTGCGATCCCCGCTGAGCAGCGGATCTTCACGGGGCGGATCATTACGGATCCGCCCCGTGTGAAAGGACCCTAACTGATTAAAAGGACGCAGTGCCATATGCCAGTGGCCTGTTCATTGAGCAGCCAAATCTTCCGGGCTGCAATGGTTAAAGTAAACACTGCAATAATAACTCAAAACATGTGCTCACTAAAACCACAGTACACTTTCCGTTAAATAGGTGTGTGTTGGTAATAACAAGATTATAAAATGACTGTTCATGTTTTAAAGTCAATCTTTTATTTAACCACCCCCCTGCCATATTGTCAGTTGACAGGCGGGCAGCAGCTGTCTCGTTCTGGTATGATGACATATGATGTTGTCCCACTCAGTGCCACCTATCCGTGCCGCCTATCAGTGCCCATCAGTGCCACCTATCAGTGCCCATCAAGGCCAACTATTAGTGCTCATCAGTGCTGTATATTAGTCCTTTTTTTATCAGTACCACCTCAGTGCCATTCAGTGCCATGTCATCAGTTCCCATCAGTGCCGCCTCATCAGTGCCCATCAGTGCAGCCTATCAGTGCCCATCAGTACAGCCTCATTAGTTCACATCAGTGAAGGAGAAAAATTACTTATTTACAAAATTTTCTAACAGAAACTAAGCAAAAAAATAAAAACCTAGTGTTGATTATATACCACCAAAAGAAAGCTCTATCTGTCTAAAAAAAAATGATAACTATTTTGTTGGAGTTCAGTGTTGCATGACCATGCAATTGTCATTTAAAGTGAGACAGCACTGAAAGCTGCAAATTGGCCTGGGCAGGAAGGGGGTAAAAGTGCCCAGAAGGGTAATAAAAATGAAATTGTCTTCCCATTATATAGGAGCATTCAAGCTATAGGTTCATCCTTTATGTAAATGCAGAATCCCAGTGACTGCTTACATCTAATATTTCCTTTTCTTTATTTTTTTTTATACACCTTGCTTTCTTCTTTGCACCTTGCAAGATGCTCCTCTGGATATTGTTCTGCTAGATTTTATCCTTTGGATTTCAGGAGCAACATGTGCAGTTGTCTATAAAGCTGAATCCTTTCCTTTCCTGCTGTTAAGATTGTCATGGTTACTGGACGCGATGACTCAGGGAACATGATGTTTAATGACCATCCTTTCCATCTTGTAGCCATGGTAACAATATGAAGTCATAAGGAACACTTTTGTGTAGCAAGAAACATTGGAGAAGGTCAGAACCCTTCTATGTTATAGTAATAGTAATAATAGGCAAATAATATGGACTTTCTGATAATGTTTCAGATGCATGAAAGGAAATTATTTAGTTACTCTTATTCTCAGAAACGTGTATACATTCTCAATATATTTGTTGTTATAGGCTTAAACATGCAAACCTGTGGCAACATTTTTTGTCAAATAGTAACATTAACCGCTTGCCGACCAGCCGCCGTCATTATACGGCGGCAGGTTGGCACAATCCTGCGAACCCTCATAGCTATACGTCGGCTTGCGGGATTGGGATAGCAGGTGTGCGTGCGCCACCGTAGGGCACGCGCCGCTGCACAGTGGGGGTGCCGATGCTCATGGCTGACGGTCGCGATGACCGCCGGCCACAAGCGATCGCGAGCACGAGGGACAGAACACAGAAGTGTGTGTGTGTAAACACTAGACATGTGCACACTGAAATATTTTGTTTCGGTATTTCGTTTTTGTCCAAAAATGTAATATATTTAGTTATTCCCGAAATTTGTTTTTATTTATTTAATTTCGTTAAAAAATGCATTCGTACGAAAATCCGAAATAATTAAGGTTGAATCTGTCATCTGTCATTGTCGAATGTTCTAAGAAGATTCGATGAAGCAGCTTAACTGTACGACCCCGCAATCGTACATTTCCGGTCGAATGTTCCGCCTACAAGCTATAGTAGAATTCTAATGTTGTATGACATTAGTAATAATTATATTTATTAATTATTATTACTAGTCAACCAACATTAGAATTCTTCTATAGCCTATGGGCAGAGCATTTGACCATAAATGTCCGCTCGCGGCGACTGCTTCGTCGAATCTTCATGTCGAATGTTTTCTCTCTATGTCAAATAATCTTGGACTAATAGAGTTAGGTTAGGCACATTCAACCTTTTTTGCTATTGTCTCTATAATGTTGAATCTTTTCTCTCTATGTCATATCTTTTCTCTCTATGTAGAATAATCTTGAACTAATAAAGCTAAGGTTAGGCACATTCGACCACAGGTTCGATGGACACAGATCGCTATTGTCAGTGTCATGTCAAATCGCCTATCTATATCGAACTGTTGCAACGAAAACAAATATAAAGCATTTTTTTATGTCGGATCTTTCGGTTTTCGGATTCTGCACATTCGTTATCGTTTGTTAAAACGATAACAAAAATACCCGAAATTCGGACGAAAATGCACTTGGGCGAAAACGAATGCACATGTCTAGTAAACACACAAATCCGTGTTTTGTTCTGAGAGGAATGACAGATCGTGTGTTCCTATTAGCTAGGAACCACAATCTGTCACTTCCTCTAGTCAGTCCACTCCCCCTTCAGTTAGAATCACCTCCCAGGGAACACAGTTAACCCCTTGATCGCCCCCCTAGTGTTAACCCCTTCACTGCCAGTGACATTTTTACAGTAATCAGTATGTATGTATAAATACCAATGGTCCCAAAAATGTGTCTAAATTGTCCGATGTGTCCGCCATAATGTCGCAGTCACAATAAAAATCGCAGATCGCTGCCATTACTAGTAAAAAAATATAATAACAATAAAAATTCTATAAATCTATCCCATATTTTGTTGACGCTATAACTTTTGCGCAAACCAATCAATATGCGCTTATTGTGATTTTTTTTTACCAAAAATATGTAGAAGAATACATATTGGCCTAAACTGAGAAAAAATTATCTTTTTAAAAAAAATATAGGGATATTTATTACAGCAAGAAGTACAAAATATTGTTTGTTTTTTTTTCAAAATTGTCGCTCTTTTTTTGTTTATAGCGCAAAAAATGAAAAACGCAGAGGCGATCAAATACCACCAAAAGAAAGCTCTATTTGTGGGAAAAAAAGGAAGTCAATTTTGTTTGGGTGCAACGTTGCACGGCCGCGCAATTGTCAGCTAAAGCAACGCATTGCCGAATCGCAAAAAATGGCCCGGTCATTCTGCAGCCAAATCTTCCGGGGCTGAAGTGGTTAAGCAAATCAGTGACAGACAAGCTTAGGGGAGCAGACAGGTTTCCCCCCAGACTTTTCAACATATATTTCCTTATATGGGGTTTCTTTTAATTAATCGCTACAGTGGTCTTTCTTCACAAAAAGGTCCTACATTCTGGGCTAGGCATCACAGGAGTGCAGTTCTTATTGCATTCCTGTGACCTGTCTTCAACATAGAACGGGCTGAAGTCCACTCTCTGCTGACATCACAGAAGTCAGTCCAGGCACCCAGTCATCCTGACAATAAAGTCTGGATCCGCCAGGTGCAAGCCGGTGAGAGCCTGAGCCTGCCGCCCCCTCCACAGCCCAGCACTCCAATGAGCGAGGACAGGGGAAGAGCAGAGAGCTGTGCCTAACAGTCTACAGCTCTCTGCTCATGGAGCTCTGAAAACCTCAGTGCAGAGGCACCAGGGAACAGATGCAGCATCAGACCGATGCTGCATCCACCTACTTAAGTATGATTCCTAAAAAAAAAAAACTTAACTCGCTTATCCATGTCTTCCACATGCAGGAAGCATCAATTATGATCACAGGTTGGTAATTTTACTATTGGGCCTCATAAGATATATAAACGCGGTGACTACAGCAGGCTCATGCCCCAGATGATGTCTCTTTAGACAAAACGCGTCGGGACAAGCCCTGCTGATGTCATTGCGTTACCCACAAACTTCAATTTTAAGCGCTTGATCCACTTTCTAAATGTGAATGTTTGCAATTTTCTTTTAATACATTTTACGTTTATACTGATTCACACTATGTGGAGTATTTTCTTTTTTGGTCATGCTATTTTAAATACTTGAGAGGATTTGGTCTGACAAGTTGGCTGCTTCTGAAGACCGCTTCTTGGTGACTTCTCTTGACCAATTGGATTGCTTTACAACTTGATCTGAAACCCAGACGTGGAGGTCCCATATTTTGGTTGTTGCACCATAAGCCTTGTTGACTCACTGAGCATATGCCCATTTGAGTCCTCTCACTCCGGTAAGCCTCCTCACCAACCGGTGGTGGTTCTATTGTCTGTGCCCTCACCTCAACATTGATGTCCCGTAGAATGACACTTCTAGTTACACAATTTGTTTTCACTGTTTATTTAAAGACTGCTATATTTCAAAACAACTTTTGTATGATGGCACATGGAATTTAGTTTGGGTGTGAATGTCACATCTCATTTTCATTATTATTAGTTTTTGTGGTCATTGCACAGTGTACATTAGTTTGTATATATATGTATTTCCATGTTTTGAGCTCTGCACATAATTTCACTTTTTACTCATCCATGTCTTAATGGACCTTGCTTTGTGCACTGGTGTGCAGTCATGTTGGAGCAGGAAGGGACTGTTCACACAAAGTTGGGTGCATGAAATTGTCCCAAAATCCTTGGTATGCTGACGTCTTAAAGCGGAAGTAAACCCATTCATAAAACAGTTTCATTTATGGCACGTGCCAGAAATGTAACACTCCCATTGGTTGTGCTCTCAACCAAACTGTCAAACCTTCCAATGGCTGGTGTTATAACTGATCACATCTGCAGAATTATGGCAGTCGTAGATTAAAAAGAGGCAAAGATGGCAACTTCCTTGGCTGAAAACGATAGGGGGGTTTCCTTACACTTTAAGCATTCCCTTCACTGGAACTAAGGCGCCAAGCCAAACCCCTGAAGAACAACCCCACACTTAAATCCTCCTCCACCAAATGATTTGGACCAGCACATAAAGCAAGGTCCATAAAGACATGGATGAGCGAGTTTGGGGTGGAGGAACATGACTGGCCTGACCTTAACCCGATAGAACACCTTTGGGATAAATTAGAGCAAAGACGGCGAGCCAGGCCTTCTCGTCCAACATCAGCGCCTGACCTCACAAATGCGCTTCTGGATTAATCTTCAAACATTCCCAAAGACACACTCCTAAACCTTGTGGACAGCCTTCCCAGGAGAGCTGAAGCTGTTATAACTTCAAAGGGTGGGCCAACTCAATATTGAACCCTACAGACTAAGACTGGGATGCCACTAAAGTTCATGTTCAGGTAAAGGCAGGTGTCACAATATAGTGTATATGGTCATATATACCTTTCCAGAACGGTCTCTTGGCTTTTCCTATATAAAAGGCATTTCAACGACAACTCAAAAATGATCTGACTACTACTGCTTGGCAGCTGATATTACAGTCCATTGATTGGTCCATTGGTCCATTGATTGGCATTAGGTAACCGAATATTCCTACCCTCCAAAATCCATCCACAAAACTTGCATTCACCACATTTGAAAGTATGTGTGTTGAATGGTCCTCCTTCAGTGTTTTAGCTGTCCTATATGTGATGCCTGGTCAAGGTCCCACGTATTTTGCCACTATAGGATCTTCTATAAGTGTCAGTGTCGTTTAAGAATTAATTGTAATTCAACATGTTGCTGAGAGAAATTGGTAATAATTCATGTTTGTTTGGGAGTAGATTTCCATTTCTGTGAATTAATCAGGGATTCCTGGTTCTATTCCTCACCGTCTGGAATGCCTTTTTAAGGCATTTTTGACTGTAGCCTCTATTGAGCAATCGGTCACACAGTTCTTTAGACCGCACAAGAAAATTTTCCTCCCTCATGCAGTTTCTCTTCAACTGTAAGTATTGTCAATAAGGAATGCTATTCACAAGTAGACTAGGATACGCACTAGATGCATGCAAAATAGTGTTAGCCGACAAAGGGTTTCTAAACAAATCTTATAGTAAATACCTACCGTTATCTACCATAATCTGGATATCTAAAAACTGTTTTTCAGGCTAAATTCCATTGTAAATTTCAAGTTGTAATCATTTTGCCCAAGTTTAATCAAGAATGCATCCAACCCTGACCATGTGCCAGTCCAGATCATAAATATGTCATCGATGTATCAGTGCCCTCTTTCTTGTTCTATGTCCAAAGCTACATAGTTTGTTTTTATCTACAGGTGCCCCGACATAGGCAGTTTTTTGATGAGGGAGAACTAACCCTTTAACGCTTCAGTAAAGATGTAGAGCTTCTTTTAAAACAGGCGAGGTAGAATCAATTTATAAAGCAAACTGGGTGCAAACTATTATACAAGCTGGATGCAATCTATTTATAGAACAAGCAAGTGAAAACTATTTATACAACAAGCTGGTTATAATCTATTAATATAACAAGCAGGCACAATCTATTTATAGAGAACCTGGGTGCAATCTATTTATAGAACAAGCTGGTTGCAATCTATTTATAGAACAAGCTAGATGCAATCAGTTTATCGATCAAGTTGGTACAATCTATTTATAAAACAAGCTGAGTGCAATCTATTTATAGAGCAAGTTGGTGCAATCTATTTATAGATCAAGCAGCAGGTGCAGTCGTTTTTATAGAACAATGCCATGGTCAGGGGTTAGGCTCAGAGGCCAGTAGTTAAAGTAGTTAAGAGGGGCTCTCACTGACCAGCTGGAAGAGTGCAACATCAGGTTACCCTGGCACATGACACAGGTTCACCCCAGGTGTGGAATCTAAGTACTAACTGGTGTTCACCAGAGCTCTCTGTGTTTTGCTACATGTTAGTACCAGGTTGGGGCCCTCAGGATCTGCCCACCAGGAGATGAGCGATCTGAGGTTCAATAGCTGATATAGCAGGTAGGAATCAATCAGAATTGTAATTAGTAAACAGGCCAAAGGCTGGTAACAAGTGGTCACAGGTTGGGATTAAACAGAAGTGTAGTCGGGGAACAAGCCAAACAACAAGTGGTATCGGAGATACGGATGGCAGCAGAAGTGACAAGAGCGAGATATGGGCTGGAGAGACCACAGTAATCTAGCAAAAATGAAGTGCAAAGGCGTGGCTTAAATATGAAGTTCATGGGAGGAGCAAGGACATTAAGGTTCAGCAGAAACAAGGCACAAGGCAGGCTTTTCCTTGTTATTTGTGTTGAGCTGATGTGGGTCCTGCTCTGAACTATCCTGAGCTGAAGTCCCTGCTTTGTGCCTGGTCTGGAGTGGAGGAAGTCAAAGGGGATTTCTTGTGGAAGTTCAAGGAATGCATTTGTGATTCACTTTGCAAAAAAGGGGTCAATTCTTTCTGGTGAGCCTTCCCTTTATTTATTGGAAGTGGGTAACTTAAAGTGACAGTATATCTTTGAACAGATGTAGAGAAGAAAAGACTGCAGCTAAACAGGTACAACTTATGTAGGAGGATTTGTTTCATCTGTGTGTATCGCTTGAGGCCAGTCACTTCACTGGCAAAGTCCATAAAGACATGGATGAGCAAGTTTGGGGTGGAGGATCTTGACTGGCCTGCACAGTCCTAACCGCAACCCAATAGAAACCTTTTGGGATGAATTAGAGCTGAGACTGCGAGCCAGGCTTTCTCATCCAACATTAGTGCCTGACCTCACAAATGAACTTCTGGAAGAATGCTTAAACATTCCCATAGACACACTCCTAAACATTGTAGACATGATTCCCAGAACAATTGAAGCTGTTATAGCTGCAAAGGGTGGGCCAAGTCAATATTGAACCCTACAGACTGATGCCCCGTACACACGGTCAGAAAATCCGACCACAAAATCCATCGGATTTTTTCCGACACTGGTGTTGCATACACACGGTCGGACAAAGTTGTCGGAAAATCCGATCATTCTGAATGTGGTGACGTTTGTTGCCTACAACGGGACTACGTAGAGGCTAGTAGCCAATAGCTTTGGTCTTGTAATGTGATCTGAGCATGCGTGGCACTTTGTCCGTCGGAATTCGCTACACACGATCGGAAAAAGTCAGATCGGACTTTGTTGTCGGAAAATTTGAGAGCAGGAGATAAAACTTTGTCCGTCGGAAAATCCGACGGAAAAAGTCCGATGGAGCCTACACACAGTCGGAATTTCCGACAACATTGTCCGATAGGACATTTTCCGTCGGAAAATCCAACCGTGTGTACGGGGCATAAGACTGGGATGCCATTAAAGTTCATGTGTGTGTAAAGGCAGGTGTCCCAATAATTTTTTCCTATGTGTTTTTTCTATCCTTGGCACTTGATATTTAATATTGAATGTGTCAAAAGAATATTACATAGACACTTGTTGAAACAGGATAGTGGGTCAGGGTAGTTGTCAATGTTCTTCTTTGTGTACAGTGCAGACCTTATCCACAGCACAACAGCTACTTCATTTAGAGTGTTAAAAAAGAAAAAACACTATTTTCAGTTACTCTGTAGACCCAGTCTTTCTTATGGGAACTATTCCAAAAAAAAAACGATTTTTTGATAAGATCATTGGTATTGATGAACACAGTAGTAAAGTGTTCTACAGATGGCAAGCAAGAAAATATATACCATCAAAACATTTTCCTTCAAGCATATTTGGCAGCACTGCCAGCATTAATGTCAACTAATTTTGCCAGTGTAATACAACAATGATTTCCTAATGTCATCTTCACTAATTAACCACATGATGATTCACATATTTTGCGGGCCCGCTGGGTCATGCATACCATCTGTTCTGGTGTGCAATATCTAGACTGCAACCCTGCGCAATTAAAAAAGATTATACAAATCAATTTGTTCAGCATCTAGCAGCTTGTATTTGTATGTATGTATGCAGCCTATGTGTTTCCAAACTCTTCACTAATGCACCAGTTACCTTCTTTGCGTGCTAGTAGCACAACTTTTATGTACAATTCTTAAACTTCTTGGGAAATGCAAAAGGCATTGCTCATTTAAACGTATCAACTTTTTTCAAATTTTCAAAGGCTTTTTTTTTTTTTAGAGACATCAAGAATAATATTATACTTTTTTTTTTTTTTTGTGCAAGTTACCACAACACCATTATCCCGTAGTTTTTAAGATCAAAGATAAAACTATGTTGGTGTCCCTTGTCAATTTTACATTGTATTTTTAAAAATGTAACTGCCTACTCCCAAACTGTCATTTGAAGTAAAACACATAGCCAAGTATTATTCTCCACAATTTTTTGTATTGTGCATTAAAATAAGAAAACAAATAAAATTAGACATGCTATCTGCCAATAGAACTATGCATCCAAAAATATAGAAAATATACCAAAATCAAATCATTATTCAGCCAAAAAAATGATGTCAAAGTAATAACTCCAAGGCCAATAATAAATAACTTGTTATCTCCTCCGATTCCGCAAATGTCTGGTTGACGAACGGCCATTCAGAAATAAACTAAAAAGCGCAAAATGAAAAGTACGAAATGAAAAGCGCAAATCAACACTCACCAAACTTCTACTAACACAAAATTAGCAGAAGGAGCCCAAAGGGTGGTGCTAAAGAGCTGAAAAACAACGTAGTATGTCACTACGTTCGTAATTGTTGGCCAACAATTGTGTGGCCGTGTGTATGCAAGACAATTTTGGGCCAACGGCCTTCGGCCACGGTTTTGTTGGCCAACAATCCGATCGTGTGTAGGCTTATATGGTGTCCTAATAACCAACCCAGATGATGGTACTGATGTCTTTATAAATTACTTGACTGTGGGTGTCAAAATGCACATTGGACTTTATATGATTTTGACATCCGGGCACATTAATTCTACAATACCAGAGTGTTTGTTTATTTTTGTCCAACCCGAAGTGTACCGAGATTTGCTTTTGCATCCCAAGAGCCACTTGATTGATTGATCGATGATGTCTGACATTCATATTAGTTCTGGGGGAGGATGGAGTATTATTTAGCATCCTTCCTGAGCATTATTGTGAGTTGACAGGCTTATTCAGAAGTGGGTGAGTGGAAAAAATAAATCAGTTTTCAGGTGCGTTTTTACCCCATTCTGTTCTGTGTGTATCCAGAGAGCTGGAGATATACCCTCTAGTGCTTTCTGCATACACCTATTTCAGATAAGAAAATACAAAGGATTTTTTACAGCAGTGAACTTCCAAACATTCACTGCAGGCGTCTCTTGTAAAGTCATGCACTTCGGGCGTAATAAATGCATGCCACAAACACTCTGGGGGGGGTACAGCTTGGGAAGTCAATAATTGAGAAGGATCTGGGATTTCTGGTAAGTTATAAACGTATGTAGCGCACCCCCTAAGGAGCCGCAAGTGTAAAGAGATCCCCCACCCTGCACAGCCAGGCACACCGCACACTCTTCACAGCACACTTGAGTCAAAGAACAGTCCAGTGCTTTGTTTTATGTTTTATTGAGGGGAATAAACTTGGATAGGGGTTGAGGTATTATGGGATGCCCACTTGACTTTCAGCAAAGAACTCTTCAGGGACACAACAATTTGTACACTTCTCTGCCTCCTGCACAACTCTTGATTGCAGTACTACAATTCCCAGGACCTCAGGAACTCGTTTTAGCCAGCTCAGTTAATTATTATTATTATTTAAGGTACTTATATAGCGCTGTCAATTTACGCAGCGCTTTACATATACATTGTACATTCACATCGGTCCCTACCCTCAAGGAGCTTACAATCTAAGGTCCCTCAAACTGGATGCATGCCTTAGGGGATAGGGAAGGGTTTTTTCCAAGTCACTACTTTGTAAAAGTTGTTTTGCCTTAATTTGAACCAATCGTGGCTAGAGGGTTTTGTTTATGGAGGTTTCTTTTGTTGGTTGAACTTGATTGGACTTGTGTCTTTTTTTTTTTTTTTTCAACCTCACTAACCACTATGTTTCTAAATTATAGTATTTGATTTATCTGCTGTGAATGTTTGGTTAATGATACAATCACAATTTTTTAAATATGCCCCATAATCTATTTGATGCCTGATTCCATTCACGATTATGTGGAAAGTGCAAGAAAAGAACAAAGGGAGTCAATGACTCCATTCTACCACCTGCAGTCTGCTTGGCCGCTGCTTTCTTCTCTGTGTGGTGAGATTGCTTTGTCTGCCATTGCTTGTACCCACAAAGTAACCTCATTTAGATCTCTTTTTGAGTTTTTGGCTAACAGTGCAGATTATTACCATAACAAGTCCCCTGAAAATACAGAAGTGTTGAGACACTGAATGTAAATTTTGCCCCTTTTTTTTTAGAATAACACTTATCTCGCTAGTTAGTATATAATTAACCAAAAACCAACAGCTTTCTGCAGTCTCATATCTGCTGGCATACTATCCAGATGTGTTAAATCAGACTTTTTATTAATCAGCAACTACTTATCATATTTGCCTTAATCGGTTCCTCCTAATCCTAGAAATGTATGATCAGCAGCTACGGTGCATGGACACGTTGGGAGTTAAATCCCACTAAGAATTAGGAATTAATGTCTTTACTCTGGAAAATTAAGGAAATGTGCTGGCAGCACACTATAAATTGCATGGCCTATAAGAATGATTAGCTCTGAAGACAAGACAGTTTAACGTAATGTGAGCAAAATGCATGCTGCCACTTTTAAATTACTCATTACTAGGACATTATCAGTAGAGACAAGCAGTGCATAATTTGTATCCCACTATTACATTTATTATAAGCTTGAGAGATGGAGCCGAAGGTAATTCTTTTAGAGTATTGGTACTTTTAAGTAATAGAAAAAATGGTGGCAAGTTCACTCAGCTTGTATTGTGCAGCTAATCATGTACAGGGAAAATAAAAAAAAACAATTTCCTTGGCACTTGAATGGGTGATTGAAGTGAACAGTTCTGGGTTAAGTGAACAGACCAAATATTCACTAAATTAACACCATTATCTAGTCTACTGCCTCATGAAAGATCACCCCCCTTTTTTTTTTATTTGCATGCTAGTCTCAAATTGAAAACCAATAGGTTATTAAAGGTATGAAAATTCTGATACGACAGAATACAACTTCATAAGAGATGTAACGTATTGTATTGTAATGTATTCTTTCATTTCTGAGCATGCGCGTTCTTGTGTCATGCAATTTTTTTTCATACAAATACCATATTAATTACATGAAAATTATTTGCTCTGTTATCGTACGAGAAAACTTTTCATGCTTGTCCCTTTGGATTTTCACATGAACTGTTGTGATTGGCTCTCGAAAGCCGTTTACTAATGATCAGATTATCGGCTTCGAAAACAGTATTTTTTATCCGATTTTCCTATCGTGTGTACTAGGCATACATTTCTGTACAAGGACATTTATATTTCTATCCATGACAACATATTTAAAGAATACACTTTCAAACTTGTATATGCAGTCAGATGAAGGAACACTTCAAACAAGCTCTATAGCACTAGCGAGGTGGCTTCCACACGCCTTAGGGTCCCTCAATAGGCACTTGACAGTAGCTCAAACCACAGAAACACAAAAAGGAAAGGAGTGCCAGACCAAAACCAAATGAAAAAGCTCTGAATAATTAGCATTTTTGGTAAATAAATCACATAAATAAATTTTTCTATGACTTATTTACCCACAGTTAAAATTATATTGGAACCTTTCAACCAGTTTTTGTCTGGCGCTCCTTTCTATATTTCTATAATTTATATTTTTATTGTGAAAGGTAGAAATAAAAGCAAAAAAATAAAAAAATTTATTCTATGTTATTTAACTGGTCATTATATCATCCCCGTTCTAAAAAAAAAAACTGTTTTAACAGTGTCTCCCAGCAATCACATGACTCCAGGCTCTCAGCTCTCCCCATGTGATATCTCAAGCAGGCGGGGCCAAGATTCCCCTGCTGACATCAGCCAGGTAGGTGGGGAGGAGAGGAGCAGAGAGCCTGGAGTCATGTGATCGCTGGAAGACACTGTTAAAACAGGTAGAAATCAGCTTTTTTTTCTTTTTATAAAGCACAGGCACTAGGATACAGCTTTTTATGTGACAGAGGAGATGATATAATGATAAGTTAGTTTTGAAGCAGTGGGGAGAGGAGCAGAGCGGTGTTAGTGAGAGATGACAGACAGGAAGAGGAGGGGGGGAGGAGGACAGAGGGAGACAGGAGAGCTGCAGATAGCAGCTTATGACAGAGGCACGTACACTGACCATGGCTCAGCAGCCCTGATATATCATGGTCAAAGTACAGAGGAGAAGGTAGAAACTGGCAGGATCAGCCAGGTATTTCAGGTGATACAGGGGGCTAAAATACACAGCACAAGCTCTGTCCTTATATTATTCATCTCTGCACAACAGTTAGGCTGGGTTCACACTGGGGTGGCTTCAAAGTCGCCTGACTTTGAAGCCACCATGCACAGCGCATCTTACAAATGCCTTCTTAATAGACGTCAATGCAAGCCATTCTGAAGTCGCCCCCAAGTTGTGCAGAAACCTTTTTCTTCAACTTCAGTCGCTCTGATTAGAACGGTTCCATTGCAGTGAATGAAGCGCTACTTGTCAGGTGACTAAGTCGCCTGACAAGTCATACTCCATATTCCCATCACACACATTCCTGGAGGAGCTCTGGAATTTGGGTGCTGCAGCAACAACCAGCTGGATACTGGTTCAAGTCACAGTGAAGATATTTGACAGCACACCATGATACGACATAAATAGCGTCCAAACGGGTAATTTATTGCATGATCACAACACAAGGAGAGTGTTGTGTTGTGATCATGCAATAAATTACCTGTTTGGACGCTATTTATGTCGTTCCAATGTGTGCTGGCAAATATCTTCACTAAGACCCCTTTCACACTGGGGAATTTTTCAGGCACTTTAGCGTTATAAAAAGTGCCTGTAAAGCACCTGAAAAAAGCCTCATCTGCAATCCCAATGTGAAAGACCGAGTGCTTTCACACTGAGGCGCTGCGCTGGCAGGGCGTCAAAAAAAGTCCTGCAAGCAGCTTCTTTGCAGCGCTTTTGGAGCAGTGAATACACCGCTCCTAAAGTGCCCCTTCCCATTGAAATCAAGGGGAAGCACCTGCAAAACACCTGCAAAGCACCTGCAAAGCGCTTTGTGAGCGCTTTTAACCCTTTATTTGGCCACTAGCGGGGGTTAAAAGCTCCCCCCTAGCGCTCGAAAAATGCTGGTAAAGCGCTGCTAGTTTAAGCGGTGCTTTACCAGTGTTTTTCGGGCACTGGCAGTGTGAAAGGGCTCTTAAAGCACTTGGGCTTTGACATTGGGATTGCAGATGAGGCTTCTTTCAAGCACTTTACAGGCGCTTTTTTTAATGCTAAAGTGCCTGACAAATGCCTGAAAAACGCCCCAGTGTGAAAGGGGTCTTAGTCACCTGACAAATCGCCCCAGTGTGAACCGAGCCTTAAGCCCAACTGAACATTTAAATTAAATCAGCTAAATGCATTTCAGGTGCGTTAATAAAAAAAGTGTACAAAGTCATGCTTTCTTTAGAAAGTAGTGTAGAAGCAGTGGTCTCTCTGCAGAGCTCCAACACACTTCTATTAAATCAGACCTATAGCTTTCCTATCAGTGAATATATTTTGTTGATTGCAGAGCTATTAGCATGCTTTAGTAGGGAGGATGTGTGACGTGTCAGGATGTGTCTGCTTTCTGAAGGAGAACTGGAATTCTGCACGCTTTTGTGTTTTGATGCACCTGCAATTTAATTATATGATATGAGTTCAACTGAAAGTTAATGTTTAGATGTCTAGATGTTTAAAAATGTCAAATGTGTAAAATTATTATTTGAACCTTTTCATTTTTGTTTTGTTGCTTTTTTGCAATTTTTGAAGCAAAACATTTGGAAATTACTCTGACAATTTTAAAATAATGATAATGAATTGATGGGAATTTCATTAAGTTCCCGGGCATTAATTCTTTGTGCCAGAACTTCCCATTTGAGTAATATATCATTTATTCTTCAGCTTGCAGTAGGCAGACTCAACATTGAATGGGTACATCTACAATTTGTCTGGCACAGTGTGGTTTAAAAAGCAAGACACTCACTGTTTCTTTTACTTTCCTTTGTCTAAATTCTGGATGAATTAGACCTGATAATTGCTTGGGAGGGGAGGATATCTGTGGTAGACTGATAGCTTCCATGAATTATAATAGGATGGAGAGCAATAGAAAAACTGGCCTGAACCCAATAACATGTGAGACTTGCCTGCCTGTCTGGATTTTGCTCAGGAAAGATTACTACCTACTGTGAACAGTGTATTTTTTTTGCCTCTTGAGATTGATTTCATGGGTGAGTTAACAAAGGCACGTGTAGGTTAATCCAAAAGCTGACTAATGATGCATGCCTATAATAGCATAGTCCAAGGAAAACGGAGACGATTACCCACTTCTCACTGAAAGAAAACAGTGTTTATTCCACTTCCCAGTGGAACGTACAGGGTTACTACGTAGAACATACACAGCTGAGGGTTCAAGAGGTCTGCTGGTGAAATGTGTGATACACCGTACTATGACCGATCAACTGGCACATGTAAATGTCACCATGAGTTGTAACCAAACTGGCCTTTATTATGTTACCATAAACCTATAGCAAGCGATTGGTTGGAGCTAGTGAAAAGTAACTTCTAATTAGTTGCTACCTAAGGATTACTGCACTTTGCATATTGCTCTTGGCTTTACCAACTATAGAACTATCAAACTCCTTTTATAAAGCAAAAAAGCAATTATAATATAAAAGAACAATAGCCCACTGGCAAGGGGTTTAGACAGGTTGCTCCATATCAAATAAGCCTAACTGAGAACAATATATGAAGATGTAACATGTCAAGATAATTTTAAAATGCTTACTACAATTCACTACAATTTATGTAAGACAGCTCAATCCAAAAACGTCTTATGAGGGAATCATATTGCGCTCATAGGAATATCTGAATAATTTATTTATATATTTTAGGTTTATAACTGGTCGACTTCATGACAATTATGACACTGCCTTAGGGACTGGTCAAATCAAGCATGTGTTTTTGCACTTGTCGCGTCGTGTTGCCATAGGAAGCCTAAACACTTTGTATAGGCTCACAAATGCATTTCAACACACAAAGATATGGTTCTCCACTATTTTTACAATGCACTGCAATGCACAAGACAACTAATATTTGTGCATTGTGATGTACACTAGTGGACTGAATATGTGTGTTGGAGCACATTAAGAATGATTTTAATTTCACACATAAACATTATGTTACTGAGCATTGCGTGACCGCATAAATTACAGTGTGAAAAGCCCCCCCCCCCCCAGGCCCCAGGGATAAGCGTTACACAGCAAAGAGTCATCCTTTAATGCACATGAACATACAATTTTACCGTCTAGTTAAATTATTTGGATGCTATAAGTTTTGTCAATAGATGAAATTTATTTTAACATAACCCACACTTCATAACTGGTTGCACAAGTCCATTTAAAGTGGTTCTAAAAGCTGACGTTTTTTTACCTTAAAGGCTAAGTTCACCTTTTTTTTTTCTTCTAAATTCCAGCTCCCACTATGTACCGACATAGCCTTAATGTACTTATTTTGCAAAAATAAAACAGCTTTCCATTAATTCTACACCGGCTTACTTAACTCTCTTCATGGCTGTTTAAACACACTGCTTGATTACTTCTGCCTTACTTCCTGATCAGACTTTAGGTCATGACACAGGAAGGAGTTGACAAGCTGAGGTTAGATGATGCAGGGTGTGTGCTAAGGAGATCAGCTGGTCAACTCCTTCCTCTGTCATGACCTAAAGTCTGTCCAGGAAGTAAGGCAGAAGTAATGGAGCAGTGTGTTTAAACAGCTATTAAGAGAGTGAGATAAGCCTGTGTAGAATTAATACAAAGACTTTTTTATTTTTGCAAAATGATTATTGCTATATTGGTACATAGGGGAGCTGGAATATGAAAAACAAAGGTGAACTTAGCCTTTAATTCATTATCTGCATTAAGGTAAAAAAAACTCCCTATTTATCACAATCTTTTACTGTTACATGAGAACATCTTTATAGTATTCCTGTAACAGTAAATGTTTTTTTTTTAGGTTTGAACAGAAAGGAAGGGTTAGAAACTCTGCTGGCTTTTTATTTTTGTATGCGCCTCCATTGAAAAAAATTGTATTTTGTTCAGGCCTTAGCCAATCAGTAGGGGCTCCAAAAAAGTAATTTTGATTCTCAAGTTAGCAAAGTCAATATATTTTCTGTATTTAAATCTATTCTCCATGTGGTAAGTGACACGTGTATGTGTTTGTGCTGAGGATAGGGCTAGTGATTCCCACTCTAGTATAGCAAAACCCACTGACCCTACTGGGAACAAACAGTAGGGAAATCAACATAGTACCTGTATACCAGCACACAAAATGTTAGCTGTCTTGTGTTTTATTACTATTACTTTTCACCTATAACTGTATAAACGAATGACCTTTATTTAAAAGTAAAGAGAGCAGTGGGTAACCAAGTGACTTATATATGAGAAAAGCAGGTGGAGGCACATGGTATTAAATGGATAATTACACATGAAATTGGGGTCATGCCTCTCCTAAATTGTATCAAGTGTCTTTGAGGCAGCCTAAAGCATCTGTCCATTCCTTAGAGCTCTATGCTTGTGAGTGCTATTTATCTTGCTTGAGTCATAATGTACATCATGCACAATCTGCTTCTACAGTACACCTGTTGTATTTCCAAATAAATTCCAAGATTGAAAG
Organism: Lithobates sylvaticus; assembly: GCA_028564925.1. Classification (NCBI taxonomy): domain Eukaryota; kingdom Metazoa; phylum Chordata; class Amphibia; order Anura; family Ranidae; genus Lithobates; species Lithobates sylvaticus. Next base: position 384,914,957 of record CM053030.1, read on the forward strand.
CAAAATTAGTTAGAAGGAACAAGAAAGTTTAATGTTCCTAAAAGGGTGGCACCAGGTCTCCTGGTAGTATATGTCCTCACTTTGCATTTTATCACTTCTTAGATGTGATGACTGCAATAATTCTCTTTTTTTTCTGGGCTTCATTTCATTTATTGCCTTTATCATTTTTCTTTTTTTTTTTTGACACTTTTTCACTTGATGATCCTGTCATGAAATACACTTCCTGCCCAAGTGTACAAACGCTTACTTGCTTCTATTTTTCTTTGGAGGAACAATGTATTCACTCTAATGAAATTCCGACGGAAAATGTCCGATCGGACAATGTTGTCGGAAAATCCGACCGTGTGTGGGCTCCATCGGACTTTTTCCGTCGAGATCCTGCTCTCAAATTTTCCGACAACAAAGTCCGATCAGACTTTTTCCGATCGTGTGTAGGGAATTCCGACAGACAAAGTGCCACGCATGCTCAGATCAAATTACGAGACCAAAGCTATTGGCTACTAGCCTCTACGTAATTCCGTCGTATGCAACGAACGTCACCACGTTCAGAATGATCGGATTTTCCGACAACTTTGTCCGACCGTGTGTGTGCAACACCAGTGTCGGACAAAATCCGACAGATTGTGTGGTCGGAATTTCCGACTGTGTGTACGGGGCATTAATTGCTTTCTTGATTGGACTTTAAACAATTTCCCCTCTACTTGTCTCCATAGCATAGAGGGTATTGATTCGCAGTTTTCAAAAGTTAGCTACTGTAGGAAGGCTTAGAAGATTGTTTGATAATTTAATTCAGTGCAAAGTTACAAAGACACGAGATTCTTGGCAAGATCATCATGTATTTTTTAGCACTTGCAGAAAATGTACCTATCTGGATGAACAGAGAACTATAGCAGCCGTCTCAGGCAGTTGGAACTACCTGAATTTTTTGCGCACACGTTGGTAATGTTATCGAAACTGGTGCAAATACTTGTCTGAATAAGGCACATGTAGTTCTGGAGGAAACTACTGCCAGAAAAGTGATGGTAATAATTTATAGAACTTTCTAGACATTCTTTTTTTTTTTTTTAAATGGCCCTAGTCACTAGATTTAACATACTGATATGCAGGGTCACAACTATGAATCATGGGGCTTCATAAAAAAAATTTGATGGGGTACAGCTGACTCTCCCATTGAAGCAGCTGGATTTACTAAAGACAAATAGCCTGTGCATTCTGCAAGTGCAGTTGCACTCATTTTTCACAGAGCTTAGTAAATGTGGTAAAGCCCTGCTGATTTCCATCATCCAATTATGTGCAAGCAAAATGCTTTTTTTTTTTTCCTTGCACCTGATTGGTGGTTACAAAGTGAAACTTTACCTCATTAAATTTACTAAGGAAGATTAGTGCGACAGCACTTGCAAAGGGCATAGTATATATGCCTTTAGTAAATTCACCCCTAAAGCTGCTTAAATCAAGGACAGCTAGTAGGTGAGTTGTCAGCAAAATCAATATACTACTAGGGGGCATAAAGTTGTAGTAGAAATTATCACCATAATAATATTATTTTTTGATACAAAATGTGCTTCCACTTTATAAACATATTACAAATTTCTTTAAACTCCAACTTTTTTAATTTTTTTGGAGAACTACAAACCTCAGCTGTACCATAGGGTTTTAGCTGAGGAGAAACTAGGCATACAGGGAGAATTTAAGTAGCAGAAATACTGAGGGCAATACATCTACACTGCTAAGACAGCTAAGCAAATATTTCTTACTTCATAGAGTAAAGTATTTCTTGTATATTAAGAAAAAGAAATTGGAAGGAGGGACAACCAAAAGGAACATTGGTGTCCGATACTATATCCTATGACCACAATTGCACAAAAATCCCTAGAAACTAGATGGAAGACTTAACGGTACCACTTAAGTAAAATAGCAAAAGGGTTTTATTTGTACAAAGGTTAAAATCATGTGAACAGTGCAAAAAGACACATAATTGTTACAGACACAGACGTATACACAAGTAATTGTTATAGTACTATATAAATTTCCTCATCAGCCCTACTACAGCCAGGTGATGAGTAGCTTGCTGTTACTTTGACGCAGGTGCATTTCATGGGTCGTTGCCCACTTCTTAAGGAAGTGAACTACAGCCAAGCTCTAAAATGGAAAATATACAGTCATCAACTCCAATACTATTACTATTATATACAGGTTATACTTCACGACGATTGAGTGCTCTACATACCTCAGAATATACAAGCGGATACATAAACAGGTTCAATCATATTAGTCATCCTATGACCAGCTGTTACCACTCCCTTAATAAATGGTTTTAGTCCACATGGGCTTTTTTCCATAAGGCATCATAGGCCAACCTTGCCAGTATTGAAGTTTAAGTAGGTGAATATCTAAAATAAAGTGGTTATATGGTAATATTCTTAGGTGATGTGTTAGGTATATTAATGTATTGGCAAAAAGACATCTCATGGTAGTGCGGAGTAACACAAACTACTCCCCAAAAATGCCTTATGGAAAAAAGCCCATGTGGACTAAATCCATCTATCAAGGGAGTGGTACCAGCTGGTCATAGAATGGCTGTGATTGAACCTGTTTATGCATCTGCTTGTATATTCTGATGTATGTAGAGCACTCAATCATCGTGATGTATACCCTATATATAATAGTCATAGTATTTTTAAATTGAAATTGATGACTGTATATTTTCCATTTTAGATTTTGGCTGTAGTTCTCTTTCTGAAGAAGCGGGCAACGACCCGTCAAATGCATCTGCTTTGAAGTCACAGCAAGCTACTCATCACCTGGCTGTAGTAGGACTGATGAGGAAATTTATATAGAGTACTATATCAATTTTTGTGTATACGTCTGTGTCTGCAACAATTATGTGTCTTTTTGCACTGTTTACATGATTTTGAACTTTGTACAAATAAAATTCTTTTGCTATTTTACTTAAGTGGTACCGTTACAGTCCTCTATCTAGTTTCTAGGAATGTTTGTGCAGTATTACTTGTATATTTTATTTTTTCTTAACAGCCCCCCTAATGGGCCACCCTCTCCCCCCAGGCCTCGTAGAAACTGCCTGGGCAGTTATTTCTACTGTTTGGCCACTGTTGATGTGCAACGTTCTGAAAAGTCATGGATTTTGGTATATTCCCCTCTTCCCCATTGGCAGTAAGTATGTACAGTGTAATTTATCCTTTCCAATTTCGCACTACGCCTTCTATAGTTGAGAAGACATTTATTATAAGAAGTCAAAACGCATTTTTTTAAGAATGGTAATGGAGTCCAAGGACTAACCTATATTAGGTCTGCTGCACTAAATTTCCCTTGCCCTTATATTTATGCCTGAGTAAAAACAGCCACCTAGTGTGAATTAAGTAGCTTTCCTGCTGTTACCCATTTGAATTTTATGATTAATATAAAGGAGATGCAAGGTTTCTACCGAGAGCTCATGTTATAATTCCTGGGAGCTCAATAATATTTGAATATTTAATTTAATTTTCAATAATATGTGCATTGTGGGAGATAAACTATTGAAGAAATACTTTTTCTGATCTAATTGTTAAATAAGGATAAAACATATGTACTTGTATCTAAAATGGTAACACTAATGTCAGATCGGGGAATTCTACTCTGAAGGATCTATATAAAAAGGTATTCAGAAGGGTGTAATGTTAAACGAACACAAGAAGATGTCGGATATAACAGGGTTTAAGTAAAATATTTTATATTGATATATACAAATAAATGCATTCTTTATAATACTTCAGAGCAGAAGAATGGAATATATTGTTAACGTTAACTTGTCCTTCAATATTTAATCTCTGGATTGCTTTGGAGCACCAGTACTCAATATACTTTTAAAGCCCAACCTTAATCAAAACTTTTTTTTCAGTTTTGGGTAGTGTAGGATAAAGTAAGTATTTCTGTGAAGTTTTTATTGCTACCTGTGACCGTGCATGGGGAAACTTCAACTCACATTCTCTACCAGTGGTAGCAGCAGAAATTAGAAGAGTGTCCTCTGGGACAAGAAGGCACAGGCAAAAAAATTACCTGACAGAGGACCAAACCCTTCCACATTTTATTTAAAAAAGGGTGCTTTTCCAATTAAAATCTAACAGAGGTTTAATGTTTTTATATATTTTAGTTGTATTTGAGCTTTAAATTGAACATGTGCTTTAATATAAAAGTAAAATGAACATGTCTGCTAGCAAAGATTACTATATAGACCTAAATTCTTTACTTTTTTTTTATTACTTTTGGATAGAGTGGGCAATGTTTAAAAACCCACGTCTGTTCTTTTTTCTTTGGGGAGATTTTCCTTCATTTTTCTTGGCAGGAAGTGAAGAGATCTCGCCAAAGGAAGGGAAATCTTCTCATGGACTTAACAAGTGTCCTCCTTGGATGATTTTCCCTCAATTCCTGTTCTGGAGACAACTCTCAATGTTGGATCCTGTCTCACTTTCAGCCTTGGTCACAATGGTCACCAGGGCAAAAAGGGTAAAGTTCCCCAGCAGGACACAGGCAGAAATAAGAATCTTCCCTATTCTTGTCAAAACATTTTAAAAATGTCTTTAGACACAGATTACAATTAGCTGACTAAGACGACAGAAATATACCTACCACTTTTTCCTGTGGCTGTTTAAATGTTTTGTGGTAGCTGGAGGTATTTATAGTCCATTTATTGTAATACCACTACGAAAATTGAGCTGCTTAGTCTACAAATGAAGGTCTTTTTTTTTAACTCATGATATACTATTTTATCTCTCCTCTCGAAAAAAAATTAATAAATAGCCAAAGGAGAGCATCAAATGCTGCCTAAAATGAAGCAAAAACTATTTTGTCAGTTTTATTTATTTATTTTTTCTGTCAATTTCATTATTTGTATTACATCATTATTATGCAAAAAACAATATTGCAGGAGTTTCCATGACACTTTGTTTACAAAGCATACTTGGCTTTCTTATAGGAAACACATCAAATCTTTTGTAATTAAAAGTTCTTCTTTTGTTTAAATCTATTACCTCATTATTTCTAAATGTCTAAAACAGACTTCTAACATCTTAAAACTGATTATTTATATATATTTGTTTTGCCCCTGGTCTCCTGTTAAGTGCCCCGGGCGTGAGCAAGTAATCAGTCTTCTCCACACCACTGTGCTTCTGGGTCATCCAAGATCCTTAAATAACAGGGTTGAATCTTGGGGGATGTTGGGGTGGGCTTTGAGCCCCCCCCCCAGATTTCAGTGGTGCCTCCCCATGTTTAATGACACTGATATCAGGAAAGAGAGGGACTGAGGGAAGCGCACAGCCTCTGTGATGCTAAGTTGGCATGGCTCAACAGTGCCCTGCCCTTACCCACCGCACGTCATAATTTATTTCCATGGTGCAGGGCAGCAGACCAGGATGCACAGCACCATTGGTTGCCATTTGTGAAAGCGGGGCTATGTTGTTATGGGGGAACTCTGTTATGATGGGGGGTGGGGGGACTCTGTTGGGATGTGGGGGGACTCTGTTGTGATTGGGGAGACACTTTGTTGTGAGGGTGGGCTCTGTTGTAATAGGGAGGCTCTGTTGTGGTGGGGGAGCACTCTGTTGTGATGGGGAACTCTGTTCTGATGGGGGGTTCTGCTGTGATGGGGAGAATCTGATTTGATGAAGAGGACACTCTGCTGTAATTGAGGGAGATGACTCTTATGTGATGGGGGCTGTAAAATGATGGGTGGAATCTGATATGAAGGGAAAACACTGATGTGAGGGGGCACCAAGGAGTGGGTGACATTATTATCCAGTGCAGATGTCAGTGTCTTCCAGCCCAATAAATACAGTTCAGGACTTGGGTGTCTTGGGATTTTGTATACTTTTAAACTCTGACTGCTTGATTGAGGTTTATTGATACAAATAGATGAACACTGTGGACAGGTATCACGATAAGGAGCCTTGGGATATGGGGCTAACTCCCTTACAGCAACAGGGTTTCCTTTTTTGTATAGCTTTTGTTATTGCTTATACCAATACACATGCTAACTCTACATTGCCCATGAAATTGAATAATGCAAATTGTAGAAAATATTCACATTTTAATTTTACCAAAATAATTTGTCACATAATGAGCTATCCAAAATCTGCATTTTTCTGTAATCCCTTAAGGGAAATGTCTAGTGATATTGTCCCCGGAGCATCGATTCGGCACTGTTCATTTTTTAATTAGCCTTCAAAACTTGCAGAGTCTCTTCTTCATGAGTAAAAAGTGATTGTAATGCACAGCTGCCTTAATTAAGTTGTCATATCATATTTGTGGAGATGCCTCCTTAGTGCTTAATACTGTCTGCATTTTTGATGAGTGCCAATTGTGCTTAAATGGAGAAGAAAATATCTTCTAATATCTTTAAACTATACATCTTATTTTAGACACCCTTCCCTGCTTTTAAACTGTTATGGAAGCGCAGTTGTTATGACTGTTGCTTTAATATTTATTGTGATATCCTGTACGTACTAGATGAGCTATCTTGCTTTTAGCCAAAATTTATGAAATTACAATTACAAATATAAAATAATGATGCTATTTTTTAAATTGAGAGGAACATGGGGTGCTTTTTATATTATGTGCATATCCCTGTGAGGCTCTCCTTTGAGCTTCTCCAGGAGTGTTGTAGGGCCAATTCAAGCTACTGTGGTATGTACCTTGTGACCTGAGAAAGTCTTCCTCATGGATGAGGTAAAGTCCATTGCTAGAAATACTTTGACAACTTCAGTCAGCCTCTTGACTTCCACTGTAATAAGCATACCAAAATTGATAAATATTATGGATGATTGTGGTGACGACTAAGCTGTTTTGTTGATTGATGAACAATGATTACAGAGGACATCTTGACACCATAATCTTCAATCATAATAGAAGTCAGTGTGTGGTTCAACCCAGCTATGCAAATACATGAGTGACATAATAGTCCCTTTCACAGCAAAGGCGGAATAGTTTTTGTTGCACTCGTATATATCGAAAATTCTTCATCAGTGAGAAAGATAGATATTCAACATCCCAAAAGATATAATGTTATTACAAATTTGAATAGAGCCACTGGGGCTGATTTACTAAAACTGGAGAGTGCAAAATCTGGCGCAGCTCTGCATGGTAGCCAATCTGCTTCTAACTTCAGCTTGTTAAATTAAAGTATAACTAAGGGCAAAACTTGGATAGAGTGGAGAGGGATTAGCCTTGTCTGTTTAATTGCTGCGTGTGCCCCCGTTAGGGAGATTCATCCTCTCTATTTGTCCTGTTTACAATCATTATTGAAAGTGAAAGTAAAAGAAAATCCCACATTTTGAGTTGTCCCCAGAAAGGTAAAAGAGGGAAATCTGCCAATAGGGACACTAGTTCTGGTGACCTGGGGGTCCCAAAGAATTCCCTTAATTTGCAGGGATTTCCTCACAGTTCCTGATTGGCTATAGGACAGGAAGTAAAGGGAAATCTCTGCAATGGGGCACAGTTGGTGAAAAAAAAAATCTTGCTCTATATAAAATAAAATAAAAAAGTTTTGCCTATAGCTCTACTTTAAGCTTTGACAAAAAAAAAAAAAAAAAAGAAAAAACCTGGAAAATAACTCTTTACTTTACACACTCCAGTTTTAGTAAATCAACCCTACTGTGTCACCAACAGAGGTCTAGGTTGCTTGCTAAGGGGTGCCCAACCTTTGCTAGGAACCCCAGCAAAGAAGTACAGTATGTATGTTGACTTTCTACAGTCCCAGGTAGCAACCCTTATGTGAAATCCTTATGTGAAAAAATCATCAGGCAAAAGTGCAGTTTATAACTAGCAAAGATTGTTACAGGCTTTGTTCAAGGAAATATTTATCAAAACAAATAGATGGTTGGGGCAGGCAGCAGACAGACAAGCTAAAGGTATGATATTTTCAGGGTGGCCGACAGGGGGGCACAGGATGGTCCTCACAAACCTGGTCCCAGCACAGGGAATCCCAGATTACCTGCGCTGTGATAACTGTGTCTTAAATGTTTTTTGTATGCCTCTAACCTTGCAGCTTTCTCCATTCTCCCTGTTGTATGGCCCTGTCTCCTGCTCTTCCCACACTGACAAACTCATGGGACAGCAGCTGCTGGTCTGACCACTTACATTAGTACAGAACATATCACCCTGTCTGTTGCTTGTCTCTGTAAACACAGCCTGATTGGCTGAGTTGGGTGTTCAATGCATCAGTATGTAGACAGATCCTCAAAAATTGTAGCGCTAATACATGTAGAGGAGTGCATGTGTGTCACAGCACTCTGGGACATAAATATTGATATATATCCACCATATGTAACTGGTAAACTCAAAAAATATAAACACAATGTTATAAATAAAGTTCATATGGTGAGAACATCAGAAAGTTGATCCTTCTGGTCTGTTCAAACGAAACCAACTGAAGACATATGTTTGACTGATGTCACTGTGCGGCATAGGTACTCTTACCGGAAAAGATGGATGTGTATACCGTATGGCATCCACATCAAACAGGCTTATTGATGAAGATACTGCAGGCTGGGACTCCAACACTTTCAGGAACTGGGTACTGGATCGATCAGCAACGATGGATGAACTCAACATACGATCGTCCAATGGCCGTGAAGGTGATGGTAGAAGCCAGGAAAATGTAATAAAAAAAAAAATGGAGACCACTCCAATGGTGCAGGTCAAATGGGCATAGCTTTATTCACATATGCATGTGAAAATTTTTAAAAACAAATAAAATCTCGAGATGATGATAAAAGAAAATTCGGCAATATGGGGGGCATAAGATAGCTGGCCCGACGCGTTTCGACTAAAAGTCTTCCACAGGGGCATATCTCTAGCCCCCCCACATTGCCTCTAACATATATAGACATAAACCCAAGGGAACCTCCCCTTCGTTCCAGGCAGGAAGTGAACGCCTCCCGCCTGAACCAAATGTGATGGGAGGGGAGTAAGTGCAATAAGGTCCCCAATGTTAAATGGATTACATTACTAAACATATTCCATAATAAACGGGCATTACACAATACACCCTGGCTGTGAGATGGACACCAAAGGCAAGCATGGAGGTATTACTTAGATCGCTTGTATTCTGATGGAATGTAGCGTAGGTAAACAAAATATCCCCACTAATGGACTGGTCCTGGGCTGAGAACGTGTAGCCAATCATAGGCTGAACGCCGGTATTCCCGCCGAAATTTATGTCCAATCACGGTATTTCTGAGTCAAACCGTGTCATGAGTGGTCAGCTGTTTGGGGCGTCATCTCAAAATATCAAAACGTGGTGAACGGCGGCACGCTATAGGTGCGCTGGCGTCATATTGTGCTTAGTGCGCAGGGAACAAGGGAGGGCATGGACTGCCTACTTCCGGCCATGTGACCGGAAGTGAGCGTGTGCCGGAAGTGCGTCAGGTGAAACCGGAAGCGAATGAGGTCTCCAGTAAACTGAGACGCCAAGAAAACGTGGGGAAGGAAGGGCACCAATAAAACACCTGCAAAATGGTGTACGGGTTGACCTTACACCTCCCTCATCTGTCAATGGACAAACATTGAAAAGGAATCCTCATCCATGGGGACATCTAGTGGATTAAATTGGAATGGCTACGTATATGCAAAGTGTGCACCAAAGTTATCTCTGGGAAACATGTGAAATGTAGTCTGATATTTACTACCTGAAATGTGTGACAGATCAGTATAGAAAACAAAAATAAACATTGAAGTAAAAGATCAGAATTAGATTTAAATTTAAATTTAAATTTACAGGGGGGGCCCCACTCATAGGAGCACCCATTAGTGCTGGAACCACCGTGACCGTAAGGACGTCTAGGTGGTGTGAAAAGGGGTGTGGATGTGTGGTAAATCCATTGCATGTGACGGCCGTAAAAGGCTGAATGAGCCCCGGCTAGTGACATAATATGGTGTGACATAAAATGTATAAAAAAAGGTACCCCAGAAAGTGTATGTGTAGTGTCCTAAACAGGACCGTAAGTGGATGACCCATTATGGGGCATATATAGTGATCTGTCAAATGTACTAAAGACAAGGGCTAAAAGTCTCTAACTCGACTCCCTGACCCTATCTAGTGTCCTGTTAGTAAAAATAGTGCGCAAGTGAGACTATAGATGCACAAAGAATCTATAAAAAATCTATAAAAAGATCCCTGTGGCTATGTGACGTGAGGGCATATAGTGAGTATAACCGTCATAAAGATAGGTGTATGTATATAGTGTTCTGCAACCCAAATAGATTGCAGAAGTGGACGATCGATAGAAGAGTGGTAAAAACGAAAAAAGAAAAAAGGGGGGTAAACCTGAAGTGTATGTGACCAAAGGTTTTTTAAAAATTATATTAGGATATAAAACGCATGCTGGCCCTGAGTGGCCATCCCACATCCAGTATAAATCATACAACACATGAATCATAGGACAGAAACAATGTATATCGGAGTGTAAAAAATACATGAATGTAGGTCTCCAGTATGATGGAACTCGAACGTGAAGTGCCACTCACCCCCGGTTGATGAAACAATTGATGTCCCACTCAACATTCATACCAAAGGGTGAGTAGCACTTCAACTGGTGAATCCAGTATGTTTCTAGCCTGGAGACCCCGCGTAGGTTGGATTCACCCCGCCAGTGTGGAACGAACTTATCTATTATCTGAAACTTAGTCCCTAATGGATCTCTATTGTGGTGATCCCGATAGTGTCGGGGGACACTATGTTTGGTACAACCCTTTCGGATTTTGGCCAAGTGTTCGTTTACACGTATAGAGAACGTACGAATAGTGCGTCCGACATATTGCTGTTTGCACGGACATGTGATCAGATAGACAATAAATTTGGTGGCACATGTAGTGAAATGCTTCATGGCATAGGTGCGTGCAGTAACAGTGGAAGAGAAAGTATCTGTCATGCGTCTCCCTAGTATGTTATGTTGACAAACGTTGCATTTTTTGCACGGGAAATATCCCTTGCAATTTTGGAAAAAGGAAGTCGTCCTGGGGGGATCAACCACGTTGGGAGCGATGTCGCCCTGAACGGACCGGGCACCCCTGAAAATGATGCCCGCCCGTTCAGGGAGAGAGGGTCCCAAAATGCGATCGCTACGTAGGACCTTCCAGTGTCTGGATATAATCCTCCTAACCTCGTTGTGTTGGGTAGAGAAGGAGGTGAAAAAGGACCACTTAAATTTGTTGTCTCTAGAGGTCTTGGGACGATCGACCAATAGGGACTTCCTGTCAACGGTAGCCACAGATTTTATATCTGCATCTAAAACCTCTGGTTGGTACCCCTTTTCCACGAACCTTTGCTTTAGAATCTGACACTGTTGGAAAAACATGGAGTCATTTGTACAATTCCTCCTCATTCGGAGGAATTGTCCTTTTGGTACTGATTTGAGCCAACGGTCATGGTGACAACTCTCGACTGGAATGTATCCATTCCTGTCGGTGGGCTTAAAATACGTTCTAAACTCAAAGCCTCGTGCCGTGGACTCTATCTCCAAGTCAAGAAAATGTATGGTGGTACAACTGGCCTCATAGCTCAAGACTATCCCCCGATCATTATGATTGAGGGTCGTCATGAACTCATCTAGGGACTGCATGTCCCCCCTCCATAGGAGGAGGACGTCGTCTATGTATCTGGTCCATAGGACCAGCTCGGAACGCCCGAGAGCATAGACGGCGTCCTCCTCCCATTGGGCCATAAATAAGTTGGCCACACTAGGGGCATATTTTGCCCCCATGGCCACTCCTTTGATTTGGGAGTAGAAGGTGCCTTGAAACCAAAAGTAATTGTGTTTAGTGGCAAATCTCAGTAAATCTAAAATAAAATTCTTCTGAATGGAGGAAAGAGTTGATAGACTTGATAGATAAAACTCCACCGCGCCTATACCCAGATGATGAGAGATGCAGGTATATAGCGCAGCAACATCGGCTGTGACCATAATCAGATCCTCCTGATGATCTACTGACTCTAACAGCCGAATCACATCCTTAGTATCCTTGAGGTATGAGGGGATGAGTCTGACTAGTGGCTGTAGATAGAAATCAATGTACCTACCAATCCTCGAGGTCACCGAATCGATGCCACTAACGATGGGGCGACCTGGAGGATTGGTAGGACATTTGTGGACCTTGGGAAGATAGTATATGATGGGGATTCTGGGGGCCAAAGGAACGAGGAATTCCTTCTCCTTGCGATTGAGTATGCTTAGAGAGAAGCCTTCTTCGATTAATTCGGTCAAGGCCTTTTTATATTTCTGGGTGGGGTCTCCACTCAGAATGATGTATGTGGATCGATCGTTCAATTGTCTTAACATCTCCCCATTATAGTCCTCTTGATCCAGTACCACTATCCCACCTCCCTTATCAGCAGGGCGAATGATGATATTTTTATTTTTACACAGGGATTTTAGTCCCTGCGATATTGCTGGATCTTGATGTACCTTTTTGGTGGGGAGTGTTTCTAGGTCGTTGAGGACCAAATTCTTAAAAACATTAATGGAGTGAGACGTGGTGTTGGGTGGATTGAAGAGTGATGGATTGGATAGACCTGAATGTACACTAGAGGAGGGAATTGCACAGCTCGTCGAAGTGGGGGGAACAGTTAGAAAGTGTCGTTGAATGTTCAACTTTCTGATGTACTTGTGTACATCGACAAAGGTCGCAAAGCGATCTAATGGCCGTGGAGGGACAAACTTCAAACCCTTGTCTAATAATCGAGTTTCTGCATCAGACAGTTGGACTTTGCTAAGATTGTAAATACCTGCACCAATGGGGGTTAAACCCTTTTTCTTTTGCCTCTGAAGGCGTCGGCCCCCTCTGTTACCTCGTTTCGTTTTGGACTTGGAGGATAACTGGGGGGGTCCCTGTGAAAACCCGATGGCTGAGAAGGCCCTCGGGATTGAGAATTCTGAGGGTAGGGATAAGGGTTCCACATGGGTTCTCCACCTTGGTTGCCGTATGGATGTTGTTCCCCATACCTCCCCTGATTCCCATACTCTCGAGGGGGTGCATGTCTGACATGGTCTCTGACAGGTGTGCTTTGGGAGTACTGGTTTCTGTCGTCTTGCCAATATGGAGGAGGTGTACCATATGGCTCGGCCCGACGGGAACCACCTCTCCCTTTCCATTGGTTGTTTCTCCCTCTTGTGGGATGATTGTTCCCCCTGGAGTTATGTCTACCCCTGTTATTATTATTCTGAACGTATGTGTTGGGGGTGTGCTCCAACGGGGTGTACTGATCATCCCTAGAGCCTCTCTGAGGATTGGACGACGGAGGTTCGCGGAACAACCTACGATCTGGTTGAAGTATAACCGGTTCAACTGTGTCCATAAAAGGAGTACTGTCAGCGGTATTACTACTGGTGGCAAGCTTTTTTTGCCAGTTGAAAACTAGATTGTTCTTATAATCTGTTAGATCTCGGTTGTACTTTTTCTGTTTCTTATTTTTCTGATCTTTTTCTTCCTTTTCTAGAAAGTTTTTTAGATTGGTGGAAAGGGTGATATACTCTTGTGAACCATTGAATGGTGTTAATTTGGTTTTAAGATCTTTGATTTCCTGGTCTATGGCCAAAAGCCTTGCTTGTTTGCGTTCAACCAAGAAATCATTGAGCTTAATCCCGACATCGTTAAAATATCTAGACCATGATTCGAGGTCTGAGTCTCCCTGTTGGGGAGATACATCCCACCTCAGTCCTCTCGGTACCATACGTTCCTTAGTATATTGTTCCAAGAATGCTATGTCCCACTGTAGATGGATTTCGGTGGTCATAACATTCTTGAGTCTAACAAATAGACCACTTAGTTCAGTGTCTGTGTTGGTAGTAACAAAAACACCGTTAGTGTTGAGGGACCTGGAGATCCTATACTCAAAAACATCCATGGTGATGTTATAGAAAAGCAGCAGTGATAGAAGTGTCAGCAAGGAAGAATGAATGGGGAAAAAACCGCGCTAATCTATGGATATCATGCAAAAAGCTGGGCCGAGCCATATGGTACACCTCCTCCATATTGGCAAGACGACAGAAACCAGTACTCCCAAAGCACACCTGTCAGAGACCATGTCAGACATGCACCCCCTCGAGAGTATGGGAATCAGGGGAGGTATGGGGAACAACATCCATACGGCAACCAAGGTGGAGAACCCATGTGGAACCCTTATCCCTACCCTCAGAATTCTCAATCCCGAGGGCCTTCTCAGCCATCGGGTTTTCACAGGGACCCCCCCAGTTATCCTCCAAGTCCAAAACGAAACGAGGTAACAGAGGGGGCCGACGCCTTCAGAGGCAAAAGAAAAAGGGTTTAACCCCCATTGGTGCAGGTATTTACAATCTTAGCAAAGTCCAACTGTCTGATGCAGAAACTCGATTATTAGACAAGGGTTTGAAGTTTGTCCCTCCACGGCCATTAGATCGCTTTGCGACCTTTGTCGATGTACACAAGTACATCAGAAAGTTGAACATTCAACGACACTTTCTAACTGTTCCCCCCACTTCGACGAGCTGTGCAATTCCCTCCTCTAGTGTACATTCAGGTCTATCCAATCCATCACTCTTCAATCCACCCAACACCACGTCTCACTCCATTAATGTTTTTAAGAATTTGGTCCTCAACGACCTAGAAACACTGAATAAATATAAAATACTTCGCGCAAAAAGAGCAATAAAACAAGGTGAAAGAAAGGCAGTAGTACCGACTAGATTCCTCTGGGGGCACTAATCATAAGTGCAATACCAGGGTGAGTGATTAAAGAAATGATATATAAATATAGCGTGATTAAAAAAGAACCTCAATATTATTACTGAATAAAATCTAAAATGGAGTGAGGATATTGTCCTAAATATGTGTAACTGTGTCACACCAAATAACTTCAGTAATTAAAATGATAATAAATCCTAGGATAATTAAGAGTGCTAGACTCTAAAAGTGACAGTGCATATCAAACTGCGTGACATAAGGCAAATAAAACAATAAACGTGAATCAAACACACATAAATAAGTGAAAGAAACACTAATGTGTAGCCTAAAGCGTTAAGACCTGCAAAAGTAAACCAAGTGCAATAAGTACGTGTTCAAGCAGATTTAAATAGATGAATGAGGGCATACAAATAAATGTCCATATATAAAATAATAAAGGTGTAGTCCAGCTAGGTGCAGCTCAGTGCAGAAAATAAAATCAAAATAGCCCAATAGGATATCCAATAGTGGTTTCACTTAGTTGTTAAAGCCTTCTTATATTCATTCATCTATTTATATGGGGTGCTCCTAGTCTTGTCTCCCAGAACTCTCACCTTAAGTAAGGTCAAATGAGCCTTGCTGGGGTCTCCAAGTTGCCCCTACTAGTGGTTATTGTGGTGTCCTGTTGTCGGGTCCTGCCTTGTCCTTACTCCTCTGTAGTCCAGCCCTATATCGCTAGGTGCCTCCCAGCAATATCAAACACGGGGGAGAAAAGAGAAAAGGAGGGGGCTCCACTAGTGTAGTAATTAAAAGTACCCGTTTATTAAGCATAAGGTAAGATAAAACTCGTACATAAAATCAGTAACAACAGGCAAAATAAGAGAGATTCACCGGGGGCGTCCACAGCGCCTACTCGCGTCCTTCTCTTGGTTATGCCTACGGCCACTCCCTACGCGTTACGACACGGTCACGTGTCTTCATCTAGCCAGATGAAGACACGTGACCGTGTCGTAACGCGTAGGGAGTGGCCGTAGGCATAACCAAGAGAAGGACGCGAGTAGGCGCTGTGGACGCCCCCGGTGAATCTCTCTTATTTTGCCTGTTGTTACTGATTTTATGTACGAGTTTTATCTTACCTTATGCTTAATAAACGGGTACTTTTAATTACTACACTAGTGGAGCCCCCTCCTTTTCTCTTTTCTCCCCCGTGTTTGATATTGCTGGGAGGCACCTAGCGATATAGGGCTGGACTACAGAGGAGTAAGGACAAGGCAGGACCCGACAACAGGACACCACAATAACCACTAGTAGGGGCAACTTGGAGACCCCAGCAAGGCTCATTTGACCTTACTTAAGGTGAGAGTTCTGGGAGACAAGACTAGGAGCACCCCATATAAATAGATGAATGAATATAAGAAGGCTTTAACAACTAAGTGAAACCACTATTGGATATCCTATTGGGCTATTTTGATTTTATTTTCTGCACTGAGCTGCACCTAGCTGGACTACACCTTTATTATTTTATATATGGACATTTATTTGTATGCCCTCATTCATCTATTTAAATCTGCTTGAACACGTACTTATTGCACTTGGTTTACTTTTGCAGGTCTTAACGCTTTAGGCTACACATTAGTGTTTCTTTCACTTATTTATGTGTGTTTGATTCACGTTTATTGTTTTATTTGCCTTATGTCACGCAGTTTGATATGCACTGTCACTTTTAGAGTCTAGCACTCTTAATTATCCTAGGATTTATTATCATTTTAATTACTGAAGTTATTTGGTGTGACACAGTTACACATATTTAGGACAATATCCTCACTCCATTTTAGATTTTATTCAGTAATAATATTGAGGTTCTTTTTTAATCACGCTATATTTATATATCATTTCTTTAATCACTCACCCTGGTATTGCACTTATGATTAGTGCCCCCAGAGGAATCTAGTCGGTACTACTGCCTTTCTTTCACCTTGTTTTATTGCTCTTTTTGCGCGAAGTATTTTATATTTATTCATCCTTGAAGTGCCTTATGTGAACACTATTCACTTTGCTGCAAATCTTTATTATTATCTGACATATACTGCCCTGCCTATATACTCAAACTAGCGCGAGAGATATCCATACCTTTAGACCTAGAAACACTCCCCACCAAAAAGGTACATCAAGATCCAGCAATATCGCAGGGACTAAAATCCCTGTGTAAAAATAAAAATATCATCATTCGCCCTGCTGATAAGGGAGGTGGGATAGTGGTACTGGATCAAGAGGACTATAATGGGGAGATGTTAAGACAATTGAACGATCGATCCACATACATCATTCTGAGTGGAGACCCCACCCAGAAATATAAAAAGGCCTTGACCGAATTAATCGAAGAAGGCTTCTCTCTAAGCATACTCAATCGCAAGGAGAAGGAATTCCTCGTTCCTTTGGCCCCCAGAATCCCCATCATATACTATCTTCCCAAGGTCCACAAATGTCCTACCAATCCTCCAGGTCGCCCCATCGTTAGTGGCATCGATTCGGTGACCTCGAGGATTGGTAGGTACATTGATTTCTATCTACAGCCACTAGTCAGACTCATCCCCTCATACCTCAAGGATACTAAGGATGTGATTCGGCTGTTAGAGTCAGTAGATCATCAGGAGGATCTGATTATGGTCACAGCCGATGTTGCTGCGCTATATACCTGCATCTCTCATCATCTGGGTATAGGCGCGGTGGAGTTTTATCTATCAAGTCTATCAACTCTTTCCTCCATTCAGAAGAATTTTATTTTAGATTTACTGAGATTTGCCACTAAACACAATTACTTTTGGTTTCAAGGCACCTTCTACTCCCAAATCAAAGGAGTGGCCATGGGGGCAAAATATGCCCCTAGTGTGGCCAACTTATTTATGGCCCAATGGGAGGAGGACGCCGTCTATGCTCTCGGGCGTTCCGAGCTGGTCCTATGGACCAGATACATAGACGACGTCCTCCTCCTATGGAGGGGGGACATGCAGTCCCTAGATGAGTTCATGACGACCCTCAATCATAATGATCGGGGGATAGTCTTGAGCTATGAGGCCAGTTGTACCACCATACATTTTCTTGACTTGGAGATAGAGTCCACGGCACGAGGCTTTGAGTTTAGAACGTATTTTAAGCCCACCGACAGGAATGGATACATTCCAGTCGAGAGTTGTCACCATGACCGTTGGCTCAAATCAGTACCAAAAGGACAATTCCTCCGAATGAGGAGGAATTGTACAAATGACTCCATGTTTTTCCAACAGTGTCAGATTCTAAAGCAAAGGTTCGTGGAAAAGGGGTACCAACCAGAGGTTTTAGATGCAGATATAAAATCTGTGGCTACCGTTGACAGGAAGTCCCTATTGGTCGATCGTCCCAAGACCTCTAGAGACAACAAATTTAAGTGGTCCTTTTTCACCTCCTTCTCTACCCAACACAACGAGGTTAGGAGGATTATATCCAGACACTGGAAGGTCCTACGTAGCGATCGCATTTTGGGACCCTCTCTCCCTGAACGGGCGGGCATCATTTTCAGGGGTGCCCGGTCCGTTCAGGGCGACATCGCTCCCAACGTGGTTGATCCCCCCAGGACGACTTCCTTTTTCCAAAATTGCAAGGGATATTTCCCGTGCAAAAAATGCAACGTTTGTCAACATAACATACTAGGGAGACGCATGACAGATACTTTCTCTTCCACTGTTACTGCACGCACCTATGCCATGAAGCATTTCACTACATGTGCCACCAAATTTATTGTCTATCTGATCACATGTCCGTGCAAACAGCAATATGTCGGACGCACTATTCGTACGTTCTCTATACGTGTAAACGAACACTTGGCCAAAATCCGAAAGGGTTGTACCAAACATAGTGTCCCCCGACACTATCGGGATCACCACAATAGAGATCCATTAGGGACTAAGTTTCAGATAATAGATAAGTTCGTTCCACACTGGCGGGGTGAATCCAACCTACGCGGGGTCTCCAGGCTAGAAACATACTGGATTCACCAGTTGAAGTGCTACTCACCCTTTGGTATGAATGTTGAGTGGGACATCAATTGTTTCATCAACCGGGGGTGAGTGGCACTTCACGTTCGAGTTCCATCATACTGGAGACCTACATTCATGTATTTTTTACACTCCGATATACATTGTTTCTGTCCTATGATTCATGTGTTGTATGATTTATACTGGATGTGGGATGGCCACTCAGGGCCAGCATGCGTTTTATATCCTAATATAATTTTTAAAAAACCTTTGGTCACATACACTTCAGGTTTACCCCCCTTTTTTCTTTTTTCGTTTTTACCACTCTTCTATCGATCGTCCACTTCTGCAATCTATTTGGGTTGCAGAACACTATATACATACACCTATCTTTATGACGGTTATACTCACTATATGCCCTCACGTCACATAGCCACAGGGATCTTTTTATAGATTTTTTATAGATTCTTTGTGCATCTATAGTCTCACTTGCGCACTATTTTTACTAACAGGACACTAGATAGGGTCAGGGAGTCGAGTTAGAGACTTTTAGCCCTTGTCTTTAGTACATTTGACAGATCACTATATATGCCCCATAATGGGTCATCCACTTACGGTCCTGTTTAGGACACTACACATACACTTTCTGGGGTACCTTTTTTTATACATTTTATGTCACACCATATTATGTCACTAGCCGGGGCTCATTCAGCCTTTTACGGCCGTCACATGCAATGGATTTACCACACATCCACACCCCTTTTCACACCACCTAGACGTCCTTACGGTCACGGTGGTTCCAGCACTAATGGGTGCTCCTATGAGTGGGGCCCCCCCTGTAAATTTAAATTTAAATTTAAATCTAATTCTGATCTTTTACTTCAATGTTTATTTTTGTTTTCTATACTGATCTGTCACACATTTCAGGTAGTAAATATCAGACTACATTTCACATGTTTCCCAGAGATAACTTTGGTGCACACTTTGCATATACGTAGCCATTCCAATTTAATCCACTAGATGTCCCCATGGATGAGGATTCCTTTTCAATGTTTGTCCATTGACAGATGAGGGAGGTGTAAGGTCAACCCGTACACCATTTTGCAGGTGTTTTATTGGTGCCCTTCCTTCCCCACGTTTTCTTGGCGTCTCAGTTTACTGGAGACCTCATTCGCTTCCGGTTTCACCTGACGCACTTCCGGCACACGCTCACTTCCGGTCACATGGCCGGAAGTAGGCAGTCCATGCCCTCCCTTGTTCCCTGCGCACTAAGCACAATATGACGCCAGCGCACCTATAGCGTGCCGCCGTTCACCACGTTTTGATATTTTGAGATGACGCCCCAAACAGCTGACCACTCATGACACGGTTTGACTCAGAAATACCGTGATTGGACATAAATTTCGGCGGGAATACCGGCGTTCAGCCTATGATTGGCTACACGTTCTCAGCCCAGGACCAGTCCATTAGTGGGGATATTTTGTTTACCTACGCTACATTCCATCAGAATACAAGCGATCTAAGTAATACCTCCATGCTTGCCTTTGGTGTCCATCTCACAGCCAGGGTGTATTGTGTAATGCCCGTTTATTATGGAATATGTTTAGTAATGTAATCCATTTAACATTGGGGACCTTATTGCACTTACTCCCCTCCCATCACATTTGGTTCAGGCGGGAGGCGTTCACTTCCTGCCTGGAACGAAGGGGAGGTTCCCTTGGGTTTATGTCTATATATGTTAGAGGCAATGTGGGGGGGCTAGAGATATGCCCCTGTGGAAGACTTTTAGTCGAAACGCGTCGGGCCAGCTATCTTATGCCCCCCATATTGCCGAATTTTCTTTTATCATCATCTCGAGATTTTATTTGTTTTTAAAAATTTTCACATGCATATGTGAATAAAGCTATGCCCATTTGACCTGCACCATTGGAGTGGTCTCCATTTTTTTTATTACATTTTCCTGGCTTCTACCATCACCTTCACGGCCATTGGACGATCGTATGTTGAGTTCATCCATCGTTGCTGATCGATCCAGTACCCAGTTCCTGAAAGTGTTGGAGTCCCAGCCTGCAGTATCTTCATCAATAAGCCTGTTTGATGTGGATGCCATACGGTATACACATCCATCTTTTCCGGTAAGAGTACCTATGCCGCACAGTGACATCAGTCAAACATATGTCTTCAGTTGGTTTCGTTTGAACAGACCAGAAGGATCAACTTTCTGATGTTCTCACCATATGAACTTTATTTATAACATTGTGTTTATATTTTTTGAGTTTACCAGTTACATATGGTGGATATATATCAATATTTATGTCCCAGAGTGCTGTGACACACATGCACTCCTCTACATGTATTAGCGCTACAATTTTTGATTTGCTTGTATTGTGACTTTGTTTGTTTAGTTTGTTGGCAGCTTTTTGCATGATATCCATAGATTAGCGCGGTTTTTTCCCCATTCATTGTAGACAGATCCTGCCCAACATGTTTCATCGGTGTTGATGTCATCAGGGGCACAACGTCATCCCCTGCCTCTGATGACATCAACACTGAAGAAACATTGAATATTGAATTTATGAATATCACTTTGTCATGGTTTGGCGCAGAATTACTGGAGTGGTTATGTTTTGAATTTTATCATTATCATTTTTACCGTAATATACTGTATATACATTGTTTTTGCACTATTCAGAATTTTTGTTTCTGGAGTTCAGCACTTATTATATAGCATTACTGAGACGTTTTGCATCTTGGTTATTTAACCTAATCTGTTTGAAGGGTTCATTTATTGTATATGTATTTAATGTTAAGAACCACTGGCAAAGTCAATGGAACTGTCATAAAGATGTCACAATGCAAGAACATACCCAACATGAATGGCCTAATGCCCCAGTACGCACGGTCTGATTTTCCGATGGCAAATGTGCGATCGGAGCTTGTTGTCGGAAATTCCAACTGTGTGTAGGCTCCATCGGAAATTTTCATCGCACAAAATTTGAGATCTGGTTCTCAAAATTTTCCAACAACAAAATCCGTTCTTGTAAATTCCGATCGTGTGTAGACAATTCCGATGCACAAAGTGCCACTTATGCTCAGAATCAAGCAGTAGAGCAGCATTGGCTATTGAACTTCATTTTTCTTGGTTTGCCGTACGTGTTGTACGTCACCGTGTTCTTGACTTTCTCAATTTCCAACCAACTTTGTGTGACCATGTGTATGCAAGACAAGTTTAAGCCAACATCCGTCGGAAAAAAAACATGGGATTTTGTTGTCGGAATGTCCGATCGTGTGTACACGGCATTGGACTCCAGTTGCTGCGGAGCTATAGAGCTCAGGATGTCCTGGCAGGAAACAGTAGCTGGATGGACAAAGTACTTCAGCTATAAAAATCCTGGGGTTAAATAAAAAAAATAAGGCGTTGACCTAAGCAACCTGTTTCACATTTTATTTATGCCAAACCACCAGCAAAAATGTGACCCATTAATGGCCAGCTTATTCACCTGTCTCTGGTGCCACCCCTCGTTCTGTCAACATTCCAAAGTAAAACATAATGCCCCAACACCAAACACATAATGTGAGCACTTAACTGACTGCTGCGAGAAACAAATCTTTTCTCCTATTTTATTAAATATTCTGTTTCCATTTTACTCACATCAAAAAAAAAAATCCTTCTTTCTTCCTTATATGATGGTGTGTGTGTGTGATTGTAAAGCTACACACTGTTTTTATATCACACTGTACCGTTTTAATATCTGAAGCCGCATTTTTTCTTTGTTCAAAGATACGACAGCCCTTCTATGCACCATCTGTCCCCATTTCCCTTACCTACTGTATAGGTCAAAACAATTTAAATTACAAATACTGTCTCTGATATACCTGAGCATTTATTTGCCTCCAGCACTTTTATCTTTTAACTGCCTTCCTCATTAAAGTGCATTAGAGATGATTTCATTTCCTTACAAAGAATCTGAAAAGGTTTTCTGTTATCCCGGTTATGAGATTATTTTCATTTAAATCCTTTATGGGTAATCCAATCAAATTCTAAAATATTACATTAATATTCTATGCATACCACCTGCATACCTACCAGAGAATATGGCTATTCTCTGGGTAGCAGAAAAACTCAGCTCAAGTATGTTCCTTTCTGAACCTACATCTAGAAAACGAAGTTTGATGAAACTATAGAAAAACTGAAAGCTTTGCTCTCTACAACATATGGGATTATTTAAAGCTGGACACAGTAGAAACATAAAGATTACAATTGTTTTACCCAGTCCTCAGATTTACACAGCCTTACCATCTAGGTTATTAGTTGATCTCCAGTCAGCATGCTCCTTGTCATCATATGTTCATGCAGCAAAGCCTGATTGACTTCTACAACCACCCTTTCCTCACACAGTCTAAAGCCTAAAGTCTAAAGTTTACATTACATACAATGGATGTGTTGAGATCTGTTCGGTGTCGCATCCAGGGCCGTTTTTAAGGCAGGTCAAAAGGGGCAGCTGCCCTGGGCCCTGTCATTGTTGTGGGGCCCAAATCAGCTGCCTCATACTTGCCAACTATCCTGGTTTAAGTTCCCTTGAGGTTTTAGTCCTGTGCTGTGTCCCAATATCTCAGTGTGAAGTGCTGCTACTAATGCTGCCCAGCTCTGCACTATTGTTGTGTACAGATGACTCACCTGCAGACCCTGTGTTTACATGTAAATTACTGGCATTCATATGTAAATGGCGGCAGCATTCATATGTTAGTAGTGGCGGCAGGCGGCATTGATATGTATATCATGCCCCACTGAGGTCATATTCACAGTAATCTCTAGCAACCAATCAACAAGCAGAAATCATGTGCTGTAACCTCTAGCAACTAATCAGTGAGCCTTAGGCTACTTGTACACTGAGGCGTTGGGCGCGCTGGCGGTAAAGCGACGCTATATTTAGAGCCACTTTACCGTCGTTTTAGCTGCGCTTTTTGGCTGCTAGTGGGGCAGCTTTACCCCCGCGAGCGGCCGAAAAAGGGTTAAAACCGCCCGCAAAGCGGCGCTTTGCAGGCGGGTTTGGAGTGTTGCGCCATTGTTTTCATATACACCGCTCCTACAGCGCTCCAAAGATGCGGCTTGCAGGACATTTGTCAGCATCCTGCAAGTGCACCGCTCCAGTGTGAAAGCCCTCAGTCTTTCACACTGGAGACACAGCAGCGGCTGTTTGAAGGTGCTTTGCAGGCGCTATTTTTTGAAATTTAGGGCCTGTAAAGCTCCTCAGTGTGAAAGGGGCCTAAATGTGTGCTGTAACCTCTAGCAACCAGTCAGTGAGCGATACACCGTAACATCTGGCAACCAATCGCAATAGCTGCCTGATCTGATTCAGTAAACTGATTTTGAGTCTAGCTGCAATCTACTGGATGTCTCAGAGCAGGTAGAGAGCGAAACTGCATGGCGGGGGGCAAGAAAAGTTTTGCCCAGGGTCCAATCAATATTAAAGATGGCCCTGGTCGCATCACAAATGTGAGAGTGCTACTGTGATTTAAAAAAAATAAGATCTTGTAGCTACTTCAGTGAGCTTTCTGTGTCTGTGAATCCTGTGCTTGCTTGTGGCTATCAGATCTAAGTTTTGCATCTGCACCAATCCTGGACTGAGACCCAGGGATTGTGGCATATGTAGTATCTTCACAGGAAATGTCAGCTCTTAGACCAGTAGGGGTGCGTCCATAAGAGCGTCCCCTCTATCACCAATAGATAGATTCATGCATTGCATGAATCTATTCATAGCCGACGCTGCCACCCCCTATTCAGGCGCCCTGCCCCTCTTCGGGTGCTGGGCGCCTGAATTACAGCAGCGGGGGGTGTTTTTGAAGCATAGGCTCTAATAGGCGTCAAAAAAGGTAAACAGTGAGCGCCATGCTTGACGCTCGCAGTTCACCCAGCTGTGTTATAAAAGCGAATGGATATTCGCTTTCCTAACACTGAACCGCCTCTCCGCCAATCAGGTGCTCAGCTCTGTTACCTGTCACCTGATTGGCTGGAATGACAGGCGCTGTGATTGGATCCAATCATAGCAGAGAACAGGAGAAGACATTTTCGGACATGGAGGAGCATGGAGGACACCATTCGCCGCCATCACCTGCTGCCCCACCGAGACAGGGTAAGTTCCAGGCAGATGGAGGGCGGGCATAGTGGCAGCATTCGATGGGCACAGTGGCTGCAATCAATGGGCACAGTGGGAGCATTTGATGGCACAGTGGCTGCATTCAATGGGCACAGTGGCAGCATTTGAAAAACACAAGGTGCAGGTAGGAAGGTTTACATTGCCTTTAAAAAAAATTGAAAATATCAATTATGATTGGCCTTCATAGAAAATTACTAATACAATTATTAATTCGCTATTTAAAAAATATATATATATATTAAGGGTAAAATAGTGAATGTTTAAAAGCAAGCAGGGTCTATTGGGTTTTACAGAGGCCTGAATTCTTCATTGAAGAATAGGAAATCTAGGTGGTGGGCAAGAGAGACTCAATTTGAACGCATATATTAATCCAGCTGCCAAAAGTGCTTCAAGGAGAATCTACCTCTGGCAGCGAACAATTGGCACATTATTCATTACTATATTAATAAGTATCTTTAAAAGGTTGTAGAAGGGACCCATTTTCTTTATGTGGGTGATACTAAATTCAAGCATGTTACTACATGTTCTGCTTTCGCACCACAAGCAGACCTATTTATAGACTGCTAGATTGTGTGATTTGCACTGCATTAAGCAAGTCATTATGAATTCTAGTTATGCACTTCTATTATATTCCTGCCCAGACTTGCCATGAAGCTTTAACATTCAGTCTGTCACACATGTACAATGTGTAAACTAATTGCAAGTTTAAAATATGCAGAGAAACTAGAAATGCTACTGATTTGGAGAACAGCTTCTCATTTAACATTGTGCATCTTTTGTACCGATGAGCTTTATTAGTAGATGATTATTTTATATGTATGTGTGTAGTATAGGTCGAGAGGCATTTTACCACTTAACCCTGGTGGTATGAAGCTGGTTACCAGGTTATTAAAGCTGAACTTCAGGCACAAAAAAATGTATTTAAATATTTTCCATAATGGCCATGTGCCTTTGTGTGCCTTTACAAACCCAGATATTGCTTTCTAAAAGTAGCAGTGACAGCATCACTGTGATATACATAGCACAGATAGCTGAGCTATGCAAAGAGCAGAGCTGTAGGAGGGGTCCAGCAGGTCCGCCCACTACAGCACATGTGTCAAACACAAGGCCCGTGGGCCGAATCTGGCCCTCCAGGCCATTTTACGTAGCCCTCCGAACTGTACTGCAGCTGCGGTATCCCCCTTATGCAACCATGGAAAGGCTCATCTCTGTCCTCCCGTCTCAGCAGTCAGCAGCCAAGAGGAGGGCGGAACTCCTCCTACAGATCCTGCACCTCTCTGTGCAGCCACAGCACCCTCTAGTCTCTGCCACCCCTGGTCTCAGTATTCAGTAGACTCCAGCCCTCCTCTGGTCCCCCTCCGGACCCTGCACTTTCTACTTCTTAGCTCTGCCCCCAGCTTCTTCCCAGCAGCAGCACAATATAAGGGGGGATGGGGGGGTGGTGATGTAGGGGAAAGTCAGGGCTCTAATGAGGTCGACAATGAAATTTAGTTTAACACCCCTGCACTACAGGCTGTCTGCAGAAAAAATACAGGATGGGGGGATACAAGACCAGTCACCTCCACAAGTAGAGAGAGCAACAGTGTCTGGTCTTCACTACAGGAAACTCCTGCATAGAAGCAAAGTTTCACATTGCAAACTTGCACAGATCTGAAAGAAATGCACAAAGAACACTGAGATTTAAGTAAGAGTACACTTGTCTATTTTATTTAGACAACATCTGCTTATCCTGGTGTTAGGGTTGCCACCTGTCCAGGATTCACCCGGACAGTTCCGGTTTTGAATCATTTGTCCAGGTTTCAGGCGGACTGAAACCTGGACACATTATTCAGACCAGGCTGTGGCTCCTCAAGTAACCAAGATAGTTACACACAAATCTGTTGCTGTCCAGGAGCTGTGGACTGCTGTCTGGGGGCAGGTTTGGCATCACTGGGATGCAGGGTGATGATGTCAGCAATAGCAAATTGGCCACAAATACTGTTCGCTGTGGCACGCTATGCGCACCACATTACTACTCTCCTTGGGGCATGCAAAGGTGTCCCAAGCTGCTAAAGTGTTTGGGTTTGGCTTGAAGAAAAGGTGGCAACCCTACCTGGTGTTCAGTTTTAATCTGCTTTATTTTGTCTCTTCTAGTTCCTCCTTTCTCCTCTCATCAACATGCTAATTAAATGAATAAACAAACAGTGACATCATCACTAGATTTCAGTGCAACGTCAACATATCATTTTGGTGGCAAGAGCCAACAGGCTGCTGTACATATCTTCCTGAAAACAGGAAGCTGTGGTAACACCCACCTGTGATGCTGAGCCTCCATAATCGCAAGAGCTGAGATCCAATGAATGAAAGAAGTAGGCCAAGCAGTTCACCTGGGGAGGAAAGTGATAGATGCTTCTTGAAGTCTTCAAGCCAGGCAGCCTCAATCTGACTTTCTGAAGCTTCCAATGTACATGGTGACAGGCTCACCGTGTGCAGTGATATCAGAGTAAGCAATTTCAGTATAGGAGAGTAAAGATGGGCTGAACACCCCACCCCCACCCCCCCGGTTCGCAGCAAAAAATTTGTGCGAACACAGTTAAAGTCTATGGGACGTGAACGTGAAAAGTGCTAATTTTAAAGGCTTAAATGCAAGTTATTGCTATAAAAAGTGTTTGGGGACCCGGGTCCTGCCCCAGGGGACATTTATCAATGCAAAAAAAAAGTTTTAAAAACAGACGTTTTTTCAGGAGCAGTGATTTTAATAATGCTTAAAGTCAAACAATAAAAAAATAATATTCCTTTAAATATCGTGCCTGGGGGTCTCCTTAGTCTGCCTGTAAAGTAGCGCATCTTTTCCATGTTTATAACATTACCACAGCAAAATAAAATTTCTAAAGGAAAAAATTTAATTTAAAACTGCTCGCAGCTGTAATGTATTGTCGGATCCCGGCAATATAGATAAAAATCATTGAAAAAAACTGTGCCAAACATGCCAAAAATACAAAAAAAATGGCGTGGATGTCACCCCCAAAATCTATACCAGGCCCTTCAGGTCTGGTACGGATATTAAGGGGAACCCCGCTCCTATCTTTTTTTTTTAAATGCCGTGGGGGTCCCCCAGGCACTATATACTCTGAACAGCAGTATATATACTATACAGACTGCCCTATATACTCTGCAGAAAAATAGGGCCTTAGGTGTTGGCGGTGCCAGAACACTGTAACCCCTCACAGTTACTCTTGTTGGGCGCAGGAACGGGCCCTTCTTAACTATTATTTCAAAAATTGTAATTACATGCCCCTGGTAAACAGGGACAGAAAAATTGGGCCTTTGGTTTTGGTGGTGTCAGAACACTGTAAGCCCTCACAGTTACTCTTGTTGGGTGCAGGAACAGGCCCTGCTGTGAAATATTATATCAGAAATTGTAATTACTTACCCCTATTAAACAGGGGCAGAAAAATTGGGCCTTGGGTGGAGGTGGTGCCACAACACTCTAACCCCTCACAGATAAAATTGGGCCTTGGGTGGTGGTGCTCTAAACCAAAAATATTGTTGGAAGCTAACATCATCAAGATTGTGGAGGAATAGGATAGGCAGCATATGCAGTCTTCAAGGGATCCCAGATCCATAGCAAATTCAATCGGTTACATCAGCATCAGGTGCTGATCCGGGACTGATTCATTTTTATAAATGTGAGCCTATGAACAGAGTCTGTAGACAGGGGAACTCTTTAATCCGTTACAAATCCTCCAGCAGCACTAAATGTGCTTTCAGAAAGCACGCTGGATGCAGGACAGGCCAGTAGCTCGATTGCATATTGAGCAAGTTCTGGCCAGTGGTCCATCCTCAAGACCCAGAAACCCAGTGGATGCTCTGTAGGAAAGGTCTCCAAGTCTACTCTTGCCCCTAGATATTCCTGCACCATATATTGCATATGCTGGCGATGGTTGGTTTAACCGATCAGACCTTGGCGCTGAGGACTGAAAAATTGTTTAAAGGCATCGGTCAGCCGGCCACCTTCTCCACCGCCCTTCCTCTGACTGAACAAAGCCTCAGCAACACGTTATCCAGCACCAGGAAATGGTAACCTCCCAGGGTCTGGAAATGCATTACACAAACCTTTCTTCAAGGCCTCCTGAAGATGTTTCATCCTCTGCTCCCTCTGCGAAGGCAGGATGATTTCTGCAACTTTACCCTTGTAACGTGGATCA
Source organism: Lithobates sylvaticus (assembly GCA_028564925.1). Classification (NCBI taxonomy): domain Eukaryota; kingdom Metazoa; phylum Chordata; class Amphibia; order Anura; family Ranidae; genus Lithobates; species Lithobates sylvaticus. The sequence goes on from CM053030.1 coordinate 384,943,997, forward strand.
AGAAGGATTGCCAGCCAGTAATGATCCCTCTCCTTGATACCACAAATCCTAGGGTCCTTTCACAGGCTTTGCAGAATCAGGGAGGCCATGCAGCGAAAGTTTTCAGAGGCATGAGATTCTGAGTCCTCTGGGTCACTAAGGATCACATTATCCGTAACTACCTCCTTCCAGCCACGTACAACTCCTTGGGTTTCTGGGGACTGAAAACCATCCCTTGTAGACTGCTGCCGAGTGTTATCCTCTACATCCTAGCTGACACAATCCTCCTCCTCTTCTTCCTGTGTGTTTGGCGGGCCCGCAGGAGAGCTATCTGGATAAAGTCCCTGTCAGAGGGTGGAGAGAAGGTTGGTGCCATTGTTGCATCCAACCATTCCTGGCTGAAGCTGGCATGGCGTCAACCACCTTTGAGCCGGCCCCTGCGAAGCCGACAGAATCTCTGCCCCAGTGTGGCTCCTGTCCTCTAGGCAGACCAACTCAAGCACCGCATGGCATCTTTTAGCCTGACTGCTTGTGTAGCCCCTTGAACGCTTACAGAGCATTGCTGGTTCAGAGGACAAATCTGCAGAAGAGGCCATAGAGGAAGAAGAAGAAAAGGGGGTGGAGGAGAGAGCTGTGGCAGAATCACCATTAGCTTTTTGGAGGCGTGGTGGTGGAACAAGCTTCAACAGCACTGAACCCTGTCCTGCATCATTCCCAGCTGCCAGCAAAGTTACCCAGTGCGCCGTGAAGGAAAAGGTAATGTCCCTGCCCATGCCTGCTGGGCCATGAGTCAGCAGTAATATGAACCGTACTGCTGACCGCCCTGTCCAACGAGGCCAAAACATTGCCTTCCAAATGCCGGTAGAGAGCCGGAATGGCCTTCCATGAAAAGAAACGGCATTTTAGAACCTGCCACTGTGGTACAGCAAATTCCAAAAATTCACGAAAGGGGGCAGAGTCTAACAGCTGAAAAGGCAGCAGTTGAAGTGCTAGCGATTTGGTCAAGCTAGCATTTAGACACTGAGTATGTGGATGACTGGGACCTAATTTTACGGTTCAGCAACTGGGGTAGGGAAATTTGCCTGCTGAATCAATTGGTGGTGTACTGTTAGCAGATTGGCTGCAAGTACTTGGGACACCTATTGCTATACCTTCATTATTCTCAGTGCAGGTTTTTGAGAGGACTGGAGGTATAGTAGTGTTGGAGATCCCAGATGAGGAGCAAGGAGAAGTCCGCCTTTCTTTGATGTGGGTATTTCAAGTGCTGTTGCCAACAGACTGCATGGCAGGTCTTCATATGTCTGGTCAAGCATGTGGTACCCAAGTGGCTGCTGTTCTTGCCACGCTTGGTCCGCTTTAGACATCGGTTACAAACAGCAACGGTGCTGCACATCTGTCGAAAAAGGCCCACACCAAGGAACTTTTAAAGATCAGCGGGAAGTCATCAGTGCCCTGCACCTGCAGAGCTCTGTGGTGTGATGCAATAGGGTGGCTGCCCTTAAGCTGCCCCCTAGAGGACATCCTGTCTCGTTGGAGTTGTTCCTCCTCCTCTCTTTCCTACTCTCTTCTCTCAGGCACCAAGTACAGTCAGTGACCTCATCATCCCCTCCCTAACACGGCCAGCAGCAGAAAAAAAAGACAATCGTGCCCCATGGCCACCTGTATGGGATGCACCATGTCCACGACCACCACTGTTGACTGTAGACACAGAGGCTGCTTGTCCTCGTTTAGTGAGCTGTGAGCGTCTGCCTCTCCTTGGTGGTCTTCCGGACATATGTCCTCTCTGGTCTCCAGGACCACCGGGCATTCACATCGGCTCCGGAGGCGAGCAGCCTAATGGCCGCCTTGGGAACCGACGTAACATAATGTTTTTTTTTATTCATGAAAATATACTGTGTGACATAAAAAGTTGCAAAAACCACCAAAACAATATATATAATGTTTGGGGGTTCTGAGTAATTTTCTAGCAAAAAAATTATGATTTTTACACGTAGGAGAAGTGTCAGAATTGGCCTGGGTGGCAAGGGGTTAATTACCATAAGTAAGTAATATACAAATAATTATTATATATTATTTTTAAGGTAATTTACTATATTTTCAAAAACTGTACTCAATTTAATGGCAAAATTACTGAAGTTTGAAGTTATAACTTCAAGCCAGTAATTTCACAGTAAATAGATACAGTATCTCACAAAAGTGAGTACACCCCCTTTTTTTTTTATCTTTTCACGTGACAACACTGACGAAATTACACTTTGATGCAAAGTAGTGAGTATACAGCTTGTATAACAGCGTAAATTTGCTGTCCCCTCAAAATAACTCAACACACAGCCATTATGTTTAAATCGCTGGCAACAAAAGTGAATACACCCCTAAGTAAAAATGTCCAAATTGGGCCCAATTAGCAATTTTCAAGGTTACAAGGTCTCAGGTGTGAATAGAGAGCATACTGGTCACTGGAAGTTCAACATGGCACCTCATTGCAAATAACTCTCTGAGGATAAAAAGGATTGTTGCTCTACAAGATGGCCTAGGCTATAAGAAGATTGTGAAGACCCTGAAACTAAGTTGCAGCACGGTGGTCAAGACCATACAGTGGTTTAACACGGCAGGTTCCACTCAGAACAGGCCTCACCATGGTCGACCAAAGTAGTTGAGCGCACGTGCTCAGCGCCATATCCAGAGGTTGTCTTTGGGAAATAGATGTATGAGTGCTGCCAGCATTGCAGAGATTGAAGGGGTGGGGGGTCAGCCTGTGAGTGTTCAGACCATACGCCGCACACTGTATAAAATTGGTCTGCATGGCTGTCATCACAGAAGGAAGCCTCTTCTAAAGGTGATACACAAGAAAGCCTATAAAAAATTTTGCTGAAGACAAGCAGACTAAGGACATGGATTACTGGAACCATGACCTATAGTCTGGTGAGACCAAGATAAACTTATTTGGTTCAGATGGTGTCAAGCGTGTGTGGCGACAACCAGGTGAGGAGTACAAAGACAAGTGTGTCTTGCCTACAGTCAAGTGTTTTCTCTAGAAACGGCACCGGCGGCTGCTCCTTCAGAGCGTAATGCGCCAATGACGTAATCAACGCAGTATACAATAAATATCTCCTAAACGGTGCAAGTTTAGGAGATATTTACAGTACCTATAGGTAAGCCTTATTCTAGACTTACCTATAGGTACAAACATTAGAGGGAGGTTTACTTCCTCTTTAATGTGCCATTTAGTGTAGTAAAGCGGTTTACATAGTCAATAATGTTGCTAATTGAAAAGCAATTGACAATGCGGTTTTAACAATCTGCTTCTGACAAAGAACAGTACATGGAATAAAACCTTGGTGGGTATTCAGAATTTATAGCATATTGCAAACAAGAAAAAAAACACTTTTACAAATAAACACATTTCAAATCAATCTGGGAGTCCTATATTTAATGTGCTTCCTTTATATTATTTGTACATCTTCCAAAACCAGATTAGCATGAGTGTTTGCTGGAAGAGTACATCTTGTAATTTAAATTAACCTTGTGCTATTATTATGTTTTTATGCAACTGGAAATGATAAAGGTAATGTATTCAAGCATTCACAAAATGTTTCTTTTTCTTTAGTAAACTAGAATCACACAGGGCAGGTAATGCTCGAGTGGGGCACTGCATGCAGCATTACTGATAGTTGCATGGCAACAAGCGGACACTTCCATTGAGTGGCCATGGAGGTCCAAATGAATTAAAACCTTTTTTGCCTGGATACTACAGGCAACATTCAATCATCGCTAACTGCGGTTGACCATGGTTCATCAAAGCAGTGTAGTTATTAAAACCGCTTAAAATATGTAACGGTCCACTAGTAAAAAGAAGGGTGCAGATAATGCAATTAACTTGTAAATGATCTTGTTGCACCAAGCCACATAAACCTCTCTCTGCTGGCCAAACTATAAATCTTTATATTCAGTACCACAGCAAAATATGGCATTAGGTTTTCATGAACAGTGGCAGCCTCAGTATGCATTGCTTTACCTTGACAGTAATGCTATGACTGAAGTTGTTAACTAAATGTTTTAAATTTTTAAGAACATATAAGGCTTTTATTTGTTACACTATGCTGATAAATAATCTGCCATCTGTCATCATATAATATAGTCTAACTAATAAAAATATAATTTTTTTTAATGTTTAAAGGATTTTTTAAATTAATAAATATGTATTAACACGGAAATTGTATCTGCCAGTTGCAGTATTAAACAAAGGCATACTGCCATCTTCAGGTTGCAGTGGCATCTGCAGGCTGCTGAGTTTTTAAACAATCCTGCAATCTGAATGTGGTTACTAAGGATGAGCTCCAGCATGTTCGCACACTCCACGAGCAGAGCCCGCCAGGAAGTCGGCACAGCGCTTCACTAATCACAGGCAGTGAGACATTTTCCTGATGTGCGGCTGCAGAGATCGGGAAATGTCTCACTGCCTGTGATTAGCGCAGCATCGTGTCGACTTCCTGGTGGGCTCTGCATGTGGAGTGTGCGAACACGCCGGAGCTCATCCCTAGTGGTTACCATGATTTGCTATCACTGTACACATATGTTTGGGAACTATGGTAATTGGTTCCTGATTCCTAGATGAAAACCCAGAGCTCCCACAATCAGCATGGGGGTCAGATGTGAACTAGGAATCTGCCCAGTGTTGCCTTTTTTCTAATATAAGTGTTTGACATATGTACAAAATAAGCTAGCATTAGTAGTGCATCATGCAGTACATCATAGACAAATATAGTATAGGGCAATAGTCAGAGGGCAAAGAGGGGTGAAGTCTTAGGAAAGAAAGGGGAGGGTTGCCTAATCTGGGGTGGTGTTGTCCCTGACCTGTTAGGCTCATATGCAGTTGGATTCAACAATGGCATGCCACTTTGCAGTCTAGAATTAAAAAAATTTAGAATATTATTCAAGAGCCCAATGTTGTCGAAAGGTAGACTAGAGCATCAATGAGTAAGTAGTCAAGCAAGGTCAAAGTGATCATTCTAGGTGAAAGAGTAGATGTCCCCTAGGCAGACCAAGGGAAGAAAAAAGACAGAAATTGGAAGATAAGAAGAGAAAAATATAATAAAAAGGGGGAGGGCTGATGTGAGTAAAGGTGGGGAGGTGTGGTCTAAGGTACCAGGGAAGGGGTGTTGTGGTTTATGATTCAAGATGCTTGAAGAAACCCCATAATCCATTACTTTATGTGCTTGACTGGGGGGCATATAGCCCTATTTTAGTTCTCTAATAAAGGGTGTGTAGTTGCAAGTACATTTCTGTTAAATTGGATAGAAGGTCAATATCCAAGTAAGTGATCGCGACAGTGTCCAAGATGAACAAAACTTTTTGTTGGCATAACTTCAGTGTCATTTGGAGTAGTATCAGATTAAGAGCAGACAATTTGGAATAGTTTATTTTTAAACTGGATATGATCTGGAATTCCTCCAGAGTAGACCCTTTATTCGGTAAGATCATATGAGGGTGTGTGAGGAAAAATGCCAGTAGTTTGTACTCTTTGCCAGCTATGGAGACCAGGCCTTTTGCAACTTGCAGCTGATGGTACTCAGTATTGTCATTGTCAATTTTAGCTTTATCAATTCCTCAGTGGTCAAAACCGCAGTGTATGTGTGCCTTGCATATGCATAATTGTCTGGTGCTCAGATTTTTAAATTCAATTTTGGTGGTCTATTTAGGTTTATTTTCTCAATTTCAGTGTTTTCTTAACTGTTTGTTCTAATTTAAAGTATATTTTTTTCAATTTATTAAAATAATTTGTATACTTTTTGAGAATACTGTGGAAACCAGTTCTCTCATAATTTATATAATTACATTCCTAGTTCTTATCTTGAATAATAATGTTCTCACAGCATTGGGAACCATGGCTGAAAATGGTAAGGTAGACTGCCAATGCCTGGGGGTTAAGGTAAACAAAATGTTATCTCAAAATATGAATTTGATGGCAATGCTACAGTAATAACATTTTTGCATGCTGCCTAGTATCTTCTGTAAAACATTTAAATATATAATAAACTTGATATTTATTGCTAAACAGCAGCAAATTAGAAATAAAATACTTGTGTTGAGGCTGGTCACCTTTAAAAAAAAAGTGATCTTCAGAAGTTCAGAACACACAAAGCTCAAGCAGAAAGATATTCCTGATCTCTTCACTCCGTCTCTATCACTTCCTGTAACATGCCCAACTCTTCTCTTCCTGATATCTGCTGCACATGCTTCTGCGCATTTCTCTGGTGTCCAACCCAGTGTAAAGCTGGCCATACACCGTTTGAATGAAAATTGTCTCGCAGGCTCCTTTAACAAAAGTCAATTGAATGATTGACTTTTGTAAACCAATCTGGGCCAGCAGGGCCACCCATCCTGCTGTGGGTCCACACCCGTTCCCGCAGCAGCAACCACCTGTACAGAAAATGCAGGAGATGCGTGCAGGTGCCATTAATCCTAATGGCACCCACATGCAATTTAAATCGCTTCTTACCCTGGATACCACACTGCACTTTCGTGGGGGCTGCAATTTAAAAAATAGAGCAGGGACGTTTTCCCTGTGTTTTTAGGAGGCATGGCAGCCCATTCAAATTAAGGGGCTGCCGTGCCTGTGCAAAACACGGCTTGTAGAGCTGCAGAACTGTTAACCAGGGCTTAAACTTGACTTCTAAAACTAACCTTTAACCTATCCAAAACCCAAAGATGGCCATACATGGTTGGTTTGTTTTTTTTAATCACTAATGGGTTTAACGTAAAAGAACTAACAGATTCTTCTATCCACACAAACGAGGTGGAAGAAGGAATCTTCCCTGCTGGGACATGGTATTCTGACAGCGGTGTGTGATGGATTGGCTGCACCTGTTGATCGATCAAATGTTTTTAAACCATTCCCTTCAACAGAAGTTGATTAAATAATTAATTTCTGTCACGCAAAGGGAGGCTGGATTTCATAGTCAGCTCTAGAGAAAACACCCAATCTTAAAAGTTACCACTTGACCTAACCCTGGCAACTAAACTTTGCCCTCACCCCAACCTTACTCCTTAACCTGACATTTTCAGTGAAGACATTGGAGGTAAGATGTATCTAAACCCAAAAAAGAGTAATGTAACATAATGTAGCTGTAATCATAGGGGAGGTGTTCTTTAGTTTAGAAGTAACCTCTGTGAAATGAACCACCTCCCACCTAGCCTATAGTAATAAAATGGCCAAGCGGGAGCAATGTTATCCTGGGAGGACATCACATGACATTCTCCCATTGGCACTCAGTGGCGCGATCTGTGACCCGCTGTGTCCACCGGACATTATGCAATTGCCTTTCAGGTGTTTATTTATTTATTTTTTAATGCCGCAGTTTACTACCGCTTGAAGGCAGGCCATAGACGGTTTAAATCTCAGCCGGTTCAGCTCCCCCGTCTGGAGCAGACAATTGCTCATCAGGAGGGATTCCCCTGTCAGCACTGCCTGCGTTGATGGGGGAATTGTGCACATTTCTTTCCTGCAACCCATGTATGCAGGAAATAAATTCCCACAGTCTTTGGCCTGCCTAATGATAAATAATAAAAGGTAATGTGACCAATATTTCATGTTCTGAGAAGCACAGAGGCACGCTTAGTTATGGGTACACCCAACAAAAGCCCTGCATTAATTAATTAATATTGGAGGTTCTTCTAATTAGAAGGTAAAGGGAGGAATGAAAGGACCCAGAGGTTAGTAATACACCACTTCAATGTTTTAGCGGCGCAAGCCAAAGGTTTTGTGAATCTCTTCCACATACAAATCATTCTGATTCGGGTCAAGCCAGGTAAATTGATTTTTTTTTCCCTTTGATTCTTTTCTTTCCTGTTTATCATCGAAAAAAAAAAGGTCTGCTATAACTATAGTAAAATTGTTACTATTACAGGAAAGCTATATCTTTTTTCATAGTTACCATGGTAACATATTAAAAAATGGAATTGATAGCACAAATTTTATATGAGCTCGGTTGAACAATTGTTAGTCCCTGTAGGAAGTCAGCTACTCTCAGTTGTATCTATTCAACAATAAAATATTTCTGTTAACCTTTTTTTTTTAAATTCAGTGCAGCTTGACAGATATGTATTCAGTAAGTGATTTTGAACTAAGGGGAAAATATTTAAAAACAAAACGCATTTCATGAGCTTGCTTTAGGCAATAGCCAGTGCTTTTATTAGGTTACACTTATGGAAGAGAGTTTCAAATTTTTTAGGGGTCGTGACAAATGTATGCATATTTGTTTTCTACCACATGTGTGCAAGTCTGGCACGGGTATCTATTATAATTTATTGGATTCATATAGCTCCAAACATATTACAAATGGTTTTGCAGCCTGATCAGTACCTGTCCTTAAAGGCATGCCTCCCAACATGTTGAGATGGGAATGAGGGATACCTACTAGCAAACATATGTAGGCATAGGACACGCCCCCTGCTACACCCCTTAAAGGAGAATTAACAAAAAAAAAAGTTAATTAAATCAACAAGTTCTTTTTATTACCACTACGATTCCTTTATGTTTGATTTTAAAATTTACAAATGCAACCATTTAGAATTTGGATGTAAGTTTTAGCACTGGGAAACACTTTTTGAAAGATAAAAAGTGCATTTTATATTCAACTATATAGATCAGACCAAAATGAGGGACAGATGAGGAGGAAAGAGGGACAGAGGGACATTGCTCCAAATCAGGGACAGTCCCTCAAAATCAGGGACAGTTGGGAGCTATGCTTAAAGGTGTTTACTATTTAGCATCTATACTGTGATCAAATGCACTCATAATGGGCAGTTTGGTCAGACACCATTTAATTTGGCTTTACATATTTGAGAGGAAATCAGAGCACTCAGAGATAGGTTACTCCATGGTGACAGTAGGACTGGGAGATTACAAACTGACCTGCAATAAAAAAGTGCTATCAATTTAGCAACCGTGCTGCCCACGTAATTGTGTGTTCTGTGGGCAGAGCTCCTGCCACATTTCCCTGGTTTTTTCCCATGTCAAATGATTCACCTAAACTCAGTAGACTGTGGGAACAATGGAGGACAGACATACCTACTCTGCACATGAGTCTTGGTAGGACTGTCTTAAAAATGGTTCCAAAGTTGTAATAAGAGATAAAATGATTCAGATAAAATTCTGAAACAGGGTGTACTTCACCCCATAGAGGCTACATAGTATTTATCCCCAAACATCTTTTACTTGCCCACATTGCCTGATGAAACGTATGTACTTGCCAATGTTCTGGATGTGTTCACGGCTTTAGGTCAGAGGTCTTCGATACCATAAATTCTCACCTACAGCTGACCAAGCAGCCCTCCTGTTTTGGCGATTTCTACCTTCCTCACTTATTCACTTATTTTATTTATCGTTAAGCTAATAAGTGGGGTATGTAGAAATCACCAAAACAGCCTTAGCCTTGCTGGGTATACATGAGTATGTACTTCTGCCCCACCTCACAAAGCTACTGATTCCATACCTATTGTTTTATGCCAAGAAAAAAAATCTTTCTTCATTGGAAATCTCCCTTGCCACCTACAGTGTCCTCCTGGGAATCCTTCATTGACACTTTTGTACCAATGTATAAACCGACTTATCTAAGTAGGACATTTTCTGAAAATTGGCTTGGATGCCCTGGACGGGGCAGTAGAACCCAATCTTCCTCCCTAAGCCTCCCCACATCACTCCATTTTATCTTTCTCCCCCCTCACTCCTTTCCCTCTGCCCTCCCTCTCTTCTTGGCATTCCTCCTAGCCTTTATCTTGCTTTCAATAATTTCTTATAACATCTGTAAAGTATGTATGCTGGACCACGTTGGCAGCCATACTGTTGTTGTTTTTGTTCATTGTTCTGCATGCCATGTACGACAATAAATAAAATGTACACCTTTAAAAAAAAAAATCATTACACAGTGAATGATGGACTCTGTAGTGACACCCCCCCCCCCCCCCCCAAGGGGCAGGCCTATGGTGCTCTGTGTTTATAGTAAAGATTTCAGTCTTTGATGGACTTCATTCAATCCAGAAAACTGAGAAGAGGTACTGCGTGGGACAGCTCAAAATCAAAGTTGAGTTTTGCAGCATAAGCTTTCTTTTTAAGAACCTGGTGGGGCTCCATTTTATTTTTTGATGATAACACTGTCCCCAGATATGGTTCACCTTTTGAAGATGAGGTATTAACCAGTGGTGGCCGCTCCATACATGTGCCCGGCCCCTAATCTACATGCAGGGCGCGGACGCATTGATTTCAATGTTTTTATTTTTATTTTTTGAAGCACGTGGTTAGAGCCTGAGGCTCTAATTGGCTTTAAAAAAGGGTGGACTTGGGGCGCAGAGCACTGCGCCCTGAGCCCACAGAGTTGTGTGACAATAGCGAATAATTATTAGCTATTGTCTTCCTGTTACTCCTCTCGGTAAATCAGAAAGTGGGTCCTGAGACCCGGTTGGTCAGGTAGTCTTAGGACTCCCAGCCAATCGGGTCTCAGGCCCACTTCCTATTTGGCCAGGAGGAGAAGCAATGGCCCGGTGTCACGGGAAGCTGCAGCAGGTGGCAGGGCAGCTTCCATGAGCCCTACCCCGGATCACCAGCACCACCTCCTAAGTTAAGGACATGGAGGGCGACCGACCGGTACGCGCACAGGGGAGGGCTAGTGTGGCCGAGGGGGCCAGGGGCAGCTTCTCAGAGTCCGCACCACCTCTGATTCCCATGCATCTCCCACGGGGGTGGCAACTGTTGTGAGTGAGGGGAGCAGATTTGTCTGCCGCCCCCTCCAAAATATTGAGCACCAGCCACCACTGGTATTAACACTGCGTCTTGTCATGTAATGTGAGAGTCAAGGACCAGCGAGTACATTTATGTGTTTGTTAGGTACAGGAGTGGAGTTATTGCTGGGAGAAAATATAAAATAGCATTTACACTCCTATAAGTAGTGAATAAGAGGTAATCCTCTGCTCCCTGATTGTGGTATGCATGAGTCTGTGTCTGCAAGTGTTGTTGTACACTAAAGTAGAATTACTTATGTTATCTTGCTTAGCCCTTGTTAGAAACTTTTGCAGTGATATGTTTACTAATTCATTATATCGTGTAGAAATACCTGTGATAACAGAATTGTTCTGAAATTGAAGTAGGTGTGCAAAAACTGCCCGGTGTTTTGAAAGGGGTATGTTAGAAGGAAAAATAGAATGGCATATCTCTTAAAGTAGAACTAGGCAAAAAAAAATATTTGGGGATAGAGTAATAGAGGGTTATAACTCCTGTAAGGTTAATTAATGCCATTTTGTCCCATTGGGGAGATTTTAATTTACTTCCTGTCCCATAGCCAAAACAGGAAGTGAAAAGAAATCCCTGCAAATGAAGGGACTCTCTTGGGGACCCACAGGACACCATAACTAGGGTCCCCATTGGAAGATTTCCTATCTATTACCATTCTGGGGACAACCCAAAGTTTGGGATTTTCTTTACTTTCACTTTCAATGATAATGGTAAACAGGACAAATAGAGGGGGAATCTCCCTAACGGGGGCACAGACAGCGATAAAACTCTAACAGATGTTCTAATCCACCTCCTCTCTATCCGAAACTAAAAACAAATGTTTTGCCTTTAGTTACACTTTAAATGCTCAAGTACAGATATTTGCAGTTTGTCATCTACCAAGTGCCAGTATTTGGATTACCATGTATACATCACAGAACTTGGATTTAGATTTGGGGTCTTGTACATCAGTGTTTTCAAACTAATGAATTATTGGCCACATGTGGTTCCAATTTGCTGCTTGTCCATAGCATAATAACTAGTAACTATAAGGTGTGACTATTGATGGGCTCTGCATAGATGACACTACTGCCATTGCTGTGTTCAGATGGCATTTGTTTGCTTTATATGTTTAAAAATGGAAAACTATAAATAAACGCCTTTTTAAAAAAAAAAATATAAGGCTCCATTCACACTTGTGCGACTTGAGTTTTCTGTCTCCCTTATGCCCCGTACACACGGTCGGATATTCCGATGGAAAAAGTCAGATCAGATTATGTTGTCGGAAAATCCGATCGTGTGTGGGTTCTAGCGGACTTTTCAAAAATTTGAGAGCAGGACCTTAAATTTTCCGACAACAAAATCAGATCGGACTTTTTCCAATCTTGTGTATAGAATTCTGGAGCACAAAGTGCCACGCATGCTCAGAATAAATTTGGGGATGAAAGTTATTGGCTACTGGCCTCTTCTTAGTCCAGTCGTACGTGTTTTATGTCACCGCGTTCTGAACGTTCGGATTTTCCGCCAACTTTGTCCGACCGTGTGTGTGCAACACATATTTCGGACAAAATTAGTCGGAAATTATCGATGGATTTGGTGATCGGAATGTCTGACTGTGTGTACGGGGGCTTAGATTGTCACAAAAGAGATATTTGGGGGGCACACCCTAAAAAATGCATAAAGATGGTGCTGCCATAAGACCATACAACAGAACAAACATATTACAGCGCACACATACAAAACAAACATATTACAGCGCACACATGTGCACACTTACTGCGACAGTGGGCTTAAGCACCATATAGCAATATGGTGTGACCAAATCCCCATATTTTTTGATAATGTTTTTTGAAAATGTCTGTCTAGGTGCTTTTAAATAGCCTTGCTGGAGGTAAATGTCAGTTTTGCATGTGTGCGCTGTAATATGTTTGTTTTGTATGTGTGCGCTGTAATATGTTTGTTTTGTATGTGTGCGCTGTAATATGTTTGTTCTGTTAGATTGTCACAAATCCCCTCTAAAGCCCCATACACACGCGCGGATTATCCGAGGACCAGGTCCGTCGGATCATGTCCGTCGTACTTTGTCCGATGTTGGTTTTGCGTACACATGGTCAGACAAAGTTGTCGGAAAATCCGATCATTCTGAACGTGGTGACATTTGTTGCCTACGACGGGACTACGTAGAGGCTAGTAGCCAATAGCTTTGGTCTTGTAATGTGATCTGAGCATGCGTAGCACTTTGTCCGTCGGAATTTGCTCCACACGATCGGAATTGGTGTGTTCGGACTTTGTTGTCGAAAAATCTATCCAGCAGGAGATAGAACTTTGTCCGTCGGACAATCCGATGGAAACTGTCCGATGGTGCCTACACACGGTCGGAATTTCCGACAACATTGTCCGATAGGACAGAATCCATCGGAAAATCCGACCGTGTGTATGGGGCTTTAGGCAGTTCGCACTGATGCAACAATCGCTCCGACTTTGGAGCAGTTGTTGCATCATAAGTCAGAGCTCAGTTGGACCCCATTCTGTGCAATGGAACTGTTCTAATCGGTGCGACTTGAGTCGCTCCGACTTAGAAAAAGGTTCCTGCATTACTTTTGGTCCAAATTTGGCATGACTTGCATTGACTTCTGTTAAAGAAGTCGCATGCAAGTTGTGCTGAAGTCACGTTGGGGTCCGATTTCAAAGTCGTTCGACTTTGAAGTGGGGGGCAGTGTGAACCCGGGTTAAGCATAAAAACTCAGATTGAAGTCTCTTTATTTCTTTATAGTCATAAAGTCCTACCTGTCAAAATTGTTGATGGATTCTTGCTATCAAATACCTTTTATTTCTCAGTGCTCTCTACTGGCAGAGCTGAGTAACAGCCATGCCCCTCATCACATAACGAGTGTCCTCAGACAGACATATTGCAGAGAAGGGGAGGAGGTGTGTCTGACCAAGTCTGTTACATTTTTGAGTTACAAGAGTCCTGTGGTATCTATCAAACACACAGCCAGATTTAAACTCCCTGCAGAGCTAAAAGGAAACTGGAACTGACTGCAGGGGCGGACTGACAACTCATGGGGCCCCCGGGCAATAGGAGATTATGGGGCCACACAGTATACACACGCACAGTATACAATCACACAGTATACACAGACATGTTTCTATTGGCTGAGAATGTACTGGAGAGGTGGGACAGCTATAATCTCTGGATTTTTAGACCAAAAGGATGTCGGTAAGGGACATTTCCGAGACAGATGTAAAAAAAAAAACACAGATTTTTACATACTGTCCCTGGTTTTACTGAGGCTGGCAACCCTGATGGGGCCCCCTAGTGGCCCAGGGCCCTTGGGCAGTGCCCGAGTGGCCGAATGGTCAGTCCACCCCTGACTGACTCCATATATATTGTCGTTAATTCAAATGTGCTTTAAATACTGAATTTTTAACACTTAAAGTGTTTGTTACCCCCACACTTCATATTCCTGATATGTGCCTGCTGTACCATGTACAGTACTTGTATGAAAGAGTATCCTGTTCTCTTTGTATCCTTTATGTAAAATCCCTGGTGTTCCTGCCAGTCTCTCTGCTTTCCTATTAAAAACTGACCACGCATGAGAGCACATTGTGGTCAGTTATCCAGCTGTGCTTGGAACTAAGCCTGCTCGTCCTGACATGCCCTTCTGCACAGTCATTCACTGGGAAGCTCAGTGTGCTGCTGCTTCTTCTCCTACCCAGCTCCAACAGGGAATGTTATCCCTTGTGTGTTTACAATGTGTTTTTTTTATATCTGTACAAACATGTTTTGCATTTCATTTCAATTTTAAACTGAATGGGTCGATTTACAAGGCGATCGTTCACAATCACTTTATTATGGTCAAGGTAAAGAGAGGAAAACCTTCAACAATGTGCAAATAAAAATCCAACTTTAGGCTTTGTTCACACTTGTGCGGCACAGGAGCAAATGCAATATCATGTGATTACCCGCAGCACATAAAGACATGCAATGTTCTGGCAAGTACGCGGCCCTGCTATTCATTCTTAATGGCATCCCAATTGCACCAGCCAACGCTTGTGCTAACTGTACCAGAACACCTGATAACTTATTACCATGCTTTGTAGTGTAATTCATTTTTTTATTAAAAAGGTGCCCATTCTTCTTTTGACTAATTATTGCACAAAGGGCAGCCCATTGAAAAAAATGGGCTGCCCAAAACGTTAAAAAAAAAAAAAAACATGTGGGCACCACAGCACCTGCATAGGTGTTAACAGAGCCTAAGCTGCTAGTAGGGAAGTGAATACAGATGTAAGCAGACACTGGCAGGCCCTGACTGCCAGTTTGACAAGCCTGGCATTTGCCACAAGAGCAGCCATATCTAACAACATTAGCAAGCAAACTTAAAGTGATTGTAAACGATCACCTTGTAAAACAACCCATTCAGTTTAAAATAGAAATGCAGAATTCAGAAAACTTCCCCCTATATTATGGAGATGAGGAGAGTGTTCTGCAGTCTTGTTCTAAACGTGACAAGGCTGCTATTCTATAGAAACAATACTGTGAAGGATCACCAGGTAGAAATAAAGGAAACAAAGACTGCAAAAAGTAAACTAATGCACACTCTACATGGTAAGCTGCACTACGGTATATTATATTTTTGTTCTTGGTTTTTAGATACATTTTTAATGAGGTAGGGTGCACTTTTAAATGAACATCTGGAAGGCAAAACAGGTAAACAAAGAATAGATATAAATAAACATAATGTAATTAAAGTAAAAGAAATGTTAGTCTCTGGAAAGCTTCTTGCAGCAATTTGATTCCAGTGATCGTCAATATTCTAATTGGGTAGTGTCCTTTTAAAGCTGAACTCCAGGCACATATTAAAACAGAATTTAACCCGGTTATCTATTCATTAAAAAACATTTAGTACTTTTACATAGCGTTAGCATAATTGCCTGAATCTCCTGATATCAGCCTCCTGTATTCTTATGCACTGATGGACTCTGGGAGAGGAACGATCAGCACTCTAAATCATGGTGTTGTCAGTCTCAATTTGAACATTGTAGTGATTCTCCTTCAGGCCTGGTTCACACTTGTATGACAAACGCTCCGACATTAGGAGCTCATGTCGCATGACGTGTGAAAATCAATGTTTTCTTATGAGTGCCATCTTAACTGGTCCGACACAAGTCGGTCTGACTTTGAAAATGCTCCCTGCACTACTTTGGTGCGACTTTGATCCTAATTCAGCGCATTAAATATCACTGAAGTCGGATCACGGAAGTCTGAAGTCTGATCCAACTTTGGCATGTGACTTGTGCTCTGATCTTGAAGGGGAACCCCACGCCAAAAAAAAGAAAAAAAAAAAAAAACGACATGGGTTCCCCCTCCAAGAGCATACCAGGCCCTTCGGTCTGGTATGGATTTTAAGGGGAACCCCTACGCCAAAAAAACAACATGGGTCCCCCCCAAATCCATACCAGATCCTTATCCCAGCACGCAGCCCGGCAGGTCAGCAAAGGGGGTGGGGATGAGCAAGCGCTCCCCCTCCTGAAATGTACCAGGCCACATGCCCTCAACATGGGGGGGTGTGGGTGCTTTGGGCCAGGGAGGGCCTTGCGCCTCCCCACCCCAAAGCACCTTTGTTCCTATGTTGATGAGGACAAGAGCCTCTTCCCGACAACCCTGGTCGTTGGTTGTCGGGGACTGCGAGCGGGGGGCTTATCAAAATCTGGAAAGGGGCTCCCAGATCCCGACCCCCCACCCTATGTGAATGAGTATCGGGTACCCCTACCCATTCATCTAAAAAATTAGTGTCAAAAATAAAACACAGTACACAGGTTTTTAAAGTAATTTTTTAAGGCCTCCTCTGCTGATATCTTCTGCCTCTGCCGGTTCTTCTCCCCTCTCCGGGTCTTCTCCGCTGATGTCTTCTAACCCTCTCCGGTTCTTCTCCCTCTGTCCGGAGCTGCCTTAATAAATTACTTTAAAAACCTATGTACTGTGTTTTATTTTTGACACTTTTTTAGGTGAATGTGTAGGGGTACAATGTACCCGATACTCATTCATCATGGGTGGGGGGCCTGGATCTGGGATCCCCCTTGTTGAAGGGGGCTTCCAGATTCCGATAAGCCCCCCGCCCGCAGACCCCAACAACCATGGCCAGGGTTGTCGGGAAGAGGCCCTTGTTCTTATCAACATGGGGACAAGGTGCGAGCATGCAGACTGAAGGGCTGTTTATTTTTAAAATTTGGCATGGAGTTCCCCCTAAAGATTTATACCAGACACAAAGTGACTGCATTGTCGGGATCAAAGTCAGATCCCAGTTCATTGAAGTCAGGCGGATGTCGGACTTCAAGTCGCATGGCAAAGTCGGATCCACAGTCGTACGACTGTCGTGTTGTACTAGTGTGAACCCGGCCTCATTGTCCAATCACAAACTGATTGGAAGCTGATAACCACACTGTGTTGCCAACTGCAATGGAGAAAAGATCATCAACCACTAAAGTGATTGAACAGTAATTCTTTGGCAGATAAACAATCCACATACCGTATATGCACTTCAACTATGTATTTGGTTGTTCGTCTGGACTTCAGCTATATACAAGAAATTACAATTTGTAGACCTCCAGTTGCTTAGAAATGACATGTCCTAGCCACATCTGCCAATCTGAGAAGTACTGGCAAACCTTATAAGGCTTCAGGCTAAATAATGATTATCTAATGTTTATTTTATGTCCCCCAAACAAATTTCATTAATTTTCAAATGTTTTCTTTTTTAGGTGTTCTCCTTGTTTTGGCACAAGCGGATAAAAAAGTGTTTGCAGTTAAGGAACAGTATCCAACCTTACCATCTTACCAGATTCTGAAGGAAATTACTACAAATGCAGAAATGGTGACACCAGGTGTTATTTTCAATCCTGTTCGGAAATCTACAAGATCTGGCAATCGGCAGTCTGTGAAATCTTCAGACCCAGTGCCTCCACTTCGCAACAAAGCTGTTAAATACAATGCCAGGCTTACAACCACACCATTTTTCAATGTTCAGGGTGTTACGCATTCAGGAATTGTGCAGAAAGCATTTGGAAATATGACAGATGGGTTATTTGGGTCTACAGAAGCTTACCTCAAACCTGAGCTTTTTACAGGCTTTCCAATGAGGACTACAACTACGAATGACCATACTAGCACTATTCTTGCATTTCTTAAAGACTCTTTACTCCGTGCTGGTACTTTGCAAAGCCTTTCTTCTGAGAGTTCACCTACTCTTGCCAGTGAAATGTCAAAGAATACTGAACCAGTGTCTGTGCCTTTTAAAACTCCACATTATAAATTATGGGATGTGTTAAATCGCAATGGTTCCCTGTTCTCCATTAGACAAGGGAACAATGGAACTTCTCCAGACATTACAACAATGACTACACTACCAACATCTCTGCAGACTTCTATGGATTCTAAAAGCACCATATCTGATATTGAAAGCAGCAAGGAAACTGTCATCAAGCCTCATACAGTATCAGAACAAACTACCACATTAGACTTGACTGTGCCAACTGATGTCACCACCAAAAATGCCATAACTATGTCTACAACTGGATCCACAGCTACTGGGAATTTCCTCAACAGGCTGGTACCTGCTGGAACATGGAAACCTGGTACTCCTGGAAACATTTCACATGTAACAGAGGAGGGCAGTCAACCAGCACACCGAGAAACTATTTGCCTAAGCAAAGTGGATATTGCCTGGATATTCTTGGCTATTAGCGTACCAATATCATCATGTTGTAAGTATATTTATTTTTCTGCATTCCAGTGGCGGTATGTCCATAAGGGTGCATGGGCGCCGCCCCCTATCTCCAGCCACCAACTCTATCACCAATAGATGGATTCATGCATTGCATGAATCTATCCATGGCCGCTGCTGCCACCCCCTATTCAGGCGCCCGCCCCCTTTTCGGGCGCCAGTCGTCTGAATTACAGTGGTGGGGGGGTGTTTTTGAAGCACCTGATTAGAGACATAGGCTCTAATAGGCATCAAAAAAGGTAAACAGCGAGCACCATACCTGGTGCTCGCAGTTTACCCAGCTGTGTTAGAAAAGCAAATGAATATTCACTTTCCTAACACTGAACTGCCTCTCCACCAATCAGGTGCTCGGGTCTGTTACCCATCACCTGATTGGCTGAAACAACAGGCACTGTGATTGGATGCCTATCAGGCGTCCAATCATAGGAGAGGATGGGAGGATAGAACGGGAGAAGACATCGAGGACATGGAAGAGCATGGAGGAGCATGGAGGACAGGACACCGCCCGCCGCCATCACTCGCTGCCCCACAGAGACAGGGTAAGTGTTGGGCAGGCGGGGGGCACAGTGGCAGCATTTGATGGGCAAAATGGGAGCCTTTTATGGCACAGAAGTAGTATTTGATGGGCACAGTGGGAGCATTTGATGGAACAGTGGGAGCATTTGATGGGCACAGTGGCAGTATTTTATAGGCCCAGTGGCAGCTTTTGATGGCACAGGGGCAGCGTTTGATGGCACAGTGGCAGCATGGGCACAGTGGCAGCGTTTGATGGGTACAGTGGCAGCGTTTGATGGGTACAGTGGCAGCGTTTGGGTACAGTGGCGGCATTTGATGTGCACAGTGGCCGCATTTGATGTGGACAGTGGCGGCATTTGATGGCACAGTGGCTGCGTTTGATGGCACAGTGGCTGCGTTTGATGGCACAGTGGCTGCTTTGATGGGCACAGTGGCTGCGTTTGATGGGCACAGTGAGGCTGCAATTGATGTTTTGTTTTTTTCTGAATTTTTTCGTTTGTTTGCACCTCCCCAAATATTTTGAGCACCGGCCGCCACTGCTGCATTCTCATTTTAGGAATATGTTACCAGAAGCTTTAAATACAGCATTATTTACACACCAATAATCCCAATCTACTGAAAGAACATTTAGCTATAGATGAGGCATGCAAATCAATTTTTCTTAGAAAGGAAAAATTAAGGGAGGAATATGTCTTTGTTTTTTTCAATTGGAAGCTCTGTAGTTTTCAGAGGATGCTAGGAAGGCAAAATTGATTTAAGTACAATTGTTACAAATAGGAATATGTTACATGTGCTTCTATTAATTTTTACTTAAGTAATTATTTGGCAGCCACTGGCTGACTTTGAATAATCATATTGGGTTTGTTTCATGCTAACTTCAGCAAAAATCTGAATTAGGTTTAAATCATTCTTAGAGGAATGTTTGTTAAACTATCCCTTTGGACCCAACTGCTTCCATGTAGCGTAACAGAGAATAGTTTCCATCTGCCCAGCTGCTATTGCCGTGACTCATTGACATATTAGGGATCTTGAACTGTATTCGATACTGTTAGGTGTCCAAGCTTTGTCCAGCAGCCCTAAGACAATTATTCATGAAATTTGAGGGACATGCCTACTTTCACACTGAATAAGCTGTGGAATACTGTATGTAAAGGAGCATTGGTTGGTCACATTTATCTACCCAGTAAAAAATTGATAAATGCATGCATTAAAAAAAAAAGATGTGCATCAGATTATAATGAAATAATCATGGGGCAAATAATGAGGATCCATAGTAAAACTTTGATGGGACTACTTTGAAAAACAAAGGGCTACTGCTATTCATGTGGAGAAACAGACAACGCCCGAACAGATTCCCTGAGGAGACGAGCAGATGGTGCACTGACTTGTGGTGTCTTCCTAGCACCTGGACACAACATGGAGAAAGGACATGAGAAGCTGGCAACCGTAGAAATTTTATTATTGCAAGTGGAGTACAGAAAATACAGAATCTTGAACATTTTGGCTGTTAGCCATGTCATTTTTTTTTTTAAATCATACTTACCTACGTGGATGCAGCATCGATGTGATGCTGAATCTGTCCCCTGCTGTCTCTAAGGCTGAGAACTGAGCGATCAAACACCACTGATCGCTCAGTTCTGTCAGTCACCCACTGTCTACTCTGTCCCCTCTGCTGTACTTCTCTTTTAAGGCTAACAGCTGAAACGCGTAAGTTACTGTATTTTGTGTAGTCCACCTACAATAATAATATTTCTACATTCAGAAGAATGAGTTGCCGGCTTCACACCTCCTTTCTCCATGCTATTGCTATTTACTCTCTGCTAGACGCTACAGTGTTTGCTGCACACTGCGCTTTCATTTTACACACCATTCTATTCAAAATTAAAGGTGAAAGGAGAAACAGCAGACTGATAAAGGTATATCTTTGTCACTCTGCTCTCCATGTCTATCAGCATGATTCGATATAAACAAGGAGCACTGCAGCACAACCGATTTTCTCCGGGTGCTGCTTCTTCTTCTGCCATTTTGAGCTTTACATTAGAGGCACTGCAAAAGTCTGACGCCAAGTCAGACTCAGGCACTTACACTGCTTGAATTTAAAATATAGATTCACATAATTATGTATTAATGAATACAGTGTTGCATTATTGGTGTCTGTTATGTCTGCCTAGAGTTCAGCATTAACTTAAAATATTCTATAATATTTGCTCAAACATATGTATTATTATTACTGTTATTACTGGTGTGCAGTGACATAGCAAAATGCCATATCACACTTATTAACTGACCAATATGTTTCTAAAGAGAGGTTCCTAACTCCAGTCATTGTAAGGATCCGTAAAGAAAGAACCAGCTTGCAGCATTGTTTCCAGTTGATTACGGGGAATCAATTGGGGCATGAGTCATTCTGACAGATGAAGTTGTGCTCTTTGGAAAGGCACTTTGGAAATATACAGAGCTCTTGACCACAGATGAATGAAGCTAGGAAAGTCAGTAGAGAGAAAATGAATTCTTCTTTCTATGTAGCAGCAGTTGTGTTGTGAAGACTGCAATATGTATACAATGATTGTTAGGAAAAAAACAAGAGTGAGGACACAGTTGGAAGCTCCTGATTCAAAATAATAAAAAATCAATCATTTGATGTTGTAGCAGCGGACTGCTCTATGTGGTTTGGGGTACCAGCAAAGGACTCCGGACACAGACTCAAAAGGAAAACAAACTTTTTTATTCTCGCCGACGAGAGACACCCAACCCTGACTAATGCCAGGAAGTCACGTGCCCCTTCTATAGATATTGACAGCGTATTTATAATTACAATTTTGTCACATTTCCTTTTACTAAAAGTTAACTCTTCAACAATCCTTAAAACAACTTAAACATCCGTTTTGCCAAAGCACTTCATAAAGGTTTCCTGTAGCTTTGTGTTTTCTTCATTTACATATTTGACCTGTTTAACACATCTTAAAACTATATTCAGCAACATTTGTGATTTCTCACATCCTTGCACTAACTATCCAGCTTGCAGAATATCCTGTCCTGTGTTGGTGGGTGTCTAGAGACAGGTGTTCTTAAAGACTTGTTACATGTCAGAATTTCTTTGTGTGACCTTAGATATGTATATTATACGTCTGCTAGAATTCTCCATCTTTGTTACAATGTCCACCCTGTCCAAGCCCAGCCATCCTGTCCCCTCTGGGCCCCCCCAACACATGATCAGTGCCCTGATTACCTGTACAGGTCTCCCCTGCGAAGAGATGCCCCTGATCGGCTCTCCTCTCATCACACTCTTTCAGTGTGAGGCAAGGAGTGCCTATTACCGACTCTTTCGTGTTAACATGTGATCAGCTGTGATTGGACACAGCCAATTGCATAAGTAAAGATCCGTGGGCGCACGACAGAGGTGAGATTGTGGCAACATCATATTATGTCGTCCCAGAACGAGAGGGGATCCTGCCCACCGTCATTTGACTATACAGCGGGTGGGAGGTGGTTAAACGATAAGGTTACCTTTTAAAAAAATAATAAATGTTCATGTTTTTTACACTGCAGCCTATAAAGCATTGCACCCTTGGGTGCAATGCCAGGATCCTGCAGACTCTCAGTCAGTTGTCTGCCCATACCTCTGGTACAGGCAGAGAGTTACTGAACTACAGGAATAATCAATGAACTACGAGAGCCCTTGCAGTTCATTGAGAACTATAAGCTGTCTGCTTCAGGGGACGATGGTACTCGCAGTTTGTTCATTCACAGGAAACTGTGAATGAATGATGCAGCTGTGTGGGCAGAGCCCCACACAGCCATGCTGTTTTCAAAAAGTGACAGCGGGTGTGGGGAGAAGATCCCCCTGCCCACTGTCACAGAGCAGGGAAAACCGGGGGCAGGATGTGGGTGTATAGGAGCATGTTACATGTTACACCCTAAATATGGGAATAACAGGTAACATGCTACTAAAAGTAAACTTATGCTTTAACATGTTTTACTTTGGAATAAGCTTAGTGGTCATCATGGCTCAGGTCTTGGGAGAACTGAAATATCTGTAAAACTTTGCATAACACCGAAACCATGTAAAAATTCCTAGTAAACTTTTAGCATTTATAGTACATTTTCTACAGCTAAACCCAGCCTTGCACTCATTAATACATAATTACATGTATTTTGAGTGCAAACAGTGTAAGTCCTCAAATTTGACCTGGTATCGCCATCCTGTGATCGCTGTACAGCAGGGCTGGAGTTTGAGAGGAAGAAGCAATACAATAAGTCAATCAGTTCATGTGCAGATAAAAACTAAGCTAAAAGGGAGAGAAAGCAGAGTGACAAAATAGATGAGCTTATCACTGTGCAGCGTCTTCTTTCACTGTCCAGTCAGGGTCCAGTCAGGGTCCTGGACAACCTGAGTTTAAAGAAAGTGAGTTGATGCTGACCATCAGACTGAGGATATCTAATGGCAGAAGAAAGGACTGCAGGAGACATTTCTAGATTGAAGCTGGAACCTGCATCAAAAACTTGTTTTTTTTTATTTTAGCTTTAAATGGGCTATTAATTTGCATCTCATTTTTGCCTGGAGTCCTGCTTTAAAGCCCAACTCCACCTTTTAAACATTATTAAAAAAAAAGCAGCCCAGGCTGCAATACTCACCGTCAAAAAGTCGATCTGGCTGTTAACCCTTTTCACCCGCATGTTGGTATACTTGTCAACTAATCTGTCAGCTTACTGGTCCATAAGCACCAGAAAGTAAAAGACTTGACATGTTGGGTATCTATTTACTCGACGCTCTAAAATAAATTTTAGTATATGAAATTATGCTGCATGGAGAGTCCACACTCACAACCGTACATGACAGTTTCCCATTCGTAATACTGTGCTTTCAGAAAACATATAATTTTTTAGGGGTTTATTTAACCACTTCAATACCAGACACTTAGACACCTTCCCGCCCAAGCCAATTTTCAGCTTTCAGCGATGTCGCAATTTGAATGACAATTGCGGTCATGCTACTCTGTACCCAAACAAATTTTTTATCATTTTGTTCCAACAAATAGAGCTTTCTTTTGGTGGTATTTGATCACCTCTGCGATTTTTATTTTTTGCGCAACAAACAAAAAAAGACCGAAAATTTTGCAAAAAAAACAAGTTTTTCTTTGTCACTGTTAATTTTTTTTGTAAATAAGTGCGTTTTCTTCTTTAATGACGGGCACTGATAAGGCGGCACTAATGGGCACTGATAAGGCGGCACTGATGGGCACCGATGAGGTGGCACCAATTAGGGGGCACCGATGAGGTGGCACTGATGATGGGCACTGAAAGGCGGCACTGATGGGCACTGATAGGTGGCACTGATGGGCATTGATAGGTGGCACTGGTATGCGGCACTGATGGGCACTCAGGTGGCACTGATGGGCACTCATAGGCGGCACTGACGGGCACTCATAGGCGGCACTGACGGGCACTCATAGGCGGCACTGATGCACACATATAGGTGGCACTGATAGGTGGCATGGATGGGCACTGATAGGTGGGCATGGGTGGGCACGGATGGGCACTGATAGGTGGCACTGATGGACGCTGATGAGTGGCACTGATGACACTGATGGGTGGCATTGCTGGGCATCCCTTTTTGCATCCCTTTCTTTAACGTTTTTTTTTTATTAAATATGATGTGCCAATCAGTGCCCATCTGTGGGCACTGATTGGCATATTTTTGGCATTTTTTTTAACATGTGGATGGCCATGGGGGATGTACCTGGCCATCCACATGCTGGGGGCTTCCCTGGTGGTATTGGGGGCTTCCCTGGTGGTCCTGGGGGCTTCCCTGGTGGTCTAGTGTGGGCATCTGAGGGGGGGCTGCGCTGATAAACAATCAGCGCATACCCCCCCTGTCAGGAGAGCCGCCGATCGGCTCTCCTCTACTCGCGTCTATCAGACGCGAGTGAGGAAAAGCCGATCAACGGCTCTTCCTGTGTACATCGTGATCAGCCGTGACGAATGTGCATTTGCCATTTTAACTTGTACGGGAAAAAGCAAACACTGTTCTGGCAGTGAAAGGGTTAAAGGGTCGATCTACCCATTCTAGTGTTGCATGCAGTGGCGGCTGGTGACGTTTTATGGGGGGGCGCCAGACCCCATCCTTCCTTTTTGACCCCTCCCACTTGGTGAAAATGGGTTTCAGCAAAATAGTGGGCGTGGCTCTAAGGTGGTGTGGTTAGCATCTGAGATGAACGAGGGATGGAGGGAGAGGGAGGGAGAGAGAGAGGGACAGCAGGCCCAGATCCTACACAACAATAGAAATATGTGTATTCTTGAAAGTTTAACAGTCAGCAGATAAAGATATTCCAAACACCTGGTGTTAGCACTTCAATCATCCCGGCACCATGGTTGTTATGGTGTCAGGATGATTGAAGCGCATTATTTCTATTATTACATTGTAATATAAAATGAAATAATTAAACTCACCATAATGCAGAATCAGTGGGATCCCTGAGCGTGTCACTAGCCACGTCGCCTGCCACCAGATGCCATCAGGTATCCCCAGCAGGGCCGGTGCTACCACTAGGCAAACTAGGCAGCCGCCTAGGGCGCACTGCTGCCTAGGGGCGCCCGGCCACTGGTTTCCCTCTGCGTCTGCATGCTCTGCAAGCTGCAGAATACAACTAAGTCTGACCGGTAGTGTAATTAGAAGCGCAGCACTGGAGCCAGCGCTAGAGGAAGCAGAGCCAATGCTTTCTGTATAGCGCCGCCTTCTGTCACATGGACAGTGTAAAGGGGGTGGAGCCAATGGTGGTGAAAAAATTGGTTTTTGCCTAGAGTGTCAAAAACCCTTGCACCACCCCTGATCCCCAGCGAAGTCCGTCCTTACATCAGATGGCCCCAGTGGAGTCCGTCCTTACATCAGGTGCCCCCAGTGGAGTCCCTCCTTACATGCAGCCTGTGTCCCATCAAATGCAGCCTGTGTCCCATCAAATGCAGCCTTTGTCTCATCAAATGCAGCCTGTGTCCCACCAAATGCAGCCTGTGTCCCACCAAATGCAGCCTGTGTCACGCCAAATGCAGCCTGTGTCACGCCAAATGTGGCCTGTGTCCCATCAAATGCAGCCTGCCTGTTTCCCACCAAATGCAGCCTGCCCGTGTCCCAAATGCAGCCTGCGTCTCACCAAATGCAGCCTGTGTCCCACCAAATGCAGCCTGTGTCCCACCAAATGCAGCCTGCCTTTCCCCCACCATATGCAGCCTGCCTATGTCCCACCAAATGCAGCCTCTCTGTGTTCCACCAAATGCAGCCTGCCTGTGTCCCACTAAAGGCAGCCTGCCTGTGTCCCACCAAATGCAGCCTTTGTCCCACCAAATGGAGCCTGTGTCCCACCAAATGCAGCCTGTGTCCCACCAAATCCCCCCTGCCTGTGTCCCAAATGCAGCCTGTGTCACATAAAATGCAGCCAGTGTCCCACCAAATGCAGCCTGTGTCACATCATATTGCATATTGCATCATATTGCATAGACGTGGCGCTTCCCATAGTGCACTGTGTCCGGCGTCCGAACACAGTGCACTTAAGAAACTTTTTTTGTATTTTTTTTTTAAAGGGCCAGTTTTAAACAAAAACATTTTTTTGTCACTGACTGGAGGGGGGGGGGGGGGGCGGCGCCCGTGCGCCCCCTATGGACGGGGCCGCCACTGGTTGCATGTGTGCTGGTTTCTCCTAGTTCTGAGAACGTGCTCTCAATGACAGCTTCTGATTTCACCTAATAATTGGGAACCACTCTGATTTCCTAGTCACGTGATTACTATGACAGCCAGGCATAGTGATGATCACATGTTTTTTTTCACAAAAACAAACCCACTGGCTCAGCTGTCCTGGAACCCCACAAAATTACTACTTGCTGCAGCTGGTAAAGTGAAAGACAGAAAAAAATAAGAGTGCTTTCACACTGAAAATGCCGTCCGTTAGCGCTAAAGCCAGACGCTTTTCGTCCACTAGCCATTTTGCATCGCTTTCAAACCACTTTTAAGGTGCTTTGAGAGCGCTGCCCAGTCATTCCAATGGACGGGTGTTTTGGTAGCGCTAATTACAACGCTCCAAACCAGATTCGTAACGTCTAGCAAGCGCACCGCCCCAGTGTGAAAAGACTCACTGGTATGAATGGGAAGCGGTTTTCAGGTGCTTTGCAGAGGTTATTTCTAGCGCTAAAGCGCCTGAAAACCGCCCCAGTAGGAAAGAGGTCCTAATGTATGAGTTAAAACAAGAAAAAAAACAATCAGTTAGTGAGTGTAAAATGCTTTTTTGGAAACATTTTTGTCCATTTAACAGTTTATAACATTTACTGTGTACAGAATGTAAACTTATTAGAACAGTGTACTGTACTAAATAAAAAATCTTCTATTTCCTTTAAAACAATGTAAACATGAAATGATCAAAAAATGTGTTATTAAATAGTCTACTAAAATGTAGCAAGCATTTTTATAAAGGCTCAAGCATTATAGAGCCTGCAAACTAAAGAATCTTTGCTGCCACCTACTGGGCATTATATTTATTACTGCATATACAATAAATGTCCAGTACTGTAGATTTTAAGAGACTCGCAGGACACAGCTAAACATTATCAAGACATACTGGGGGGGTTTACTTAAACTGGAGCACTCTGAATTAGGTGCAGCTGTGCATGGTAGCCAATCACCTTCTAACTTCAGCTTGTTCAATTAAAGTGTTACTAAACCCAGGACTCTGCATTCACTATATCTGGTCTCCCACAGTACATGGAAATGCGATAGTTTTAGGCTGGGTTCACACTATTGTGAATTGGATGCGGGATCACCGCATCCAATTTGCATCAGCAGGAGAATGTGACCGCCTCTCTATGGAACCGGTTCACATATCTCAGTTCCCCAGTGCGAATTTGCACAGGAGTCCTGTGCGTCTTTTGGTCTGTTTCAGGTCCGAATTCAGCCCAAAATTTGGGTTGAAATCTGACCTGAAATGGTGAACCAGGACGCACGGGACTCCTGCTGTGAGCCGCATCTGCATGCAGTGTAAACCGAGCCTGAGTAAATATAAACTGCTAAATACTTTTTTTCATCAGCAGTATATAGCAGTCTTGTGACTTTTAGCAGTGTCTGGTTAAAGCTTCTAGGAGGAGTTTTCATTCTGCACTAACTGTCTTCTAAGCCTGAAGGACCCCTGACCCCTGTCTGGACAGTGCTGATTGGCCCTGTGCTGATCACATGCACTCTCCCAAGAAAAAAATTATCTCTCTAGCAATACACACAAAACTGAGCATGTGCAGCTTGTCCCCCTAGCCTCTGTCTTATCAGGAGATGGATTGGGGACAATTGAAGAAGTGGAGGATCAGAGAAGGCACGATCAAACAGCCTTTTTACACAATGCAGAGGATTAACCCCCTTAGGTTCCACCGTGAGTATAACAAGCATGCGTTACTGCATATACACACTGATTTTACTGTTGTGGGTTCAGTTACACTTTAAGCTTTGACCATAAAACCTGGAAACTGATTGATTTGTATGCAGAGCTGAACCAGATTAAAACATTCCAGTTTTAGTAATCCCTGCACTGTCTTGTAGGTATACAAACATAGATATAAAAATAAATTGTATAGCTTACTTTAATTCACTTGTTCCTTGCTTTCACCAGGTAAAAATACATTTGCATTCATCCTGTAAGGTTGACACACATATCCTCTACTACGCAATTCATTACAAATACTTTACAATATGATTATGAGACTTTCTCTGTTTATGAATGAGCATGTAAGGGGGGTAGACTCTGTCACATCCTCCATGTTTCCCTCACTCGTTGGGAGCCAAGCAAGGTTACATAGGAGGTTTCCCCTTGGGGTGGGTTCTTGGAATACGCCAGGCATTGAACAGGGTCACTAACCTTTGCACAGGGTAATGCTTTGCCCAAGGGCGTGCTCACCAAAGCCGGAGGACCAGGCAGGAGCTGCGGTCAGGTGAACAGTGAAACATTTCCTAACTCCATGATGAGGCACATGTGTGCAGTACCGGGATGCGGAGTTCCTCCTTGCTTCCTTGTTCCATGTTCCACACACTTGTACTAATATCCAAAAGACAGGTAACACTGCTCCAGGTTGGAACTCAATCCACATACAGGAATCTCTGTAGGGGTTGCTCACCAGTGGCCGCCCGTCCATGGAGGCCGCACAGCGCCGCCCCCCCTTCCATGTCTCCGGCCCCCTGATCTACATATCAGGGCGCCGGACTATGGATTCCAATGGGGGTGGGGGGGTTTTAGGCACCTGATAAGAGCCAGAGGCTCTATTAGGCTTCAAAAAAGGG
The DNA here is from genome assembly GCA_028564925.1 of Lithobates sylvaticus. NCBI lineage: Eukaryota > Metazoa > Chordata > Amphibia > Anura > Ranidae > Lithobates > Lithobates sylvaticus. The sequence continues at coordinate 384,973,344 of CM053030.1, forward strand.
TGGGCTCAGGGCGCAGAGCACTCAGTTGTGTGACGATAGCAAATTTGTTTTCGTTATTTTCACACAAAAGTTCCTCCCCGCCAATCAGGAGGCAGGTCGTGAGACCTGTTTCCCGATTGGCCAAAGCGTCAGGCGATTCTATTGGTTGTCTAGTGCTTAGGAGGAACAGAGAGGAGACACATGGCGGAGGAAGCCGTAGCAGGAGCGGACACCGGAGCCGCTGTCCGCACCCCGGGAGAGGAGGAGAGGACACCACAGCCTGCCAGCCCCAGATCAGGTAGGTGCCTGACCGCCGGCCGACTGGAGGAGGGGGGTGGGGGGGTTGTCAGTCCAGTGCCGCAGCCTCATAGGGGAAGGGGGGGTGTCAGTGCCGCGCTGCTGGCTGCCTAGAGGAGGGGGTGCTTGTTTGCCACCCCCCAAAAGAAAAACTCACCGGCCGCCACTGGTGCTCACCCCAGCTCGCCACCGTCACACAGAAAAGTATAAATAGTTGGCCACACACCACTGTTGTAGAGATGTTCACCTTTATTCCAAATATCAAACGGGGACAGAACAAGAAATCCCGAGTCTGCAATTGTTAACGTGTGTCCAATTCTTTTGCACCGTGTGGAAAGCACAGGATTGGCATGTAGCTGGGGAATACGGACATTTATATTAAGTGAATTAATGACATTAGCTGCATTCTTATGTATTCTGAATATAATTGGCTTCTCTTTAAAAAAAATCCCTTTAGATTCTCTCTGGAATATGGCTTTCTCCCTGTTGTTAAATATTATTAATTCCCCAGTGTATATTATAGTTTATTCCACTTTATAATCATTATTTCTTCGTTTGGAAAAGATCAGTTATTCCTTTGTGTAAAATTTAATTTACTTTTCCTAGCAGAGCATCATTAATTGCAAAATGTGCAATATAATCTCCTTACTACTTTCTGAACATTATTAATTATTCATTTTATTTATTACTCGTGTGGTAAATGTTTTTCTGGTAAGCAAATTTATAAAATGTATCCTGTAGCACTAAAGCAGAACTCAACTGTTGCATAAATCCCCTCCTCCCTCTCCTCTTTTGCACCGCCATATTACAAGATGTGTCTGGATGTGTTACGGGGATCTTCCAGGTTATTGGAAACTGGCAAAGAACCTTGGCGCATCTGCATGTTGCTATAGATTTCTGCACATGCACACAAACGATGGCAGCTTCTGGCAGATGGGCACTAAACTGCTGGTGGCATTCATACGTGTGCACAGAGATCCGCTGCATGTGTGCAGATGTGTCGCACATTTGAGGCTTGGTAACACACTGCCTCCTGGGATAGGCCAGAAACTATGAGGTGCTACCTTGCAGCCCAAAAATGAACAGAAAGGCAAACATTACTTTTATATCATTTGTGTAAGAGGGAGGGACAAAATAAGAAAATGTTGCTTTAGTGAGCTAATTTGCACTTTAAGTTCATTAAGTTGCTTATGTCAAAATCTAAAGGCTCTCAAAATTTAACAAAACCAAATGTAGGGAACGGCTGTAATACAATAACCACTGACCAGCTCAATCTATGATCCTAGGTCAGTGATGTTGAACCTTTTTGAGCCCGAGTGCCCAAACTGCAACACAAAACAAACTTCTTTACTTCAAAGTGCCAACACTGCAATTAGCGAGAGAGGGGGGGCTGAGAGAGAGGGCGAAAATGAGAGAGAGAGAGGAGATGTGTGTGTGTGAGAGTGAGAGAGAGAGAGAGAGAGAGAGAGAGAGGGTGTGAGAGAGAGGGAGAATGAGAGAGGGGGCTGAGAGAGAGAGGGAGAATGAGAGAGGGGGGCTGAGAGAGAGAGGGAGAATGAGAGAGAGAGAGGGGATGTGTGTGAGAGAGAGAGAGAGAGCGAGGGGGAGTGTGAAAGAGAGGGAGAATGAGAGAGAGGGGGGGCTGAGAGAGAGAGGGAGAATGAGAGAGGGGGGCTGAGAGAGAGAGAGAGGATAGGTGTGAGAGAGAGAGGGGGGGTGAGAGAGAGGGGATTAAAAGAGAGAGGGGGTGGTTAAGAGAGAGAGGGGGTTGTGAAAGAGAGAGAGGGAGTGTGAGAGAGAGAGAGGTGTGAAAGAGAGAGGGGTGTGTGTGAGAGAGAGAAGGTGGTGTGTGAGAGAGAGGGGGTTGAGAGAGAGGGTGGTGTGAGAGAGAGGGGTGTGGGAGAGATGCTGAGAGAGAGGGGGGCTGAGAGAGGGGGGAACAGAGAGAGGGGCAGAGAGAGAGGGAGGGGAATGAGAGAGGGAGGTGTGAGAGAGAGAGAAGGGGACAAAGAGAGGGGTGTGAGAGAGAGAGAAAGAGACTGACAGAGAGGTGGGACAGAGAGAGAGGGGAACAAAGAGGGGTGCTGAGAGAGAGAGTGAGGGGGAGATGAGAGAGAGAGACCCCTACCTCTGTCCCTATCTGCAGTCCCTGCTCTGCCCCCCTGCCCTAGTCTTTGTCTGCAGGTAGTCTATGTATAATTGTGCCCGGTACCTTCCATGCCAGTCTCTGTCCTTGATCCGGTGGAGCTCTCTGCTCTGTTCAATCCAGGGGCTCCCTCACAGCCTGCGCCTCCCACCTGTCCTCGTCTTCTGGGCCCCCAGTCAGCCTGTTCTCCAGGCCCTACTGTTGAAGAGGTGGTTTGAGGAGTCCAGGCTCCGGAAGACGCCAAGGATGCTGCGCCCCCTGCTCACCTCTTCGGCCGCCGAGACAGTGAAGCTCTTCTCTCCCTCCCGGGCCTGTTCACCTTCGCTGCAGAGGCTGCGGGCCACCCACTCACTTGTGCAGAGAACCTGGACTCTCTCCCGTGCCCACAGAGATGGCTCTGTGTACCAGCTGTGGCACATGTGCCATAGGTTTGCCATCACTGTCCTAGGCAGTGGCGGTGCGTCCATAAGGGTGCACGGGCACTGCCCCCTCTCTCCAGCCACCCCTTTTATGACCAATGGATAGATTCATGCCATAGGATGCATTAAGGTGAAAAAACACGAAGGTTTACAACCCCCTTTAAGTCTTATGTTATTACTAATACAGCTAGCCCTTTGAGGGCAACCATAATGCTGATGCGGGCCACAATTAAATTGTGTTTGACACCCCTGCACTAAAGCCTCTGTACTAACAATCTGACATTAGTGCAGTGATCTCCCCTGCTGAGCTATTGTGTTCTGACAGGGAGACAGACCCCCGCCAGTACACTTCAGTCAGCGCTCTCTGTCATTGGCTCAGCTGCTGGAACTGCTGGCTTCTGTTGGACCGGCTGACATACACATGGGTCGAATGTAAATAAACTGGCCGATGTCGCCTGACATCCTGCCCACGTGTACTAGGCTTGAACTAGGCTAGGCTTGCAAGTAGTTGCGATGATATACAGTTATGTACAGTTTTACTAACAAATGGCAAAGTTGCAAAATTGGGTTTGGCCGTTAAGGTTTGTTTTGACCTTGACCATAAAGGGGTTAAAGGTTGTGGCAATAATGATATTTATAATTTCATTGGTGCTCTTTTCAACATAGTAGCGATAAGGTGTAACTGCACTTTGGAGTTCATGTTCCATACTCCATACCAAGTGTACTGCACATGCACAGACCTGACACGGGAGACTTTTAAAAGCAGCTCAGCAGCTTTTGGACAACATTTCTCCCACAAATTTTTGCAAGCACCTCAGTGTGATACCGATCAACTTTTGTACAACCAGGGCTCAAAATTTCAAGTCCTGAGCTACTAGCCAGGCCTTAAGGGTTACTCGCCACCAGTTGCCCCTGCCCAACCCCTACCCTGCCCCGCCCCTAAACCCGCCCTCATAAATTATCTCATTAAATTACACCTTTAATGTTTTATGCAATTAAGTTATAAAAATATTAACAACCTTAATGTTAATGCAGCCTGTGTCCCCCCCATGTGCAGCCTGTGCCCCCCCATGTGCAGCCTGTGCCCCCCCCATGTGCAGCCTGTGCCCCCCCCATGTGCAGCCTGTGCCCCCCCCATGTGCAGCCTGTGTCCCCCCCATGTGCAGCCTGTGTCCCCCCCCCAATGTGCAGCCAGTGTCCCCCCCCCATGTGCAGCCAGTGTCCCCCCCATGTGCAGCCAGTGTCCCCCCCATGTGCAGCCAGTGCCCCCCCCATTTGCAGCCAGTGTCCCCCCCATTTGCAGCCAGTGTCCCCCCCATGTGCAGCCAGTGTCCCCCCCCCATGTGCAGCCAGTGCCCCCCCCCCATTTGCAGCCTGTGTCCCCCCCCCCTTTTGCAGCCTGTGTCCCCTCCCCATTTGCAGCCTGTGTCCCCCCCCCCATTTGCAGCCTGTGTCCCCCCCCATTTGCAGCCTGTGTCCCCCCCCCATTTGCAGCCTGTGCCCCCCCCCCATGTGCAGCCTGTGTCCCCCCCATGCAGCCTGTGTCCCCCCCCATGTGCAGCCTGTGCCCCCCCATGTGCAGCCTGTGTCCCCCATGTGCTGCCTACCTGTGGAGGAGAAGAGAGCACTTTCGTTTCATAAGCTGTGTGTTCCCCCGCGGCGCGCCGTCACATAAGCCCCTCCCCTTGTCCGGGGAACTTTGATACATGTCACCCGTCCTAGGATTGGACGGGTGATCTGTCTATCAAAGTCCCGGAAAAGGGGAGGAGCTTATGTGACGGCGCACGGCGGGGGAACACACAGCTTATGAAACGAAAGCTGTGATGTTCCCTGCTGTGATCTCCCAGTGGCAGCTCTCCTCTCTTCTCCTCGCCAGCCCTCAAAAATCACTCGCAAAATGCGAGTGTGCAAGTGTCATTTTTGAGGGCTGGTACAACCATCCTGTCAGGTTTTTCCCAATCGATCAGTATAGCTGGCAGCATTGATCAGTATATTCTGATGGTGGAGAAGTGTCACCCCTGTCAGAATACAATAACTCAGAGGGAGTGTGTGGATGGGGGAATCAGGTCATTTTTTTTTTCGATTCAACCTGCTGGTTGAACATAAAAATAAAAAATGTATGGGCTACCTAAGCCTCGTGCATTTACGAAAGCTTTATTCCTTTTGTCATCCAAAACAATCTTTATTATGGGTAGCAGATGACAGGTGCTCACATTGCGGGTTCTATGTACCATAATATAGGAAAAAAGGCTGCGCTGAAAACAAATAAAATAAAAAAATATGCAATAAATACGTTCAATTATCCCATCCACATTGTGTTGTGCTGGGAAAAAATTATTTTTTTTTTTTTCCAAACTATCTTTATCTGAAAAAATTAGAAATACTTATTCACCCTCTCTTATCCACCACTCTGTGATACGTTGAAAATTGTTGGGTGTGACAAACCATAAAAATAATACAATAATTCAAACTCTGGTAGTATTTCACAGTGAATTGAGATCTATTAAGGTGTCATAAAGAACAATAAAAGTCCAAAATTAGAGAAGATGACATTTGCACGGAGAAAACCAGTTCATGCAAGGAAAAGTCCACCACAAGATTCAAACTATATTAGTGGTAATTCCCATCTGGGACATCCAACACGCACTGAAAGGATGGTGAGATAGCAAAAATCAGAGATCCTCCACCAAATGGTAAAATTAGCCGCTTACCAGCTAGTCTGGTCCCTGTATTAGAGAGACCAGATGGGCGTATGGCATATACCCCTGCCTGGGTCTTTATCCTGGCTTCTCAGGGACACAATCGTCAGGTTGTTCTTATGGAAAATGATCTTTTGTACGGGATCCCTTAGTTTTCACTCAATAAGGGTTAAATGCCATGCAAAAGAAAGGGACACCATAGCGCAATACAGTTTCACCTTTTTAATTTAAAATTCTCTAAAAAGTAACAAACTCACATTTTAAAAGCAATAACAGAGCGGTTGTTTTAAATCTTTTCGAGCCGGCCGGCTCTCTTACTTTTCTCACTGCCCGTCGCTTCCTGGAATGGACGGGAGAAGGAGGTGACGTCAGCACGCCGCTCACCCTACGTCGTTTCGTCAAAATGTGACGTCTTCCTGGGGCACAGGTAAGCCAGTGACTAGGGTACAGTGTTGCCAACCGTCAGTATTTTTACTGCCCGCCAGTAAAAAACGGGCACTTTTCTCCTGCCAGTAAATTCCAGTAATGCCGCGTACACACGGTCGGAATTCTCGTCGGAAAAAGCTCTGATGGTTTTCCCGTCGGAACTCTGACGGAATTTCGCTCAAACTGTCTTGCCTACACATGGTCACACCAAATTCCGACGGTCAATAACACCACGGCATAAAACACGTTTGACTGCACTATAAAAGGGAAGTTTAATGCTTCTGAGCATGCGTCAAATTGTTTCCGAGCATGCGTCTGAATTTTGCGTGTCGGAATTGCATACACACGATCGGAAAATCCGATATAAAGGTTTTCCGCCGGAAAAATTAAGAACAGGTTCTCAATCCAAAGTCCGTCGGAAATTCTGACAGAAAAAGACGGATGGGCATACACACGGTCGGAAAATCAGATGAAAAGCTCCAATCGGACTGTTTCCATCAGAAATTCCGACCGTGTGTACGCGGCATAAGAGGAAAAGTTTGCCAGTAAAAAATATGGCTGTGACGATTGGCTCGGAACTGGGCATGCGCAACTCGGGTCCAGAGCCAAAGTGTCTGCTACAGTGTGTTCGGACGGTACCGGTGGGGGGCTGGTCTGGCAGAGGCGGCGCCTGAGCATTTTGTGTGATGTCATGGTGTAAGGGAGCCGAGACAATCGGCCAGAGCCTTGTGTGCGGGTCTGCGGGACGGGAGCAAGGCAAGCCAGGAGAGGGACTGTCAGTGCTGTTTAGACTGGAGGGGACTGAAGGGACCACCTGGCATGGAGAGAGACTGTCACTTTGACTCAGGTGGGGACGCGTTTTGTCGGAGATCTGTGCTGCTGCACACTGCTGTCAGTGTCACTATGAGAGTCAATTTCATGTGTGTGTGCCGCCCATTCAAATTTCCTGTCCCTGAGCCACTTACTATATTGAAAATAAAATAAGAAATATGCTTTTTGCCTGAATAGCTTACCTTAAATCACATTGTTAATTGCATATTATACTTATTTGTAGCCCAAATACTGAAATTTGCACTTAAAACTGTAAATTTGTAACTTTTGGAAATGCCAGTAAAAACGTGGTTGTGCCAGTAAATTTTGGGTGTCATGTCAGTAAATTTCAATCTGGTAGGTTGGCAACACTGCTAGGGTAGTAGATTTAGAGTGGGCATCAAGCCTTAAAATGTACCAACTGTGATGAGCCTTTCTTGTCCAAGCCCAACTGTGATGCCCTATTGTGTCCACCACTGGACTTCTGTGGCTAAATTCCGCAATAAAACTTTAGGCATAAGAGGATGCAGAGAACTTTAGGAGGTATCAGAAGCAGTGGCGGTGCGTGCATAGAGGGCGCAGGAGCGCCGCCCCCCCTCTCCTGCACCGCTCTATCACCAATAGATAGATTCATGCATTGCATGAATCTATCTATTGTCACCGCTGCCGCCCCCTATTCAGGTGTCCGGCCCCTGATCGGGCGCCGGGCATCTGAATTACAGTGGGGGGGGTGTTGCTGGAAGCGCCCCTATTAGAGCTGTAAGCTCTAATAGGGGACCCTATTAGAGCGGTGTGCTCTAATAGGCTTCCCTAAGTGTAAACAGCGGGCGCACGGCTGTGCGTTCGCTGATTACACAGTACTGTGTTAGGGAAGCGAATACATTGCTTCCCTAACACAGACCCGCCTCTCAGCCAATCAGGTTGCCAGGTCTGTTACCTGTCACCTGATTGGCTGAAGTCACAGGCGCTGTGATTGGACGCTAGGCGTCCAATCACCTAGCGTCCAATCACAGCAGAAGAAGACAGGAGGAGCGCGGGAGAAGACATCCGACGGAGACATCCGACGGAGACACCGCTCGTCGCCTGACGCCGTCACCAGCTGCACACCGGGACAAGGTAAGTGCAGAGGGCAGGCAGGGGGCACAGTGGCAGCACTTAAGGGGCACAGTGGCAGAACTTGGGGCACAATGGAAGCACTTAAGGGGCACAATGGCAGCACTTAAGGGGCACAATGGCAGCACTTAAGGGGCACAGTGGCAGAACTTAAGGGGCACAGTGGCAGAACTTGGGGCACAATGGCAGCACTTAAGGGGCACAATGGCAGCACTTAAGGGGCACAATGGCAGCACTTAAGGGGCACAATGGCAGAACTTGGGGCACAATGGCAGCACTTAAGGGGCACAATGGCAGCACTTAAGGGGCACAATGGCAGAACTTGGGGCACAGTGGCAGCACTTAAGGGGCACAGTGGCAGAACTTGGGGCACAGTGGCAGAACTTGGGGCACAGTGGCAGAACTTGGGGCACAGTGGCAGCGTTTGATGGGCACAGTGGCAGCGTTTGATGGGCACAGTGGCAGCGTTTGATGGGCACAGTGGCAGCACTTGGGGCACAGTGGCAGCGTTTGATGGGCACAGTGGCAGCGTTTAATGGGCACAGTGGCAGCGTTTGATGGCACAGTGAGGCTGTTTGTTTGCGCCCCCCCAAAAATTTTGAGCACCAGCCGCCACTGATCAGAAGACTCCTTGTAGTTCAGAAAATGTGAAAGCATCCTTCCTTGCTCTTGTTCGGTGGAATGTGCAGTTGAAAAATGAGCCCTGTATATTAAACAGACCCGAGCTGCTCCCAGTGGCAATATCACAATGTCAAACCAGCTCCCTTTGGATACATTAACTTTGAGAAGACATGGAAAACTTTGCAGTAGATAACTACCCTATGAATATCTACAAATACTTTTTTATTTTTTTCAATTACAGTACTTTGGAAAGTACTGTAAAATGATTATTTTTTATTTTAAATAATAATAAAATAAGTACTTTTTTTTTTAATGTTCTATTTATTACTTCCACACAACACTCCCCGCAATGTACAAATATCATCAGGTTGCTGCTGAGAACTGGTCAGCATGGAAACATTAAAATTCATGACAGTACTGACATACTGTGGGGATAGGGGGAAATCTGTAACTATAGCAACTTGATTAAATGTGAAATAATGGCAGAAGTAAATAATAGAAACCTATGAGTCAGATGCACAGCAGCACAATCATTTCATTAGTTGTGCTGATGTCAGAAAACAGAAAACGTGCAGGGCATGCAGGCTGGGAAAACGTCAGCAAAACCCCAGAGAATAAGATTGACCTAGAGTTGGCAGTCCTGATTAGCGGTTGTGAAAAGGTATGCTTCAATAGCACTAATGATAAATACAGTTCACTGCATACTGTGCAGCATCTGGGAATATGTAGAGTTTAATTCTTTTTGCAGTATATTATTTAGTTGAAAACCTGCCCCTTCTTATGTACAATATATTTTTTATTAAAAATTCATCATTACGTACAAACAATCTTACATACATACATGGCATGATGTTTTTATATACCGTGCCCCCCCCCCCTTTTTTTTTTTTGCAGTGTAGCTACTGTATGCATATATGCAAACTTCAGGAGTGTGCTGCTCCTGAACCCTGCACTCTGGAGAAGTCTGCGCTCTGTACATAGCGGACTCCTAAATCCTACACTCTCTACATAGCGCACTTCTGAACCCTGCACTCTCTATGTACTGCACTTTTAAATCCTGCACTCTCTACATAGCGCACTCCTGAACCCTGCACTCTCTATGTACTGCACTTCTAAATCCTGCACTCTCTATGTAGCGCACTCCTGAACCCTGCACTTTCTATGTACTGCACTTCTAAATACTGCACTCTCTATGTAGCGCACTCCAGAATCCTGCGCTCTCTATGTACTGCACTCCTGAATCCTGCACTCTCTATGTTGCGCACTCTAAATCTTGCACTCACTACATAGCGCACTTCTGAGCCCTGCACTCTCTATGTAGCGCACTCCTAAATCCTGCATTCTCTATGTAGCGCACTCCTGAATCTTGCACTCTCTATGTTGCGCACTCTGAATCTTGCACTACTCATTTTGCTGCAAATTACCTACCCGCCATTATTATATAACCACTTATTGACCCCAATTACTCACAGTAGCGCCAGGGACCTACATTATATCACCTTGCACTACATGGTTTTGGTAAATCCGAAGACAAAAATCTGCAGAAAATGTAATAGTGTGTATGGGGTCTTAAAGTCTCTCCCTTGGTCAGAGTGAATACATTGAGGCAGGCTATAGTGGACAAAGAACCTCCCTACTAGAACTTTGGCCACAGTAGATGCTTGCTGGTTTTTGATTGGAAATGCCTGGGCATACTAGGTGAAGTGGTCAGTTACCACCAGGACATTTTCCTGTCCAACTGAGTCAGGCTCCAGACACAGAAAATCAATACACATCGATTTCATTGGTCCTTGACTTTAAAGATGGTCCAATGTGGTGGCTCTGCTGGGTAAAGTCTACCTCTGTATACATCGTATGCAAGAGTGACAGTAATTTTCAATTTCAGCTTGCATGCAGGACCAGTAGAAGCAGTCTCTTACTAATTTGAAGGTTTGTGCAGGCTCTAAGTGACCATAATTATCATGCAGGGTGGCCAATACAGTCTCCTTCTCTTTATGCTTTCTTAGGCAAGAATAGTTGCCACTGGCTGTACTAGCCACTCTGACATCAGCGACAGGTTTTGAACTCAGGCTCCTCTTTTTTCTTTCCAACATGGCTTTTCTTTCTCGCACAGTCCTGATTAATTCAGGGTACTTCAAAATTCCACCATCTCCCTAAATTTTCAACTGGATCATGGTAGGATCATGGTAGGATCTAAGGGCTGAGCTCCCTTCAAAACCCAAACCATATCTACTGTTCTGGGATCTATGCCTAGGAAAAATCTTGATGCATTATCTTGTCATATAATCGGACAGTTTCTTCCCCTTTCTTTAGTAGGAATGTTCAAACTAGTACATGAGGTCGGAGCCCTTTTCTGTTCTCCCAAACACATCTTTCAGGATACTTCAGTAATAATAAGCAGTACAGTCCTGTTTGCTATGTTGTGGATACCTTCTGAGGCAGGCCCCCTTTAGCTCTCAGTGATTCTCTGTTTTTTCTGGGCCTCAGGAATGTCCCATTGATCTTAGGCGTGCATGACTTGATTCAGCAATTCTTCAAAATTCACTTCACCGACAGGCACTGGCTATTTTCCTGGAAAGGCTCTCAGTTTTTGATACCCAAACCTAGTGTATGCGGGTTTGTTCTTCTGGCTCTTTGCCACAAAGTCTCCCAAAGCGGCAATGAATTCAGGCTCTATCATGGCCACAGGCACTGGGGCGGATCATTCTGTCAGAGTTGCTTGATTTGAACTTTCTTGGTTGATTTCTGACATGTTCGGCTGAACCAAGTGGGCTTCAAAGCTGTTAGTCGGCTGCAGGCTAACCCCTTGGAAGCAGGCAGGGATCCCCTTCTTCCATTTTAGTAGGACTTAAGTGTGGGAAGTCCCTTGATCTGATTTCAAGTCAAGTATGATCACCTTCTGATTAGGAACTAGTGCTGTTACTGCTTGGTGGATCAGCTTCTCAGTCCAGGCCTATCCAGGGATGATGATCACTATGCTTGACTCCCACAGACCATTTCTCTACTTACATCACTGAGTCCATGGTGGCTGTTTCTGGCTTGTAGTCCTGGTAACTGGCTTGAAGAACGGAGGTATCCTGGACGAGCCCCCACATGTAGCGCTACCACTGAAAGAGCCGCTTGGTAATTTTGGGTTCTCTGTTCTGTGCCTTAACTCCAAGAACAACCACTGACACACCTGGTTGAATAAAAGTCACCGAGTATGAAAGTCACTGCAAGCACGTATAGGGACAAGAGTATAAGTACTTTTGGATGCTGGATGTGGGTTACTACCAAAAAATAGACACAATACCGTTTAGTGGTAGATTAACTCAATATATTAATACAAGCACCAAGTGGTGCATATAAACGTTAACTTCAATGTGACTATTAACACTACAACTGACTTGGATCTTAGTGCAGACTTCTGGTAAAATCAGTAAGCCAATCACCCAATCAGAAAATTACATATCTAGGGGGCATTCTGTACACCATCTGTGTACAGAACGCTTACAGTTTGCCATATTGCATTGCATTTTACAAAAGAAAACGTACAGTGCCTTGCAAAAGTATTCACCCCCTTAGCATTTTTGTGTTTTGTTGCCTCACAACCTGGAATTAACATGGATTGTTTGAGAATTTGCATCATTTCACTTACAGAACATGCCCACAACTTTGAAGATGTTTTTTTTATTGTGAAACAAACAACAAATGCTGCCTCTCTGATTAATGCCCTCCTTGCCCGGTCCGTGAGTTTTGGTGTGCGGCCGTCTCTTGGCAGGTTTGCTGTTGAGCCATGTTCTTTCCATTTGGTTATGATAGATTTGATGGTGCTCCTAGAGGATCAAAGATTTGGATATTTTTGTATAACCTAACCTTGACTTGTACTTCTCAACAACATTGTCCCTTACTTGTTTGGAGAGTTCCTTGGTCTTCATGGAAGTGTTTGGTTAGTGGTGCCTCTTGCATAGGTGTTGAAGTATCTAGGGCCTTTCAAAAAAGTGTGTATATGTAATGATAGATCATGTGACACACAGGTGGACATCATTTCACTAATTATGTGACTTCTGAAGGTAATTGGTTACACCAGAACTTTTTATGGGCTTCATAACAAAGGGGGTGAATACATACGCACATGCCAATTATCATTTTTTTATTTCTGAAAAATAGTTTTATGTACAGTATATATTTTTCTAATTTTACTTCACCAACTTAGACTATTGTGTCCATCACATATAATTCAGATTAAAAAAACATTGAACTAAAGGCTGTAATGTAACAAAGTGAAAAAGTTAAAGCAAACACGCGCTAAATACCTGAACAGTACTAGTGAAAAACAATAATGAAAAGATAGCAGCAGCTAAACAATGTGAGATATACACACCAAACGGAAATAAAATAGAAAAAAGCTGCGCTGTATACTTAATAAAATTTAAAAAAATCAAATAATGTGATATTGTGACAATAATGTTCAATAAAGTCCATATAGAAAATCCAAAATAGAAATAAGTGACTAGTGAAAATCAATAGCGTGAAATCCAATGCAGTTTCAGTGACTGTGAAATAATACACCGACAATGTGATCCACCACCGCTCAAATAATATGCTTACCAGAAGGCAAGCTTAAAAAAGCCTGTAGAATGGTAATATCCTGATGTAGTTTGAGCAATGAGACCTCCACACCGACTCCAACCATCCACAGATTTAAATGACCAGTGAACGGACCATATGTATATGATATCGCCTTTCCTCAGCCTTATTATGGGGACTCTCCAAAGATCATAGAGCCGGGAATCACCAATCAACCTCAGTGGAAATCATATAAAAACAAGGGATGCTCCTAGCAGACACCCGCTCTCTCTGCGGGACGCGATGATGTCAGCGCGTCAACCTCCCTACGTCCGACGACGTCAGTAGACGAAACGGACGTAGGGAGGTTGACGCGTTGACGTCATCGCGTCCCGCAGAGAGAACGGGTGTCTGCTAGCCGGCCGGCGAATTTGTTTGTTTTCCATTTGCTATGTTTTATACTTCGTTTTCTGTAAGTATAACTTTTAATTTCTGCTGAATAAATCGAATTATGGTTTTACACTATGGGAGCATCCCTTGTTTTTATATGATTTCCACTGAGGTTGATTGGTGATTCCCGGCTCTATGATCTTTGGAGAGTCCCCATAATAAGGCTGAGGAAAGGCGATATCATATACATATGGTCCGTTTACTGGTCATTTAAATCTGTGGATGATTGGAGTCGGTGTGGAGGTCTCATTGCTCAAACTACATCAGGATATCACCATTCTACAGGCTTTTTTAAGCTTGCCTTCTGGTAAGCATATTATTTGAGCGGTGGTGGATCACATTGTCGGTGTATTATTTCACAGTCACTGAAACTGCATTGGATTTCACGCTATTGATTTTCACTAGTCATTTATTTCCATTTTGGATTTTCTATATGGACTTTATTGAACATTATTGTCACAATATCACATTATTTGATTTTTGTAATGTAACAAAATAGGTAAAAAGCAAAGGGGTAAAAACTTTTGCAAGGCACTGTATATTCTAAAAGGTCAGAGCTAAAGATGTATAGGCAGCTAGCAGCAAAATATTTTACAAAAAATTACAGCGCTGCAGATTGAAAATGAGGTCATTTGCATATACTATATTACTATATTAATTTTTTTCAAGTAGAGTTACCTTTTAAATATATTAAATGACTCAACATGTCTACTGTGTCTTTCTTGCAGCTGTTTTATTAACTGTGTGCTGTATGAGGAGGAAGAAGAAGGCCTCCAACCCTGAGAACAACTTAAGTTACTGGAACAATGCAATAACCATGGACTACTTCAACAAGCATGCTGTGGAGCTACCACGAGAGATCCAGTCTCTAGAAACATCAGAGGTGATATGATAAAGCTTACACAAACACTTTTTTGAGATGGCCCTTTTCTACTTCCTTCTCAACATCCTCATTTTATATTTAATGCTTGCATTCTGATTTGCTTAAGGTTTCTAGATTTATTTATATTTTTGGCTCCCTATGGGGGACAACTCTGGAGTTTTCCCCCATATCCGACATGAAGGAAACAGTTTTGTGATTGACAGCTCTGGTCTCTTGCAGCAGGGACAACTCCAGAGACCAGCACTGGCATTCAAAAAAACAGATCACACAGCCAGCAGCACTGTGTGTCTATCAGGGCTGCTTTTACCCATACATAGCCTGGCCAATGGATGGCACAACGCTGCAGCATTGTGTGAACTTTCGGTTTTATGATTTAGCAATGATCAGTTGAAAGGTAAGTATGTCATAATGTGCAAGTTTGGGGACACAATTTTTTTTGTTGGGTGGTTTACTAACTCTTTAATCCCTGTCCCTATGACAGCCATACAAAAAATTGGGGGTGCTGGCATCACAACGGCAGAAAAGGCACAACATCAATAAACACATTGTAAGAAGTTCCAACTCTCTCTCACTTTACAAAAAATTAGTTTTTGTTATTTCTGTCTCCCCATTGGAGAGATTTCCATAATTTCCTGTCCTGACTCCTGAGTGAGAAACAATAAATCTCCACAAGAGAGGCACCGATGGAAATAAATTTGAACCCTTTCCCACTCTATTCAAAATTAAATAAGAAGCTTTAACAGTCAAAAGGGATCCAAATATGCAAACGTTTTAAAACAAAGTTATGATGGGTGCTACAAAACATTTCTCGCAAGAAAAGTTTTTGAAAGTGTCTTCTACAAAACACAGGAAAATGGGAGTTTGGTTTTCCCTTACATGCATGATTTTAATTTGGAATCTGAACAAGAAAAAATGATAGTTTGCAACAAATGATTGGTTGCTTAGGGTAAAATAGATACTTTCTTTCCTCTGAAGAAAATGGTTACAACAGCTTCTACTCTGTAGAGCTGCAGAGCAAAGTACTGTAGGTATAAACGTACTTGACAGTATAAGTCACATTTTTATTCAGAGGCCCTGTATGGCTTTCAGGGTATTTAATGAGAGAATTGTTTAGGAGAACATCGTTTCAGCAAAGGATAATATAGTGATGTCTTCTTAATTTTATTCCTAGCCAGAGGGCAAAAGAAAAAGCATACCTTATTCATCTATAGTGCATGAAAGCGAAATACATCTCAATAAGTCAATACATTTTCCATAATTGTTTAATGACTGGAGAAATGTATGATGGCTTATAGTATTTAATGAATCATCAGGGATCAGCCATATAGTGTAGCTAATTGGTTATGTAAATAAAAATGAATAGTGTGGAGTCAGTGTACATTAAATATGTTAATATTTAACAGAGAACCTGTAAAGGATGTGCCACGTATGCAGAACCTAAAATGACAAGGGTGGCCTCTTGCACAATTCCTGTTTGAGCACCCCAATACGTTGGGGTCTGCAGGGATGAAGGAAAGGCACAAACGTCAAGGTGTAGATACTGTGAGCAGATATTTAGGAGCACTGGTATCTGACAAGCAGAGGCACAGCTGACAATGCATCAAGGAGATGTCAACTCCATTTGAGGGTGGATTTAAGTCCCAAACCTGGTCAGATGATAGCCGAGTGGAAGGACAACAGGACGTGCATATAATCAGAGTCAGGAACAAGCAGAAGTAGGCAACAATCAGACAGCGAGATTTCAAATCAGACTGGGGTTTCAAGATATGCTGTCCAAGCTCTTTTAAAGAAGCACAACGAATCGGGCAGCGTGAGGACGGTAGACGCAGTGGTCGGCCAGGGAAACTTAATTCAGAAGATGAAAGACACATCATGCTTATTTCTCCTTAAAATCGGAAGATGTTCAGCAGTGCAAACAGCACAGAACTGGTGGAATCCAGTGGGACAAGGGTACACAAATCTACTGTCCAGAGAAGTCTGGCCAAAGGTGGTCTTTATGAAAGAATTGTGGCCAAAAGGCATACCTCGGACATGAAAACAAAGGCTAAGTGACTTGACTATGCATTAAAACATAGAAACTGAGGTGCAGTAAAATGGCAGTAGGTGTTTTGGACTGAGTCAAACTTTTAAATATTTGGCTGTAGGAGGAGGCAGTTTGTTTGCCGAAGGGTTAGAGAGTGGTATAATAATAAGTGTCTGAAGGCAACAGTGAAGCATGGTGGCTAGTTTGGGGCTGCATTTCTGAAAATTTAGTTGGAGATTGGATCAGTATCAATGGTGTCCTAAATGCTGAGAAATTCTTACCCATCATGGTTTACCATCAGGGAGGTATGTGATTGACCCCAAATTTATTCTGCAGCTGGACAAGAATCCCAAACATACAGCCAATGTCATTAAGAACTATATTCAGCATAAAGAAAAACAAGGAGTCCTGGAAATGATGGTTTGGACCCCACAGAACCCTGATCTCAACACCATTGAGCCTGTCTGGGGTTACATGAAGAGACAGAAAGATTTGAGGCAGCCAACATCCACAGAAGATCTGTGGTTAGTTCCCCAATATGTTTGGCACAATCTACCTGCTGAGTTCCTTCCAAAAATTGTGTGCAAGTGTACCTGGAAGAGTTTATGCTGTTTTGAAAGCAAAGGGTGGTCACACCAAATATTGATGTGATTTAAAAAAAAATGTCTGTACATTTACTTTCCATTTTGTTAATTTATAATAATAAACTATTAACACTTCTATTTCTGAAAGGATTCTTAATTTACAATTTTTTTTTCACACCTGCCTGAACCTTTTGCACAGTAGTATATATGTCTTACAAATGATAAGCAGGGCCATTGATCATAAAAAATAAGTGAAATGTAAAGCACATGAGATGGAGGAAGTGGACTAGCTCAAGTGATTAGGAGGTTCGGATAAAACTTAAATTTTTCATTGGGTTTTAGAGGTTCTCGGTTACTTAACAGTGGCAGAGGCAGCACGCAGACACCTGGAGGTATCTGCTATTTACCGAAATTGCTACTTACCCATAAAAGCTAGGTAACGAGAGAGTATTCTTCACTAAACAGGGTAATTACAAAAAAGCTTGGGTTAAAGTTTAAGGGCACCCAAATTTATGATTTCCGATGAAGCCAGTTTAATCTCCCCTTGACACCATATATTTAAGGGATTCTGGAAGGGAAATGTTTGCACCTAATGCTGTTTACTTATTTTCCCATTTGGATAATTCAGCAGGAGGGTGGGTTTTCCTTTATTGCTTAAAGGTTATGGCTGTAACTACAGCTCAAAAATGTTATGAGAAAACAGACAGATGCTCCAGACTGAAGCTTATGCACAGATATGAGAAATTAGTTTTGAGTGGTATTAATCTTTAAAAATAATACATGTTCTTTTATATGTTATTATATGATGCAATGTTATGTTATATTGTGATACCAACATATATATTTTTTTTCCACAGGATCATCTATCAGAGCCTCGCTCCCCAGCTAACGGTGATTACAGAAGCAGTGGCATGGTCCTTGTCAACCCATTTTGTCAGGAAACACTTTTTTCGGGACGTGAACATGTTTCCAAAATATGATGACCGTTGATATGCTTAATACTATACTTTCCATCTAGTTCCAGACATAAACAGCTGTGAATAAAAAGGACAAGGTGGAAGCGTTGTCTCTTAATTTGCTGTAGAAACTGGATAACAGACAGTTAACACTTTAGTTGATTTTAGTTGACCGCCATCCCTTCAACAGCACCCTAATGGCAGATTTAAGTATCTACATACACTTATATAATATAAATATGCTTTGTGTACCTCCCTATTCTCCCCCAATAACTATGTTTTCAGCTGGTTTTCCTAAGAATTGTCATCTTTTTACAATTGTGGTAATACTTTACAGAACGATCTGTGGCTTTATAAATACAGTTATTTATATGTAAAAATGGTGTGCCTTTGTTTATTTATTTACTGAAACACTTTCTTAACCACTTGACCACTGGGCACTTAAACACCCTTAATAACCAGACCAATTTTAAGCTTTCGGTGCTCTCACATTTTGAATGACAATTACTCATTCATCAACACTGTACCCATATGAAATTTTTGTCCTTTTTTTTCACACAAATAGAGCTTTCTTTTGGTGGTATTTAATCACCATTGGGTTTTTTATTTTTTGCGCTATAAAAGAAAAACGACTGAAAATTCAGTAAAAAAAAAAAATTTTTGTTTTTGTTATAAAATTTAGCAAATTTGTAATTTTTCTTGATAAATTTTAGCCAAAATTTATACTGCTACATATCCTTGGTAAAAATAAGTACAAATTGGGGTATATTATTTGGTCTTTGTGAAAGTTATAGAGTCCACAAGCTATGGTGCCAATATCTGAAAATTGATCACACCTGAAGTACTGATGGCCTATCTCATTTCTTGAGACCCTAACAAGCCAGAAAAGTACAAATACCCCCCAAATGACCCCTTTTTGGAAAGAAGACATTCCAAGGTATTTGGAAAGAGGCATGGTGAGTTTTTTGAAGTTGTAATTTTTTCCCACAATTCTTTGCAAAATCAAGATTTTTTTTTCTTTTTTTTTTTTTTCACAAAATTGTCATATTAGCAGGTTATTTCTCACACACAGCATATGCATACCACAAATTACACCCCAAAACACATTCTACTATTACTCCTGAGTATGGCGATACCACATGTGTGAGACTTTTACACAGCGTGGCCACATACAGAGGCCCAACATGCAGGGAGCACCTTCAGGTGTTCTGGAGCACCCAGGCCAATTCTGACATTTCTCTCCTACATGTAAAAATCATCATTTATTTGCTAGAAAATTACATAGAACCCCAAAACATTATATATGTTTTTTTTTAGCAAAGACCCTAGAGAATACAATGGCGGTCGTTGCAAACTTTTTATCTAGCACGGTACTTGCGCAGCAATTTTTCGAACGTGTTTTTTTTGGAAATAAAATGTTTTGTGCTTTACAAAAAACAAAACTGTAAATTTAGCCCAATGTTTTTGCATAATGTGAAAGATGAAGTTACGCTGAGTAAATAGATACCCAACATGTCACCCTTCAAAATTGCACACGCTCGTGGAATGACGCCAAACTTCGCTACTTAAAAATCCCCATAGGCTTTAATTTTTTTTACTGGTTACATGTTTGGAGTTACAGAGGAGGTTAGGGCCAAAATTATTGTTCTCGCTGTAACGTTCACAGCGATACCTCACATGTGTAGTTTGAACACCGTTTTCATATGTGGGCGGGACTTACGTATGCGTTCACATCTGCATGCGAGCACACGGGGACAGGGGCGCTTTAAAAAAATATATATATTTTATTGTTCATTTTACTTTATTTATTTTAGTTTGACCCTTTTTTTTCCCCCCAAAATTTTTTTGATCACTTTTATTCCTATTACAAGGAATGTAATCATCCTTTGTAATAGGAATATGACATGACGACAGGTCCTCTCTACAGTGAGATGTGGGGTCAATAAAAAAAAAAAACGATCCTGGCTTTGATCGTAGCGAGTATCGCAGGGTAGGGTATCGCAGGGTTTCGCAGGGTATTGTTGGGTATCGCAGGGTATGGCAGAGTATCGCAGGGTATGGCAGAGTATCGCAGGGTATGGCAGAGTATGGCAGGGTATGGCAGAGTATGGCAGGGTATGGCAGGGTATGGCAGGGTATGGCAGGGTATGGCAGAGTATTGCAGGGTATGGCAGAGTATCGCAGGGTATGGCAGAGTATCGCAGGGTATGGCAGAGTATCGCGGGGGATGGCAGGGTATGGCAGGGTATGGCAGAGTATTGCAGGGCATGGCAGAGTATGGCAGAGTATTGCAGGGTATGGCAGAGTATTGCAGGGTATGGCAGAGTATGGCAGAGTATGGCAGGGTATGGCAGAGTATAGCAGGGTATGGCAGAGTATTGCAGGGTATGGCAGAGTATTGCAGGGTATGGCAGAGTATTGCAGGGTATGGCTGGGTATAGCACAGTATTGCAGGGTATGGAACAGTATTGCAGGGTATGGCACAGTATTGCAGGGTATGGCAGAGTATTGCAGGGCATTGCAGAGTATTGCAGGGTATCCATCCATCCATGCTCAGCCATCCATCCATACCCTACAGGTACCAGGCTATTGCTGTGTATTGCAGGGTATGGAGGGATGGCTGAGCATGGATGGATGGATCGGTGGTGACTGCAGGGCAGGCTGTGGGCACTACAGATCCCGCCCACAGCACTGCTGCCACTGATCCCTCCCCCTCTCCTCCCACACTGTACCAATCGGTACAGATAGAGGAGGAGAGAGGAACCGGCGTCACGCTGGTTTGCTTACATGTGATCACTCCGTCATTTGACGGAGCGATCACGTGGTAAACGGCCGCGATGAGCGGCCGTTTACCGTGATCCATGATCCGCCGGGTCCTCTGGACCCGGCGATCATGGATGTTCTCGAGTGCGCGCCCCAGGGGGCGCGCAAGAGCAGAATTCTGCGAGGCCGTTAATTAACGGCCTCTCAGTGTTAAGCAACCGCCCTGTAGCCGTTTTTTCGGCTATGGGCCGGTTGTTAACTGGTTAATTACATTTTTAAAATGTAGGAACGCATTTTTCAGCACTGAAGAAGTCCAAGGTATATAATGCTGTTGATATTCACAAAATATTTACTTATAGTAATTTCAAATGAAAATGCTTGGCCTACAGCCACACCATCCTGAATGGGCCTGATCTCATCTGATCTCGAAAGCTATGCAGGGTTGGGCCTGGCTAGTACTTGGATGGGAGACATTGGGGGTAAGATCTTGGTGATTCATAGGGATGAGCTTCGAGTTCGAGTCGAACTCATGTTTGACTCGAACATTGCCTGTTTGCCTGTTCACCGAACAGCGAACAATTTGGGGTGTTCGCAGCAAATTCAAAAAGCCACGGAACACCCTGTAAAAGTCTATGGGAGAAATCTAAATTGCTAATTTTAAAGGCTTATATGCAAGTTATTGTCATAAAAAGTGTTTGGGGACCTGGGTCCTGCCCCAGGGGACATGTTTCAATGCAAAAAAAGTTTTAAAAACTGCCGTTTTTTTCAGGAGCAGTGATTTTAATAACGCTTAAAGTGAAACAATAAAAGTGTAATATTCCTTTAAATTTCATACCTGGGGGGTGTGTATAGTATGCCTGTAAATGCGCATGTTTCCCGTGCTTAGAACTGTCCCTGCACAAAGTGTAATTTCTGCAGGAAAAAAAGTCATTTTAAAGCACTCGCGGCTATAATGAATTGTCGGCTCCCCGTAATACAGAGAACAGTCATTGAAAGTCATTGATAAAAAAAAAAAATGGGTGGGGTTCCCCCCAAATTCAATTACCAGGCCCTTCAGGTCTAGTATGGATATTAAGGGGAACCCTGGGTCAAATAAAAAAAAAATGACGTGGGGACCCCACCCCCTCTGACGCAAGGGGTAACCCAGGCTTCCCCAGTGATGTACAGGTGACCCCACCCCCCTCTGATGTAACGCAGGTTTCCGTTCCGCTCTCTCGTCCCCCCCTCTTTTCCTCCGGCCTGCCAGGTTGCATGCTCGGATAAAGGGTCTGGTATGGATTTTTGGGGGGAACTCCACGCCATTTTTTTTTCAATTTGGCGTGGAGTTCCCCTTAAAATCCATACCAGACCTGAAGGGTCTGGTATGGATATTTGGGGGGAACCCCACGTCATTTTTTTTTATTTGACCTGGGGGTTCCCCTTAATATCCATACCAGACCTGAAGGGCCTGGTAATTGAATTTGGGGGGAACCCCACGCATTTTTTTTATCAATGACTTTCAATGACTGTTCTCTGTATTACGGGGAGCCGACAATTCATTATAGCCACAAGTCCTTTTTAAATGACTTTTTTTTCCTGCAGAAATGACACTTTGTGCAGGGACAGTTCTAAGCACGGGAAACATGCGCCCCTTTACAGGCATACTATACACACCCACCAGGTACTAAATTTAAAGGAATATTACACTTTTATTGTTTCACTTTAAGCTTAATTAAAATCACTGCTCCTGAAAAAACTGCCATTTTTAAAAGTTTTTTTTGCATTGATACATGTCCCCTGGGGCAGGACCCGGGTCCCCAAACACTTTTTAGGACAATAACTTGCATATTAGCCTTTAAAATTAGCACTTTTGATTTTGAACGTTCGAGTCCCATAGACTTTAATAGGGTTCTAAAGTTCACGCGAAGTTTAGGTCTGTTTGCAGGTTCTGGTGCGAACCAAACCGGGGGTATTCGGCTCATCCCTTGTGAGCGCTGCACCTGTTATATACCAGTAATTTCAAATAATAAAACAAAAAAATACCAGTTTAAGTAACCTCAAATGAATTCGACCCAACCTATCCTAAAAAAAAAAACAACTGGTAATTTTATTGCCAAGGACCTTCTGGTGCCCGCTTTTCATTTGGAAGTTGTTTGGTGGTTACACGGAAAAAGAGGTTACTCAGCTTCATATGGAAACTAAATGCAGAAGAATATTCAATACCTGTGTTTTTAGATGGCAGCTCTATGGGAAGCAATACAAATCAATAGACACCTGTGGCACAAGCACTGCATTAAAAACCACCATGCCATAGACTACCATCCACATGTATCCTGAGCCATTTGGCTCAGTATACTCTATCAGGCATTTGCTAGGTCCTTGGGAAGACAGCAGCCAACCTAGAGCTTTCACAGACCAACTTGTTAGAACTATCATGGTAAAAGATGCATGGTATGGAAGAGATTAAAGCCTAGTACACACTACTAGGTTTTATTTATTTTTTGTTCACAGAAATGGATAGCTCAAGTTAGAGCCAATGTACTAACAATCCAATGTTAGTACAGCAATCTCCCCTGCTGTGCTATTGTATTTTGACATGGAGACGGCCCCCGCCAGAACACTCCGATCACCTTCGACAGAAGCCGGCTGAATGGCTGCCGTACACATGGGCTGAATTCTGACTGGTTTCCATTTAACCCACCGATATTCGGCCCGTGTGTACTAGGCTTAAGTACTAAAAGAAAATTGTACCATAAGAATACACAGGCTGCCATTCCTAACTTTTCCCTCTGAAAATGCTTATTGCCTGGCAGTCATTTCTATACTTTGAGTCACTGATCGGGAAGAGTATACATATCAGGAGTTCTGACTGCATCTTGAGCTTTAAATCTGCACATGTTTTCTTTGTCAGTGACTTAAATTACTGAAGCCAAAGACAGCTAGGCAAATACTGATCTTACAAAATGGTCAGCAACAGTGTTGGTCATCTTACTTTTAAAAAAGTAATTAGTTAAGTTACAAATTACTTCTCCCAAAAAGTAATTGCGTTAGTAACTCAGTTACTACATTGGAAAAGTTATTAGTTACGCAGCAAAGTAACTGACTTTTTTTTTAAATATGCTATACGTGTAACTAAGGGGCGGGTCTAGTATTACTGTAACCAAGGGCGCATTTATTATTATTGTTATATATCGTGTAACCAAGGGGCAGATCTGTTATAGCATGTAAGCGGTGGGTCTATTATTATTATATCGTGTAAGGGGCGGATGGTTACAGAAGAGGGCGAATGTTAAATGAATGGGCAGAGCTCGATATATAACAATAATAATAAATGCGCCCCTTGGTTACAGTAATACTAGACCCGCCCCTTACTTACACGATAGACGCCCCTTGTAGAGTAGCACGAGCATCAGGAGCGTGCGGCATCGCCTCATACAATTACATGTTAACTGCACCTGCACGGTGTAGAGTTCACTCAGAGCTGTTTAGGTTTGGCAATTTTCGGAAGCTCCGTAGTCCTTCGTACTGCGCAAGCCCTGCGCCTGCGCAGTACAGGGGGTCCTTATCCGGCGGGGGAACTGTTTCGTCAGGACACCGGAATTACACTACTGCCATCTAGTGGCGGTAGATGTAATTGGGGTAACTAAGCCAAAGTAATGGGAACTGAGTTACCATGAGGGGAAAAGTAATCAGTTAGATTACTCGTTACCCTCTAAAGTAACTGCGTTAGGTAACTCAGTTTATTTTAACTCAGTTACTTACATCACTGGTCAGCAATGACAGCTTCCATATTTATCTCAGTACATGTTTATTTTTTTAAATACTAAAACATTTTTATTGAACAAATCAAGTATGCCTTCTGCACCTTTTTTCTGCACAATACTCTTACTAAACAAGCAGAAAAGTATCTAGTTTTTCCTTTGTCTTAACCCCTACGTACTTATCGGTAACAAAGGAAATATCTGTTGCTTGGCTTGACTAGCTCCTATTGTTGATTTACAATTGTATATGAATATGGTCAGCTTCAGTGAAGCATGCAAAAAAATTAATTATTTAAAGTGCTTCAGGACCGTTTAAATTAGGGAGTGAAAACCTGCTTGTTAATCTGGTGCTGGAACATTTGCAATAGTTTTGACACACCTATATGTTAATGAATTTGTAAGCCTCTTTTTTTATTGTTCATACAGACCGTCAGGTATAAATTGTGTCTAATGAACGTTTTCCATTGGCCATTTATTTACAGCACACGGATTATTCCTGAAATGAACTGCTGAGCCAGTGGATGCTTTTGAACAATGACACAGAATTCTCCATTGCAAATAGTGCAAACACCACATTCTAGAAATGCATATGACAAAATGTAATCCCAAAAATGCAAAAAAAAAAAAAAAAAACAATGTAACGTGGAGAAGAGAATCCAGAGTTTCTCAGAGCAGGGACAGTGTGGTGAGATCTCCCTGCAGCAATGCCCTTACCAAGACGTAGATCATCTATCTTGGGGCAACAGCCCCCTTTGTCTTCCGCAGACTGCTCTGGGGTTACCAACCGTAGGGTCAGCATCGGCAGTGCCAGCAACCTACCCAGGCCTCCTGGGGTGTATGTAGGAAGTGTACCAACTGGGGGTGTAAGTAGCCTTGGTACTCGAGTATCTAGACGGGCTCTTGGCATCAGCAGTGTTTTTATGCAGGGATTGCGTAGCTCTGGTCCACCTGTTCCTGTATCTCAAGGTTTG
Source organism: Lithobates sylvaticus (assembly GCA_028564925.1). Taxonomy (NCBI): domain Eukaryota; kingdom Metazoa; phylum Chordata; class Amphibia; order Anura; family Ranidae; genus Lithobates; species Lithobates sylvaticus. The sequence goes on from CM053030.1 coordinate 384,998,772, forward strand.
GAGAGAGGAAGAGCTCCCAATTTTGAATCTTTGAATGGTTGCCTGGTGGAGTATATAGATAAAGTAAGAGCCTTAGAACAGGTTAACTGTGAGCTTGAAGAACATATCAGGGTATATCTGGACAAAAAGGCATCGACTGTGAGCAGTTGGGGCTCACTCAGAGAGAACTGGGAAAATATATATCATCAGGTAAGTGATCTGCTATTTCTCTGATATGATTTTTGTAATTCTGTAAGAGTAACAGACGTTTACTGTGTTTTCTGGGCACGTAAATACTTGTTATACATTTTTCCTACATAAATGTATATAATAATATATTTGCATTCACATTTTTGGGACCCCTCTTATTTTTTAATAAATACTTACTTAATTACAACATAGAATAGTTATTTTGCAGCACAACAGACCCTTGTGGAATTAATGTCCTACTTGCACCAAAATAATAGCTCTGTTGACAGAGAGTTAATACATTATTAATATATATTTTATTATTGTTATTATTAGTCATAGGGTTATTATTATTATTATTTATTGATAATAATAATGTTTTCCATTAAACTGACTGTAGTATTTAAAAAGGGGGGTTTTAAATGCTGTTACTTCTGATGTTCTTTCATACTGATACTGACTGATATCTAATATTATATAGTGAAGTTGATTATTTCAATTTGGAATCACTCAGCCTCCCCATTCATAGATACTACTTACTCACTATTAAACTTAAAGTGACACCAAATTTAATCTGTATTCACCAAAAACAATCTATACACATCCACTACTTAATGGCCCTGTAGTCAATTTTTTATGAAAATGTTTCATGCTGTGTTTTTTTCTTCCCTCGTTGGGTCCTCCATGAACTCCCAACTCCTACTTCCGTTTGTCTGGACAAGTAGTGCACATTAGTTGTGGTCATGTGCAGTGCTCTATGCACACTACAAATCCCGTAGCCTATAGTCCCTAGTCTATCTCGGGAGCAAGCAAGAGAAGGTGTCTATGTTCCTATATACAGTTGGACCATGGAGAATAAACATAACTACCCTTTAACACAGCATTGGATCACAGCAGCAAAAAAAATTTAATATAGAGATTTGGGAGACGCTGAGAACAACAGAATGTACTTTTTTTCAGTGGAAATCCTGCGAAATTATTTTTTTTTTTAAGTCAGCAGCTACAAATACTGCAGCTGCCGACTTTTAAAATATGGACACTTACCTGTCCCAGGGTCCAGCGATGTCGGCACCGGAGGCCGAACCGTCCCTCGGTCCTCGGATGCTGCAGCCGTCATCTTCGGTAAGGGAATCAGGAAATGAAGCCTTGCGGCTTCACTTCCCGGTGCCCTACTGCGCATGAACGAGTCACGCTGCGCAATCCAAATGGTCCCCGCTATCTACTGGGACCTGTGTGTGTCCCAGCAGACAGCGCGGGGGGATGGGAATAAGCATAGACTCCCGTGGGAGTCTATGCCTGGAAGTGGGTGCCCCTCCCCCTGAAAGATGCCAAATGTGACACAGGAGGAGGGGAGGGTTCCGAAAAGCGGATCTTCAATTTTTGTGTGAACCTCCGCTTTAAGAAAAGAAACTTGAATACATTTTTTTTTTTTTTTTAAACCAGAGTTTAGTTTACCTTTAAATAAAAAGTATGTTTAACCTGTTCCTGCCGGCCATACACATATATGTGGTGGCTGGGCAAGTTGGCTTTAATACTGAGCTGCAGCACCCATCTGTCCATGGAGAACAGCTTTTCTGTGCTGAGGGCACGCTTCAGCACAGTAACAAAGCTGTTATGGCTAGCTCAAGATGCACACTTTCAACCTGGAGCTTCCGAACATGTGACCGATGTTACAACCAATCAAAGCCTTCACACATTCAGAAAGTCATTAGTTTCTGCTAATGTATTTAAAACACTATAAACAGACTAATGCTAGTCACACACCCACATGTTGTTTGTTTTGAGCCATCAGATAATATTGGGAAATGTCTTGTGCAGGGGTGGATCTGATTTGATATGATTAAGTGGATTGTTTGGGTAGCTCCTCAAAATAATTAATGCTGTATTTCGTTAATTTTAAAGTGTGTGTGTGTGTGTGTGTGTGTAGGAAATGCCCTATTCAATGAATGTTTTCCTTGTCTTCTGTAGTAAACTGTGCTATACACGGTTCACATTAAATGACAGATTGGTATTTCTGTACTAAGTACTAGAAGAGCTTTAAAGAAAATGAAGACACATATAAACTCTGGGCTGGTTGTATGTAATTTGTTAAATCACAAGATGGCAGCAGACATGCACACAAAGCTTTCTCTTCCCCTGAGAGGCATACCATCCCATCTAAAACAATTGTTCTTTTTTTTATTTTTTAAGTCAGTACACCCAGAGCACAGTAAATGAGCCTTACCCTGGGAGGACCACCCCTGTGATTTATAGCCCAGACCCTTTAATGCCCTAATTATTCTACACCATATCTGCCCATATATTGTTTGAGTTTATTTCCTCTTCCACTCTACGCAGCTTAGGGTTGCCACCTTTCCATCAAGCCAAACCCGAACAATTAAAACATTTTTTGTAGTTTACAAAACAAATGAAAAACAAAATGTAATACAAATAGAACTTTTTTTTTAAATTGTGCTGCACCAAAACGCATGCTATTTTGTTACCATATATTTTGCCACAGATGAATGAGCACAAAAGCAAGAGGTGTGGTAGTGCCATTAAGACTTAAAGGCACCACTGCACACCTGCAAAAAGGTTGTGTGTGTTTTTGTGCATTGCAAGAATGCACACAATTTTGTGGCCTTTCCTGCAACACAAAAATGTCCACCTAGAACAGGGGCAATAAACTGAAATTCAAGGAGGCCCAGTTGTTACAGTTTTTTTCCAGCTGAGTTGCTCTCTAATATAATGTAGAAGTAGGTTAATCCCATCCATATTTCAAGTAAAAGACAATAGAACCAGGTTACATAAGGTGTCCCCATCACAGCCCCCCTTACATCAGATGTCGACACCACAACCCCCTTACATCAGATGTACAAACACAGCAACCCTTACACTAGATGTGCAACCACAGCCCCCTTAAATAAGATGTGCAACCACAGCCCCCTGTACACCAGATGTGCAACCACAGTACCCCTTACATCAATGTGCAACCACAGCCCTCTTACACCAGATGTGCAACCACAGCCCCCCTTACACCAGATGTGCAACCACAGCACCCCTTACACCAGATGTGCAACCACAGCTCCCCTTACATCAGATGTGCAACCACAGCACCCCTTACACCAGAAGAGAAGGCCTTCAAAAAATACATGGTTGAGGGATCATCATCAGCATTCAAACTTTATAAAGAATGCAACAAGAAATGTAAGGGTGCAATTAGGGCGGCTAAGATAGAACACAAAAGACACATAGCGGAGGAGAGCAAAAAAAAAAAATCCCAAGAAATTCTTTAAGTATGTAAACAGTAAAAAAGGGAGAACAGACCATATTGGCCCCATAAAGAATGAGGAAGAACATCTGGTTACAAAGGATGTGGAGATGGCGAAGGTACTGAACTTATTCTTCTCCTCAGTCTTCACGCGGGAATCGGGGGGGTTTCAGTAACCAAAACTGCAGTGTTTATCTTCATGACATATCACAGGAAGCACCCTCATGGCTAACAGAGGACAGAATTAGAATTAGACTTGGGAAACTTAACATTAATAAATCACCCGGACCAGATGGCTTGCACCTGAGAGTACTTAGGGAACTCAATCAAATAATTGCCAGACCATTGTTCCTAATTTTTACTGACAGTCTACTGACTGGAATGGTACCAGCAGATTGAAGAAAAGCCAGTGTAGCACCAATATTTAAAAAGGACCCAAAATACATCCCTGGGAATTACAGACCAGTTAGCCTAACATCAATACTATGCAAGCTCTTGGAGGGGATGATAAGGGACTATATACAAGATTTTAGTAATGAAAACTGTATCATTAGCAGTAATCAGCATGAATTCATGAAGAATCGTTCTTGCCAAACCAATCTATTAACCTTCTATGAGGAGGCGAGTTGCCATCTAGATAAAGGAAGGCCCATAGACGTGGTGTATCTGGATTTTGCAAAAATTACATAAGCGTTTACTGTACAAAATAAGGTCCATGGGCCTGGACCATAGGGTGAGTACATGGATTGAAAACTGGCTACAAGGGCGAGTTCAGAGGGTGGTAATAAATCGGGAATACTTAAAAGGTCAGGGGTGGGTAATGTAGCGGGGTCCCTCAGGGTTCTGTGCTGGGACCAATCCTATTTAATTTGTTCATAAATGACCTGGAGGATAGGGTAAACAGTTCAATCTCTGTATTTGCAGACGATACTAAGCTAAGCAGGGCAACAACTTCTCCGCAGGATGTGGAAACCTTGCAAGAAGATATAAACAAATCAATGGGGTGGGCAACTGCATGGCAAATGAGGTTTAATGTACAAAAATTTAAAATAATGCATTTGGGTGGCAAAAATATGAATGCAATCTATACACTAGGGGGAGAACATCATGGGGAATCTAGGATGGAAAAGGACCTGGGGTCCTAGTAGATGATAGGCTCAGCAATGGAATGTAATGCCAAGCTGCTGCTAACAAAGCAAAGAGAATATTGGCATGCATTAAAAAAGGGATAAACTCCAGGGATAAAGCAATAATTCTCCCACTCTACAAGACTGGTCTGGTCGCACCTGGAGTATGCTGTCCAGTTCTGGGCACCAGTCCTCAGGAAGGATGTACTGGAAATGGAGCGAGTACAAAGAAGTGCAACAAAGCTAATAAAATGTCTGGAGGACATTAGTGAAGAAAGGTTGCGAACACTGAACTTATTTTCTCTGGAGAAGAGGCACTTGATAGGGGATATGATTTCAATTTACAAATACCATACTGGTGACCCCATAATAGGGATAAAACTTTTTTGTGGAAGTGATTTAACACGACATCAAAATTAGAAGAAAAGAGATTTAACCTTAAACTACGTAGAGGGTTCTTTACTGTAAGAGAGGCAATGATGTGGAATTCCCTTCCACAGGCGGTGGGGGCATCGAGTTTCAAAAAACTATTAGATAAGTACCTGAGCGACCTCAACATACAGGGATATACAATGTAATACTGACATATAATCACACACATAGGTTGGACTTGATGGACTTTTTTTAACCTCACCTACTTTGTAACTATGTAACAATAAACCATGTGCTTTAGGAACATCTACCCTGCCAAGGGACACTTTGCATGGTACACATTTTTAACACACAAAAATCTACCCCTACCAAAGAAGGGCTACTTGGTTGTGTTTATCCACTAGGTGAAAAAATCCCACTCGTCCCATTGCTACACATCTACAATATTGACCCCTTCTCCAATCCACCTTGCACAGGCCTAAAAGTTCACAAACTCCCCAGCCAACCCCCTCTTTATAAAAGTACAACCTCCTTTTTTCCTACATGCCAATCCTACATGCCAATCCATCCAAGCTTTATATCAACATCACTGATGATGCCATGATTGGTCCTGCTAGGATTTGGTGAAGCAATAGCTGAGAATGCCTCTTCACCAGTGTATGCAATGTTTACATATGCTACATCTGATGGCTTTGAACAACCCAGAACTCAGCAAACATCTGCAGATGACCACAGCTTGAGAACCACTTACCTAAAAAATTGACAATATCCATTTTAGGATGAAGGGTGTAAAACATCTAACAATATACTGTATTTCTTCACAAATGTCTCACTTAAAATTATCTGGAACACAGTAAATTTTCTAAAGAGAAATTAAGCTTGTAACAGTATGATGAAGCCATCATATATAAGAACTAATGAATGTGGTGATTATGTGACCTAAAAGAACCCTCCACAGTTTTGTTAGCAAACCAGCACTACTTTTTTTTTTTTTTACAAATAACCAGCACTACTGAAGAAGAAGCATGAGTTAAGTGTGAAACTCGTCACCTCCTGGCTGTGTCCTGTTTCCTGGTGGCAGTCTTTGTACAAGTTATGCATGACTCGTGTAGCCTAGTAAAGACCACCCACTTGTTGTGACCCCTTTAATCCAAAACCACCCTTTTGTTACTCCCCTTAAATAATGGACCACACCGTACTTCTTGTGGAGTAAATGGCCACAACAGCCTTTATTAAACTTAACTCCAATTTTCCAAATATAAATAACATATAAAACCGTATAAATAACCATATATAAATAACCATAAATAACCATAAACCTTTTTAATGTAAACATAAATAACCATCGGTTATACCCTCTTATGTTGGTCAGTGACGGGGCTAACACTTGTAACACAGCCAGTTAGTTAACCAATATATATATGACTATATATATATATAACACCAGGGGGCACTGCAGGATTTAACCGAACCAAGTAGGCCTCCATTTTAACCGCCCGGAGACAAAACCCTATCCCGCAGTGCACACAGAGTAATCATCGATCTTCGATGTACTACACCGGAGGGGCCATCTCATGACGAGCCCCCCACACACTCACCAACTACATAACTGCCACCGTCACTGACCAACCTAAAAACCGCCAACCAACTTTCTTCCAGACGTCCATTTTGAGTTCCTGAAATGATAACAAAAGCATTAAGACCTTCACAACCAACTTCACTATAGGGAGGGTGGGTGGGAAAAAAACTGCCTCCTCCTGTGGATTCCGAACGACGAATGGTCCCGCTCGGCCACGCCCCCTTTTTCTAATGCCGCTCCCCTTGCTTTCTATTGGCTGCCCCTGTTAACCACTCCCTGCTGTATTCCCTTTTGTGTGTCACTAGACACACAGTCATGTCCGGCCCTCCCTATATTCCTTTTTCTCATTCCGTCCGGCCCTCTCTTGACTCGTGTAGCCTAGTAAAGACCACCCACTTGTTGTGACCCCTTTAATCCAAAACCACCCTTTTGTTACTCCCCTTAAATAATGGACCACACCGTACTTCTTGTGGAGTAAATGGCCACAACAGCCTTTATTAAACTTAACTCCAATTTTCCAAATATAAATAACATATAAAACCGTATAAATAACCATATATAAATAACCATAAATAACCATAAACCTTTTTAATGTAAACATAAATAACCATCGGTTATACCCTCTTATGTTGGTCAGTGACGGGGCTAACACTTGTAACACAGCCAGTTAGTTAACCAATATATATATGACTATATATATATATATAACACCAGGGGGCACTGCAGGATTTAACCGAACCAAGTAGGCCTCCATTTTAACCGCCCGGAGACAAAACCCTATCCCGCAGTGCACACAGAGTAATCATCGATCTTCGATGTACTACACCGGAGGGGCCATCTCATGACGAGCCCCCCACACACTCACCAACTACATAACTGCCACCGTCACTGACCAACCTAAAAACCGCCACAGACTGAAAGGGTGACCCCTTACCCTTGAAGGCACCTCCACACCCGCAGGGCCGTATGTATCCCCTCCTGTAAACCCAACGACCACAGGTCGATCCCAACGTCCGTCAAATGAACCCCATCCCTCCTCAAATAGAGGCCCACGTTCTTTTCAAGTTCCCTGTGGCGAACCACTAAACCCCCTTGCCACGCCAGGAACCTCCCCACCACCTTATTTACCCGTATCCTCGCCTTGTTAAGGCGATACACTGATCTAGCCCTCCTCCAGGATGTTCTAGCGACCATATCTGACCATACCAACAGCGTGTCTGGATACGTCTCGTGCAGGTAGGTCAGATCCCTCTTTATATCGGCAATAAGATCCCTCACTGTCCTCATACCCAAATCATTCCCGCCCGCGTGTATGACCAGGACCGCCGGTGGCCTGTCCAACCACGCGAAACGTTCTATTTCGGGCACCACCCTATCCCACAGCATTCCCGGCCTGCCCAGCCAACGTATGGTGGCCTCTCTCCTAGACACCCCCAACTGCCTCCCACCTGGTCTGGCATCCCCTCTCCGTGCTCCCCAACACACATATGAGTGCCCCAGGATCCAGACGAGGCGCGGAAGCCCTCCATCTGAAATGACAAACATAGTGTAATTGACCAGCACTATAACTTAACTAAGGCCACCATACTAACCAATGCAACTATAACAACACACCTATATATATTTTTTTTATTTTTTTTTTTTTTTTTTTTTTTTTTTATATATAAATCCCCATTATTCCTGAATCAACAGTGGTCTAACGTAAGTCCGAAATCGTTTCGATTCCCACCTCCCCATTTTTTGCACATCCACCTCATCCAACCCACACCTGGCGGCTTCGGTGGCCGCCCCAATGCGGAAGGAGTGTGAGGCGTAGGCAGAACCTTCTAAACCCATACCATTTAGGCATTTTCGCAAAACCGCCCCAAATTGGAATCGCGACAGGTATGATCCATCACTGTGCACCAACAACGGGCCCCCAACCTCCGGTCTCACCCCCATGAACTCTCCTACTGCTTTTACGGGGCATACCGCACAGCCTTGTAACCTATGCAACGAGATCAGCACCCCCACTCCTTTTTGATCAGTCTTGGACTTTTTTAAATTCACCAACACCCTGTCCCCCAAAACTTCCACATCCCCCAACATTAAACCTCCCTCTTCCTTTTTTGATGGGCTAACCAACTCTCCAATCCGAAAAGCCCCGAAAAACGCCAAAGAAAAAGCCGCTGTAAATAATAACCCCTCGTACCCATCCTTGCATACCCCCTTTAACTGCTCCCTTAAGGCCAGAACATTGGTAAAAGTAATCGGCCGCCTCTCGTCCCTTGTCTTGTTTGCTTTGCGATACCCTTTTACTGCCTGTTTTACCCAAAATTCTTTTGTCCAATCCACAATGCCTTGTAACTTGAACAAAAAGGCCAAACCTGCTAACCGTTTTTCAATAGCGGACACCGACCTGCCTTCTTCCATATTTCTGGACACGTAATACAGCACTAACAGCCTAAATTGTGACACATCTTGCCCCACTCCCGATTCCAGCAGCAACTCACCCCACTCCTTCCAGACCTTCTGGTATGCCGACCAAGACGACATACTTACCGACTTCTGGATCCATCCTGCTGCTACCCTAGTGCCAAATCCCAGATCCAGGCCGGGCAAGGAACTCCCTCCTGCTGAGCCTCCGGTGCCAGAGTCCTGAATCTGTCCCACTGGAACCGAGACAAAGAATCAGCCAGCGTGTTCTCTACCCCAGGGATGTGTACCGCATAAAGAAAAATATTCAATTGCATGCAGCGCAACACTAGCTGTCGCATCAACCGGATGACAGGTTGTGAAGATGCCGACATACTATTGATTATTTGCACTACCCCCATATTATCACAATTCAATCTAAGCTTTAAATTTTTACAGGCCTTGCCCCACAGCTCCAATGCTACCACCACCGGAAACAACTCCAATAGTGCCAGATTCTTTGTAAACCCCGCCTCCACCCAGGATCGTGGCCATGGCTCCGCACTCCAACACCCTTGGAAGTACGCTCCGTAACCTGTGGATCCTGCCGCATCGGTGACCAGCTCGACATCGAAATTGCTAACTGGACCCGACATCCAAACCGACCTCCCATTAAACTCCTGCAAAAACCGATGCCACACCTCCAGATCCTCCCTGTGCTCCCTCCGAAGCCTAATATAATGTGTGGGAGCTTTTACCCCTGCCGTGGCCGATGACAATCGTCTACAAAAAATCCTCCCCATAGGAATGATCCTGCATGCAAAATTCAACTTTCCCAACAGGGATTGTAGCGTGCGCAACTGCACTTTCTTGCACCCATGGATCTCCCTAATTTCCTTTTGTAAATCCCTCAACTTCTCTTCGGGTAATCTGCATTCCATAGCCATGGAATCGATCACTATCCCCAAAAAACTCAATTCTGTGCGCGGGCCCTCCGTCTTGTCAGGTGCTAACGGCACCCGAAAATTCTCCGCAATGTGCTGCAACGTGGACAACAGTATCGCACACACATTGGAAGCTGGAGGGCCCACGCAGAGGAAGTCATCCAAGTAATGGATTATGGAATCAATGCCTGTCACATCCCTAACTACCCACTCTAAAAACGAACTGAACGCCTCAAACATGGCGCACGATATGGAACACCCCATGGGCAAACAACGATCTACATAAAATTGGTCTTGCCAACTGCAACCCAACAAATGAAAACTGTCTGGGTGCACCGGCAGCAATCGAAATGCGGATTCCACGTCTGACTTAGCCATCAGTGCCCCTCGGCCATATCGCCGTACCCACCGCACCGCAGCATCGAATGACGTATACGATACCGTGCATGCCTCTGGGTCAATAAAATCATTTACCGATCCCCCTTTTGGGAACGATAAATGATGTATTAAACGAAACTTGTTGGGTTCCTTCTTGGGAACCACCCCAAGCGGTGACACTACCAAGTCCTTTAACGGCTTGGCCACGTACGGCCCCGCCATCCTTCCCAACGCAACCTCCTTGGCTAACTTCTCCGACACAACCTCTGGGTGCAACAATGCTGACCTCAGATTCTTTGCCACCGGAGGAATCTCCGTCAATGTGCACGGAATCCTGAAACCTTCCCTGAACCCCGCACTGAGCAAACCCGCCGCCGCCCTGTCGGGATACCTATTTAGAAAAGGCTGCATTCTTACCCACATCACCGGCGTCGTCCCTCTTATTGCCAGGCTCTCCGGCGCGCTTTCCTTTTTTGAAGCATCGCGACAAAGAGTGTCCCCCCCCCCCGCAACCTGAACACTCGTGCTTAAACTTGCACGTGTTTCCAAATTTGCAGGCTCCCTCGTTGAACTGCCAACATATTCCAAATTTCTTTCCGGCTGGGGATCCCGAGGAGTGGCTACCCCCAGCCCCCCCGTGAAATGTCTGTGCCGGCGTCTTTGCCGAGGCCATCAATCTCATCCATAAGCTAATGTCCTTATGGTCCCATCTCAACGCTGGGCGAACCGCCCTGCGTTGTCTAAACTGCTCGTCATATCGCAGCCAAGCCGTCCCTCCATAGACCCTATACGCCTCCCCTATAGCGTCCATATAACAGAATAACGCCGAGCAGTGCTCGGGGTTCTTCTCCCCAATTACCCCGGCCAATATGGCGAACGCCTGCAGCCAGTTTGCAAACGTCCGTGGGATTAGCCGATACCGCCTCTTCTCCTCATCAGCTTTTTTGGTGTCATCCGGTTTCACCCTGTCTAAATTGAATTTTTCCAATGGCAACAGGGAAAAAATCTCCACATACTCACCTTTCCAGATTTTTTCCCTCACTTCCTGTTTTAAATGGGCCCCCAGTGGCCCCTCGAAGCAAACGTAGACTTCACATTTTGCTGCATCTGCCATCCGGACAATGTCGGCCCTTACCACTTGCTCCTCCCCGCTCTTCTCTGGCGTACTCACCTGCACTCCTGCTCCCACCGCAGTCGATGCCTCTCCAGCTGTTGTGACCGAAGCCCCGCTTGGGGGGTTCGCTATCCCCCCCGCCTTCTCAAAACGTCCCACCAGGGCCCTCAGGCCCTCCAGCAACTCCTGTACCTGACCCCCCAATGGAGACTCACTCCTAGCCCGCGGTTGGTCATGGCTTGCCACCAGCGGAGCCGGAGGCCCTGATTCACTCCCCCCCACTGGTACACTTCCCAACAAATTCTGTAAAGCAGTTGTAAAAGAACTATTACTACTGGACTTACCGGGCCGTCTTGGCACCTCCGCCGGGATTACCGGCCTGACATCCACCGATGCTTGTGGGCGGCTGGGCACCTCCTCTTCTTCGGACAGCTCCCCTTCCGACCTGCTGAACTCCTCCTGCTGGGAAAAAGACGCTGTTCCCCTCGGGGAGGGACTCCTGGCCAATTCCCGGCTCCTTCCATTCACCACCCCCGATGTGGACGCACCCCCCGCCACCCCGCTACCCTGGATCCCCGAGTCCTGGGCAGACAGGCCGGGCCCGGCACTGCTCCTGCCCACTGTCATTCTCCCTTCTCCTCCTGGTGGCGTCCGCCTACCCTCCGCTGCGTTGGCCCTTCCTGCGGCCCGTCGTGCTGTGCCAGCGGACATGTGTACCCTGCTGTCCTCCCCCCTCGGCTCGTGCAGAGCTGCTGAGGGTTTTGATGACGCACTCCTCCGGGGTGTATTACCCCCCATCCTGGCTGTAGTTGCTGTTTGAGCTGACCGCCCCCCCCCCAACTCGTGCAGAGCTGCTGGGGAGGACGCCGCTGCGGAAGGGGCTGCTGTGCTTCCTCCTAGCCCCCTCTTCCCGGCTCCTGCTCGCTGCGACCTCCTTTCTGTCCCTTGACCCCCCTGGCTGTGCTGAAAAACTGGGGCTGGTGGATCCTGTGCAGGCCTTCCCCGTGGCGCTGGTGATGTAGGTCCCTGTAGTCCTGAGGCCCCGCCCCCCGCATTGCGCCCACGCCGTGTGCTCTTCTTGGGGCCTAGTGGGGTCTCCATCTGGGCCCTTTTTGCTGGTGGTGGTGACTGGTCCCCCCTGGGGCTTCTGGCTAACCTGGATGGGCCTGCCACCCCCCCCGGAGAGTACCTCGATGGTGCCCTGGCCACCCGGCCCCGCGATCGCTCCGAACGTCCATCCGGTCGCTCGATTTGTCCTCCTCCGTCCTGCGCTGACACACTGGCTAGAATTGAGGCTACCTGGTCCTGTAGCCACTCCGCTCCGTTCGCCGCTGCCGCGGCCCTCAGCCTCTCCACGAGGTCGCGGTCCGCCATCTTGAGAGTGTTGCAGAGGAGCAGTGTAAAAAACTGCCTCCTCCTGTGGATTCCGAACGACGAATGGTCCCGCTCGGCCACGCCCCCTTTTTCTAATGCCGCTCCCCTTGCTTTCTATTGGCTGCCCCTGTTAACCACTCCCTGCTGTATTCCCTTTTGTGTGTCACTAGACACACAGTCATGTCCGGCCCTCCCTATATTCCTTTTTCTCATTCCGTCCGGCCCTCTCTATAAATCAACATTGGATTTATGGTGATGTGCGGCTACATCTTTCTTTTCTCTGCATCTAAGGTGGGGAGCCGAGGCTAGCACCCAGTCTTATCAATCCAACTTTATTCCTATCACCTGGAGCAGCATTATGCCGCGTACACACGACCGGACTTTGACGGACTGAATTCCGTCTGACTTTTCAACGGACTTTCGACGGACTTCTGTCGAATCGGACTTGTCTACACACAATCACACCAAAGTCCGACAGATTCGACCGTGATGACGTACGACCGGACTAGAATAAGGAAGTTCAAAGCCAGTAGCCAATAGCTGCCCTAGCGCCGGTTTTCATCTGTCGGACTAGCATACAGACGAACTGATTTTTCGACCGGCTTGAGTCCGTCGGAAAGATTTGAAACATGTTCTAAATTTAAAATCCTTCTGATTTTTCGACAGCAAAGGTCCGATGAAGCCCACACACGGTCGAATTGTCCAACAGATTCGTTCCGTTGGACCTTTGCTGTCAAAAAGTCCAGGCCGTGTGTACACACTATTACTCTTCTTGGATCACTACTTTTACTTATATTAGGAGAAAGCATTGTAATTAAGCAGAATCATAGTGTAGCTGAAATTTGTCATAAGAGATTTCCCCAGTGTGATTGGGAAACACCACCATCACACTCTTCACCCTATCCAAACTTAATTTTTTTCTCTACAAATGCAATAATAATGTGGCAAATTTTAAATGGGGATACCATGGATCCACCTACCTGGGTCCTGGACTAACACTAAGATCACCCCTACATAATTTGCTACTATGCCTAACATGTACAAAGGATATCAATCGTAAATATTTTTTATTATTAAAGCCAAGTATAATATTTTATAATAATTACATTAATAATTGTGCTTACAAAAACTGCTTTTCAATAAGGATTTAGGTACATGACAGTAATGCCAAAATCACTATACAGAAAATTTCATTAAAAGATGTAATAACATTTTTAAAGATGATTTATCTTGTAAAGGTGTTAAATAAATACATCAATTATGTAAAGCATAGGGTACCACCAACGGGCTTGTTCATTAAAACTGTATTAGGAACAAAGAATTCAATGCAAAGTTTAGTAGCCATAGCAACCAATCAGGATCCATTTTGTTTTAGTGTAACCTCAGCAAAGTTACTTCTGATAAGATGCTATGGGCTACTAATTAGTGGTATGAGCAAATGCAAATGGTTTTCTCTACAAATAGAAACAGATCTAAGCTATCAGCTGTAAGTAACAGGTTCTCCTGCTGCAAGTCGTTCATCAATGAAAGTCCAAATGCTCTGCCTTTGAGCTCTTGAAAAGGAGCGCTCTGTAAACTGGAAAAAATCTAAACAGAGAGAACTGGCTAGTGTAGCTTTATTCTTTTAATGAAAATAAACAAAAGTAATGCACTCAAACATTAAAATCCTTGTGCAGTATGAGTAAGGCAAAGGCACCATATAAACTGGAATCACCGTAATGGCCATTGGATTGAGAGATCCAGTCTGTGGGGCACATGCCAGCTCTGAAGTGTACACCTCGGCAGATCTTTCACCTCTTCCTCTTATAAAAAACTTTTAGGGATCACCTGGACAGTGTAGGTGATAAGCAGACATACGGAGGTAGAGTTACAGAGGATGGCAAAGGCTCTGGAGAAGTCCTGGATGTGAGCATAAGAGGAATAAACAAGGGAGCTAGAGAACAGGAGGTCTTGGGAGCAGCAGAGAGGATGGTTGGGTGATATTTTGAGACACGATTTGTGATGTACTGTAGCTCAGGGCAGAGTTGGGAATGGCTTTGCATGTTATTGTTAGTATTTTTTTTTTTTGTACCATATATCTTTTACTTCGAGAAATTTTAAAAGATACTGTGCAAAGAAATAAGGCGCAAGAATTATATCTTCAAACAATGCATCAAAAACAATAAAAGTAATCCAGCCGTGCTGTGAGTTGGCAACTTCCCCAAGAATGTCTAGGGCTTTTAGGCCAAAAACAATGGTGCAAAATAATAAACAATACACACAGGGCAGTGAGTTACAATGTCATAATACATCATAAGCCCCATACACATGGTCGGATTTTCCGATGGATTCTGTCCTATCAGACAATGTTGTCGGAAATTCCGACCGTGTGTAGGCACCATCGGACAGTTTCCATCGGATTGTCCGACGGACAAAGTCCTATCTCCTGCTGGATAGATTTTTTGACAACAAAGTCCGATCACACCAAATCCGATCGTGTGTAGCGAATTCCGACGGACAAAGTGCTACGCATGCTCAGATCACATTACAAGACCAAAGCTATTGGCTACTAGCCTCTACGTAGTCCCGTCGTAGGCAACAAACGTCACCACGTTCAGAATGATCGGATTTTCCGACAACTTTGTCCGACCGTGTGTACGCAAAACCAACATCGGACAAAGTACGACGGACATGATCCGACGGACCTGGTCCTCGGATAATCCGAGCGTGTGTATGGGGCTATAGATTGTATCTAGAGTGGTAAACAATAAAAGTGAGGATCCCTGAGATCTTAGAAGATATACACTATTGACAAAAGTATTGTGACACCTGCCTTTACACGCACATGAACTTTAATTGCATCCCAGTCTTAGTCCGTAGGGTTCAGTATTGAGTTGGCCCACCCTTTGCAGCCAAAACAGTTTCAACTCTTCTGGGAAGGCTGTCCACAAGGTTTAGGAGTGTGTCTATGGGAATGTTTGACCATTCTTCCATAAGCGCATTTGGGAGGTCAGGCACTTATGTTGGACGAGAAGACCTGGTTTGCAGTCTCCGCTCTAATTCATCCCAAAGGTGTTCTTTTGGGTTGAGGTCAGGTCTCTGTGCAGGCCAGTCAAGTTCCTCCACCCCAAACTCACTCATCCACACTCTATTGCCAAAAGTACTGGGCCACTCCTCCAATTCATTTGGTGGAGGGGTGATTATGGTGTGGGGTTGTTTTTCAAGTATTGGGCTTGGCCCCTTAGCTCCAGTGAAAGGAACTTTTAAGGCAGCATTTTGGACAATTTCATACTCTTTCAACTTTTTGGGGATGGCCCCTTCCTGTTCCAACAGGACTGTGCACCAGTGCACAAAGCAAGGTTCATAAAGACATGGAAGACATGGATGATCGAGTTTGGGGTGGCGGAACTTGACTGGCCTGCACAGAGTCCTGACCTCAACCCAATAGAACACCTTTGGGATAAATTAGAGCGGAGACTGCAAGCCAGGCCTTCTCGTCCAACATCAGTGCCTGACCTCACAAGCGCGCTTTTGGAAGAATGGTCAAACATTCTCATAGACACACTCCTAAGCTTTGTGGACAACCTTCCCAGAAGAGTTGAAGCTGGTATAGCTGCAAGGGGTGGGCCAACTCAATACTGAACCCTACAGTCCAAGACTAGGATGCCATTAAAGTTTATGTGTGTGTAAAGGCAGGCGTCCCAATACTTTTGGCAGTATAGTGTATTTTAGTCATAACAGGCATTTAGGTCCTGGAGAAGGAGTTGAAAACATGAGTGAAAGGTAAGGTGAAATTAAAAGACTGGAACGCTCCTGTTGTCTGCCAGCCATAAAGCCCATTAGTCATGACAAGTTGTGAGATGAGCTTTAGCATATGAGAATTCCAGCAGGAGATGGTCATTGAGAATATGAATAACACCTTGTAGATGAGGTGGTTGTGAGGTCTTCCATTGTCTCGCAACAGTTAGTCTGGCAGCAATGAGGGTGCGAGTTGTGAATGACTGTATATGATGAGACAAGGCCTGGACGCCTACTCCTAGGACAGCTATGTACAATGTGAGAGTCATTTGTGCACAAGTTACCGATACTACCACCACTGACCACCACCCAGAACCTGGTGAAGATAGGACAAAGCTACCATATTTTGGATAGAGTTTCTGGGTGATCACAGTTGAGCCAGCATTTTGACAACTGATCTAGTAATATGGAGGCAAACTGTGGAGAGTATAGTAGACATGTGCATTCATTTCCATCCGAATGCATTTCCATCCAAATTTCGGGTATTTTCGTTATCGTTTTAACAAACGATAACGAACGTGCAGAATCCGAAAACCGAAAGATCCGACATAAACAAATGCTTTATTTTCATTTTCGTTGCAACAGTTCGATATAGATAGGAGATTCAACATGACGCTGACAATAGCGATCTGTGTCCATCGAACCTGTGGTCGAATGTGCCTAACCTTAACTCTATTAGATCAAGATTATTCTACATAGAGAGAAAATATTGGACATAGAGAGAAAAGATTTGACATTATAGAGACAATAGCAAAATAGGTCGAATGTGCCTAACCTAACTCTATTAGTCCAAGATTATTCAACATAGAGAGAAAAGATTCATGAAGATTCGACTAAGCAGTCGCATCGAGCGGACATTTATGGTCAAATGCTCTGCCCATAGGCTATAGAAGAATTCTAATGTTGGTTGACTAGTAATAATAATTAATAAATATAATTATTATTAGTGTCATACAACATTAGAAGTCTACTATAGCTTGTAAGCAGAACATTTGACCGGAAATGTACGATTGCGGTGTCGTACAGTTTTGCTGCTCCCACGAATCTTCTTAGAACATTCGACAGACACCATAAGCCTTCAATGACAGATTCGACCTTAATTATTTCGGATTTTTGGACGAAACTAAATAAATAAAAACGAATTTCGGGAGTAACTAAATAAATTTATTTTTCGGACGAAAACGAAATTCCCAAACAAAATATTTCAGTGTGCACATGTCTAGTGAACACAAACAAAGTTTATGGGAGAATCTGGTCAAAGTTTATGCAATACATGTCTGCTGCTGGTGGATCATGTAATGATCCTGAAGTTCAAAATATTGTGGGCTTCCTCCTGTCAGATTTAAATCTGGCCCTATCGGTCAGCATCCTCAGAGTGAAATTGCCAGCATACATCTGTCCAGCGATTCTTTAAGGGAGCAACTAGGCTTAGACCTCAGAGTAAGCAGAGGCTTCCCAAATGGAACCTCCCTCTTGTTCTCAACTCCCTTGTTCTAGGGCTGTCTCCGTTTAAGACCTAAGAAGGGTTGGTTCCTACTTCCCTCAAGCAAGGCATCGTCAAACCACTGCTAAAGAAACCCAACCTCGACCCCAAAGATCCAAACAATCGCAGACCGGTAACAAGCCTGAACACCATCTCCAAGATTATGGAGAAAGCAGTAGTAAAACAGCTTCATCTGGACACACACAAGCTCTTGGACCCACTACAATCAGGCTTCCGCCCAGGCCATGGCACAGAAACGGCACTTCTGAAAATATGGGATGACGCCCTAGAAGCCGTGGATGATGGAGAATCGTGTCTTCTGGTACTGCTGGATCTTAGCGCGGCGTTCGACACAGTGGACCACAACATTCTTCTAAGCCGCCTCAAAGAAGTGGCAGGAGTCACAGATGGAGATCTGCCATGGTTCGCTTCCTTCTTAGGAAACCGGTCGCAGACAGTGAAACTAGGAGCCTTCACTTCAGAAACCCGGGCAATTTCTTATGGAGTCCCTCAAGGATCACCCTTGTCACCGGTACTCTTCAACATCTACATCCGCCCACTCTTCAAAATTATCAGCAAATTAGATCTATGTTTCCAATCATACGCGGACGACACTTAACTGTACTTCCGTATCACCGGACAAAAAGACCAATACCAGGAACTAGGAAAATGTCTCACAATGATAGATGACTGGATGACCACTAGCTCCCTCAAACTTAATGGGTCGAAAACAGAACTACTGCTCCTCAACGCTAACCGAAGTAAAAAAACTAAGACCTCATGGATCCCACCAACCATCCTGGGACAGACCATTATCCCAAGCACCAAAGCCAAAAGCCTCGGAGTCATCTTTGATTCAGAGATGACCATGGATGCACAAATAGGATCAGTAGTCAGCGGATCCCATCATCTCCTCCGCATGCTTCGCAGACTCATCCCCTTCATCCTAGAAAAGGAGAAAGCAGTAGTAGTAGGAACCATCATCAATTCGCGTCTCGACTACGCAAACTCCCTCTACATAGGATTACCAGATTGCACGCCTACAAGTCGTCCAAAACACAGCAGCAAGATTAGTCACTGGAAAGAAACCATGGGAATCCATCTCCCCATCCCTAAGGTCCCTTCATTGGCTCACGGTAAAAGATAGGATCACATTCAAGACCCTCTGCCTCACCCACAAATGTACACAAGGAAATGCTCCACAATACCTTTGTGAGAAAATAGGAAAATACATACCGAATCGCAGACTTCGATCGACAGACCAAAATCTCCTTCTCATCCCCAAAGCCCGCTACAAATCGAAGGGAGAACGAAGATTCGCAGTACAGGGACCTCAGGTATGGAATGCTCTACCAAACGACATCCACTTGGAAGAAAACCATCAGGCCTTCAGTAAAAAAACTCAAGACCCACCTCTTTTAATATCGCAGGACAACAAGGGCAGACAAGCGCCTTGAGGCAATTCAGTTCGCATTTGCAGCGCTATACAAATCATCCATTCATTCATTCATTCATTCACCTCTGTCAAGGTCACGTTTCTTGTGGCTATCACGTCAGCATAAAAAGTCTCAGAAACTGAAGCATCGATCATGGAGAACCTTTCTTGATGTTCTTTTCAGAGTGAGTGGTGCTGTTACCTATGCTTGACTCAATTCCCAAGGATACAGTAGTCTTTCATGGGAACCAAGAAATTGTTCTGCCAACCTTTAGAGTACTAACATGCGTCATTTAGATGTGTGAGAGGTTGCGTTGTGGCTTAGTTGGTTAAAGCCCCTATCTAGTAAATGAAGAGAGATTAAGGTCTGGTGTGACCCCTCTAACACCTCCATCCCTAATAATGCACAAAAAACAGGAAAAATAGCCCTGGGACTTTAGATGAGGTGAGAGAGGTTTAGCCAATGTCCACAGCAAACACTGAAACAAAATCAATTTATTTGTTTCAAAATGTTATGTAACAGAGCGGCAACAACAATGATTGTGAGTTACCCGGCATAGTGGCCAATGTACACAACACAGATGAAAGTAAATATACAAAGATTTATTACAAATGTTGTACATCCATGAGCAACAATAAAGCTTAAAAGTTGCTAGGTCAGTGAATACACATACACAATAAGAAAATAAAATGTACATACATGTGGACAGGGAAGTATGTAAACATGATACAGACATCAATAATACCCAGCATATACAGGGGGTCCCCGGGTTACAAACAAGATAGGGACTGTAGGGTTGTTCTTAAGTTGAATCTGTTTGTAAGTCGAAACAGGTACATTTTTTAAGTGTAGCTCCAGCCAAAAACTCTATTTTTAAGTTTTTTAGATAACATAGAGAAGGGTTATCACCCCTGTAACATTTGTTTTGCTGTCTGTGCCCCTGTTCAGAAGATTTCACCTCACCTTCTGTCCCAATGACAATTGGATTTTGAAAATTTTGGGTTGTTAGGGAAACAAGGACTGGTGATAAAGCATCAGTGGAGACACCTTTTTCCCATATTAACTCTTACAGGAGTGAATTTCCCTTTCTAGGGGTGGATTTCCTCTCACTTCCTGTTGTCTCCCTCCGTTTGTAAGTAGGAGTCGTTTGTAAGTCGGATGTTTGTAAGTCGGGGACCCCCTGTACTGGCATAAAACAAGCATCAATAAAGCCCTATGCATTTCGCGAGACCCTGCTCGCTCTTCAGGGGCGGATGCATGATTGTTGTATCTGCAATGTAAATAGTAAGATCAATCAATGTATGTTGTTGATAAATGGGGGCAGGCGGAATAATTGGCAAGAGAGGTCTGAAACAGACCTCATACTTACCGAAGGTCTGAGATAAATCGCCAAACGCTGGATATCAAAAATGGCAGCCGTGTAGTGCATCCAGCTCGGGAGCTGAGGGGGCGGAACAAACAAAGGCCACAACAGGGGAACATCCGGAGGGCCAGCACGGTCTGGATAGGGGTATTTCTCACTGCAGGTCTCCACTTGGCCCCTAAGAATCATTTCTGGAAAATGTCTGCAAGGATGCACATATATCAGAGGGCATCATAATTGCAGAATGAGCTTAATGTATAAGGTTCTAAAATGTAATTTATATATACAAAAGGATGTAAATAAATGAATTAAGCTTATTGGAATATGTTGGTAAGAAGGACTGAAATATGGAATATGGTAAATGCATGAATGCAGACCAACATAGTTATAAAGCTGGTATGGGCAGAAAGACTACAGGGCAATATAGAAATTATATAGATATTACATGTGTATGAAGACAGTGTAACAAACCCAATGGGTGTCAAGAAAGTAGAAAGGTTGTACCTCAATGAAGTGAAAAAACCAAGGGTTGTCAGTTTGTTCTTAGAGATGTAACTGCTCTATCCAATCGTTGAGTTGTAAAGCAAAATCCCAGTCGTGCTGAACGTCTAGATATACCCACAAGGGCTTGTAGGAGACGCCCCCAGCGTCATGTACGGGCGGTGACGCATGGGTGTCCATAAGACATCCACTATCAAAGGGGGTGCATGGATGCAACAACCACCCAACCGTCCAGGATGACCCACACAGCCCACATCTCAATAACGCCAGGGAGACGTCAGTGTATGGGCGTGGAAAACATGGCGCCGATGTGCAGGTGGCCACCCCCCATCAACAGACAGGGGAGGACAGCAAGAGATCAGAAACAGAACTCCCCTATGCACATCGCAGCCCCCAAGCTGGATGGAAACCACCGCCATAAAGGACAAACAGCAAAAGGGGAACAGCTCAGC
The DNA here is from genome assembly GCA_028564925.1 of Lithobates sylvaticus. NCBI lineage: Eukaryota > Metazoa > Chordata > Amphibia > Anura > Ranidae > Lithobates > Lithobates sylvaticus. The sequence continues at coordinate 385,020,484 of CM053030.1, forward strand.
CCAGCAAAGCCCCCTGGGAGCAGTATGCAAATATCACTGGCCAAAGGGTGATAATACACTGGATGTAATATGGACAAAGGCAATGGTAACAACAGACCAGTGTGTGGGCTGAATGGGTGTCTTCCACCCGGGTTGAATCAAAGAAGAGAGATTAAAGTCTGTTGTGACCCCTCTGACACCTCCATCCCTAATAATGCACAAAAAACAGGAAAAATAGCCCTGGGACTTTAGATGAGGTGAGAGAGGTTTAGCCAATGTCCACAGCAAACACTGAAACAAAATCAATTTATTTGTTTCAAAATGTTATGTAACAGAGCGGCAACAACAATGATTGTGAGTTACCCGGCATAGTGGCCAATGTACACAACACAGATGAAAGTAAATATACAAAGATTTATTACAAATGTTGTACATCCATGAGCAACAATAAAGCTTAAAAGTTGCTAGGTCAGTGAATACACATACACAATAAGAAAATAAAATGTACATACATGTGGACAGGGAAGTATGTAAACATGATTCACTGACCTAGCAACTTTTAAGCTTTATTGTTGCTCATGGATGTACAACATTTGTAATAAATCTTTGTATATTTACTTTCATCTGTGTTGTGTACATTGGCCACTATGCCGGGTAACTCACAATCATTGTTGTTGCCGCTCTGTTACATAACATTTTGAAACAAATAAATTGATTTTGTTTCAGTGTTTGCTGTGGACATTGGCTAAACCTCTCTCACCTCATCTAAAGTCCCAGGGCTATTTTTCCTGTTTTCTATCTAGTAAATGGGGAATCCTGAGTTTGACTCTCAACAGTGCCTTTTCTTTTACAAAACAGTGATCAGACTTCTGTGCTACTATAGGCCCGTACTCACGATCGGACTTTTTGACAACCAACATGCAAATTAGCTGTTTTGGACCAACATCCGACCGTGTGTACGCTCCATCGGACCAACTTTTTCCAGGTTTCATCGGACTTTTGTTGGCTGTGCGAACGGACCAACTTTCTGCCAACAAAAGTCCGATGGACCAAAGTCTGACCGTGTGTACACAAAACCAACGGACTTTTGTACAAACCATTGCAGAACCAATGCAAAAGATCAGACAACCATACAGAAGTTGACCAAAGGTGGCGGTAAAGAGCAGAAAAACCAAGTGATTTGGTGAAAGTTGGCTGAAAAAGTCCTGCCGTGTGTATGCAATACCAACTTGGGGCCAACGCCCTTTGGACGAAAATCCACAGGAAAGTTGGTCCACGGTCCGATCGTGTGTATGAGGCTTTCGAGTGACAGCAAGTGTAACAAAAAAATAGACACCTGTGTCAAAATGTACAGTATATGAGGTTGCTGTTTTACACAAATAGTGTTCACACATTAACTTTGTATAAGTTTGCCTTTTCTTTGGTTCTAGGAATTTCTAAGATATTGTGAAGTTATATCTACAAGCTACAGCTTCCTTCAGGCTTTTACAATGCCCGTTCATTCTTTATCCCAGAAAGGACAAAGGGAAACATGCCTCATCTAGGACGATTGTGACATGGGTTGTCCAGGCCTTCCGACAGGCACAGAGTGGAGGGCTTGGCTCCTTTGGACGTAGTGACAGCTCACTTGACCAGGAGTGTGTCTACGTCTTGGGCAGCTTGGCAGCATGTGGTTCCCAATGTAATCTGCAGGGTGAACTTGTGGTCCTCAATCAATGGATTTATGGCTCATTATTGTGTAGAGTCTGCTTCTTTATACTCTGTTTATTTTGGCTTGAAGGTCCTGTCTCTTGACGGTACAAGTTAAAGCCTTGTCTGCCCATAGGGTGTATGGCTAGTTAGTTCCCATACGTATGCTGCCATGGAGTCTGTCAGGAAAACTAAAAATGTCCTATCAAATACTTACCATAATTTTCCTTTGCTGATGGACTCCATGGCAGCAGGAGTTCTCTCCCAGTGTCATGAGTAGGCTAGTTACGGAATGGCTCTGAGCACAAATTGGGGTCCTATAGGAGTGGAGAGGAGGAAGGGCTTACCCATATGTATGCTGGAGTGCATCAGGAAAAAGGAAAATTACGGTATGTATTTGATAGGAGATTTTCCGTTTTACTTTTTTTTTTAATTTTCATTTTCTCTTTTTCCAGTAAACACAGAAATATTTTCCGTACAAAAGATCATAAAATAATACAAAAAGACCCAACAAACACCCCCCCCCCCCCCCCCACAATTTTCAGTTTCTTTAATCACTTGCCTACCAGGTACGAACACCCCCTTCCTGACCAAGCCATTTTTCAGCTTTCAGCGCTGTCGCATTTTGAATGACAATTGCGCGGTCATGCAAGGATGTACCCAAATAAAATTTTTATCTTTTTTTCCCCACAGATAGAGCTTTATTTTGGTGGTATTTGATCACCTCTGCAGTTTTTATTTCTTGCGCTATAAACAAATTAAGAGGGACAAGTTTGAAAAAATGCAATATTTTTTACTTTTTAATTATAATAAATATCCAATTTTTTTTTTTTTTTAAACAAATTTTTTCCTCAGTTTAGACCGATACGTATTCTTCTACATATTTTTGGTAAAAAAAAATCGCAATAAGCATCTATTGATTGGTTTGCGCAAAAGTTATAGCGTCTACAAAATAGGGGATAGATTTATAGCATTTTTATTATTATTTTTTTTTTACTAGTAATGGCGGCGATTTGCGATTTTTATCGTGACTGCGACATTGCGGCGGACACTTCGGACACTTTTGACACATTTTTGGGACCATTTACATTTATACAGCGATCCGTGCTATAAAAATGCATTGATTACTGTATAAATGTGACTGGCAGGGAAGGGGTTAACACTAGGGGGCGCTGCAGGGGTTAATATGTACCCTATCTTAGTGATTCTAACTGTGGGGGGAGGGGAATGACTGGGGGAGGGGACCGATCGGTGTCCCTATGTACAAGGGACACACCATCGGTCTCCTCTCCTCTGACAGGACGTGGATCTGTGTGTTTACACACACAGATCCATGTCCTGCTCGATTACCGGGCAATCGCGGGTGCCTGGCGGGCACGCGCATCGGGTCCCCAGCTACGCGGCTAGTGGCCAAAAAGCGAACGCCGTCATATGACGGCGGCCCGCCACAAGAGCTGCACCGTCCCGCCGTCATTTGACAGTGGGCGGTCAGCTACTAGTTAAACAATACTTACCCTGTTTTACATTTTTGGTTGTAACATGGTGAAATGTATAAGATTTCAAGTGGTATGAATATTTTTTCAAGGCACTCTCAATGGAAAGTATATTACCAGCCAGCCAGAAACTTCATAACTAGGTAGAGTTTTACTTTATATATTTCTTGTACTCAATCACCCACTAAAACAATCATAATTCTTTAATCACTAATTAACCCCAGAACATGTGTGCTGGAGCTTATGTTTTTTGAATAATTTCATGGTTTTCACAATGGGTACACTTTCAAGATATACTTTGAAACTACTTATGATATATAAGTAAATGTTAGTAGCATGGATTGGGCTTTCGTCTTGTACAGTATTTTTGTCAGCAGATTTAGGACACTTTATCTGATGAACTTGGCGTTAGGAAAGTGTGCTCACTGTAATGAAGTCATTAGACTTTTACCTCAGATTTAAAAAAAAAACAGCTTCAGATTTTGGGCCATGAATTGGACACCAGAAGTCTTTAAATTGAACAAAGACTCTAAGGCAGTGGTTGTCAACCTTATTGAGACCAAGGCCCAGCAAATTCCCCCAAACTAGTCAAACCCCAACAGTGAAAAAAAAAGAAAAGGATTATATTTGCTCAATAAAAATATGAGAATGCAAATAGTGTATTAAATGCTGGAAGGCTCTGGATGGGGCTGGGTGTCTCTGTAGGGGGAAGAGTGGGGTGCTTTGGATTAGAGGTTTGTTCAGGAGACTGGGGGCTTTGCAAGGGTACTGTAGGAGACTGGAAGGCTCTGAGAGGGCTATGAGGCACTTTGAGTGGTTGGGATACACTGTTGGAGCATGGGAGCGTGTGGATGGCACTGTGGGAGGCTGGGTGTCACTCCGGGAGGTTGGGGGGGGGGGCGTTGTGGTGTGGAGGCTTATGACTTTCAGGGGTCCTAAGGGCACTGTGGAAGTTTGAAGGGCACTGTGAGGCACTATGGGAGCTAGGAATCACTGTGGTAAGTTAGGGAAAATGCAGCTGGCTGGCATGGGTTCAAGGTGACCTAGGGTCAGAGGAAATGGGTTGAATAATACTGCTCATGTTCATTCAAACTGCAATGCATGTGTTGTGTTTTAAAAAGCAACTTTCTCCTCACTTTCTGGAACAGGCATAGCAGAGGAGCCAAACTTGCATTGACCTGCTGTTTTTCCTGTGCACTGATGCACACAGCACTGTGCTGACATATGTAAACCATGTGTTGAGCTGCTCTAAAAACAAGTAGGACTTGTTCTACTTTTTTGCCTAGCAGTGGGCCATGGCCAAGTGGTTGAGAACTGCTGTCCTAAGGACATCAGCACCCACAATACAGTGCATCTTCAGGTCAGATGACCTAACGTGCCAATGCATGCCTGCATGATATGAATGGACCCATAGTGAAAGAAAAAAAAAATAACTTCAATCTAGATTGCAGCTGAACATAGAAGCAAAAGTTGGTTTTGTTATTTCATTTTTTAATTCGCTACTCATTTTTAACTTATTTTTAGCTGGAGTTCTGCTTTAAGCTCTGGGCTAGGGTCTACTGTACTGTATGTAGCAATGCTATTACAGATGGTGCAATGTTAGAGTTTATCGTATAAACTGTACAGATATTACAAAATGGATCTTCAGCCAAAACCTTGATATAGATGGTTTCAAGGCAAAAGATCATACTGTTGGACCCTGCAACAATTTGTGAAACAAAGTTTGAAGTAGAATCAAATTCAAACTTTTAAAATTTTGTGCAGCACCCCCGACCCCCAGATGCATGTGGTGTACCCCCAGGGACAGGGTGGGATAGCATTTTCCTAGGACTGTATCTATGGTTGAAAGGTGGGGGGTATAACAATTGGGAGCAGTCACTTTAAGGACTTTTTAAAGATTTTATTTTTGGGAGAGAGGGGTAAGAGATTCAGAAAACCTTCCTGACCTGCAGACTCACTCACAGTCTCTCCACAGACCTCAGTACAGGCAAAGGGGTCCTTACAGCTGAAACCAGCAACCTGTACAGTTTTCAGAAGAAGCAGCATCTCCATTAGCAACAGCAGCCTAAGTGATCCTTTTGAAGCTTTCCCAGGCTGTCTGTGATTTCCTCATGCTCAGGATCCCCAGGCCTAGTCACACAACCTGTACATCACACAACCTGGGGGGGGGGGGAGCTCACAAGATCCACCCTAAATATTTACACTGGTGGTTAGTGCAATGCTCCCTTACACTTATGATCAGTGGAAAGAGTGCTCATTTACTGGTAAAAAAAGATAACTGGAGTCAGTGGTTGCTTCCCTGAAATACATTTTTCATAGAACCTCTTGTAAACCCTGAAGGAACCCTAGGGTTTCAAAAAATGTTGCATGAGAAAGGTTGCCGAAGACAGTTCAATGTAAAAAATCTTACATACTGGCCAGATTGAGCACAGCAATAAGCCACGGGGTGGTCCTAGTGCATCAACAAGATCTCCTACAGGCAGAAATTTCAAGGAAGACAGGTGTTTCTAGGTGTGCTGTACAAGTTCTTCTGCAGAAGTATGAAGAAACAAGCAACATTGAGAACTGAAAATGCAGTGGTTGGCCAAGGAAACCTAGGTGCAATATATGAACGATACATAATCCTGACTTCCCTTTGCAATCAGAAGTTGTCCAATGGCACCAATGGTTCATAGTTGGTAGAAAATAGTGGGACTGTGGTACACCATGTACAGTTTTGAGATGTCTGGCCAAAAGTGTTTTTTGTGAAAGACTTGTGGCTAAAAAAATCATACCTCTGATGTGGAAACAATGTCAAGTGATTCGCCTATGCACAAAAACACAATAACTAGTGAGATGTAAATAGCAGTAGGTGCTCTGGACTATAGAGTCCAAATGTAAAAAATGTGGCTGTAACAAAAGCCACTTAGCTCGCCTAGAGAGCAGAACAAGGCAACAGACAACAGCGTTTACAGGCAACAGTGAAGCAAGGTAGAGGTTGAAGTTGTAGTTTTGGTCAGAATTGGAACTAAGGAAATCCATCATGCAATACCATCACAGAGGCATCCCAAATTTATTCTACAGCAGGGAATGGCTCTAAAAACAAAGCCAACATAATAAAGAAACTGTTTTAAAATATGATATATGTTATACGGTACATAATGTTATTGAACCTTATGCCCCGTACACACAATCGGACTTTCTGCCAACAAAACCGTGGATTTTTGTTCGAAGGTGGTTGGCTTAAACTTGTCTTGCATACACACGGTCACACAAATGTTGGCCAACAATTCCGAACATGGGAACGTGGTGACGTACAAGACGTACGACGAGCTGAGAAGTTCAATAGCCAGTGCGGCTCCTTCTGCTTGATTCTGAGCATGCGTGAACTTTTGTGCGATGGACTTGTGTACACACGATCTGACTTTCCGACAACAAAGTTTTGTTGGCGGAAAATTTGAGAACCTGCTAGCAAACATTTGTTGGCGGAAAGTCCGACAGCAAATGTTCGGGTCACAGGATATGATCAGGCAAATTCTATCTATCGTAATGGCAGTAACTATGAATACGATTTGCCTACCCATAACCGTTTTTTCCCAATTTCTGACTCAGAGGCCCCAGGGGCATATAGACAGAATGATGGGGAACGCGGTTTTGGAGGCCCTATGAGATATCCAGAGGTGTATTCACAGAACAATTTCCCTCAGGGGCGCGATAACCCTAGGCCCACCCAATATTTGGGACCTTTGGACAATAGGGCGAACCAAAGCTGGGGTTTTCACAGGGACAACAGAGGCATCAAAAGGCCTGTAGAACAAAGAGAGGAGTCCGAGGGGGGAGGCGAGTCCAGTCAACAAAAAAGAAAAAGACCTTAGGCACAGGCATCTTTAATTTGAGTAAACAAGATTTGACAGATCCAGAAAAAAGATTGCTAGACAAAGGTCTAAAGTTTGCCCCACCCAGAAGCCTCAGTAAGTTTCAAACATATATGGACGTACACAAAGACGTCCGGAAACTAAACATTAAGCGGTACATGCTTAGTAATCCCATTAGGGAAGATGCAGCTACAAGGTCAGAATTTCACCACTCTAGTCTTTCTAATGCATCCCCTTTCAACCCACCAGGGTCTCTTTCGTCCAACATCCGAGTCTTCCGGGATGTGGTCCTACGAGACCTAGAGTCGATCAAAGTTAGAAAGGTTAAGATGCAGAAAGACCTTGAAAGTGGTCTCAATGCCCTTTGCAAAAATAAATCACTGGTGATTAGACCAGCTGATAAGGGGGGGGGGGGGGATTGCTGTATTGGATCGGGATGACTATCTAAAGGAGATGCATCGTTGATGATGATGAAACATACACGATCCTTGATAGGGACCCGATCATCAAGTATAAGAAGGAGCTGGAGAGAATTGTTGAGCGGGGTTATGCGGACGGCATTCTTAATAAGAAGGAGAGTTTTTTCTTAGTGCCGTGTGCTCCCCGCACACCAGTTATTTACTATCTACCTAAACTTCATAAGAGTGTGACTTGCCCCCCGGGACGTCCCATAGTGAGTGGGATAGACTCTGTGACGTCCCGGGTGGGCAAGTACATCGATCACTACCTGCAGCCACTGGTCCAGACAATCCCTTCATATATCAAAGACATGAAACAAGTCATTAACATGCTTTCAGGGATTACTCCCAAACAGGGCCTCTGGTTAGTGACTGCAGACGTCGCTTCATTGTATACAATCATCCCCCACAATCTGGGATTGGAGGCTGTCAGATTGTATTTGGGGAGGGGCTCTGGCCTATCAACACTGCAGTTGGAGTTCATCATGGAACTGTTAGAGTACGCAGCGAGCCACAATTACTTCTGGTTCGACCATCAGTACTACCGCCAGGACAGGGGTGTGGCCATGGGGGCAAAATATGCCCCTAGTTTGGCCAACCTGTTCATGGCCAAGTGGGAGGAGGACGTCGTCGATGCCCCTAGGAGGCCAGAAGTGGTCCTATGGGCGAGGTACATCGACGACGTCCTCCTCCTATGGGATGGCAGTGAGCAGGACTTACGTGATTATATGGCATTTTTGAATATAAATGACAGGGGTATCAAATTTAATTTTGAGGCTAGTCTCAAGGAAATACACTTTCTGGACCTGATTATTAGTATCGTAGGGGACAGTTTTGTCACGTCGACATATTTCAAGTCTACAGACAGGAATTCATATATTCCTTTGGACAGCTGTCACCATCAACCCTGGCTGAAAGCTGTCCCCCAAGGTCAGTTCACGAGATTGAGGCGCAACTGTACTGAAATAGAAATGTTTGACAGACAGGCGGCCGTCCTCTCATCCAGATTTCTGGAAAAAGGCTATCACAGTGATTTCCTCTCAGAGGCAATTAGCACGGCCCGCGAGAAAGACAGAGCAACACTTCTGTTGGATAAACAACCAAATCATGTAGACACGCAATTTTGTTTGCCATTTATCACCACTTTTTCGACACAATTTCGGAGTGTGAAGAATCTGATACAAAAACATTGGCACCTTCTGGTGAGTTACCAGGTACTTGGAGCGGTTTTACCTGAAAGACCGCGGGTGATTTTTAAAGGGGCCTCCTCCTTAGGCAGCAGAATTGCACCCAGTGTACAGGACCCACCCAAGAATAGTAGGTGTTTTTTTCAGAACCTTACGGGATACTTTAGGTGTAAGAACTGTCAGGTCTGCACCCTAAATAGATGTAAGGATAGAAAAATCTGCAATTTTGTGTCAACCAGCACCTCGAGATCCTTCGAAGTTGAGCCTTTCATAACATGCTCCTCCGAAGGGGTGGTCTATCTAATACAATGTCCGTGCGGTCTTCAGTACGTAGGGAGGACCAAAAGGGCCCTTCGTGTTAGACTAAACGAACATATTAATAATATCAGGAGAGGATATGACAAGCACTCAGTCGCGAGACACTATGACCAGGCTCATAACAGAGATCCATCTAATACCCTTTACATGGGGATAGACAAGTATAGGCCCCACTGGAGAGGGGGGTCCCTAGTTAGGGAGATCTCAAAACAAGAAATGGCCTGGATCTACCGATTGAAGACATATGTGCCTTATGGTCTCAATGTGGACACAGATGTGAACGCTTTCATCAATAATTCATGATTGCATTCACGCTGTGTCCACTATTGAGAATCCGGTAGTATCCTGAGTTGCTTTATGGCCGTGATGGGCCTGTATGGCTGCAGCATGACTGATGCTGCATGCAGCGTCTGTTGTGATGCATGTCAGACTCAGGTGCTTCAGTGCTTCCGACTTTATGTTTGGAACACAGGATGTCAATCTATATAGTAATAAGAGTAAAATGTAGGGGCTGATTGCCCTGTTCTACACCGTTTGTGTTTTTGGATGTATATCTTTGATGTTTGGGGTATATGATACCAAGGCTGCAGCACTCGATTTGAGTGAAGGTTGACTGACCATCAAGCCGAGTCCTTTGAATTTTAGGTTTTTCTTGAATAGGAACATACACCTTTTAGATTACATATTGGGAGTATGCACCTTCCCCAACTTATGTTTGGGTGACGTACTGCGCAAAACCCTTTTAAATACAGATATGTATTTTTATTCATTACTTAATTTTTATGGTAGCGTCCTCAATGCCACTCATATATTTATTATTTATTTTCGTTTATTCCACTGTTGCAACCTTAAGGTGTATATAACAGTTGCATACTAAACCTTGTGAGTGTGATGGTTTACCCCTATTATAAAAAATACCAACCGAGGTTAAGTATCTCAATAATGTCTGAGAGGACCCTTCGGGTCCATCCCGACATTTAGCAATTTTTTATTTTTTATTTTTAAATTCATTTTTTTATTCCCATTTTTATGTTTATTCCATTACCCCTTTTTAATAGGGTTTTTTACCTGATATATCCAAATCTCACACGGCAGTGTGGGGTTTTGGATGCATCCAGAATTTTACAGTTATGGTATGGGGTGGCAGCTTTGGATGTCCCCCATGCCCAGTTTAGAGATAACTTCCGCTATTAGATCAAGGAATAGCGAGGATCATACAGCATGCCCTATATATTACAATTATTTTGCTTTGGACTTGTGACGGATGTCCAATCCGGTTTCACACCATGCTGTTAGCCTTTTTTTGTGTTTTTTCTTGTATTAGGGCGCATCGCTGCAGCGGCTCTGTGCCCCCATTCTCGTATGAACACATAACAGGCATTTCTATCGTTACATACTCTGCGAGCCGCAGATCTTGCGAGGTTTGAGCTGACAGAGCAATCCTCGTATATGATTGGAAGTTCAGGACGAGGCTTGGTCAGTCGGCAATCACATAAAGAGAGGTGACGCGGTGCGCCGCCCGTGCCCCTGGACGACGCAATTCTATTGCGAAACCGGTAGGGCGGAGCGACGCGCTGACGTCACCTCTATGCTATATTGGGATTCCAGGAAGGACGGGTCTGTGTTGTGTGCGTCCGGCCGGCGCATCATACTTAAGGCTCAATTCCGTTTTTTAAATGTAAGTGCATTTATTTCCTTTTTTGTACAATAAACCTTGGATTTTACACTATTGGAGCCCCTTCTCTTTTTCATGGGCATTGGCACACATCGCTGAGCCTTCACTGAGGGATTTATCAAAGAGTGTGGAGTGGTCTGTCCAGGTTGTGGGAGTCTGTTATACCATCCAGGATCCGAGGAGTGTCACATTTCTGCTCAGGCTTACCATAACACTCTGTAATGGTGTGTCATGGCGTTTTGGTAAGAAGTAAATCCTATCTTGCTTCTCTTGGTGGTGGATCACTTGAAATTTGAAGACCTCTTCTGGATGGACTGTTACTCTTCTGATTTATTTTCATTGTTAATATTTTTATGTTGCACGGGTGGAAACATCATTCAACTACACTCAATATATCTGGACTGTTTTTCTTCCTTTTTTTACTGAACTTAGCACTATATTTATGTTTATGCTTATATGGGATATATGATCATTCACAAATGAGTGGGGAAGTCATAGAGTGTTATATGATTTATGTTATTTTTATTTAGTCATTTTTCCTGATTTGAGGAGGGTCACACCCCCCTTTTTTCACAGGTGTTGTATTTATATTACCGACTGGGGTTGGTAATAAGCACTGTTTATTCATTGGATGTATATTTTTGGTTTAGCGCTGCTCTTTTCACTTTCCATTCACGTTCCACTGTAGTTATGTTTTACAGTAGAGTCGCAGCTTCCAGTTAGGCCTTTTTAGGTCCACGACACTTTGTATGCACACTCGGTGTACTTTTCCGTAGCGCAGTTTCTTTCCCTTTTTTCTTAAATGTTCGATGGAGCATACACATGGTCGGATTTTCCGACAACAAGCTCACATCCAACATTTCTCATCGGAAAATCCGACCGCGTGTACACGGCATTAGAGTGTACTGTATCCAGAGCCAAAACTTCTTTCAGTTTTGGATAAAATTTGGAAGGGATAGCAACTCTGTCAATGTTTTATTGCTTTCTGTGTCCTCAGGAAAAAAACCCAAAAAGAAATAAAGGGGAAGGCTTTCAAAAGAGAACACTTTGGTGACAACTGTCTTAAGCCTCGTGCACATGATGAGATTAGGACAAATGATCGTCTGTTTTTTTTTCCCATATCGAAAATTAAGAGGTTACTAAACTACGAAAATCCTCGTAATGTTCTCCCCAATAGAACAAAGAGTGCAAAAAAAAGTTAGAGATTGTAACCCTTGCTACTCTTTTCTAAACCAAACATTTAAAGCAATATGAAATCTGTCACTGCAGGAGCAGATGCAGAAATCCTGATCTCTGTATTGCTCTGGGTCAATGAAGAAGCAAGCACTTCAGTATGTCAGGAAAGCAACCAGAATTTTCAGATGGTGAGGCAAACAACAGACTTTCTCAAGAAAAAAAATATTGAATATTGTTCCTTCATGTGTTTATTTCAGGCAGTGAGGATGTCTAACATTTTGGATTTTTAAAGGCTATCAAAGTTCTGTTAGGACTCCACATGTCATTTTAAATATAAAATGTTACAATTGTACATGTGTAGCAGCCTAACCCCTGTGCCGGGCAGCCATGTATTTTCTGGGCTTACCGATTACCTCCTCCTTGTAGCTCGTCGTTCATGTCTAGGGGTTGAGGATTTTATGTGGATTTTATGTGCAAAAAAACTTTGAAACATAGCACTGTAGAACTGCTGACATCCAAATAAATGTCTCTCTAGATAGTCCAGGGAGTAGCCACTCGCAGCTGGACACTTCACTGTTGGATAAACCCTTGTTTTGCAGATCTAGCAGCCAACAAGTGATTTGGAATTAGCAAAGTCTCTGCCACAGACTAGGTTGTGAAACTTCAGATGAACATGTAAAAGTCTCTGCCACAGACTAGGTTGTAACCGAAGAATGGGTTAGGAACTTTTCCTATGGTACCTGTATCTTTCAGCCGCTGCAGCGATACCATAGGAAATGCAGATTCAACTAGTGTCCATACATCTCAGCTCCCAGGCTCTTACCGAGCAGCCAGCTTCATGGCCCTCCTCCGAGGAGTCCTCCCCTGGTCGCTTGTCGAGTTGCTGTGCCTCTCAATTCCTGAGAGGACACCAGGACACTTCAGAATCCTCCTTCAGTTACTGCGCCTCGAACTAGCCAGTTCCGAGGCTCGGAAACGGATGGATCCCCACCCCAGACCATGAGGGCCTCTGGGACTCAGGACTCAGGATAACCAGGCTTACGGGGTCAGCAGACACACCTAGACCGAGACCCCTCACGGGGCTGGTCCGGACTGGAACCAGAGCCAACAACTGACTTTGATCACGTGACTTCAGCACCTTAAGTACCCCTTCCCGGAATACACAGCGGGGCCAGACGAGCCCACTGATTGGCTCCGGGAAAAGATTGGTACCTAATGCGTCCAACCAGACTGCGTTCTCAGCCTGTCACAGGTGCTCACCTCACCTATGACCAGGCAGAACTCTAGTACAGCCCAGCCAAACTGATGCCAAAGTAAAAACATAGAACAAACCCCAAAACTCAGTTACAGTCCTGGGAAAAACAAATAAGTAATACGTTTATTGTTTAAGTTTAATGTAGATTCAGTAGAGCTAGAATACAGTACAGCAAATATGTTTGTTTCAGAAAGAGCGTAGAAGGTGGGTTTTTCTTTCTCATTGGGGGATTCCCTCTCTCGTCTAAGTATAGAGAACCCCTACCCCAAAGCAGGTGTCCCTATTGGGTTTGCTCTCTCCTTCTCTTCTGATAATAACTGATATATTTTAGATTTTTCCTGTTCCACTTCCACTTTCTCTTCTAACAGTGAAGAGATTTGGACAGAGGCACCAGAAAAACACTTGAAAGAGTGTTTCAGACTAACTTTAAAGTTTTAGCAAGATGGTATCTGGTACCTGCCAGAATCGCTAAATTTATCCCGATATATCCTACCAATTGTTTTAGAGGTTGCTCTTCCCCAGGTACCCACTTCCATATCTGGTGGCAATGCCCGGTGGTCCAAGAATTCTGGGCAAATATTTTTGATATGGCTTCTAAAGCTCTGGAATGCTCTATTCCTCCGGATCCAGCCATGGCTCTTCTTAACCTGAAACCTCCATCGCTAACTTATTCTCAATTTTATTTCTCCAGCTTAGTACTGCAGCTAAACAAACTATAGCTAAAGCCTGGAAATCCAAAACTTTAATAGTAGCGGAAGCCAAACACAGAATGAATAGAGCTTTGACCCACGCTAAAATGTCGGCTATAGAGGACAATAATATCAATAAATTTAAACAGATTTGGCAACCATGGGTAAAACACTACTTTCCCCCTGATTTTGACCAGTCATTACTGTTACCTCAATAGTATACCAGTTATTTCAGTGATTAACTTCATTAATTTGTTTGCTATGCGGATCACCACGTGGAGAGATTCTTTCCTTCTTTTCCCTCTCTTTCTCTCTCTTATTTTTCTACTTCTTCTCTACTCTCTATCTTTAACTTTTTTGTTCTTTTTTGTTATGTGACACATACTTATGGGATTCTCTCATTTTGTCATCACAATCTTAATCTCTTATAACAAGCATGATTTGTCCATCAGATTGTTTACTTATATGCAAACGAACACTGTAACCAATAGGTTATGAACTTATTTTGAATGTTTACACATTTATTTATTTATTTTTGGACATATAAATTTTGTCTCTATACTCGTAATACTACCTTGGTTAACAGAATGCCTGTTCTTCCTAATTGCCCCCACTTTACCACAGTTTGTACCCACTTGAGGTGGTAAAGTGGTCTGGAGGCATGATTATATAGTTCCTAGGTATTATTCAGGGACACTGTTCGTATCCCTATAATATTACTGAATAGGCTTTTTCTACAGTGTTCTCCTTCTACAGTTCTCAATTCATACTTTAGACTGTAAGATACTCATGCTTCCATCTATGATTATTTAATTTTAACGATATCCCATATATGAATATGAATATATGCACTGTATCTTATTGTATTTCTTTTTGTTCTTTATTGTTTCTTTTATGAGAAAATAATAAAAAAACATTTTTGACAGAAAGAGTGTTTCAGGTGCAACACACACCGGACTCCGAAACTTCCCACTTTAAAAATGATAAAAGGTTTAGTTTTTCTCCCACTTTAAATATTGTTTTACAAACCCAGTACCCAGTAATGTGACGTTCTTCCTTTAAGTCAATTATGGTTATCTATCTATCTATCTATCTATCTATCTATCTACCTGTGTATATATATACTTGCTTCTTTTTTCTCCCCCTTCCACAATCTGGTCTCACTAACACCCTTAATGCTATCTTTCTGACTCTTTTCTTAATATCTACCCTCCTGCCCCTCCTGTCCTGATTTTTCCCCACTTCCCCACTTCACAGCACAATCCAATCATGGCATCTTTTGTTTCCTTCTCCAACCCACCTGTCTCATTTCTTCCACTTTTATATTCCAGTCCTGTTGGCTTTGCTTCCCTCCTCCACAATCCAGTTTCAGTGTCTACTGTTTCTCCTCTCCTGTACAATCCGATCTTGAAAAAGAAAACAGTTCTTCTTCTACCTCCTCTCTTCCATACAATCTTGGTGCCTTTGATTTTCAGTCTGCCTTAGTGCAATTATTGCACTTCTTTATTATAAAAATGTAAGAGTTAAAACAACTTATGTTCTGATCTATAAAGATACTCCCCTAAAAAAAACATTTCCAGTATTTTGCTTTGCTGCTCAGTCTGCCATTGCACAACTAGCTCATTATAAAATACTTACCTTAGAATGAGGTCCCCGTATCGCAGGCCGGTCCACGCCGAGGGAGCTGACATTTTGCCCTCGCATGTCTTCTGGGTTCGCAGCTCCGGCGCTATGAGTGCCCAGAGCCGCGATGGCGCCATTCCTGCACTTGCCCGGAGTCTTCTTCCCGGTGTTCTGACGAGAAAGGTCCCCCCATCGTATAGTGTCCGTCCTATACTGAGCAGGCACATCGCTTGCGCAGTACGGAGGACAAAGGAGATGCTGAAAATTCTCCAAAGATGAACAGCTGATCGTCAGATCTACATGGCGTCTGCGCACGTAATAGTACATTCTGTCACACGCCCCCGATGTTGTAAGACACCACATTGTAACAGGGCCCCTTGCGGGCTCGATTCGCTGGCCGCGCTTCGGGCACGGCCTCGATTCGCTCGCCATATTAATAATATAACTCTATGTCCACTTGGATGGTGGGGCTTGAACCTGGACTCAAGGAAGAATGTAGTATTAAGTGTAGAGATGACTATAAGCTGTTCATCTTTGGAGACTTTCGGTGTCTCCTTTGTCCTCCGTACTGCACAAGCGCAGTATAGGGCGGACACTATCTGATGGGGGACATTTCTCGACAGGACACTGGCAAGGTCCGGGCATTCACAGCGCATGCACTGCTGACATCAGCGGCGTCATACAAAGTGAATATCTCCTAAACCTTACAGGTTTAGGAGATATTATTTTACCTACAGGTAAGCCTTATTATAGGCTTACCTGTAGGTAAAAATTAAAAAAATGAGTATACAACCACTTTAAAGAAAGCTGAATGAAAAAAAATTTTTTTGATGTTGATATTTTATTATCTGAGAAGCAATGGGAAAAGGCATGTATTATGACACACAAATGCTCTTTAAGCTCCAAATACCAGGAAATATCCTATAAAATCCTCACCCAATGGTATATGACACCACAGAAGGCCAGGAGATGGTTCCACTCTGCCTCGGACATATGCTGGCGATGTACGACTCATACTGTACGACTCATACTGGCTCATTCATGCACATTTGGTGGGAATGCCCCCCTATCCTTGCCTACTGGGACGAAATTAAGACTTGGATAAAATACATAACAGAAACTAAATTAGAATTTAATGCAGCTGCCTGTCTGATTAACATAGTCCCAACCACCTTAAGCCGCTATAAGAAGTCACTCTCCCAACATCTACTTACTGCTGCCAAAACTCTCATACCCATTCATTGGAAAACTACAAAAGACCCAGGAGTCAAGGATTGGTTCAACAGAGTACAGTATATTTACAAAATGGAAGAAATTGTGGCTATGAAGAAAGAAGACAGCACAAACTTCAACAAAACATGGCAACCGTGGTTGGTGTTCACACTTTCGTCTGAATACCAATCACTCACTGTGTGAAAAATACATTCTCTCTACTTTTACCATTGATAGAATTTAGACTACATCTAAAATATGCATACCTTATGGAAGCAAACTTAAGTGCCAAGGGCCTACCCCCCCCCCCTCACCCCCCCTGCCCCCCCTTCCCCCTCCCCCTTCCCATCTCCTAACCCTGTCTGCCTCTCCTCTGCAATTTCTTTTTGCGCCTAATCCTAGTTTTTTCTTATTATGATTTCAATTGTAAAACCACACATTTCGCCATTTACTTTGTCATTATACAGATACTATATAATTGTAACAGGACACGTATTAATACCAACGTCATTACTTTTTGTTATTAAGAGTTCATTGTAAACTTGAATTTGTTTTAAATAAAAACCTTTGATTGAGAAAAAAAATATATATTTTATTTAGCATTTTAATCCATGTCATTTTCACAGTTCATAAAGTACTTAATCGTGTTCAATCCATTGATGGCCTTCCTTTTTTAGCATCTATACAGTATATGCAAAAGGTGTACAGCAATAAAACATGTCCTTTAAAGCAGCAGCCACCATTCACAAGCCCTACCCATAATTGGAGCGCACCTTTTTTAGCCCACAGAACACATTTCTTACAATAATAGTGCTAGTTTCTTATGTTTGTCTTCCAGGGTGGAATTTCCCAGGCATCTTCTGTCTTGCCCAATCCATATATACCTAGAAAAAAGCAACAGAGATGGAGTCTGATTAGAACAAGTGAACTGTAATTTTGGTCACCAAGATACCTTGGGTCAATGCATCTAGAGACAATGCACACTCTACCAGTTGTGCATATATATATAAAAGGTTCTACACACACACAACTTTAAAAATACTTGTATAGGTCCATGTCCATGTTGGAATTCAAGGGAATTCATTTTAGTCACCTTTATAGTTGTCTTGTTTTTACAGGTCGGTGATGCTGTATTGGAAAATGCCCGACTTATGCTGCAGACAGAAAATATACAAGCATGTGCAGAAGACTTTAAAGAAAGGTATCACAATTATGGCAGAAGACATATACTAATGAAATGCTATATGCAATGAAATACTTGCATATGAAAGTTTATACTACAGGGTTCGCCTGTTGCAACACCATAGTGTGCTACTGAAGAATGATTCAGTGTGGTTGATTTATTAAAGGCAAATAGGCACTTTGCAAGGGAATATTTATTAAGATTAATGAACGAGGTGAAGCTCTGCTGATTTTCATCTTCCAATCATGTACAAGCAAAATTACTGTATTTTTTATTTTTTTACCTTGTGGGTGGTTTGGTATTCTTTGCAAAGTACAATTTCACCACACTCATTAACCACTTGCCTACTGAGTACTTTCAGTCCTTCCTGCCCAAGCCAATTTTCAATTTTCAGTGTTGTCACACTTTGACTGACAATTGCATAGTCATGCAACACTCTACCTAAACTACATTTAATCATTTTTTGAGACAGATAGAGCTTTCTTTTGGTGGTATTTAATCACCGCTGAGTTTTTAATTTTTTGCTAAACAAACAAAAAAAGAGCAAAAAAATGTTTTTTTAATTATTTTACTTGGTTTCAGTTATATAAGTTTGTAAATAAGTATTTTTTCTCCTTCACTGATGTGGGCTAAAGAGGCTGCACTGATGGCCACTGATAGACTGCACTTATGGGCACTGATGAGGAGCACTGATGAGGCTGCACTGATGGGCATCACTGATTGGCACTGATTGTCAGCACTGGTGGGCACTGATTGTCAGCACTGGTGGGCACTGATTGTTGGCACTGGTGGGCACAGATTGGCAGCACTGGTGGGCACAGATTGGCAGCACTGGTGGGCACTGTTGGGGCTGCACTGATCATCAGGACACTGATGATCAGTGCCCCGATTGTCAGTGCCAGGGCCGGTGCTACCACTAGGCAAACTAGGCAGCCTAGGGCACACTGCCAACTAGGGCGCAGCCATGGCCACTGGTCTGCCTATGTTCCCCACCAGGGTCCCCACCAGGAGAAGCGGCTGTCAAAGAAAGCCTCCATGAAGTTCTCCAGCGGGCCCACCTCCCTCAGGCCCTAATTGGTGGCTCTCACAGAGATCACGTGGGTCCTGCTGGCTCATTTTTGGGCACGGAAGCCAGGTAGTTGCAGAAGGAGCTCCCCGCTTACTGTTCGCTCCACATCCCCGCTCATTGGAGAAGGACCCCTCTAGCCGAACGTCCACTCCACTCCTCTGTACACCTTCACTGTTCCACCAGATCCAACACCCCTGACAAGCAGTACCTCCAACACACTCAGCCTATTAATATACTATTAATATACTACATTAGTTCATCCGTATACTACCCCCGCCCATCCGTATACTACCCTAGCTTGTCCATATACTACCCTAGCCTATCCATATACTACCCTAGCCTATCCATTTACTACCCTAACCTGTCCATATACTACCCTAGCTCATCCATATACTACCCTAGCTCATCCATATACTACCCTAGCCCGTCCATATACTACCCTAGCCTGTCCATATACTACCCTAGCCTGTCCATATACTACCCTAGCCTGTCCATATACTACCCGAGCCTGTCTATATACTACCATAGCCTGTCTATATACCTGCAGACCACAGCTGGCATACAACCACTATTTGTCTTTAGGCTGGGTCCAGAGGCGCAGGTGCAGACCACAGCTGAAGAAATAGGTGGCGAGGCACTGCAAAAATTTCCACCCCTGCCACCTCTACCGTATACATGGGCAGGGCAACAGGGAATGCAGGGCCCTGGGCTTAGTAACACTTTAATGTGTTGTCGACCTCCCCATTTACTGCGTGGCGGTGGCTCCTCTGCACAGAATCATGTTCAGGTACATGATTCTGCACTTCCAGGTCTGGGGTGTGCATGTGCGCTGCTGGGGACCCGCTACCACTGTGATTGGACACAGCGGGATCCAATCAGTAGGTACGGCGAACGCGATGTCCGTCAGGACTCGCCGAACGTTCGAGGCACTGGCAGAACGGCAATCTGCCTATGTAAACAAGGCAGATTGTCATTCTGTTAAAAGGGAAGGCAGTGATCTTGTGTTTCTGCTAAGCAGAAACACGGATCTCTGCCTTCCCACAGTACAATCACCCCCCACAAAGTTAGCAAGCACTCCCTAGGAACACATTTAACCC
Source organism: Lithobates sylvaticus (assembly GCA_028564925.1). NCBI lineage: Eukaryota > Metazoa > Chordata > Amphibia > Anura > Ranidae > Lithobates > Lithobates sylvaticus. Next base: position 385,040,441 of record CM053030.1, read on the forward strand.
TTTGATCTCCCCTGATGTTAACCCCTTCCCTGCCAGTGTCATTAGTACAGTGACAGTGCATATTTTTTTTTAGCACTGATCACTGTATTAGTGTCACTGGTCCCCAAAAAAGTGTCAGAAGTCTCAGTTAGGTTCCGATTTGTCTGCCAGAATATCGCGGTCCCGCTGATCACCGCCATTCCTAGTAAAAAATAAATAAATAAATAAAAATTCCAAAAATATATCCCATAGTTTGTATACACTATAACTTTTGTGCAAACCAATCAATATATGCTTATTGGGATTTTTTTCATCAAAAACATGTAGCATAATACATATTGGCCTAAAATAATTAGATTTTTTACAGTTTTTATTGTTTATGTTTTATAACAGAAAATAAAACAGGGCCATCTTACCCTGCAGTGATTGCTCTCAGCATCAACATAAGGGCACACATGTTATAAAACGCTGTCACTGTGCCCCATCAAACGCTGCCACTGTGCCCATCAAATGCTGCCACTGTGCCCCATTAAATGCTGCCACTGTGCCCATTAAATGCTGCCACTGTGCCCATCAAATGCTGCCACTGTGCCCAAATAGTGCCAGTGTGCCCATTAAAAGTTGCCACTGTGACCCTCCCCCTCCTGCTCGCCGTCTGCCCGGCACTTACCCTGTCTCGTGGCGGGTCAGGCCGCAGGTAAGGGCTGCAAGCGGTAGGACCTTGCAGCGGGTCAGACAGTGGCTCCTGTGTTCTCCGTGCGTTTCCTCCCCTCCTCCTGATAGGCGTCCAATCGCAGCGCCTGTTCTTTCAGCCAATCAGGTGACGGGTAACAGACCCACGCACCTGATTGGCGGAGAGGCGGTTCAGTGTTAGGAAAGCAAATATTCATTTGCTTTTCTAACACACAATGCTTTGCGCTCGCAGTTCACCTTTTTTGAAGCCTATTAGAGCCTGGAGGAGGAGGACATAGGATGGAGGAGATGGGACCGGAGGAGAAGGGGGACATGGGATGGGGAGAGGGGACTGGAGGACATGGGATGGAGGGGATGGGACCGGAGGAGGAGAAGGGGGACATGGGGGAGATGGGACTGGAAGCGAAAGAGGACATGGGATGGAGGAGATGGGATTGGAAGAAGGGGGAATGGGACTACAGGAGGAGGATATTGGATGGGGAATACATTAAGTTGTAAGAGTGTTAAAATAAAATTGGGTGCACAGAAGGACTGGGATGGCCAGTGGGTGGATTTGGTGGGATGGCCAGTGGGCGGGCCCTGGAGAATGTTGGTGGTCAGGCCTGGGGGGCCCAGGCCTAAAACTGTGTAAGGGGCCCCAAAATTTCTGATGGCTGCACTGCCAAACACAGCTCTGTGAATGTAAACAACACAGAACTTCAGTGACAGGGGATCTCGTTTGTTCATTCCCTGCTGAGCAGGGAATGAAAACAACTAGATCCCAGTTAAAAGCAGCACACAGTACATATAAACACTTGTTAGGCACACATTTAACCCCTTGATCACCCTAGATGTTTACCCCTTCCTGCCCAGTGTCATTAGTACAGTGACAGTGCATATTATTAGCACTGATCATTGTATTTATGTCACTGGTGATGTCAGTGGCAGTTAATTAGTTCCCTCCAGCATCAGTTAGTGTCAGATTTCCTGCCACACTATCACAGTCCCGTTATAAGTCGCTGATCACCGCCATTACTAGTATAAATAAAATGAATAAATAAAAATTCCAGTATATATCCCATAGTTTGTTGATGCTATAACTTTCACACAAACCAATCAATATCCACTTATTGGGATTTTTTTTTTTACCAAAGACATATAGCAGAATATATTTTGGCCCAAATGTATTAAGAGATTAGATTGTTTTAAACTTTTTTATGGGCTATGTTTTATAGCAGAGAGAAAAGTTATTATTTGTTTTTTTTTCAAAAAAAAATTCAAAATTGTCAGACTTTTTTTGTTTATATAACAAAAAACAAAAGACCCAAAGGAGATCAAATACCACCAAAAGAAAGCTCTATTTGTGTGAAAAAAAAAATTATATAAATGATTTAATTTGGGTACAGCATTGCATGACTGTGCAATTGTCAAATCTGAAGTCCGGATCTGAAGTGGTTAAAAAGTAATAAAGATTTCATTTTAATTATCAATATAGTTCTCCGTAATAAAGTCACAGAGAGACATAAACAACATTTCAGTAATCGTTTCTTTCACATGATCAGTTATGCATGCTTTTGCAAATAAGTTAATATGTTTAGGAAAAAAAAACTATCAAGAAGTTATTTTTACACTCATAGGAAAGAAACAGAAAAATCATTATTCATTCTTGGCCTCTTACGCTGAGAAACAAGACGACATTTATCTAAGGAAAAGAGGCCTACTGTTGGCAGGAATTTACCTACAAACACTGGTCTTTTTCTACCGCAAAAAAGGTCTACAGTAATAAAAAGGTACCTGCTAATTTGTTTTAAAGGGGTAATCTCCATGGTTGTCATCTTCATCCCCCCATACAACTTAATGAGCCACTTGCCTGGCAAAAGCATCACATGTCAGGTGTTGGCACAACTAATATGCATGTTTGTTACTTTGGACTCACCTTACTTGCAATAACTCCTTATTTTTGCATATGTGGGTTAAAGCTGAACTCCAGCCAGAAGAAAATCCCTTTATTTACCCCTACACCAGCTACAAGACATTTTAAATTTCTCATCTGGAAATACATTTTCTAATTCCCATATATACCATATTTATTGACATATAACACGTGCCGGCGTATAATGCGCACCACAATTTAAGAGGGAAGTTTCATTTTTTTTTTTTAATTAAACCACGTTGAAGCAAAATAATGGTCAGTGAGCATCAATGCAGCCTGATTAGTGCCCATCTGCAGCCTCAATGCAGCCTAATCTGTGCCCATATGCAGCTTCAGTGCAGCCTGATCTGTGCCCATCTGCAGCCTGATCTGTGCCCATTTGCAGCTTCAGTGCAGCCTGATCTGTGCCCATCTGCAGCCTGATCTGTGCCCATCTGCAGCCTTGCTCCTCATTGCAGCCCAATCAGTGCCCATCTGCAGCCTTGCTCCTCATTGCAGCCTAATCATTGCCCATCTTTAGCCTAATCAGTGCCCATCTACAACCTTGCTCCTCACTGCAGCCTGATCAGTGCCCATCTGCAGCCTTGCTCCTCACTGCAGTCTAATCAGTGCCCATCTGCAGCCTAACCAGTGCCCATCTGCAGCCCTGCTCCTCACTGTAGTCTAATCAGTGCCCATCTATAGCCTTGCTCCTCACTGCAGCCTGATCAGTGCCCATCTGCAGCCTTGCCGAAATACAGAGCCGGATCTCCTGTGTACTCGGCTTGGCGTCACGCCCAGTCCCGCCCCTTGGCCCGGATCCTATGATGGACATAACGCCGGTCCAATTCCGGGACATCAATGCTAGGAGCAGCCCAGGGGGTGGGACTGAGCGTGACTGCGAGTAGAGCCTAGTACACAGGAGATCCGGCTCTGTCTATTTCAGCAGAGCTCGTCCCCTCCATGGCAGCCTATATCGGCGTATAACACGCACACATGATTTTTCCCCTATTTTAAGAGGGAAAAGGTGCGTGTTATACACCAATAAATATGGTAGTTACCTTACACCACGGTCTCATGACAGTCATTATACTAATCCTCCAGCTTTCAGTGACACAACGTGGAAGGTTACTTCTAGCCCCTATCAATTTCTTGGCAAACAATCACTCATTTAAGCAGGCCACACATTATACAATTTACTTATTCAATTCCCTTTAGATTTACCTTCAACTATGTAGTGCAATATTAAAAGGGCAATATTAAAAGGGCAATATTAAAAGGGCTTAGGTTGGACCTCATATTTACACATATATGGTTTTGGTAAATCTTAAGTAAAATTGTACAAGTATAATTTATTGTCAGCCTTAATCCAGCACTGGTCGGCTCCACACAGACTTATACACAACAAATCCCCCCCCCCCCCCATTCAAACTTCATCTCCTCTTAAGCAAATTTCTCACCCAGATCAATTCTTCAAATGATTATAATTATGCAGGATTTATATAGCGCCAACAGTTTGCGCAGCGCTTTACAATGTAGGGAGACACTACACAAACAGTACAATTCAAAACAAGAGGGTTAGAGGAGCCCTACTCCTGCGAGCTTACAATCTAAGAGGGAGGGGCTGGTGAAACAAAAGGTAGGAACTGTGAGGGATGAACTAATGAGGAGAGTAGAAGATTTGGTTGTTAGCTGGAGGCAGGGTAGGCCTCCCGGTAAAAAGGTGAGTTTTCAGGGATCGCCTAAAAGTAGACAGAGTAGGAGATAACCTGACAGATTGGGATAGTGAGTTCCAGGGGATGTGAAAGGCTCTGGAGAAGTCCTGGAGATGAGCATGGGAGGAGGAAACAAAAGAGCTAGAGAACAGGTCTTGGGAGGAGCAGAGATTGTAAGATTGTAAGGTTTGGGTGATATTTTGAGATAAGATTGGTGATGTAGCTCAGGGCAGAATTGTCAATGGCTTTGTATGTTAATGTTAGTGTTTTGAATTTTATTCGTTGGGCAATGGGAAGCCAGGGGAGGGATTTACAGAGAGGTGTGGCGGACACTAAACAGTTTGTAAGGTGGATGAGTATGGCAGCGGCTTTCATGATAGACTCAATAGGGGATAGCTTGCCAAGAGGTAGGCCAATGAGGAGGGAGTTACAATAGTCAAGGCGAGAGATAGCAAGGGAGTGAATAAGTTGCTTAGTGGTCTCTGTGTAATGTAAAGGGGTCCAGAGTGCTGTGTAATGTAAAGGGGTCTAGAGGTGCTGTGTATTGTAAAGGGGTCCAGAGTGCTGTGTAATGTAAAGGGGTCCAGGGTGCTGTGTATTGTAAAGGGGTCCAGAGGTGCAGGGTGCTGTGTAATGTAAAGGGGTCCAGAGGCCTGTGTAATGTAAAGGGGTCTAGAGGTGCAGGGTGCTGTGTAATGTAAAGGGGTGTATAGTGATTGAGATTTGGGGTTGAAGGGTGCTGTGTAATGTAAAGGGGTCCAGGGTGCAGGGGGTCAGAGTCTAGGATTACCTCCAGGGTGCTGTGTATTGTAAAGGGTCCAGGGTGCTGTGTATTGTAAAGGGGTCCAGAGGCTGTGTAATGTAAAGGGGTCCAGGGTGCTGTGTATTGTAAAGGGGTCCAGAGGTGCAGGGTGCTGTGTAATGTAAAGGGGTCCAGAGTGCTGTGTAATGTAAAGAGGTGCAGGGTGCTGTGTAATGTACAGGGTACCTTGGCATGAGGAGAGGGGTTGATGGTTGTATTATTAATCTTGATGGAGAAGTCAGGGGAGGAGCACAGGTGATAGAAAAAATGTATGAGTTCGGTTTTAGAAAGATTGAGTTTGAGGAAGTGGTGTGACATCCATGTTGATATCCCCCTACCCATACAATACTTTTATTGACAAAGATATAAAACATTGGTACAGTAATCAAAACGCTCAACATGAGTATAGAAAAGAATGAGGAACATTACAGTACATAAGAATGGTTCCACAATAACAGATATGCAGCATACAACAACATAACCATCCTGGTACATGTTCTCAGCAACATACCATCTTGGAATTAAGAAGGATAAGAAGAATCAGATAAATCATAAAACATATATTCGTCAAAACATGAACATTCCCATAACTTTATTACCTAATGCGTTTAGCGAATCTCTCAAGTATGAGTAATGGTAAGGGTAGAAGAACACCATGCATCCCATACCTTAAGATATTTATTTGGGCAACCCCTATGTTCAAAAATGAGTTTTTCATAGGGTAACACTTGATTTACCATTTGTAACCACTTACCTACAGGAGGGAGGGTTGGGTTGGATCCACTTAAGTGCCTCAGCCTTATGGGCCAAGAATAATGTTCCCATTAGCATAGTCCTGGTATGTCTCGACCACTGTTCCTAGTCCAAAACACCTAGCAAACATATCAGCGGGGTACACGGTACAGGTATTGATAAGACTGCAAACAATATATCCATCACCTGCTTCCAATATCTTGCAATAACAGGACATAGCCACATAAGATGTGCAAAATCCGCACGTAGACAAGTACCCTAAGCACATGTAGGAGCAGGAAAGCGATGCATGGCATGCAGTCTAACTGGGGTAAATCCACAATGGCTCAAAAGTGATATGGTCCAGAAATATTTAGACAGAATAAAGGTGGATAAAGCACCTGGACCTGATGGCATCCACCCACGGATCCTAAAAGAATTGAGCTCTGTAATTTCAAAGCCATTGTATCTAATTTTTAGGGAATCATTAATGACAGGAATAGTACCACTGGATTGGCGCAGGGCGAACGTGGTGCCTATATTTAAAAAGGGAACAAAGTCTTTACCAAGTAACTATAGACCTGTTAGTTTAACTTCTATAGTTGGGAAGATACTGGAGAGATTATTAAAAGACCACATAGACGAGTTCTTGCAGGAAAAAAATATTTTAAGCAACAGACAGCATGGGTTCATGAAAGACAGAAGTTGTCAGACAAACCTCATTTCTTTTTATGAGGTGGTAAGTAAAACCTTGGACAGAGGCGTGGCTGTGGACGTGGTATACTTGGATTTTGCAAAAGCGTTCGATACAGTTCCCCACACACGGCTCATGTGTAAGGTAAGGTCTACAGGTTTGGAAATATTGGTTTGTAAATGGATAGAAAACTGGCTAAAAGACAGAATTCAGAGAGTCGTGGTTAATGATTCTTACTCTGAATGGGCTAAGGTTATCAGTGGTGTACCCCAAGGTTCAGTGCTGGGACCCTTACTTTTTAATATCTTTATAAATGATATTGGGTCTGGGATCAAAAGTAACATTTCTGTCTTTGCAGATGACACCAAGCTATGCAGTGGAATAACGTCCTTACAGGAGGTCTCCAATTTACAAGCTGACCTCAATGCTCTGTCAAATTGGGCGACTATGTGGCAGATGAGGTTTAATGTTGATAAATGTAAAGTTATGCACTTGGGGGCTAAGAATATGCATGCATCATACATGCTAGGGGGAGTACAACTGGGGGAATCCGTAGTGGAGAAGGATCTGGGGGTTTTGGTAGATCATAAACTCAATAATAGCATGCAATGCCAAGCTGCGGTTTCCAAAGCGAGCAAAGTCCTTTCTTGTATTAAGAGAGGTATGGACTCCAGAGAGAGAGATATCATTTTGCCCCTGTTCAAATCATTAGTAAGACCTCATCTGGAATATGCAGTTCAGTTTTGGGCACCAGTTCTCAAAAAGGATATTGGGGAACTGGAGAAAGTGCAGAGAAGGGCAACCAAACTGATAAGAGGCATGGAGGAGCTCAGCTATGAGGAAAGATTAGAGGAACTGAATTTATTCACCCTTGATAAGAGGAGATTAAGGGGGGATATGATCAACATGTATAAATATATATAGTGAACTTGGTGTTGAGTTATTCACTTTACGGTCAACAAAGAGGACAAGGGGGCACTCTTTACGTCTAGAGGAGAAGAGATTTCATCTCCAAATAAGGAAAGGTTTCTTCACAGTAAGAGCTGTGAAAATGTGGAATAGACTCCCTGCAGAGGTGGTTCTAGCCAGCTCAGTAGATTGCTTTAAGAAAGGCCTGGATACTTTCCTAAATGTACATAATATAACTGGGTACTGACATTTATAGGTAAAGTTGATCCAGGGAAAATCCGATTGCCTCTCGGGGGATCAGGAAGGAATTTTTTTCCCCTGCTTTAGCAAATTGGAGAATGCTCTGCTGGGGTTTTTTTTGCCTTCCTCTGGATCAACTGTGGGTATAGAATGGGGTATATGGGATTGTATGATATATATATGTATATATATATATTTTTTGTTTAATTTGTGGTTGAACTGGATGGACTTGTGTCTTTTTTCAACCTAACTAACTATGTAACTATGTAACTATGTATGATGGATGCAACATATAAAGGTGTTTTGGTTTGTTAATTACAGCCGGGAATACAGATAAATAGGATGAACATGCTTCCTCCCAGTCATCATTGGACAAATCAAGGATGAGTTGTTGCCATTTAGTGTGTACTGTCAGCAGAGTTTTGTTGGTTGTAGTAGACAATAAATGTGATTATAGAGTTGGTATAAGAACCTTAGGTCCTTGTGACCGTAATACACCTATCAATGGCTAATCTGAAAAATTGGTGTCATGGGTACCAAATTGAGTTTGTAACACATGCTGAAGCTGGAAATACCTAGAAAAGGCGGTTCGGGGAAGTTCACATTTCCTCTGCAGTTAAAAAAAAAAAGAAAGTTTTTACTGTTGCCATTTCATACATAAATGTGGAAACTAAAGTCAAGACAGTGGGTGTAATAATTTTCAGAATATGTAGGACAAATTGCATCAACCCATATTTCATTGGCTCTCACCAACTAATATATTATTTCAGATTTGTATGCTACTAAATAAAGCCTCATTTACTATATAATGCATTAAAATTTGGTTTATTGCCCTTTTAATAAGTATTACATTTATTATTGATTATAAATATATATGATTATAGAGGTTTGGGGTAAAATGTATTTCAATTTAAAAAAAATTCAGCAAAGCAGATAAGTATGTAAAAAGGAGTCAGGAATTTTACCTTGGCTGAATATGCAAATACAAAATACTCATATGCAATTAAATTTAAATAAAACATATTTGTATATTTTAAAGCAATGATTATGATAAATAAATATACAATATGTACAATATGCACAAAACCACTGCAATTAGATACAGTCAGTGCTGTTAGAAAGGATACTATCTTACTGCAGGGAGACCTCGGAATAGATATATATTCCAGATAAATGTTCTCTTTTGATGCTGTGATTGTAATACACAGTATCCATGGCTTTGTTACTTCCTAATGCACATTAGCCATGGGTTTTCTGCTACCTCCAGACTTTATATAGCGTTCTATAATGTACAAAACCACTATGCATTCCCTTTAAAGATTACAGACTGTTGCTGGTGCAGTCTTCTCTGCCTCTGAAATGTGAAAGCAATCAACGGATTCACTTACGTAAATGCAATCAACTTATTCACTTAACGTCACCTTGAACAGTAGAAGGTTTCACTGCTAGTTTACAAAGGAATTCTCAGAAATAAATGACATTCCCAAAGTATGTTTCAATAAACTGGGTGTTTCTGTGAATACCTTGCATATTATTTGGATGAATGTGTGTATTCACCAGTATGTTTCTTTAAGCAAAAAGCTGAGTTTCTCGCGTTTTAATCAACTCTAATCTAGTGAAAATTCAGTATATTGGTTTGTGAGTTGTTTGAACAAAAATCTCCCTTGGCGTACCATAAAATAACAAGGTCGCCTTTATACAGGGGAAGCTGACCTAATACAGGCCACAGAAACAACAAGCCAAAATTGCTTTTTCATGGAAATGACATGATGCTTGAATTGCAGATATGAGAATGAGCAGCCTTTCAGAAAAGCGGTGGAAGAGGAGATACGATCCTTGTACAAAGTGATTGATGATGCTAACTTGACAAAAATGGATTTGGAAAGTCAGATAGATAGCATGAAGGAGGAGCTTGCTTTGCTGTCAAAGAACCATGAAGAGGTAAAAGAAAAATGCATGCGCTTTTTCAATGAGAAAGAATTCAGGAATAGACATAAGAGGAAGAGAAATGCTGCTTTATTCTGTAAATAATAGTACATCCCTTGGACTGGGACAAAAAATAGGCCCAGGCATTTTAGACTGAGCAGCCAATTTCCCAGGGCCCAGGGGGGGAGGGTGGGTTGTAGGGGGCCTTGTGAGCGTTTGCTGAGGCGGTGGGTGATGTGATATTTACAGAGTCGGTCCTCCGCACTGTAATATAAGGGGTCACTGTGCTATAAAGGGGAGGTACTGTAATGATTACAGCGCACCTTTACATTACAGTGCCCTTAGAAATCACTGCCCCTTGCCGTCATGCCCCCCCCCCTTTTCTCTCTAATCACAGTGCCCCCTTTTACTCTCTGCCTCCCCTGCATAATTCTACCTTTGGCAGGGCAGTGTGTCCTCTAGGGTCTCCCGTGCCAACAATGTCATCCTATCAGCAGGGCAGGAGGCTGGAGGAGCTGCAGATCTGGATCATATTAACATAATTTAATATGAAAAGACTCCCGCTATCTGTGCAGATCTCCATCTCCTAGCAAGAGAGCTGGGAGAGGAGACACAGGCATGGCTACATAGTGATGAGGTGGGGGAGGTGAGCAGCTCCCACTGTGTGGCTCAGTCATCAACAGGCCACTCTTGTAAAGACATGAGGCCCAGCAAATGCCTGGTGTGCCCCATGGCCAGTCTGGGCCTGTACGTATATAGCTCAAAAAAGGGACATTCCCAAAACCCCAATCACAACTGCATCTAAAAGTTAGTCATAGACTTTATGAGCAAACACATTTATAAATATCATCATCTCAAAATTTTATTCATTCTAGAAATGCAACATTATTGGGACTTTTTTCTGGTACATTATAGAGCTGCACTATTAATCGTCAAGAATCGTTATCGCGATTTTTTCCCTGTTGCGATCTTGATAAAAGTGTTTCACGATTCTTGCTATGCAAAGAATTCTCTCTGCTCTTCTGAAGTCTAAACATTGTAACAATTTGTCAATGGAATAGACTTGTTGTGTAAATGAAGAAAATGTAACCACTTAAACACTAAACCGTTTTCTGACATTTGTTGGTTTCAAGTTAAAATCATTTTTTTTTTTGCTAGAAAATTACTTAGAACCCCTAAACATTATGTTTTTTTAGTAGAGACCCTAGAGAATAAAGTGGTGTTTTTTTACAATATTTTATGTCACACTGTTTTTGTGCAGAGGTCTTTCAAATGCAATTTTTTTGGAAAAAATTACTTTAATGAATAAAAAAAAAAAAAAATAACCAGTAAAGTTAGCCCAAATGTATAAGATTACAGTAAGTAAAGATTTTACATTGCGAGAATCGTGAGAGAATTGTGATCTTTTTATTCTAAGCAAAAAAATTGTGATTCTCATTTTGGCCCAAATCGTGCAGCTCTAGTACATGATGTCAATATCAACATATGGTACAATAAAAAAATATGTATTTTTAAAAGTGTTTATGCTTTAGTTACATCACCTAGGACCATAAGCTGCTAATACCATTGCATATCTACAATTTTTACAAAGAATTTTGTTTTTTTTCCCTAAAAAGGACATGTAACCACTCATAATTTTATTCAGGACTGGCTTAAAGTGGTTCTAAAGTCTAAGGCCTCTTTCACACGGGGCGTATCAGTGCTGATCCGCCCCGTGGATATCCGCTTGCTCAGCAGGGATCGCTGGAGCGATCTCTGCTGAGCAGGAAGATGACAGGTCCGTCTCTGCACACTGCGCAAGGACGGACCTGTCAGAGCCGCCGCTCTCCCCTATGGGAGATCGGGTGACGACGGACGGTAGAGTCCGTCATCATCCGATCCGATCCGATGACGGATGAAAAAATAGCTTTTTCCTCCGTCACACTTTTTCAGATCGGAGCGGGTCGGAGCGGGTCGGATGTCAGCGGACATGTCACCACTGACAGCCGACGCTCCATAGACCTCTATGGAGCATCCTTTCAGGTCCGACAGATGCCGTTATATTTTTCTCTTGAAAGTTTCTTTTCAGGGAATGATCATTGTAAGAAAACATAGATGATGTAGAGATCAGCTTAATATGGCAATGATATTTTAAAAGAAGTCAAATCAAACTTGTCAAAACTATCCCTTTCTAGGATGTGAAGATGCTGTACAAGCAGCTAGCAGGATCTCAGCTCGAAGAAGTGGATACTCCAATTGGTACTGGCCTTGATGATATACTGGAGACTATTCGAATTCACTGGGAGAAGGACATTGAAAAAAATAGAGCTGAATCTGGTGCTCTTCTTCAGGCTAAGGTAAGTGATACTTCATACATCATATTGTAGATTTCACTTCACAGCCTAGGCCTCATCTACACTTGTGGTTTGGGGGCCGTATACACATAATATTGAGCCACACATCTGCTCCCCACTGAGGTGCAAAGGCAGTGGAATGGGGTGTACATATGCCATGGCAAAATGTATCCCCCGTCCCCACACTTGGTGGACAGAACCACTCCCAAAACTGATCTCAACATTACACCTCTTCACTATCTGTCAAACACCCTCTGAAGAGCAATCCAACTCAGGCCGATCTTCAGCACAAGTGTAAAATGGGGTGCAGATACTTCTAGCTACTTGTTGAAGGACACTGAAGTGTTTACTTCGCAATATACATTGCTTGCATTTCATGTGTCAATAAAAATTGTAAAGTGCGTTGTGAAGCCTGTGGTGTCCATCCGTGTGTTCTCTGCATGGGATAGAAGGAGAGCCTGGTCTCTGACCTGGGTATGACCTGCAAGACTGGGTTCACACATATGTGAATTGGATGCGGGTTTCCCCGCATCCAATTCGCATGACAGGAGAGCCGGTTCACAAAGCTCTGGGGCGGCTGCTGTCTGCATTTAAAAAGGGTCCTGTGCATCTTTGGTTCCGATTCAGGTGCAAATGTATGCAAAAATTCGGACCTAATTTGCACCTGAATCGGTGAAGAGGAACGCACCGGACCCCATGCTGTGAACCGCGGCAGCAGCATACTGTATGTGAATCCGGCCTTAATGTCATGTGTTTTTTGTGTATTTGTCTGATGTTCAGATTTATGGCAATTTATTCTGTTACAACTGGTGCATTTTCTTTACACAGATCATAAGTACATCTTGACAGCAATAGAATCATTTTTAAAAATCTGAGAGCATGCAAACAAAATGATGCAGGCCTTTTGTTATGCTTGTTCGTTCGACTTTCGAAACATTAGTGGGCTAATTTTGATTATTGAAATGCAAAGTTTACTGGCAAAAAAACTAACTGTCATGACGGATTTTTTGAGCCTAAACGATCGATTTTCTAAACGTTAGTGTAGCGCCACCCCCGAAGGAGCCGCTTAGTGATTTTGGGTTCTCTGATCTCTGCTTCAATTCCAAGAATGACCTCAGCCCCTCTGGCACACTGGTTAAATAAAATGACTGCAAACAAGTTTAAGGACATAAGTGGAAAATACTGTTACCCTGGCTGTGGATTGTTACCAAAAAAACATAGACACCTGGTAGTGATAAACAAGTCGAATATATTATCACGGTTTAAAACATGTGGAAACTTACAGCACTGTTAAATCTTATTGCAGAGTACCAATACCGTAGTAATGACAAAATGCAATTTTTAGCAACTGTAAGTATAGAAAGAAACAGTAATCTATATGCCCATAACACAGGTGCTGAGAGGGAGGAGAGAAGATTTGTCAACTTCTCAAACACCATTGTGAGGCAAACACACAAAGAAAAGAAATGGGTTAAACAGGTACAGTAAACACCGTTCCATAACGTTACAGGTCCTGGGTTGAAGAGTACTAGTGTCTTCTGCTAGCAAACATTGGGGCCCTTTGTAAAGAGAGACAATAATCATCTAGGATATTCCATTAGGTAGTGGTTTTAGAAGAACAGACTGGCTAAAGGTGGCAGCTCCAAACAAGCATCCTCCAATGCTAGAAAGGGTAATAGGTGTCTGCATGCAGTGTCTGTTCTATGTTAAGAAGGATGTTTGGGTTTACACCTGCTCACCAATCCTCTGTGCGATGACACAACAGAGATTCCCAATGCTGTTTCAGGCTCCTGCCAATGTTGCAAGGCACCAGATCACCTCCTGTTGGCCAATCAAGATAGCTGATAGCTAAACTGGCAAGGTGAACGGACAGCGGCCGACTGGACACCTGGATGGGTATTCTGATCCCTGAAGTGGTGTGGGTCGTCTCTGCTGGGCTGGGTGGCACTGGGTTGCTGAGCTGGGTCCCTGAGTTGAACCACAGCTGGTGAACCACGTGGCTTTCTCCGCTCCTGGCTCCACTCAGCCATCCTCACTCCTCAGTCTCCAGCAGCACTCTCCTGGTAGTCTCTGGAAAAGCTTGCCTCCCTCTATATGCTAGATGCTGCTAGAGTCTGTCTCTCTTTTTCCTTAGCTGAAGTTTCTCCCCACCGTCCTATCACCTCACAACTCTCTCTTCACCTCAGCACTGCTCCTCCCTCTTTCCCAGGCTCCTCATCTCCTTCCTCCCTTCCTCAGCATGCTGGGAGCTGTAGTTTTATGCCCATTCAATCCTATGGGCTGCCTGGTCTCTGGGACTGCATGCCCCATCATCCTCCACTGGTCTTCTGCGATTGGTTCCTCCCTTTGGCCAATGGGAGGGGAGGGGTAGTGGAGCTTCGGTGGCTGGAATCCACAGAGCTGCCCTCTGTCCTCTCCTTCTCCCGCGTTGTAACAGCAGATCAGGGCTGGTGCAAGGATTTTTGACACCCTAGGCAAAACCTAATTTTTCCGCCCCCCCTTGTCTCCGCCCCTGACTCCATCCCATTTACCCTGCCCATGTAAACCCCATCTTTTTAATGAAGAGCCCATCAAATGCAGCCCACTAGCGCCCATCAAATGCAGCCTCAGCAATGCCCATCAAATGCAGCCTCACCAGTGCCCATCAAATGCAGCCTCATCAGTGCCCATCAAATGCAGCCTACCAGCGCCCATCAATGCAGCCTCACCAGTGCCCTTTAATGCAGCCTACCAGTGCCCATCAATGCAGCCTCACCAATGCCCATCAAATGCAGCCTCACCAGTGCCCATTGAATGCAGCCTACCAGCACCCATCAATGCAGCCTCAACAGTGCCCTTTAATGCAGCCTACCAGCGCCCATCAATGCAGCCTACGAGCACCCATCAATGCAGACTCACCAGCGCCCATCAAATGCAGCCTCACCAGCGCCCATCAAATGCAGCCTCACTGGCGCACATCAAATGCAGCCCCACCAGTGTCCATCAAATGCAGCCTACCAGTGCCCATCAATGCAGCCTACCAGCGCCCATCAATGCAGCCTACCAGTGCCCATCAATGTAGCCTACCAGCCTACCCATGCCCATCAATAAATGCTTGCTTGCTTCCATTCATTCAGGAGTTGGGACACAGACACAGTCCTCCGCCGCTGCGCCTCTGACACTATGTGCAAATGGAGCGGCAGCTGCCTGCTGATGCTGAGACTTAGTTGCTTGCTGCAGAGAGAAGAGAGTAGGAACACCAGTGGCCGGGTGCCCTAGGCAGCAGTGCACCCTAGGTGAGATGGAAATGAGGGGGGCTAAGCAGGGGAGGAAGATGAACTGACAGCCCACGATTTCCCCTTGTCACAACGGGACGGTGATCTGGCTGTCGGACTCGAGTGCGGGGGGTGGGGACAGAGCGAGTGCCCGGCATGAGAGGAGACATATGCCCGCAGCTTTACCCCCCTCTCCTTACAAGCAGGTCCTCCGGTCTTTTACTGTGGTGACACTCCAAGCGGGGGGGGGGGACCCATAGCCGCCCACAGCACAGCAGCACCAGTGGCCCCCTGCTGCTCTTAGGGGGGGCTTTGCAAACCCGCTACACATGTAGTGGAATCGATCAAAAACTGAACTGGTTGAAAAAAATCGACAGCACGTGCGTATGTTCAAATGTAACCCTGTATCGTCTGATCAATTGACGAAAAATGCACCGTTTATGTTGTTAGCAATCGATAATATGTTGATAATTATCAAAACAAGTATGGCGTTATCGCATGCACGTTCGACAGATCTTTAGAAATCTGACCATTTTTTTCGAATGATTTTCTATCCAAGTATGGCCGGCTTAGATGCTGGAAAGAAGAGGTGGGAGTAGGTGTCTGTTTGCACAAGCCCTGAGCCTATGTTAACCACTATTTAGTAAAGTCATTGCTTTTCATTTATCATTTAACAGCAATCGGCAGCTCTGCCAGCATTACAAAGCCAAGAGGAAGAAGTTGTGGAAACCCTGAGAGAGGAATACCATGATACAGCCTGCAAAATCCAGAGCCTGCAGGCTGAGACGGAGTCCCTTAGGACATTGGTGAGTTCAGTTGCTGTGCTGACAGGGAAAATTAATTGGAAAATAAATGGGAATGATGTTTATAGATTTACTGCTGTTCTACAGACATAGGGGTTGATTTACTAAAAGTGGAGAGTGCAAAATCTGGTGCAGCTCTGAAAAGAAAGGTGGTTTTACACAGGCTGTTCGATCAGGTCTTCCAGGTCAAGCAGACCTAATCAGACCATCCATAGCTCTTTATGGAGCGGCAGATGTCAGCGGACAGGTGTCCACTGACAGCTGCTGGTATCCGATCCTGTACACAAAAAACATGATGAAACAGGATGATCATGACGGACGGATGGAAATGGATAGGTGTCCATTTCCATCTGACAGTCCCATGGAGAACAGTGGGGATGTGACTGTGGAGCGGACACAGTCACATCCTCACTGTTTACCATGAGGCTGTCAGATGGAAATGGACACCTGTCCGTTTCCATCCGTCTGTCATGATCATCAGATCCGCTGTATAGAGTAGAGTAGAGTAGACACTGACCTGTCATCCACTTGCTTAGCAGGGAGATCCCCTGCTGAGCAGGCAGATGCAGATTATGGAGAATGCCTGTGTGAAACCAGCCAAAGCAATCAGCTTACAGGTTTTTTTGTCAAAACTTAAAGCGTAACTCCACTTTTGTTTCCTTCTTGGTGATCTATGTACATTGCAGGGATATTAACAAACTTTGTTGCAGATTCCTACCTTTTCTTATTCTGAGGAAATCACTGTTTGTTCCTCTGTGCCCATGTACTGAGTGAGTCTAATGCAGGGGTAGGCAACCTTAGAGAGAAGGAGATCTAATTGAACAACACTGGTGAAATCAAAGATCACCAGGCACAGTGTTCTGTTAGAGCCGGTTCACACCAGACTGCAATGCCAGAAAGGCAGGTTCCATGTGTGTTTCCTGCTTAGTGTTAAAAATGCATTCCCTTTGTGATCTACTGTGGGTGATGATACATTGTTAACCCCAAAATAGATCCCAACGCAGTGGACAATAAAAAAAAGTATTACAAGGGAGTGCAGGGTTTAGAGTGCGTTACAATCAGAATGCAGTGTTTAGGAGTGCGTTGCGCTCAGAATGCAGGATTAGAGAATGCGTTGTGCTCAGAATGCAGGGATCAAGAGTGCGTTGTGATCCGAATGCAGGGATCAGGAGTGCATTGTACTCAGACTGCAGGGATCAGGAGTGCGTTATGCTCAGAATGCAGGGCTCAGAAGTGCGTTGTGCTCAGGATGCATGGATCAGGAGTACGTTTTGCTCCGAATGCAGGGATCAGGAGTGTGTTACGCTCAGAATGCAGAGATTGGGAGTGTGTTGCGCTCAGAATGCAGGGATCAGGAGTGTGTTATGCTCAGAATGCAGGGATCAGGAGTATGTTATGCTCAGAATGCAGGGATAGGGGATCAGGAGTGCGTTACGCTCAGAGTCCAGAAATCAGGAGTGCGTTGCACTCAGAGTGCAGGGATCAGAAGTGCGTTGCGCACAGAGTGCAGGGATCAGAAGTGCGTTGCGCACAGAGTGCAGAGATCAGGAGTGCGTTACGCTCAGAGTGCAGGGATCACGAGTGCGTTACACTTAGAATTCAGGGATTAGGGGAGGGGGGCCGGTGATGTGAAGTGTGGTAGAGGACACTGCTATGGGGGTGGCCTTGCCCATAGCAGTGTCCACTGCCCCCTTCACATCACCCCCCCCCCACTACACACAACACACTTACCCCTTCCCTCCCACCTACCCGCGGTCCTCAGGTAGTCCACGATCGACGGGTTGCTGACCCCGGGTCTAATGGAAGTGGTTTCATAATTATCAACCAGCTGCTGCAGCTGTAGAGTTCTAATGAGGAAAACTGCAGGGTCTGCATCCCTTTAGCCCCCTTTCACACTTGTGTGACTTGTCCTGCAAAGTAGCATGACATGTCATACCCCATGATTTCAAATGAGCAGCGTTCATATCTGTGCGACTTCAAGTCGTAACGACTTCAAAGTAGTGCTTGCACTACTGTACTTTGGTCCGCCTTTGATGTGACTTGAGGTCCATAGACCTCAAGATTACACAGGCATTGCTTCAAGTCGCGTCGAAGTCACGTCAAAGTCGCGCAACTTAAAGGTCATACCTGTTAGTGTGAAAGGGGCCTTAGACTTGATTTCCTATTGGGAATATCTCTAAAATGAAATTTTTGTTGCAGGGGATGCCAAAAATCTGACTTGTATCTTAGTGTAGACGTATGGGAAAATCAGTGAGCCAATCACACAAGCAGGGAATGATGTTGCTGGGGGGCATTCTGTACACATTCTGTGTACAGAACACCTCCAGGTAGCCATACAGTATTGCATTTCACAGAACATTACAGAGCTGCATATTGAAAAGGAAAGGTCATTTTTAATAACATTCAATTACAATATGACTTGTGTCGCAATTGTATATGCTATATTATTCTTTTTTTTTTATTTGCTATTTTTTTCCCCATGAAAGTGGGGTTACCCTTTAATTAAACAAGCTGAAGTTAGAAACTGATTGGATGTCATGCACAGCTGCACTAGATTTTGCACTGTCCAGTTTAGTAAATCAACCCCATAGTGTAGAACCCACATACGTTAATATGAAAAAGTAAAATTTTTTAAAAACTCCAAGGAACTTAAATAATATGGGCATTCTAAATGAGTTTGCTGTTTGCAACAACAACCTGATTCAGACTATATCAGATACTGGCAAAATCTTTGTACACTATGCCCTGATAATTGTGAATTGTGAATATTTCTCGTGGTTAATACTGGGTAATTGTATAATTGCCATTATATATAAATATATTTGTATGTATGTGTTTACAGAAAAGAGGTTTGGAGAACTCATTGCATGATGCTAAACACTGGCACGATATTGAGCTCCAGAACCTAGGCTCTGTGATCACCAAGCTGGAAGCAGAACTGGACGAAATCAAAAGTGAGACTGAGCAGCATCAGAGGGATCGAGAACATCTGCTGTCCCATAAGTTGCAGCTTGAAAAAGATATAGCAGCATACCACTCTATTTTGGATGGGGTGGAAAACAGGTAAGTGTGCAAAATAGGTATTGTTAAATTATGGATTCATTGTTAGTTTTACTAGTGGTATCCAAACTATTGTCCTCCAGTTGTTGAAGAACTACAATTCCCATCATGCCTAGTCATGTCTGTGAATGTCATAGTTTTACAATGCCTCATTGGAAGTGTAGTTCCGCAACAGCTGGAGAGCCGTAGTTTGGAGATCGATCCTGCTCTATAGTGTTTGAATTGCTTTTTTAAACTTTTTCTATTAGTTATTTTATTCCTATTAATATAAAATTTGTTGAAGCATTGTTAAAGTGGTTGTAAACCCTTACAAACCACTTTGACCTACAGGTAAGCCTAGATTAAGGCTTACCTGTAGGTCCAAGAAATATTTCTTAAACCTACACGGTTTAGGAGATATTTGTAAAAAGACAGGCACTGATGTCTATGGTGCATGCGCCATAGACAGCGGCGCGCAGGCGCACTGAGCATGCCGCTGCTTACGGCGATATGCCGCTTGAGGCGGCTCCCGTGCGCATGCGCGGGAGTGACGTCATTGTGGCTCCAGCGAATCACAGCGCCGGAGCAGCGAGACCCGGAAGTCACTCCGGGATACATGGCAGCGGTGAAGATGAAGAAGGAGGACCGCTTCGGGGGTTTCGTTCTCAGGTAAGTTATTCATAATGAGCTAGTATGCTATGCATACTAACTCATTATGCCTTTGCCTTGCAGGGTGCATTTTATTTTATTTTTTGATTGGCTTTACTTCCTCTTTTAAGCCAAATGCAAACATTAACAGTATTATATTGCAGCTTACTATTTCTTAGATGTGATGGCTGCATTCATTTTCCTTTTTGGGCTTTTCTTTTTCACTTGGTGATCCTGCCAGTAAATTTGTTGTTTTTCAAAAGAACAAGCTGTCCTGCAGATGTAGGAGTTAGAGGGAAGAGACAATACATTTATCGTTGACAAGGGTTCTTACAATGATCATCTTTTATTTTTGTAAAATCTTTATCCTAAAGGGAAAAAAACTGTTGCTGTAATTGCTTATAAAGTGGAGTTTGGCTTCAATTTGTGAATGTATCTGAATCTGCTAGTACATCAAACACTCCCCTCCCCCCTAGACTGACAATGCGGCTGTGCAAGGATGTCTCTGTGCTCCTTGATCCAGAGTGTAGGCACCCTAATACAGGAGAATTATTACTGGCTAGATCACCAGGCGAAAAAACAAAAGGTAAAAGCCTAAAAAAGAAAACAAATTCAACCACCACATCTGATGGCTGGTCAACTGCAATATATAAAATTGTTACTTATGGGTTCAATAACACTTAAGGTAGTGTGGCCTTAAAGAGAACATCTGAAAGATGTGCCCAAAAATTCAATCATGGGACACAAGAATCATCTGTTCCTTGTAGCTGATCTTTTACCCAATACTAACTTGCCTTGTTCTACACTGTGTCTCTGTGTAGAGATTGCCATCTTGATAGAGGAGGGGCTTGTCTTCCTCATTTCAGACCTGTCCCATGATCACTGGTGATCAGATGACTGGTGGTAGGGACATATTGAAGAAGTAGTAGGAGAGGTGGAGAAAGCACAGCTCTACAGGATGAATGAAGCAGAAGGGAAAGATGCATTCCCTACAGGTCTTCAGGTACAGTAACCTATCCAGCATGGAGAACAGTGAGCAACAAAGTAGAGACATTTATCAAGTCTCACTACAAATCTCAAGAGACAAGAAGGTAAAGGCAGCAGTGACCTAGATCAAAGATGTCAAACTCAATTTCATTGCAGGTGGTTGTATTTGGAGTGCACTATGTACAGAGTGTAGAGTTCAGGTGTGCGCTACATACAGAGTGCGGGGTTTAGGGGGTTTTCTATGCAAAGAGTGCAGGGTTCAGAGGTGTGCTATGCACAGAGTGCAGGGTTAAGGGTTGTGCTGTGTGCAGGGTTCAGGGGTGCACTACATACAGAGTACAGGGTTTAGGGGTGTACTACATACATAGTGCAGAGTTTAGGGGTGCATAATACACAGTATGCATCATGTCATTTCCACCCCTACTGGGTTCTGACCTCTGCACCCACCACTCTTTCCCCACCTCTGTACACATCTGCCTCCACACCTCCACAGCCCTTATCACCGCCTAACACCCCGCACTGCGCATTGGGCTCTAATAACTGTATAAGTGGATCTGTTTGTTTGGCTCCAGTACCAGTTAATTCATTTCTGTCACCTTGCAGGGAGATCCTTTTGTAAGATCTGTCCCCATCGTGCCTCTCTGTGCCCTGCCGTGAGTGCATGCAGGAACTCAGGAGCCGCTGAGAGCATAGCTCTCACTGTAAACACAGAAGGCTTCTGTGTTTACAAGTGACAGCGGGAAGAAGAGGGTGAAAACAGGAGGTGGGGGCTGCTGTGACAGCCACATGACAAGCCCCGGGGGGCCAGATTTGGATTTGTTTGCCACATTTGCCTTAGATAGTTTCACATTAATGGGGGACGGGGACGGGCGCCTGGGGGTACGCACAGGGATTGGAAAGGAATGGGGGAGGCGAGGTAGCATAAAAATCCTGACCTATAACGTCCAAGGATTATACTCACCAGGGAAGAGACATATAGTTTTATGAGAGTTAGAAAGGAATATGGCTGAAATTGTATTTCTCCTGGAGACGCATATTACCCAGGATTCAAATGTGAAAATTTATTCAAGAAACATACCAACAAGGTTCTATGGAGATTCGCCAATCAGAAGGGCAAAAGGAGTGGCTATAGGATTTGGGAAAAATACCTGTTTTGAAGTAGAAAAAAGAAAGTGGATCCAGAAGGACGTTTCCTCTTCCTTACAGGGTCTATGCATAATATAAAGTATTTGCTTGCTAATGTATACTGTCCTAATAAAAATCCCCAAAAATATATGGTGGGAATATTGAAAGACCTAATGGAATTCAAGCAAGGTAAATGAATACTAGCAGGGGATTTTAATATCTCCATGGACCACAAATTAGATAGCACCTCAGCTGCAATAGATAGAGAAATAAGGCAATCTAGGAAAATAAAAAAAACTATATGAACATCAATTAGTAGATCCGTGGCGAATACAACACCCGAGTGTGAGACTATACATTTTATTCATCAGTACATGGAACATATTCTCGGCTGGATTACATCATGGTAGAACACAGAACTCTGGAGGATATAATAGAAACAAAAATAGGAATAACAACAGCCTCAGATCATGCTTCAGTGATGTTAAGGATGAAACTGTATGGGGAAACCTGGGGTAAAGGGACGTGGGGAATAAATTAAGATTTACTAGAGGACAACGAAAACGAAACAATAATAAAAGAAGAGATTGAAAAATATTTCTGGGAAAATTATACCCCAGAACTTTCAAAAGCAACCATCTGGGAGGCTCATAAGTCCGTAATCAGAGGCAAACTGATATCTATTGGGGCAGGAAAAAGGTAGGAAGGAAGAAAAAATCTGAAGAGAATGATAAAAGAAATACACGAATTGGAACAAAGACATAAAAAGCAAGCGTAAAAGGAAACGTATCGGACGCTAATTATAAAAATAGAACAACTAAAGACCTTGATGGAACAAGAAGAGAAGAGTAACTTCAACAGAGTAGCGCAGGAGAGGTACAAGTGGGGTAATAAGCCAGGAAAATATCTTGCAAAATTTGGTAAGAAAAAGGAAATCTCTAAACTACATAGAGAAGATTAAAAATGAGAAAGGAGAATTATTAATAAGACATCAGAAATTGCAACAGCATTTCAAAAATATTATAGTGCACTATATATAATAAAAAACAGGAGTCACAACAAGAAAAAGAAATAAGGAAAAGGAAGATACAAAGTTATTTAAAAGAAGCTAAATTACCAAAAATTCTATCTAAGCAATTAAAAGAGTTGGAAAAAAGGATAACACAAGAGGAGCTCAACCTGGCTATGAAAGAAACCCCATCCGGAAAAAGCCCAGGGCCAGATGGCTTTACGATTAAATACTATAAAAAATTCCAAGAACATCTGATTCCAAGGCAATACTTGAATAATATAGGAGAAAAAGGAAGAAGTAAGAAAAGAATCATTACTAGCACACATTACAATTATACCTAAAGAGGGAAAAGATAAAACCAACTGCTCGAGTTATAGTCCTATTGCTCTATTAAATGCCGATACAAAAATTTACGCAAAGATCCTGGCCACTAGATTAAAAAAATGAATACCACTCTGGATAAACCTTGAACAGACTGGATTTGTTCCGGATAGAGAAGGAAGGGACAATAGCATAAAAACAATCTTGATGCTACGTAAGGGAAAGTCTGTATTCCTGTCAATAGATGCAGAGAAAGCATTTGACAGTCTATACTGGGGATTCATGATGGCTACATTGCGACATCTAGAAATAGGACCAAAATATATGAAGTGGATTAATAACTTATACAATGGCCCAACAGCGATGGTGAAGGTCAATGGCAGATTGTCGCCTATGTTTGAAATGTATAATGGAACACGTCAAGGATGCCCACTCTCACCTCTCTTATATGTATTGTCAATGGAACCTTTTCTGGCAACACTTCGGAATAACCAGGAGGGGTGAGAGTGGGAGAAAAGGAGCATAAAATCGCGGCGTACAGAGACGATATTCTAATGTACTTGACAAACCCAAGCGTGACTCTGCCAAATATAATCAAAGAAGTGAAAGAATATGGGGAACTCTCAAACTTCAAAATAAATCCCATAAAAATAGAAGTATTAAATATAGGACTAGGAAAAAATGTAGCTCTGATTCTTCCAAGAGAATTACCATTTACGTGGGTAAAAAAAGAATTAAAATATTTGGGAATGAATTTAACACCAACGGTTAAAAAAAAATACAGCAAATTATATTCCACTAGTAAACGAGGTCAAGGCAGAAATAAAGAAATTGAGTATACAACCAATATCATGGATTGGGAGAATAAATATGTTTAAAATGGTCATATTACCAAAAATAATATACAAATTTCAGATGTTACCAATAGAGATTCCACAGAGGTTTTTCAAGATAATAAAAAAATGTTGATAAAATACATCTGGCAAAATAAAAAGCTGAGAATAAAATTTGTACTTATCACTAGGAAAAGGGAACACGATGGACTGGCAACACCAGACATAAATAGGTATTACAAAGCAAATGGAATTTTCTCCAGTTAGAACACTTAGTAAATACACTCCCTCACCCAATTCGAGATGAGGGGGACTTGATTATCTTGGAAAAACTCTGCTTTACACAAACGCCATTAAAAAATGGAATATCAAAAATCTACGGAATACTAACAGACCTAGAAGGACAAGGAAGACCGGCCTACATAGAACAATGAGAAAGATAACTGGAGTAAAAATTTGATCATAAAGTGGAGAAGATAATAGGAGCTGGATATAACAATGCCTGGGATATGGGTACCATCGAAATGAACTACAAACTTTTAGCAAGATGGTATCTGACCCCAGAAAGAACCCATAAATATTAATTGGAGGGATCACCATTATGCTGGAGAAACTGCAAACAAAGGGCAATAATGGCACACATATGGTGGGAATGTCCAAAAATAAAGGAGTACTGGCAAGAAATAGTGAGCATTATAAAGGAATTAACTGATGAGAAAATAGAAAATAATATACAGGTGTGCTTATTTCATGATTCCAAAACTCCAAAGAAACAATATATGAAAACAATTATCCCAAAACTTTTGAATGCAGTGAAGGGGCTGATCCCCAAAAAATTGTTAAATAGCGAAAAACCAGGTATAAGAGAATGGTTTCAAATAGAGTATTATAATAAAATGGAATACCTGGGTAGCAGAGATAAAGGACGATATGGGAGCTACATCAGCACTTGGGAATGTTGGGAAAAATCGAAATCCTCAAGTAAATACCTGGAGAAGGTGATGGAAGGCAGAGGACTATGAGCTAGGAATAGAAGGGATCTGGAATTAAACAAACCAAGGGGGGGAGGGGGTGGAAGGAAAGGGGGGGGGTAGTGGGAAGGGTTGGTAGGAAATAGGAAGAGGGAACATGGAAATTTTGTATTTTTGTATGTAATTAAAAATGTATTCGATATGATAATTAAATAAGGTATTGTAGAACAAACCACTATGATGGTCATGGACCGGCTCCTATGATGGACGTCACACTGGTCCAATGCTGGGACATGTGATGTCCATCATAGAGCCGGTCCAGGAGGCAGGACTTAGTGTGACACTGCGGCCGCGCTGGGTAAGTGGGAGATCCCCACTCTGTGTAAACCAGCCGCTCTCCTCTCCCCATGCACTGGCAAGCCTGTGCTGATGGGCACTGGCAAGGCTGCACTGATGGACACTGGCAAGGCTGCACGGATGGGCACAGGTAAGGCTGAGCTCATGGGCACTGATGAGTCTGCATTGATGGAAACTGATGAGGCTGCATTGTTGGGCACTGATCAGGCTGCATTTATGGGCACTGATTAGGCTGCATTGATGGGCACTGATCAGACTGCATTGATGGGCACTGATGAGTATAATACACTCTTCAAATGTGCTTTAAAATGCATGGTTTTCCCTTTTATGAACAAGAACAGGACAACACAGCAACAGGCAGCAGCATCAGCAGCAGCACACACTACGAAGTCAGGTCAAGTGAGCCCTCAGTCCAGACTCAGTGTGCTGTCACTGAGGCCCGCTGGACAGCACTGGAACAGGCCGCAACCCAACCAGGCAGCAACCAGCGAGTGAGCCTAGACCCCCCCCCCCCCCCCGCCATGATGCTGGGCTTGGGCTATACTTTCCCACCTAGCAACACCCCTGGGTACAACCAGCATGTCGGATTTCCTGCATGCGATTATTGCCAGAGGATATAGCATGTCCAACAGGGACAGCTCCTGCTGCCGCACCTGCTGGGAGAACAACCCCTGCCGTTGTTGCAGGAAAGAAAATAGCATTGGGGTGTCAATAATTACAGTTATAGACAAAACTCCATCTTTAATTCTCTGTTCCTCAGTATTCTATCTATTTTGTATCGCCTATGGTTGACTTAGAAGCCTAGAGTGTTGCAAACATTTACACATTCAAACTACTGCCTAAAAGTATAACACTGTTGATCCAAATTTGCCTATAGCCATTTATTTCTGACACATGACACTACTAAAATCCTAGTTCATACATTCATTATAGTCCGGGACCCTGTTGTAACATTCTCCTCTGCAGTCTCCCAATAAACAGACTTGTACCACTCCATTCCTTCTGAATTTGGTGGTAAGGCTACATTCACAATAGTAGGGAACAAACGGCCGCACAAAGTGTCAAACTTTGCCCGTGTAACGATGTGCGTGGCCAGCTTCACCACGGCAAATTTGCCCTTGTCAATGGACCTGTTTAATTCGTAATAGCCAATCCAAGCCTGGGACGAACGGTACGGTGGGAGTTGTGTCCTGTTGTTACACTCCTGCCTCCTTCAAGTACAATGCAGGGCTAATAGCCCTAAATTGTATGTGAGGATGATGCTGAAGAACCACCCACAGCCTGAAGTGCCATAAGGCAAAGAGGACAGCACTGGAGCTGGCTGTAGTAGGGGTAAGGAGTAAGATAGAAATGCAGCCTTTTCATCCACGCTAGATGTAAAAAGCGTTTAACTCTTGCAGTGTAGAGGGGACGAACACTGCAAGGTTTTTTTTTCTTCTAGCCTGGAGTTGGGCTTTAAGCTACAAAGCTCTGTCTATCTCAGTCCCTTCATACATTTTCATTCTAAAAACTACAAAATTGCAATGGCTGCTCTGCATTAGACATTTTTCTTCTCATCTAACCAAGTCCTTTCTTTAAACTTTCATTGTCAAGGCTGTTCACAGGACTTTTGCCCTGTACACACAATAGGATTTTCCGACAACAGAATTCATGGGATTTTTTCCGACGGATGTTGGCTCAAACTTGTCTTGCATATTCACGGTCACACAAAGTTGGTCGGAAATTCCGAACGTCAAGAACGCGGTGACGTACAGCACGTACGACGAGCCGAGAAAAAATAAGTTTAATAGCCAGATCTCAAATCTTGTGTGATGGAAATTCCTATGAAAAATGTGTGCTGGAGCCTACACAAGGTCGGATTTTCTGACAACAAGGTCCTATCACACATTTTCCATCGGAAAATCCTATCGTGTTTACAGGGCATTACCCGTTCTCTGGAATTTCTTTTCATGTACTATTGGTATGCTTGGAAACCTTCATCCACTCCAAACAAGATCTAAACATTTTTCAGTCACTGATCCAATGAGATTTCATCCTCCAATATCCAACAACATCTTTTATACAGCTTACTCAGTCTCTTTTGCCGTAAGTTTCTACCTCTTACCTCTAAATTTATCTTGCTTAAAGTGGCATTCAACCCAAAAGCAAACATTTACACATAATCATAAACACATAAAATTAGAATTAGAACAATGGCAATAAACAAAAAAATTACAGAAACTGCATAGAAAACAGGAAAAATTACAGCACCCAGAAGGCACAGAAAGTATTATTAACCACAAGGACTGCATATAGCCCTCAGGTGGGTGACAGTACCAATATCCAGGTAAATATATAAGTGCCAAAACCCCAGAACACATTCATTTATACACACACAAACTATCACAGTATCTCACATACCTGTGCCACAATCCCCATGAAAAAACAACAGTAGATAATTGGCTAAGTAACCTGGACAGAGTTACAAACCATAGAAGTAAATGCAAACAGAATTAGTATATTAAAGTTAAGGTTTGCTGGGCTAAAGAAAACTCCCCCCAATAGGACTCAGAGATATCCAACCATGGCTGCCATATCTTTCAACTTTTTAGGGCACGCCCGACCCTTATATATCAATTTAAACTCAGGCATATCAGGATTTACTAAATGATAGGACTGTTGAGCGAAGGGCTGAACAGCACAACTGTATACTAGTGCCGGCAAAACTGAAAACTGTACAAGCCAGCTGCATGCGTCCTACCAACCGATGACGTCATTGGTTGCTAAGGAAAGGTCGGGCAGTGCACACAGCTTTCAGTTGTGCTGGCAGTAGTATAGATAGCAGCAGGAAGGGGGAGAGAGCCCCGAGGAGGAATGGGATGTGCTCTCCCTGCTCTGTATACACAGAAGTTAACATAGGAAACCTTTAATCATCGGACTGTATCAGGGATTTCTGTAAGTTTGTTGTGATAAAGGCGGGGGGGGGGGGGGGGGGGGAGATTTGTGCTAGAGAGGGAACTTTGCATGGGGACTTGTGGTAGGAGGGTGCATTTTGGACACAGTGTTTATGCTACAAGCGGGGGGATTTGTGCTAGGAGGGGGGATTTTGAAGGGGAAATTTGTGCTAGTTGTAGGACAGGCTGTCTCCTCTAGTAACTGAACTTTACTCACTGCTTCATTTCAGATTCCCTTGGATGAGTTCTCTCTTGAAGTCGTCCCAGCCACTTCATAGCCTCCTGCTCATGAAGGGTCGCCCCTGGTGCTTCTTTAGAACTTTATCCCTCTAGAATAGTTTCCGGATCTTTGCCAGGCTTTCCTCTGCATAAACTTGAACAACCGTATAGGCCTCAGATAGGCCTAGCAGCTGGCAGCCACCTGGATAGGCCTCAGGCTTCAGGCCTAGCAGCCATAAACTGTACACACATCCACCCAGGCCAAAGCCCTGGGCGGGAAGACTGACCCTGATCACCTGACTTCCTTCCATTAAATAGCTTTTCCCAGCATGCATCGCAGAAAATATGATTGGCTGAGAAAAGAATGTTTATCATAACTGAAATGTACTGTAGCTCATCATACTAATGTCAAAGGCAACAGTGCCACCTACTGACAAAAGGGAGAAGCCACAATTGAATGGAATTAAACAGAAGTCATGTAATCACTAAACACTACAAATTAGCCAGGCTGGCTACTACCCAGCACAACTAAATTTACCTATAGCCCTATTCTAGAGACAACGGTGCTACATATGCAGTTGTCAGTACATGTGTTTTTGCATGATGATTAATCCTTGTTTGTGTTATATCCTGTGTACAGCGGCACAGGAAATGATGATGCTATATAAACTCTTATTGTTGCTATTATTAATAATGTTATATTGCTATTTTGTAAGATGTTGTTCACCACATTACTGTAAACGTAACCATTGCTTATTTCTGTTGATTTTTTAGATGATGTTTTATACAGCAATCAAAAAAAGGCAATGCTCACAATCAAGATGACAAAGTGCATCTAAGTATATGTGCCATGGATTCGTGATAAATTTGGGTACACCAACACTGATCTGGTTTCTATTTTGTTTGTGTGCAATCCATTTTGATTTGCTTGCAGATTAAAAGTGTTGTATGAGAAATTTATTCAAATAAAGCTATTGGAGATATTACCCTGTTATATTTTACCTGTTAAAAAAGCATATTAATAGAACTAAATGAAGCGTTTATCCGCGAAGAATATGCCCAGGTCCCCTGCAATGATACAGAGGCTGCCAGTCACAAGCACAGTTTAACACACACCAACAATTCAGAATCCATCTAGGCCTAGGGGATAAATGATGGATGTGTCAGGGGCTACTCCAAAAATTTCCCCACAACAACAATAATTGGTATGGACTATCTCGATACCCAAGGATTGGAACAGAATAAGTATAAAGGTATTAATTTATTGAAAAGAAACATTATTGATGTTAAGAGACATTACATCAAGATATAGTGAGGTTATTGCATACTGTTGCAAATTAAACAAACAAAGAACAGGTAAACCCCACAGTTGTATTTATATCTTCTTGTATTTTTTGTTTATTAAAAGTCAGCAGCTACAAAAAAGTGTAGCTGCTGACTATTAATAAACAGACACTTACCTGTTCACTGGTCCAGCGATGCGGGCGCCTGGAGCCTCGCTCCTCTCCGCCAGCAACTGTGGGTGCCCGGCCGTGACAGCTTTCAACTTCACGGCCGGGCACGCACTGCGCATGTGCGAGTCACGCTGCGCTCTGCTAGTGGCCAGGCAATCTTTTGGTACCTGTGATGTGTCCCAGAAGATTGCAGAGAGGGAGGGGCCGCCTAGGGAGATAGGAGGAGTCGCCTAGGCGGCCAAGAGCAGGAAGGAGGAAGTGTGACAGAAAGTCCTACTCTAAACTAGGTACACACTCCCCCCAAAAAAAATTCATATGTGCCATGTCAGGGGGCGAGGAGCACTTAAAGCGGAAGTTACACTTTTGGGTCCGACTTTAGAAAAGGTTCCCGCACTACTTTGGTCTGACTTTGGTCTGTTTTCAGCCCATTCAATATCATTGAAGTCAGATCAAAGTCGGATCCTCGTCCTAACCATCTGACTTGTGACATTCGACATGATGATTACAGCAGCAAGAAAAGGAATTTATGTCACACTGGGATTGTTTTGATTGGTCAAAGGACAAGTTGGACTAGCTCAAAGTTGGAGCAAAATCGTTTCCTGTTCATTCAAGTCTAAAATATGAGGTAGCGATGCCACTCCAAGCGTGTTGGTGTCTCTAATAGCCGCCCTCCCCACTCACAACTTCAGGTGCAGGCTCTGTAATCGTGTAGAAAATTAAAGAAAACAGCTGAACGGATTTGCCACAAATAAAAGGTGTTATTCTTTGCAAAATTAAGATTTTATTATTTTATTTTTTTCACAAAATTGTCATATTAACGGGTTATTTCTCTCACATGGTATATGCATACTTGCAGCTACACCCGAAAACACATTCTGCTACTCCTCCTGAGTATGGCGATACCACATGTGTGAGACTTTTACACAGCCTGACCACGTACAGAGGCCCAACATGCAAATAGCACCTCCGGGCGTTCTAGGAGCATAAATTACACATATCATTTCCTAACAATCTATCACACTTTTGAAGGCTCTGGAACACCAGGACAATGGAAACGCCCACAAAATGACCCCATATTGGAAAGCAAACACCCCAACGTATAATCTATGAGGCATAGTGAGTCTATTGAACATGTCATTTTTTTCCACAAGTTTTCGGAAAATGTGGAAAGAAAATGAAAACGCATTTTTTTTTTACACAAAGTTGTCCATTTATAAGATATATCTAAGACATTGCATGTGCATACCACAAATTACACCCCAAAATACATTCTGCTACTCCTCCTACCACATGTGTGAGACTTTTACACAGCCTGGACACATACAAAGGCCCAACATGCAAGTACCACCGTATTCTAGGGACATAAATAACAATTCTAATTTCCAGACAACCTATCACATTTTTGAAGGCCCTTCATATTTCTTCATATTTCATATTTCTAACATATATCATGCACATACCAAGAATTGCACTCCAAAATACATTCTGCTGAGCAAAGGGTAAACAAAAGATTACCTGTGGTTTTAGTAGTGCAGTTGTCCACAGGAGAGCATTGGTCCAGGCAGCAGGCAGCAGGCAGGGAGGTGGTCAGCGACAGTGAACGGAATTGTGAAGGCAGTAGGCAGGAATATTGTCCATAGTCAGTACAGGCAGGGAAACTGTCCATATACAGTCCAGGGTCAGTGCAGGTAGAGATTTTGCCAGCAGTGACAAAATATTGGTTCTTGTAATAGGCAGGAACATGGTCCATAGTATAGGTAGCAGGCAGGGGTCAGGAAAGAATAGCGATGGGGTAGCATCTTTTCCCACCCAAGTCTCTTTGTAACCTTCCAATCTCCAGACTCTAATCCGGAAATGAGAAAACCAAAAAATGAATTTTCTTCATCCAGAAAAACAATTCTGAAGCCCCTCACATATGTGAGACCCCTGTGTTACAAATACCACTACTCCAGTAGCAGGGTAAAAGATCAGTCCAAGAGGCAGGCAAAAAACTTGGTCAAACAGTCCAGGGTCAGTTCTAGAGCAGGCAGAGGTATGTACAGTTTAGCATTAGGCAGAAGCGTGGCCAAAGAACAGACCAGGGTCACTTCTGGAGCAGGCAGAGCTTTGTACAGTTTAGCGTTAGACAGACGCGTGGCCAGAGAACAGGCCACGGTCAGTTTCGGAGTAGGCAGAGTTATGTACAGTTTATTGCAGTAGCATAAGGGGTGTGGATGTAAATGACAGGAATTGAGAATAACATTTAACATACTTCACTAATAATGTAGAGAAGTATGGTAACAGTGAATAGCGTTCACTGGGCACAATAACACGTGGTGTCTCTTCTAACTCCTCCTCTGGATCACACCCGGCATTTCTTTTGATGTCTTTGGCCTGTTTCACGAGGGGGGGGTTCTCAGGAGAATGGCATTCGTGGTATCTGCTCACTGAATCTGAGCGAATGCTTTCTGGTGGCCCTTCAGGGTACAAAAGGGCAGTGACCATTTCTGCTTGATAATGAAGATAGAATACGGGGGTCTCGGTAGATTTATGGTAAATCACATAAGTATTATAAATGGCCAAACTGAAAAAATAAATAGAGACTCTTCTGCATTGGGGGCTTTTTTCATGCGGGGGGTGGCTTTTTTGCCTGGGCCTTGTCTGCCTAGGCGAAGACACAGCACTGTATATGGTAACCCTTTTCAAGGAGTGGATATACAAGCTCCTAATACAAGCTCCAATGTACTCTGGGCATTCAGGGGGATGCAGCTGGATGTCCTTCCCTTCCTACACCAGGAAGGTATAGATGTACCCCATGGCTCTGTCACATAATTTGTAGAGTTTAACCCCATATCGGGCCCTTTTGCTGGGGATAAACTACTTGAAGCCCAGCCTGCCTGTGAACTGACTCATCCACAGAGATATTTTGGTCAGGGGTAAATAACTGAACAAATTTCTCAGAGAAAAGTGCCTGAATTTGATATAATCTGTCAAATGCTGGGTCATATGGTGGGGGGGGCACTCACTGGGTGTTGTCATTGTAATGGGGAACCGCATAATCATTAGGTATCTTGATCTTGGCATAATGGATTAGATTGACATAGATTGACATGTGGAGGATGGGGTTGGTGGACCAGTAAGAGTATATTTTTTTTTTGTGAGTCCCATATTGAAAGTGAGGCCCGAAAATATTCTAAATTCCTCCATTGTTAGTTCTCTCCACTCATAGGGATTGGCATAACTTGAACCTGGGTTGCTCGATATGAATTGTTGTGCATAGAGGTTGCACTGGACCATGATGGAAGATAATAGGTCTTGGGAAAAAATGTAGTTTAAAAAATCAATAGGGGCAAAATTCACAGATGAGCACTGTAGTGGAACTGTGGCACTGATGGTCACTGTAGTGGCACAGCTTGTAATGGTGGCACTGTAGAGCACAGATCAGCACTGTAGTTGCACTGTAGTGGCACAGATGAGCACTGTAGTGGCACAAGTGGCACTGATGTGGCACTGATGAGCACTGTAGTGGCACTAGCATGACGCTATAGAGCACTGTAGTGGCACTGTGGGGCCCAGATCAGTATTGTAGTGTTATTGATGGGCACTTTAGTGGCCCAGATGGCACTGTGGGGCACAGGTGAGCACTGTAGTGACACTGATATGGCACTGTAAGGCACAGATGAGCACTGTAGTGGCACCGATGGGCACTGTAGTGGCACAGGTGGCACTATAGTGGCACTAGTGGCATTGTAGAGCACTGTAGTGACACTGATGGCACAGCTGAGCACTCTAGTGTCACTGGTGGCACAGAGGAGCACTGTAGTGACACTTTAGGGCACAGATAAGCACTGTAGTGGTACAGGTGGCACTGATGTGGCACTGGTGGGCACTATAGTGGCTACAGCACGGTCAGGAAGTGATAAACCCACATAATAACCCTTTCATGACTAAGCCTATTTCTGATATTTGTTAAAGTTAAAATCCCTATTTTTTGCTAGAAAATTACTTAGAACCCCCAAACATTATATATATATTTTTAGCAGAGAATCTAGAGAATAAAATGGCAGTGGTTGCAATATTTTATGTTGCACGGTATTTGTGCAGCGGTGTTTTAAATGCAATTTTTGGGGAAAAGGGACTTTCATGAATTTTAAAAAACAAAACAGTATAGTTATCCCAATTTGTTTGCATAATGTGAAAGATGATGTTACGCCAAGTAAATAGATACCAAACATGTCATGCTTTATAATTGCACGCACTCGTGGAATGGGGACAAACTTTGGTACCTAAAAATCTCCATAGGCGACGCTTAAATTTTTTTTTTTACGGTTACCAGGTTAGAGTCACAGAGGAGGTCTAATGCTAGAATTAGTGCTCTCGCTCTGACGATCGCGGCAATACCTCACATGTGTGATTTGAACACCGTTTACATATGCGGGCGCATATGTTATTTATTTTTATATTATGGAATTGTGTTTTTTTTTTTTTTAAATGTGATCACTTTTATTGCTGTCACAAGGAATGTAAACATCCCTTGTGACAGTAATAGGTGGTGACAGCTACTCTTTATGGAGGGATCGGGGGTCTAAAAGATCCCAAATCCCTCCTTTGCACTTCAAAGTATTCAGATCACCGAAAACGGTGTATCTGAATACTGTATATTTTTTTTTTAATTGTGCCATTGGCAACCAAGTAAACAGGAAGTGACGTTGTGACGTCGCTTCCGTGTTTACATCAAGGAGACTGGAATGAAGCCGTTTCCGGCTTCATTACAGTCTGTCTTTAGACGCCGGAAGTGGCGGATGTTTCAGTGTATTTTATACCCTGAGCATTTCCTCCCTATCACATCTGAGCAGCCCATGTAACTATAAAGTTACACATGTGGGTGTATACACAGTGGTAAATGACAGCCCACTCCCTCTCTCCTCCTCCATGCCCACTAACCAGATGTGGGATATTACATCTTGATTTACGGAGGCTTCATGTCCCTGTTATTCTAAGACACATTAGGTATAATGAGTAAACACTGCGCTAATTAAAACAAATACCAATTTTCAAAGCAGCAACTCTTCTGTTCAGATACAGGCACAGTCCCAAACATAGCAGACAATTACAGAGTTGCGCTGTTTAGGTGATTATACCATTATTGCTCCTCCCTATGTGTATCACAGGCGGCGTGCTGCGTCATTGCTTAAATACAATACAACTGAACCAAGCCTTGATCTGGGTCTAGGGCGGCCAATCAGATCAACGTTACAGGATCTAACCCCAAATAAATTTCAATCTGCAGTCTTATAGTGAATGTGACAAATTTAAAACTATTGAAAATAAATAAAAAAGTGTTTAAACAGATTGCTCCCAATGGCCTCCCGAGACTAATGATAACGAGTGCTGCCAAAGCACCCACACTCCGCTACCATATATATTAAGGCTCTCTTTCAACACAAGGGAAATATCAATGATATTTAATAGGAATGACAGCACTATACTAAAATAGGCTCCTGATTTT
The DNA here is from genome assembly GCA_028564925.1 of Lithobates sylvaticus. Taxonomy (NCBI): domain Eukaryota; kingdom Metazoa; phylum Chordata; class Amphibia; order Anura; family Ranidae; genus Lithobates; species Lithobates sylvaticus. Next base: position 385,075,799 of record CM053030.1, read on the forward strand.
CAGAACCACTTATAAACATTTTCTTTCTTTATGGGTGCCATCTGCAGACTCTACTCAAATACATGATTTATTCCATTGTGGAACTGACTCAAATAATCAAACTAATGTGGGACTGATTCAAATGCCCGACAGCAGGGAGTGTAAAATTTTAGAGGGTCACAACATTGCCCCCAACTAATGTAATCCCTGGGTGGTATAAATCAAAATTTGTTTTGGATTTATTTCTGGTCCAATACCAGAATGTATCTGCTATTCTGCCTCTGACTCTAATTCAATGTGATGTGAGTGCATGCATGCAAACGAATCCACACTGAAACAGTGCTCAGTATAAAACTCCTCTCAACTCCCTATCTTTATTCAAATTACTGCTCTTTATAGTCAAAGTGACATAAGTAAACCTCATCACATATGTGTGTATATGATTGGTTCATCTGTAGATCATCCTCTTCCTGTCCAATATCTGTCTCCAGGGACTGCATTCTAGGATATAGGCTCCATCTTGCTTACACGGTGGGAGGGGGGAGAAAATGGAGTGAAAAGAGCATATGTTTGTACATTTTAGTAAGTAATTCTTCTAGTTTGTTACTGTGCATATACATATATATTCATATACATATATATAAATATACATCACAACAAGAGGGAGAAAATAATAAAGATATGCAAGAAAATAATAATATTAGAGAGATAGAGAGGGAGACATAATACAGTCATTTTATCAGATCCACTACAACCCCCCCTTAAAATTACTATTTTATCAGTACTGTCCCTATGCTATATGGCCTATACCTGGCTCCCCTGAGATCAGCATCTCTTTTATCATCTCGCATAGAATAAGACATGGCTTGCCCAATGTCCTCCCTCGACAAAATGGTCAGGAGAACAATCAAGTACTATTCTTTCCCTTATCATTTGAGAATGTTGTATATACTATTGACAGGTATGGACTGCAGTGGAGCATACGGTCCCTCTTCCTCCTCCTTCATTGGATCTCTAATATCACCAAAATTCAAAAAGGTAGGAGTTACTGCTTTCCCAACAACTTCTTCATACAGGGCAGAATACAGCAAACCACTATCGCAACTACTGTAAGCAGAGCCAGAATTGCTATGCCTATTTGAGTACAAATGCGTTGCCACTCACTCATCCACCCAAAGTACTGGTCCCAGGGATCTGTCAATCCCAAATTTCTTTTTAACTCTTCTGAGAGATCCTCTAATTTATTTATAGCCAGGGTTACCTTGCCATTTGGGCCTGTATTATTCGGGATATACGTACATGTACTTGTCACAGGCAACATTTTACACACACTCCCCTTCTCAGCTAAATCCATATCCAAGGCCATCTTTTGGTATTTTGTTAACACTGGGTTGTGGTCAGTGGAGTATGGTGGGACTCAAATCCTGCAGCTACTTGGTCTCTTGCTTTGAATTTATTTGGAACCCCCCTTGGGACTCTAGATATACATGGGGGTCAAAACTACCAGATGGGGCACTGCTGGATTCAGATAAGTGCTCCCCTTCTGCTACTGGGTCACCTCCCGAAAAGATGTGCAGGGGCATTATGACTTTGGCAAGTGCACATTCCCCTGTCCATTGGTCTGTTAACTTAGTCCTAAACTTCATGTCCCCACAGACCCAATGTACATCTCTCAAAGATTGAGTTTGATTCTGCACCAGATCTGTGGATACACTACTGTAGGAAGCACAATATCCCATGTAGAAGTTCAAGTTGAGAGTGAACACCAGTCTTGCTGCCATATTTTGTGTCAGTGGAAGTATTGGTGAACAGACTCAGAAAGCACTCCTCTTGAGTGGGAGGTATGTTTAATGGCACTGTTCCCAAATGGGGTCTAGCTCCACCACACACGTAACAGTTAGTCCTGTTATGTTTCCCTGCACTATACCTCATCCATTCGAGCCACAGGTTGAGATCCGTGAAACCAGTCTCTGCTGCCATTGTGTCCTCAAATGTGGGATCAGCTATGGTCACCATATCTCCTAGGGTTCATTAATTGCTGTTTGAGGGGCCTGCCATTCTGATGAGTTATATATGTCTAAGTTGGAACTTTCCTCGTGACCCCCCCCCCCCCTTGCATACCATATCCCCATAACATATGTGCCTGCATCTGTAGGACTGGGATTCTCTATGGTTAGGGTGAGTTTCATGCTATGCCCCTTCCTCCCATTACTTGAGCATGTGTCTTTTCTTAATAAGGTCAGTCTGCTTAGTAAAGACTTTCCATATTTTTTCTTTCTTGTTCAGGGCACTCTGTGTCTATCTCCCCAGGTCACGTTCCCAATCTACAACCCCCAGAATCCGTGGTCACAATTGTGCCCCAGTAGTCGTTGAGACACATCTATATATGGAATTTGGATGGCGACAAAACATCCGCCAGGTCCATGTTACACTGCAGTCGGGACTGGCAGGAGGAGACTATGGTCACAGTCAACCCAAAATATGCAGTCAATGTGATCGTGAATTTTCTAAGACATGTGTTTACCCATTTATAATGAGCCACCTTGTGTGTGTGCGCAACATTGTGTAGATGAAATAATACAGCCTTGTGTATAACCATTTACTCGTTAGATAGCCACTCAGTGTGGGTTGCGTTGTCTAATAAAAACTATTATTGTTTATTCTGATGGGATGTGTGATGGATCTCAGGAACGGAGCTCTTTTTTGCCGTGGGCAGGTGTATCCAAGTGTTTCTTTCGGCAATTAATGAAGTGGCTGTTGTCAGCAACTCTTGAATGGACCATCATCACATGGTCAGGGAGTGTTTAGGATGAACTTCATACCTTACGTCCCAGGAAAGTATGCTGATTTTTCATTGCCAAAATGACCCACTCTGGGAAACTTATGAAAAAGAAGATCCGACTACCAACACTCACAATCACCAATCAATTTCTATGTCTCTCAACATCCCACACAACCACTTTCAAAAGCTCACGAGCCACCACCTCAACCAAACCTCCTGTTCTGGCAGAAAAAAAAACTGCAGCTATTTGGCGATACACTTATTCCCCCTATATGCAGGCTCCAGATATCTTATTTAGATCTTCTGATTAATGATATAGGTATGATCCTGCAAATTGTCTTTGTTGTTGCTTCTTACGCATCGAAGAATCCACCAACAACCTTATATGGTCCAAACGGGTAGGCAGCTTTGAGAACAACAGGAACTGTAACACAAGGTACGGTCACAGTAGGCCCTGCCTCTAAACAACCAACGACATGGAACCACCGCTGTAAACCTTTTAGCATACAAAGGGTTGAAGCAGCATGCTGACCTCATTTAAAGATCTTTTTAAAGCCAAAAGGATAAACATGTATTCGTGTTTAATTGATGGAGTGTTATGAGTTTTCTTGAACACAAAGGAGGACATTGTAACACAGGGTAGAGTACGAAAGACAGCGTAGCACAGTGTTTATTTCAAAAGACTCAACAATCAAATGTGATTCAACAAACTCTTTCACTCTTTTCTGTAACAAGGTGTCAAAGAGAAAGCCCGTCCCATGATCGGATTTTCGGGCGACTTCGTCGGGGACAATCGCATGACTTTCCTGCGGAGGTAGCGGATTTCAGAACGTGCCGAGCCTTGCCACACAGCCCGGACTTTTCCGGGGCCAATCACAGCCGTGGGCCAATGGGGAGAGAGAAGGGGGGGCGTGCACGGACTATGGTCTTTGAATGTTTCGAGCAGAGGCTAGGGAGGAAGCGACTCTTTTGGGACTTGGCTGACGCGGTGTGTATATGATTGGTTCATCTGTAGATCATCCTCTTCCTGTCCAATATCTGTCTCCAGGGACTGCATTCTAGGATATAGGCTCCATCTTGCTTACACGGTGGGAGGGGGGAGAAAATGGAGTGAAAAGAGCATATGTTTGTACATTTTAGTAAGTAATTCTTCTAGTTTGTTACTGTGCATATACATATATATTCATATACATATATATAAATATACATCACAACAAGAGGGAGAAAATAATAAAGATATGCAAGAAAATAATAATATTAGAGAGATAGAGAGGGAGACATAATACAGTCATTTTATCAGATCCACTACAACCCCCCCTTAAAATTACTATTTTATCAGTACTGTCCCTATGCTATATGGCCTATACCTGGCTCCCCTGACATCAGCATCTCTTTTATCATCTTGCATAGAATAAGACATGGCTTGCCCAATGTCCTCCCTCGACAAAATGGTCAGGAGAACAATCAAGTACTATTCTTTCCCTTATCATTTGAGAATGTTGTATATACTATTGACAGGTATGGACTGCAGTGGAGCATACGGTCCCTCTTCCTCCTCCTTCATTGGATCTCTAATATCACCAAAATTCAAAAAGGTAGGAGTTACTGCTTTCCCAACAACTTCTTCATACAGAAGCAGAGCCAGAATTGCTATGCCTATTTGAGTACAAATGCGTTGCCACTCACTCATCCACCCAAAGTACTGGTCCCAGGGATCTGTCAATCCCAAATTTCTTTTTAACTCTTCTGAGAGATCCTCTAATTTATTTATAGCCAGGGTTACCTTGCCATTTGGGCCTGTATTATTCGGGATATACGTACATGTACTTGTCACAGGCAACATTTTACACACACTCCCCTTCTCAGCTAAATCCATATCCAAGGCCATACGATTTTGGAATGTCATCCTTGGTATAGTTAACGAACCTCTGTTGGTTATAGTAGATATAATTAATCCAATCTACATTCCTATTTACAGTAATTATGGGAATCAGGGACTCAAATCCTGCAGCTACTTGGTCTCTTGCTTTGAATTTATTTGGAACCCCCCTTGGGACTCTAGATATACATGGGGGTCAAAACTACCAGATGGGGCACTGCTGGATTCAGATAAGTGCTCCCCTTCTGCTACTGGGTCACCTCCCGAAAAGATGTGCAGGGGCATTATGACTTTGGCAAGTGCACATTCCCCTGTCCATTGGTCTGTTAACTTAGTCCTAAACTTCATGTCCCCACAGACCCAATGTACATCTCTCAAAGATTGAGTTTGATTCTGCACCAGATCTGTGGATACACTACTGTAGGAAGCACAATATCCCATGTAGAAGTTCTCCAAGAACTTCCCTGTTCCCTGATAGTTCCCATAACATGTGTAGTTACCGGGATATATGGTGATACCCTCCCTGGGCTTGGATGTCTTGGTTACTATGGGATATTCTATTTTCCATATTTTGCACTGGGAGTGGTCAGTGGAAGTATTGGTGAACAGACTCAGAAAGCACTCCTCTTGAGTGGGAGGTATGTTTAATGGCACTGTTCCCAAATGGGGTCTAGCTCCACCACACACGTAACAGTTAGTCCTGTTATGTTTCCCTGCACTATACCTCATCCATTCGAGCCACAGGTTGAGATCCGTGAAACCAGTCTCTGCTGCCATTGTGTCCTCAAATGTGGGATCAGCTATGGTCACCATATCTCCTAGGGTACGTATATGTGGTTCAAGGGGATTAATTGCTGTTTGAGGGGCCTGCCATTCTGATGAGTTATATATGTCTAAGTTGGAACTTTCCTCGTGACCCCCCCCCCCCCCCTTGCATACCATATCCCCATAACATATGTGCCTGCATCTGTAGGACTGGGATTCTCTATGGTTAGGGTGAGTTTCATGCTATGCCCCTTCCTCCCATTACTTGAGCATGTGTCTTTTCTTAATAAGGTCAGTCTGCTTAGTAAAGACTTTCCATATTTTTTCTTTCTTGTTCAGGGCACTCTGTGGCCTATATCCCCAGTCAGTCCCTATATTCCAACCCACAGATCCCCAGTGGTCACAATTGTTGCCCCAGTAGTCGTCTGTGACACATATATATATGAATTTGGAGGCGACAAACATCCGGTACATGCTACACTGCCAGTCGACTGGAAGGCAGGAGACTATGGTACAGTAATCAAATATGAAGCTACATTTGTGTTAGATGAATTATACCAGAATTGTGTTACACCATTTACTCATTTGATAGCCACCTCCTGTGTGTGTGAAGCTACATTTGTGTTAGATGAATTATACCAGAATTGTGTTACACCATTTACTCGTTTGATAGCCACCTCCTGTGTGTGTGCAGTTGCTATAATAAAAAATATATATTGTTTCATTCTGATGCGGGTGGTGTGCATGGTCCTCAGGAACTGGAGCCTTTTTGCAGTGGGAAGCGTGTATCCAAGTGTTCTTTCCGGCCAACTTAACTGAAGTGGCTGTTGTCAGCAACACTTGGAATGGACCATCATATCTTGGCTCCAGGGAGTGTTTCCGGAGGAACTTCTTAACCATCACCCAGTCACAAGGAAGTATGCTGATTTTTCATTGACAAAATCGACAACATCTGGGAAACAGATGCAAAAAGAAGATATCGACACGAACATCACACAATCACCGAAGTTTTCTCTGCCCCCAATCACCACCAAAAACATCATCAAAAGCCTCCGAGACAGCACATCACCAATGTGCTGTTCTGGCAGAAAAAAAAAATGCAGCATATTTGGAGCATAAATTCATACACCACTATACATGAGGCCATACAGTATATCTTTTTAGTTCTTCTGTTTAATGATATAGGTTTGATCCTGCAAATATGTCTTCTGTGTCCTGACATTCTCTAAGCATAGAAAGAATACACAACAACCTTAAATGGCTCAAAAAGGTAGCAGCCTTTGCAGTACAAAGAACTGTACACACAAGGTAAAGGTACACAGTAGAGCCCACTGCCTCTAAACAACAACCGACATGGAAAAAAAAGCTGTAAGCCTTTTAGAATAAAAAGGGTTGAAGCAGCATGATGACCTCATCTTCAAAGATCCTTTTAAAGCCAAAAGGATAAAAATGCTATTATGTGTTATTTGATTGAGTGTTATGTGTTTATTGAACACAAAGGCAGGGACATTCGTAACACAGGGAGACGTGTACAAAGACAGCAAGTAGCTCAGTGTTTATTTCAAAAGATCCAATTATTATGTGATTCTACAAACAATTCCAATCTTTGCTTCTGTAACAAGGTGCAAAGTGTAATGCCACGTACACATGATCGGACTTTTCGGGCGGACTTAGTCCGGCGGACAATCCGCAGGACTTTCCAGCGGAGGTCCGCCGGACTTTCAGAACGTGCAGACTTGCCCACACACGCCCGGACTTTTCCGGCGGACAATCACAGCCAGTGGGCCAATGAGGAGAGAGCAGGGGGCGCGGCCGTGCCACGGCTCTATGTGTCTTATGAATGTATAGAGCAGGGCTTGGGAGCAAGCGACCTCCTTTTGGGGACACTGGCTGAAGAGGAGGAGCTAGGAGCGCTGGCAGGGGACCCAAAAAGCCACTGCACAAAGCAGGTAAGTATGAAATATTTTTTTCTTTCTAAAATTAACCTTTAAAGGAGCTTTGCAGGTGTTCAGGAGGCAATACTGTCACTTCCTGATGCAGTTTTTTTTTTATTGCTGAATGACAATTTTGCATTACAGGAATGTGCCATCACATCAGTGGCAATGTGTATATTCCCAAGTGGCACTATGTCTGCTTGAGTGGTTGGGGGCAGTAAAAAAAATCTGTTTTTACCACCCCCTGGTTGCCGGTTTGAAAGGAGCCCTATACTTATTCCATGCTCTCATTCACATGCAGTAGCTCATAACTTTAAAGTAGAAGTCCAACCTAAAACTAAAACCTCTGCATCTACAGATATAGGTGATCTAAGGCCGCGTACACACGAAGGGACTATCCCGCGGGATTATCCTCTGGACTGAAGTCCAGCAGATAATCCCCTCGTGTGTGGGCGTCGGCGGACTTTTTGGCGCCAAAGTCCGGCGGACCAAAGTTTTAAGTTTGGTTTTAAAATTATCCGCTGGACTTGGCAGTCCGGCGGACAATCCCGCCGTTAGTAGGCAAGTCCGCGGGACTTTTGAAATGAACGGACTTGCCGCTCATCGGCAAGTCCGTTCATTTAGCACGTGACTTCAGGTTATGTAGCTAGCGTAGGCAGTAAATGCCGCCGCGCTAGCTCCGTAAGCTGGCATGGATTTAAAGGGACTCCCCACGCTGAAAAACGGCGTGGGGGTTCCCCCCAAATCCACGTCAGACCCTTATCCGAGCACGCAGCCTGGCAGGCCAGGAAAGGGGTGGGGACGAACGAGCCCCCCCCCCCCTCCTGAGCCGTACCAGGCCGCGTGCCCTCAACATGGGGGGTGCCCTGGGGAAAGGGGGGCCGTGCGGCCCCCCACCCCAAAGCACCTTGTCCCCATGTTGATGAGGACAAGGGCCTCTTCCCGACAACCCTGGCCGTTGGTTGTCGGGGTCTGCGGGCGGGGGCTTATCGGAATCTGAGAGCCCCCTTTTATAAGGGGGCACTCAGATACCGGCCCCCCCACCCTATGTGAATGAGTATGGGGTACGATGTACCCCTACCCATTCACCTAAGGTGTAAAATGTAAAGTAAAAAAACACCCACACTTTTGCAAAAAATAGTTTATTGCACTGCTCCGGGGGTCTTCTTCCGTCTTGGGGTCTTCTCGCCGGACTCCCCCGCCATTTACCAAGCTCTTTTACCAAGCGGGGAAGTCCGGCTACCTTCTTCGTCGTCGCCGCCGTCGTCTGGGGTCTCGATCCGCCTTCGGGGGTCTTCCGGGGGTCTCTTCTGTTCTTGCGGCGGTCGTCGTCTTCCGCGCCGCCGGCGCCACCTTCTTCTTCTTGTCCTTCTTCTTGTTCTTCTTCTTCCGATGTTGACCCGACGCTCTCTCTCTGCCCGGAATGCCTGTGCCGCGCTGCGCTGGGGCTTATATAGGGACATGGGGACAGGGTCACATACTCATGTCACATGGTGACCCCGCCCCCTTGTGATGTCACAGTCCCAGCAACACAAGGGGGCGGGGTCACCATGTGACATGAGCATGTGACCCTGTCCCCATGTCCCTATACACTACTGTAGGAAGCACAATATCCCATGTAGAAGTTCTCCAAGAACTTCCCTGTTCCCTGATAGTTCCCATAACATGTGTAGTTACCGGGATATATGGTGATACCCTCCCTGGGCTTGGATGTCTTGGTTACTATGGGATATTCTATTTTCCATATTTTGCACTGGGAGTGGTCAGTGGAAGTATTGGTGAACAGACTCAGAAAGCACTCCTCTTGAGTGGGAGGTATGTTTAATGGCACTGTTCCCAAATGGGGTCTAGCTCCACCACACACGTAACAGTTAGTCCTGTTATGTTTCCCTGCACTATACCTCATCCATTCGAGCCACAGGTTGACATCCGTGAAACCAGTCTCTGCTGCCATTGTGTCCTCAAATGTGGGATCAGCTATGGTCACCATATCTCCTAGGGTACGTATATGTGGTTCAAGGGGATTAATTGCTGTTTGAGGGGCCTGCCATTCTGATGAGTTATATATGTCTAAGTTGGAACTTTCCTCGTGACCCCCCCCCCCCCCCTTGCATACCATATCCCCATAACATATGTGCCTGCATCTGTAGGACTGGGATTCTCTATGGTTAGGGTGAGTTTCATGCTATGCCCCTTCCTCCCATTACTTGAGCATGTGTCTTTTCTTAATAAGGTCAGTCTGCTTAGTAAAGACTTTCCATATTTTTTCTTTCTTGTTCAGGGCACTCTGTGGCCTATATCCCCAGTCAGTCCCTATATTCCAACCCACAGATCCCCAGTGGTCACAATTGTTGCCCCAGTAGTCGTCTGTGACACATATATATATGAATTTGGAGGCGACAAACATCCGGTGTTGTCCCAGCATCCTCCGGGACTGTGACAACACAAGGGGGCGGGGTCACCATGTGACATGAGCATGTGACCCTGTCCCCATGTCCCTATATAAGCCCCAGCGCAGCGCGGCACAGGCATTCCGGCAGAGAGAGCGTCGGGTCAACATCGGAAGAAGAAGAACAAGAAGAAGGATAAGAAGAAGAAGGCGGCGCCGGTGGCGCGGAAGACGACGACCGCCGCAAGAACAGAAGAGACCCCCGGAAGACCCCGGAAGACCCCCGAAGGCGGATCGAGACCCCCAGACGACGGCGGCGACGACGAAGAAGGTAGCCGGACTTCCCCGTTCGGTAAAAGAGCTTGGTAAATGGCGGGGGAGTCCGGCGAGAAGACCCCCAAGACGGAAGAAGACCCCCAGAGCAGTGCAATAAACTATTTTTTGCAAAAGTGTGGGTGTTTTTTTACTTTACATTTTACACCTTAGGTGAATGGGTAGGGGTACATCGTACCCCATACTCATTCACATAGGGTGGGGGGGCCGGTATCTGAGTGCCCCCTTATAAAACGGGGCTCTCAGATTCCGATAAGCCCCCACCCGCAGACCCCGACAACCAACGGCCAGGGTTGTCGGGAAGAGGCCCTTGTCCTCATCAACATGGGGACAAGGTGCTTTGGGGTGGGGGGGGCCGCACGGCCCCCCTTTCCCCAGGGCACCCCCCATGTTGAGGGCACGCGGCCTGGTACGGCTCAGGAGGGGGGGGGGCGCTCGTTCGTCCCCACCCCTTTCCTGGCCTGCCAGGCTGCGTGCTCGGATAAGGGTCTGACATGGATTTGGGGGGAACCCCCACGCCGTTTTTCAGCGTGGGGAGTCCCTTTAAATCCATGCCAGCTTACGGAGCTAGCGCGGCGGCATTTACTGCCTACGCTAGCTACATAACCTGAAGTTACGTTCTAAATGAACGGACTGCTCCGTGTGTGGGCAAGTCCGTTCATTTTCAAAAGTCCCGCGGACTTTTGGCCGGCGGATTATCCGCCGGAGAAGTCCGTGCGTGTGTGGGCAAGTCCACACGCTCGGAAAGTCCGGCGGACCCAGCTGGAAAGTCCGGCGGATTGTCCGCTGGACTAAGTCCGCCGGGAAAAGTCTGCACGTGTGTACGCGGCATAACACTAACCTATCTAGCCCTGTAAAGAAAAAATCAGTATACATACCTTTCCTGCAGTCAATTTGACGCGATCCCACGCAGAGCTGTCAGCTGCGGCTTCGTTGTGGAGGCGCATGCAGAAGACACCTCCAACAACGGAAGCCCCATAGTAACTCTATTGCCGCGTACACACGTGCAGACTTTTGCCGGCGGACCTAGTCCAGCGGACAATCCGCCGGACTTTCCAGCTGGGTCCGCCGGACTTTCCGAGCGTGTGGACTTGCCCACACACGCACGGACTTCTCCGGTGGATAATCCGCCGGCCAAAGTCCGCGGGACTTTTGAAAATGAACGGACTTGCCCACACACGGAGCAGTCCGTTCATTTCGAACGTAACTTCAGGTACGTAGCTAGCGTAGGCAGTAAATGCCGGCGCGCTAGCTCCGTGACCTGGCAGGGATTTAAAGGGAATCCCCACGCCGAAAAACGGCGTGGGGGTCCCCCCCAAATCCATGTCAGACCCTTATCCGAGCACGCAGCCTGGCAGGCCAGGAAAGGGGTGGGGACGAACGAGCGCCCCCCCCCCCCCTCCTGAGCCGTACCAGGCCGCGTGCCCTCAACATGGGGGGTGCCCTGGGGAAAGGGACAAGGGCCTCTTCCCGACAACCCTGGCCGTTGGTTGTCGGGGTCTGCGGGCGGGGGCTTATCGGAATCTGGGAGCCCCCTTTAATAGGGGGGCCCCCAGATACCGGCCCCCCACCCTATGTGAATGAGTATGGGGTACGATGTACCCCTACCCATTCACCTAAGGTGTAAAATGTAAAGTACAAAAACACCCATACTTTTGAAAAAATATTTTATTGCACTGCTCCGGGGGTCTTCTTCCGTCTTGGGGGTCTTCTCGCCGGACTCCCCCGCCATTTACCAAGCTCTTTTACCGAGCGGGGAAGTCCGGCTACCTTCTTGGTAGGTCTTGGGGGTCTCGATCAGCCTTCGGGGGTCTTCCGGGGTCTTCCGGGGGTGTCTTCTGTTCTTGCGGCGGTCGTCGTCTTCCGCGCCGCCGGCGCCTTCTTCTTCTTCTTGTCCTTCTTCTTGTTCTTCTTCTTGTTCCGATGTTGACCCGATGCTCTCTCTGCCCGGAATGGCAGAGGCGCGCTGCACTGGGACTTATATAGGGACATGGGGACAGGGTCACATGCTCATGTCACATGGTGACCCCGCCCCCTTGTGATGTCACAGTCCCAGCATCCTCCGGTCCCTTTAAATCCATGCCAGCTTACGGAGCTAGCGCGGCGGCATTTACTGCCTACGCTAGCTACGTAACCTGAAGTCACGTGCTAAATGAACAGACTTGCCGATGAGCGGCAAGTCCGTTCATTTTCAAAAGTCCCGCGGACTTGCCTACTAACGGCGGGATTGTCCGCCGGACTGCCAAGTCCAGCGGATAATTTTAAAACCAAACTTAAAACTTTGGTCCGCCGGACTTTGGTGCCAAAAAGTCCGCCGGCGCCCACACACGAGGGATTATCCGCTGGACTTCAGTCCAGAGGATAATCCCGCAGGATTGTCCCTTCGTGTGTACGCGGCCTGTGAGTGATGTCCAGGGCTTTTTTTCTCAGCGAAAAGGTGCAGGAACTCACCTTTCTCCCCTAGGTCCCAGCTGTGGTGGGGGCCCCTGGGCTTGAGTCACTTTCGGGCCCTACTGTCTCCTCCCCTATTCTCCACCCCTACACACCTAGCACCGTCCCCTTTAGAGATCAGGGAACCAAGTATAATTTTTTGGGGGGGGGGGCTATACAAGTATACAAAAAGAACGTAGTCAAATTTACAAAACATTGGAAATATCCAGCATCTACCAAAGTAAGCTCAGAGGCACTTGCAGACAATTTCAACAGACCCATATGCAGCAAAAGTCGAATCCCATATCCAGCAAGAGAAATCCCTTATCCAGAAAGAGACATTCCTTATCCAGCAAGAGACAGCCCATATCCAACAAGAGACATCCCACATCCAACAAGAGACATCCCTTATCCAGAAAGAGACAGCCCTTATCCAGCAAGAAACAGCCCTTATCCAGCAAGAGACATCCCATATCCAGCAAGAGACATCCCTTATCCAGCAAAAGACATCCCTTATCCAGCAAGAGACAGCCCATATCCAACAAGAGACAGCCCATATCCAGCAATAGACAGCCTTTATCCAGCAAGAGACAGCCCATATGCAGCAATAGACAGCCCATATCCAGCAATAGACAGCCCTTATCCAGCAATAGACAGTCTGTATGCAGCAAGAGACATTCCTTATCCAGCAATAGACAGCCCATATGCAGCAAGAGACATTCCTTAATCAGCAAGAGACAGACCTTATCCAGCAAAAGACAGCCATTATCCAGCAATAGACAGCCCTTATCCAGCAAGAGACAGCCCTTATCCAGCAAGAGACAGCCCATATGCAGTAATAGACAGCCCATATCCAGCAAGAGACAGCCCATATGCAGCAATAGACAGCCCATATCCAGCAATAGACAGCCCTTATCCAGCAATAGACAGCCTATATGCAGCAAGAGACATTCCTTATGCAGAAATAGACAGCCCATATGCAGCAAGAGACATCCCTTATCCAGCAATAGACAGCCCATATGCAGAAAGAGACATTCCTTATACAGCAAAGAAACATCAAGGCAGCAACCATATACAAGTAGTGTTAATAGATAGCCTCCATCCAGCAACACTAAATAATTAACTTATCAGGCTAGCACATTGTACTGTAGCTCTTCCTGACAGCTGCGTTTTGACGCCAAAAGGAGCAAGTGATCCAGTCTACATAGAGAGGTGGAGTGCAGGTGATATCACTCCGCTTTCCACTCTTGTAAGGGCTGCAGCTGGCAATACAGAAGCTGTTTTGCAGCTGCCAGCTTACTCCGGGGCTGGCAACCTAGTAAGGTAAATGAGAAAGAGAAAAGTTCTCTCTCACTATCTTTGCCAGAGGTGGCGGAACGCCATTCTGGTGCGTTCCACCAGAAAAAAAGCCCTGGTGACGCCACTTCCCATTCATTTCACAGCCATTGTTGGCTGTCTCCTCTGCAGAGCTTACAACGCTGGAGACCGGATCAGATAGGCTTAAAAAAAAGTATGTATACTGATTTCTTCTTTATAAGGCTAGATAGGTTAGTGTTATGCCCCGTACACACGATCGGGAATTCCGCCAGCAAAAGTCCGATGTGAGCTTTTGGTCGTAAAATCGGGAATTCCGCCAGCAAAAGATTGAGAGCAGGTTCTCAATTTTTCAGTCGAAAATAGTTCAGATCGGAAATTCTGATCGTCTGTACCAATCCCGACGTGCAAAATTCCTACGCATGCTCGGAAACAATTCGACGCTTGCTCTGAAGCATTGAACTTAATTTTCTAATTTTCTCATCGTAGTGTGGTACGTCACCGCGTTCTTGATGGTTGAAAATTCTGAGAACTTTTGGGTGACCGTGTGTATGCAAGCCAAGCTTGAAACTAGATGAAAAGATTGGAAGAGCTCAGGAGATCCAGTGGCAGTGGATCAGTGGGTCTAGGTGATAGACTGGGAGCTCAGTTGAGTGAAGATCAAAAAGGTTGTAGAGGAAGTGAAAGAGTTCATTGCAACCTTTGTTAGAAACTGCTCAAGATTGTTGCCATAGGAGACAGCGTGTCTACACATGCAGACGTGGTGTCCAGCTGAGTGGCTTTCCCTGCATGGCTGTCTTCCTATAGAAGTCTCGGAGTCTGCTAATTAACATTGCAACAACTAAAGGGTGTCCTGGCCCTAGCCCTCTCTCCCACAGTTCTGTTTAAGAGAAAGTAAATCTCTTTGCATTCAAGAAGTGTCTGGCGCCCATTATTCTACCCTACACTGCACACACCATGCCTCGTAACCCACTCTACACAGAAGGATGTCAGCTGTCCCTAACTTTAGAGGTCACCATTAGGCCTGGAGAGGCCCGGGACTTGGCTACATATTAAAATAATTAACATCATACTTATTTGCTCTATGCAATGGTTTTGCACAGAGCAGTCTGATCCTCTTCTTCTGGGGTCCCCCGCCGACGCTCCTGGAGCCTCCTCTTCAGCAAGTGCCCACCATAGAAAGCCGCTTTTTATGGGGACACTCATGCAGGCTTGCTTCTGAGCCCCGCTGCCTGCATCTATAGACACAGACAGCAGGGCTCAGCCCCACCCCCCCCCCCCCCCACTCCATCATCATAGGATTTAAGGCACACGCTGCTGTCGATCTGCCCTGTGAGAAGGGAGAGAGCAGAGAGAGCCGCTGCTTACTTGCACAACACTGGATCAAGATTGGGCTCAGGAATGTATGAGGGTTTGGGGGGGATTCTCTAGCACAGAAGGACTTTTACCTTAATGCATAAAATTAAACCCTTAAGGCTTTTTTATGAACTTTAGTCAGAAATATAAGTCCCGCTAAATCAGGCTGGCCCCTTTTGCAGGTATAGCTTTGTAAAACATTTTTAGGCACTGCTGAGTTTGTAGAGGCCTATCTGCTAACAGCCTTAAAGTGGAATTAAACTGTCCTATCCTTTATAGCCAAGAAAGCTGCTTTTGTTTGAGTCTGCAAATGCCATGGTGCTGAAAATGTGAACAGTTATGACAGAAGCCATTTGATGGTTTGACAATTTGGTTGAGGGCACAAGCAAACGTGACAGTTAGCAATCCCAGCATTCCAGGAATGTAACTCTTTTTGAAACTGTTGAATTGATGCGTTTAGTTCTGCAATTTACAGCACACACTAATTTTGGTAGCACAATTATTAATGTGGAATGTATGTTCTTTGCTAAAGAACATACTTTTTTATCAAGTTGTTATGGGTAAAGTTCTGCTTTAAGATTTAGAAGTTTGCCTTTTGCAATGTACGTTAATGAGATGACACTAATGCCGCGTACACACGAAGGGACTTTTCCCGGCGGACCTAGTCCAGCGGACAATCCGCCGGACTTTCCAGCTGGCTTCGCCGGACTTTCCGAGCGTGTGGACTTGCCCACACACACCCGGACTTCTCCGGCGGACAATCCGCTGGACAAAGTCTGCGGGACTTTTGAAAATGAACGGACTTGCCCACACACGGAGCAGTCCGTTCATTTAGAACGTAACTTCAGATACGTAGCTAGCGTAGGCAGTAAATGTCGGCGCGCTAGCTCCGTCACCTGGCATGGATTTAAAGGGAATCCCTGCGCCGAAAAATGGCGTGGGGTCCCCCCCAAATCCATCTCAGACCCTTATCCGAGCACGCAGCCCGGCAGGCCAGGAAAGGGGTGGGGACGAGCGAGCGCCCCCCCCCCCCCTCCTGAGCCGTACCAGGCCGCGTGCCCTCAACATGGGGGGTGCCCTGGGGAAAGGGGGGCCGTGCGGCCCCCCCCACCCCAAAGCACCTTGTCCCCATGTTGATGAGGACAAGGGCCTCTTCCCGACAACCCTGGCCTGTTGGTTGTCGGGGTCTGTGGGCGGGGGCTTATCGGAATCTGGGAGCCCCCTTTTATAAGGGGGCCCCCAGATCCCGGCCCCCCACCCTATGTGAATGAGTATTGGGGTACGATGTACCCCTACCCATTCACCTAAGGTGTAAAATGTAAAATAAAAAAAACACACTTTTGAAAAAATATTTTATTGCACTGCTCCGGGGGTCTTCTTCCGTCTTGGGGGGTCTTCTCACCGGACTCCTCCGCCATTTACGTAGCTCTTTTACCGAGCGGAGAAGTCCGGCTACCTTCTTCGTCGTCGCCGCCGTCGTCTGGGGGTCTCGATCCGCCTTCGGGGGTCTTCGGGGGTCTTCCAGGGTCTCTGCCAAGTCCAGCGGATAATTTTAAAACAAAACTTAAAACTTTAGTCCGCCTGACTTTTTGAAAAAAAGTCCGTTGGACGCCCACACACGAGGGGATTATCCCCTGGACTTGAGCCCAGGGGATAATCCCGCGGGATAGTCCCTTCGTGTGTACGCGGCATTAGCCTATTCTTAGCCTTTCTATTGGGACAGACAAATTCTGAATTTGTTTAGAAATGCTTGCAGTCTGTCATGGCACATTCTCCTAATAAACCAAAGGTAAGACATTATTTTAAAAAGTTTTTGTATGATCTAACTGTGATAGTTATCATTCATGGAATACTTTGAATGTAACTGTTTTGGGAAACCATTAAACAGTTAGTTCCACTTTAAAGTAGTTCCAGGGTTTTTTTTTTTTTTTAGACACCCCCATGTTGTTTGCACCTAATCTTATATTAAACAGCATTAGTAGTTATGCCGCGTACACACGAGCAGACTTTTCGACAGACTAGGTCCAACGGACTTTCGGCTGAGTTCCGACTGACTTTCCGAATGAATGGACTTGGCCACACACAATCACACCAAAGTCCGACGGATTTGAACATGATGACGTACGACCGGACTAGAATAAGGAAGTTCATAGCCAGTAGCCAATAGCTGCCCTAGCGTAGTTTTTTGTCTGTCGGACTAGCATACACACAAACTGATTTTTCGACTGGACTCGAGTCCGTCAGAAAAATTGGAAACATGCTCTATTTCTAAAGTCCGTCAGATTTTTGGACACCAAAGGTCAGATGGAGCCCACACACGATCGAATTGTCCATCGGATTCGTTCTGTCGGAACTAGTACGTCGAAAAGTCTGATCGTGTGTACGCGGCATTAATGTTGGTCTTGTAAATGTTTTTTTTTTTTTGAACGTACTTTGCAGTAGCCCACCAAGTTCACTCCCATCTTCAGTGTGGGTAGCTGAAGCCCACTGGTATCTCCTTCCGGGATACGGCACTGCTAGCTACCTAGCATGCACCTTCAGATCTTGGGCATGTGCATATATATGGTACAAAGCGCGGCGCGGAGATGCTACAAGCGGCGGATGCCCATTGATGACACTCATATCCCAACAGCCAATGGGCAGGGGGACATAACGTACCTCACCGCTGCAAAGTAATGTGGAAGCGGAGGATTAAAACCACAATAAAGGTATTTATTTATAGGGCAAGAGATTACAGGAAGTGATCACGAATGCAGAGGGAGTTGATAAAATGCCTGGAACTCCTCTTTAACTTAAAAAAAAGTTATAACAGAACTAGAACCATTGATTTCAGTTCCAAAAAACAGTTACATTGCTGGAATGTCGGGATTGCTAATTGTCACATTTGCTTGTGTCTTCAACCAAACTGTCAAACCATCAAATGGCTGGTGTCATAACTGATCACATGTGCAGCACCATGTCAGCTGTGAATCAAACAGAGTCTAAGATGGCAACCTCCATGGCTGAAAAAGATAGGAGGGTTTAGTTCCTTTTTAAACATTGCTGTTTACCATGTAAATGCACTTTTTTGATAACTCCAGCACTTAAAAATCCAACTCAAAGTCGAGTTTCACCCACTTTTACAACTCTTCAGCATCCCTCACTAAACTGTGCACTGTAAACAAATTGGATATTTTTTTTATTTTTTTTTCAGCACAGACTGTATATCTGCTGTATTCATTTTTCACTTCCTCCTCCCTGGCCGCGGCCCATCGCATCATTTCCTGTTTGCAATGCCTCCTGGGAAGGGGCAGCAACTTCCTCTCAAACTGCCGTTGCTATGGAAACCTGACCTGAAACCTATTACACTGCTTATGCTGCACTGAGCATGTACGAGATCTGCAAGGATGAGATCCAGGAAGAAATACAGTCTGGCTTCAGATGCCCACACTTAAGATGGCCACGGCCTGCTGCAAGTTTATAAAATAACAAACTACTGCTAAAAACGAACAAAACAGACCTTAGTTTACAGACTAACTTTACTAGAATACATTAAGCGTGTGCATTATAGGGGTATTTTTATTTAAAAAGTATAATTTCGGCCGGAACACCGCTTTAATTCTGTTTGTTTACAAGAGGACTGGGGAAAGCCTGCTATTAGCTATATAATTTGCAGACTTCCTACTGACAATCACAAGGCGATAGCAGGCCTGATATTGATCTACTCCAGGGGTCTCCAAACTAGGTCTGTATTGCATTACGCCTATAGGTGGGGAGCCAAATGCTGATGATCATTGTATTTTCTGTTGATGACGTGATGGATGTGTCTGCTGATTCTATCCTTTCAGGGTGAGGCTTGAACCACGTGATGTCCATGGGTATATGAGGTGTGGTTTACGTCCACGTCCTCACAGGACGCTCTGTGTGTCAGCTGATCTGGTTTATTCATATGTGGATCACAGTGAAGCTTGACTCGCAAAAGCCCGCCCCCTCACATGTCAATGGATTTTACAACTCTATCTAGAGTGAGGCTTGGAACGCACACCCCGGCGCCATTTTGTCCACACCAGGATGCAGTGTCCACATGTAGGAAGCATCAATTATAATCACAGGTTGGTAATCTCATTATTGGGCCTCATAATATATATAAACGCAGTGACTACAGCAGGCTCATACCCCAGATGATTTCTCTTTAGACGAAATGCATCATACAAGCCCTGCTGATGTCATTGCATTACCTACAGTCAGGTCCATAAATATTGGGACATTGACACAATTCTAATCTTTTTGGCTCTATACACCACCACAATGGATTTGAAATGAAACTAACAAGATGTGCTTTAACTGCAGACTTTCAGCTTTAATTTGAGGGTATTTACATCCAAATCAGGTAAACGATGTAGGAATTACAACAGTTTGTATATGTGCCTCCCACTTTTTAAGGGACCAAAAGTAATGGGACAATTGGCTGCTCAGCTGTTCCATGGCCAGGTGTGTGTTATTCCCTTATTATCCCATTTACAAGGATCAGATAAAAGGTCCAGAGTTAATTTTAAGTGTGCTATTTGCATTTGGAATCTGTTGCTGTCAACTCTCAATATGAGTTCCAAAGAGCTGTCACTATCAGTGAAGCAAGCCATCATTAGGCTGAAAAAACAAAACAAACGCATCAGAGAGATAGCAAACATTAGGTGTGGCCAAATCAACTGTTTGGAACATTCTTAAAAAGAAAGAACGCACCGGTGAGTTCAGCAACACCAAAAGACCTGGAAGACCACGGAAAACAACTGTGGCGGATGACAAAAGAATTCTTTCCCTGGTGAAGAAAACACCCTTCACAACAGTTGGCCAGATCAAGAACACTCTCCAGGAGGTAGGTGTATGTGTGTCAAAGTCAACAATCAAGAGATGACTTCACCAGAGTGAATACAGAGGGTTCACCACAAGATGTAAACCATTGGTGAGCCTCAAAAACAGGAAGGCCAGATTAGAGTTTGCCAAACAACAACTGGAACAACATCCTATGGACATATGAGACCAAAATCAACTTGTACCAGAGTGATGAGAAGAGAAGAATATGGAGAAGGAAAGGAACTGCTCATGAGCCATAGCATACCACCTCATCAGTGAAGCATGGTGGTGGTAGTGTCATGGCGTGGGCATGTATGGCTGCCAATGGAACTGGTTCTCTTGTATTTATTGATGATGTGACTGCTGACAAAAGCAGCAGGATGAATTCTGAAGTGTTTTGGGCAATATTATCTGCTCATCTGCAAAGTGCTTCAGAACTCATTGGACGGTACTTCACAGTGTAGATGGACAATGACCCGAAGCATACTGCGAAAGCAACCAAAGAATTTTTTAAGGGAAAGAAGTGGAATGTTATGCAATGGCCAAGTCAATCACCTGACCTGAATCCAATTGAGCATGCATTTCACTTGCTGAAGACAAAACTGAGGGAAAATGCCCCAAGAACAAGCAGGAACTGAAGACAGTTGCAGTAGAGGCCTGACAGAGCATCACCAGGTATGAAACCCAGCATCTGGTGATGTCTATGCGTTCCCGACTTCAGGCTGTAATTGAATGCAAGGGATTTGCAACCAAGTATTAAAAAGTGAAAGTTTGATGGATGATTGTTAATCTGTCCCATTACTTTTGGTCCCTTAAAAAGTGGGAAGCACATATGCAAACTGTTGTAATTCCTACACCGTTCACCTGATTGGGATGTAAATACCCTCAAATTAAAGCTGAAAGTCTGAAGTTAAAGCACATCTTGTTCGTTTCATTTGAAATCCATTGTGGTGGTGTATAGAGCCTAAAAGATTAGAATTGTGTCAATGTCCCAATATTTATGGACCTGACTGTACAAACCTTAATTTTAAGTGCTTGATCCACTGTCTAAATGTGAATGTTTCCAATTTTCTTTTAATACATTTTTATGTTTATACGGATTCACACTATGTGGAGTATTTCCTTTTTTGGTCACTATTTTGAATACTTGAGAGGATTTGGTCTGCACAGTTGGCTGCTTCTGAGGATTGATTCTCGGTGACATCTCTTGACCAATTGGATTGTCTTACAACTTGATCTGGAGCCCAGACGTGGTGGTCCCATATTTTGGTGGCTGCACCATAAGCCTTGTTGACTCACTGGGCATATGCCCATTTGAGTCCTCTCACGCCAGTAAGCCTCCACACTAACCGTGGTGGTTCTTTTGTCTGTGTCTTCACCTCAACATTGATGTCATGTGGAATCCCACTTCTGGTTACACAATTTGTTTTCACCTTCTACTCAAGAACTGTTATGTTTATGTTTTAAAAACCTGGATGGCACATGGACTTTAGTTTGGGTGTGAATTCCACATCTCTTTTTCATTATAATTCATTTTCATTATTATTCGTTTTTGTGGTCATAGTACAGTGTATATTAGTTTTTATATACATGAATTTGCACAAAATTTTACCTTTCACATGTACCTTGATTTACACTTGTCTTATGCCGCGTACACACAATCGGATTTTCCGCCAGCAAAAGTCTGATGTGAGCTTTTGGTCGGAAATTCTGACCGTGTGTATGCCCCATCGGACTTTTGCTGGCGGAATTCCAGCCAGCAAAGGATTGAGAGCAGGTTCTCAATTTTTCGGTTGGAAAAAGTTCTGATCGTCTGTACCAATTCCAACGCTCAAAATTCCTACGCATGCTTAGAAACAATTCGATGCATGCTCTGAAGCATTGAACTTAATTTTTCTTGGCTCATCGTAGTGTTGTACGTCACCGTGTTCTTGACGGTCGAAAGTTCAGAGAACTTTTGTGTGACCGTGTGTATGCAAGCCAAACTTAAGCGGAATTCCGTCAGAAAAACCATCCAAGTTTTTTCCAACGGAAAATCCGATCATGTGTACGCAGCATTAGTGTTGTGCTGGCTGCTATTTGATATATGTCAGCTCGATATACACCAATTTTTCTATTTATGTCTCCAAACTATGGCCCTCCAGTTGTTCAGAAACTACAATTACCATCATGCCTAGTCATGTCTGTGAATGTCCAAATTTTTCAATGCCTCATGGGACGTGTAGATCCGCAACAGCTGGAGGGCTGTAGTTTGGAGATCCCTGATTCTAGTCCTTCAGCTTTCCTATTAGGCTCCACCCACTGTCAGGATTACTGGATCACTATTCAGGAGCCTTAGAAACCAGTGACAGGTGTGCAGGGGGTAGTGGCGGCAAACATGCTACTTTGCTACAGAGTGTACAGAGACAGGCACTTTGCCTGTTTCTGTTTGCCAGCTTACAGTTGGTCTTTTTTTTTTTTAAATATTTACTTTTTATTGATTTTTCTGCTGAAAACATTTACAACAACAAAAGACATTTAACATCAGTTCCTAAGCTACTTAAAGGGTGGACAACACCCGACTTAGTGATTTATACATTCAGTAAGAATAAAAAAAGGAAAAACAAAAAAGAGAAAAAAATACAAAAAAAAGAGAAAAAAAAATTTTCCAGAGCGGTTGTGGTCCCCCTACTTGTCAAAGACCTCCCCCCCCCCCCCACCTCCCCCCTCCCCTCCCCCCCGTCAAGCCTCGGGCTATTTAATCACCTCACCAAGCCACTAAGAGCTGGGAGGGAGGGTGGAGGAAACCAATCAACAAGAAAAAGAAAAAAAGAAAAGGAAAGAAAAAAGAAAAAAAAAAAAAAAAAGAAAAAAACTTGTGTAGGGAGAAAAAAAAAAAGAGAAAAAAGGGGAGAAACAGTACATGAAAAAGAGATAGAGAAAAACCGTAGCAAGTGCTGAGCTACAGGTATGCCTGTGCTAGGACTACCTTCACTTTTCGTCTGTGGGTACTGTTGTCCAGGGTCCCCAAATCGCTTGGAACTTTCTATAGTTGCCCTGCTTTGTAAAGAAAATTCTCTCATTGCCCATTGCCGTGTTGATATTTCTATTCCACTCCTCTAATGTCGGGGGTAGCTGTGCCTGCCAGTGCTGGGCGATCAGCTTCCTGGCTTGGAACAGGGCCCGTAGGATAGAGTCCGTACGGTTGTACGGGATCCTCTCTCTCTCTATAAGGCCTAGTAAGCAGGTTTTGGCCGTTGCCTCTAGATTTAGCCTCAAAGTCGTGTTGATTACCTCAATAATACTGGTCCAATATCTAAATAATTTTGGACATTTCCAAAACATATGGATAAAGTCCCCGACTCGGCCGCATCTAGGACAGCGGTCATTTTCCCGCCAGCACAGTTTAAACATTTTGCTTGGAGTATGATATACTCTGTACATAAAGTAAAGTTGTGACATCTTGTGGGTTGGGGAGATTGAAACCCGATTCGTTTGCCCAATCACCCTTTCCCATTCTTCTGTTGACAATGGACCCAGCTCGTTCTCCCAGGATACCCTGATCTTGGTTGGTCCATTACCCTCTCTAGTCTTGGCCCCAAGTTTGGCATACAGCCCAGAGATTGTCCCCTTGGTTGATTCTGAGGACACAAGCTGCGCCAGTGTGGGTATCTGAACCCAACACGGTACCTGCAGTCCAAATTGCGTCTGGGCTGCATGCCTCACCTGGAGATATTTGTAGAAAGTGCTGTTAGGGAGGGAGAATTCCTGTTTCAAGGCAGCAAAGGTTTTTAGCTTGTCTCCAGAGTACATTTGGCTTAATCGCGTAAGACCCTGTTTTTCCCAGGCGCTAGACTTGGTGATCTAGGCTAATTCTTCTAAATTGTTGTTGTGCCACAGGGGGGTCAGCTCTGTCATGCCCTGGTATCCAAGCATGGACTTTGCTGTCTGCCAGAGCTTTGTTATTAAGGTTGTCGTTGGGTAGCGTGTGGGTAGAGACCCAGCCTCAAGAGCTTCCAAGAGTGTACTATGTGGGCTGCTTATCAACAATACGTTTTTACCAAGATCTACAGTGGCCCCCCTCCCTGCCAGGTGCTGTAGCTGGGATGCGACAAAATACCGTCTGAGGTGCGGGATCGCCAATCCGCCCTCCCCAAGTGGGAGCTGGAGCGTAGAAAGGGCAATTCTAGGTTGTCCTCTCTTCCAAATCAGGTCTCTAAAGAGCGAATCCATCTTCCTGAACCACTTCTGCCCTATCCATAGGGGAGAGTTGTGTAGGAGATAAAGGATCTGTGGCAGCCAAATCATTTTGATAAGGTTGCACCTCCCTGCGACCGAGAGGGGGAGGCGGGCCCACACCTCAGACTTGTGTTTAAGTTTTAATAATAGCGGAACTAGGTTATATTTGGTGAATGCGTTTATGTCCCTGGTTATCCATATCCCTAGGTACTTCAGTTTGTCAAGTGGTTTAAAGATAAAATTATCAAGAATTATATCTCCTGGGATTGGGTCCATTGGCATAAGGGCCACAGTTGGTCTTTAAGGCCCCTTTCACACTGGGCGGTGAGCCGCGGTGACGGTAAAGCAGCGCTATATTTAGCGCTGCTTTACCGTCGTTTTTCACCGCGGTTTTCGGCCGCTCGCGGTGCGGTTTTACCCCCCGCGAGCGGCCGAAAAAGGGTTAAACACCCCCCGCAGAGCGCCGCCGTAGCCGCGGTATTGCCGCGGTTTTACCGCGGTCTCCCATTGTAATCAATGGGAAGGAGCGGTATAGGAGCGGTGAACACACCGCTCCTATCCCGCTCCAAAGATGCTGCTAGCAGGACTTTTTTTGTCATCCTGCTAGCGCACCGCTCCAGTGTGAAAGCCCCGCCGGCTTTCACACTGGAGTTAAAGGGGCAGGATTTTTTCATGCGGTGAACAGGCGCTATTTTTAGCGCTGCACCGCATGAAAAACACCCCAGTGTGAAAGGGGCCTAAATGGTTCTAAACCTCAGACATCAAGAATGAACAAATCCCAGTATAGTGTGTACTAACCTGAATCCAAAGAGCTGCTGCTTGCGCTGAGAAAAAATTCTTTGATCTGTGTGCCTTTAGAACTGTCTACAGGAGAGAAGGCTGAAGATCAATAGGTACGACCTATGTAGGAGGATTTGTTTCATCTTTGTTTTTTATCTAAGACTAGTCACTTCACTGGGTATATGTAAGGGTTTACAACCACTTTAGCCTTTTCCAGTCTGGGCCAATTCTGGCATTTCTCTACTACATGTAAAAACATAATTTTATTGCTAGAAAACTGCTTAGACCCCCCCCCCCCCCCAAACATTAAATATTTTTTTAAAGCAGATGCCCTAGAGAATAAAATGGTGGGTGTTGCATATTTTTATGTCACACAATATTTGCATAGCGTTTTTTCAAGCGCAAATTTTTTAGAAAAAATACACAGAATTTTAGTGCACAAAAACACAATATAATACCCAACTGTTTGGTAAAATATAAAAGATGATGTTATGCCAAGTAAATAGATACCAAACATTCCGCCACCTGTTAAGTAATCCAATGGCTCGTTAGCCACTAAGATTAGTTTTACTTTGTATGGAATCACGGGCCCTAAAAAATGATATCTCAATCATTGCTGCAGCTGTAGCGATACCTGGGATATCACTCTTCTCATCCAAGGACATTTATAAATATACGGCGGACTGGAAGTGGTTTAAAAAATAGGTTCACCTTTAGTAACATGTTATAGATATGTGTGATTTGTTTTGTTACGAATCGAAAATCAGACAAAATTTTTGTTATTCAAAGATTTGTATTGTGTTTCCAATACAATACAATACAATAGTAACAAATTTCAAAATCTAAAATAAAATTATAAAGAAACAAATTATCCAAATTCAAAATGTAAACATGCAATAAGTACAGTAAGAAATAAAAGTGAAAAAAGGTGATGATTCCTACTTAGGCTGCTTTATAGAATAGAATAGAATAGAATATAAATTTAAAGAATAGAATAGAATAAAACAGAATAGAAAAAAAGAAAAGAATAGAATAAAACAGAATATAATAGAAAATAAAATAGAATAAAATAGAAAATAAAGGAATAGAATAGAATTGAAAAGAAGAAAAATAGAATAGATTAGAACAGAATAGAATAAAACAGAATAAAGTAGAACGAATATAGCCGTCTTATGAAATTCAAATTGATTTGAAAACAATGAATATATGAAACAAATCCAAATATACAAAATTTATTCCAAAAACAATTCATTCTAACATAACGAATATGACTAACAAAATTATTAACTTAACAAACGAATCCAAAACAAAACACAATTTTTAGTCTTGCACATTTCTAACATGTTACATGTTACAACTGTATTTAAGGTGTAACATGTAATATATTACTATGCAGCAGCCCCCCAACTCCAGTGAGAGCGGGCGGGGGATCCTCTCCCTTACACCTACACAGCCACGTCATTCATTCACAGACATATGTGAATGAATGAACTATAATTCCTGTATTGCACAGAGGCAGACAACTTGCAGTTTTCAATGGACTGCAAGGGCACTGATGAGCGCCTTTGTAGTCCTTTCACTCCTGCAGCTCTACAACTGACAGTCTGTATGGTGTTAGGTACACAGAGCTAGGGATGGGCCTGGTGTTCGATTCGAACCCATGTTCGAATCGAACATCGGCCGTTCGTCCGCTTGTCGAGTTCAGAACTCTGAGGGCCGTTCGCATCAAATTCGTGTGATGCGAACGGTCCACAATGCACTGCGCCAGTCGCAGTGCATTGCTGGCTGATGATTGGCCAAGCATGCACTGTGACCCCGCATGCTTGGCCAATCATAGTGCCAGCAGCGAGGAGAGCAATAATTGGCCACAGGCAGGATGCCTGTGGCCAATTATAGCTCAGGGGGTTTAGTACACGCCCCACACTATATAAGGCCGCTGCGCCGGCGGCCTTGTATAGTGTGTTCCGGCGTTGAGGGATAGAAGATTGAAAGGCAGGGACAGTCTAAACTATTTTTCAATCATTTCTGTGTGGGGAAAGTGTAGGGAAAGAGGAAAAATAGGCAGGGATAGTGTGTTCTTCTCAGGCATTTGCGAGTGGGGAAAGTGTAGGGAAAGAGGAATAATTGGCAGGGATAGTGTGTTCTTCTCAGGCATTTGCGTGTGCTGTTCTCTACCAATACAGCCATCTGCAGGAGTTAGTGTGTGTGCTGTGTGAGTCTAGCACAGCACAGTATACAACCTGCACCTGTATCTGCCCTTTTGCCCTGGTGCCATCTAATCCAGCCATCTGCAGGAGTTAGTAATTGTGTTGTGTGAGTGCAGCACAGCACAGCACAGTATACAACCTGAACCTGTATCTGCCCTTCTGCCCTGGTTTCATCTAATCCAGCCATCTGCAGGAGTTAGTAATTGTGTTGTGTGAGTGCAGCACATCACAGTATACAACTAGGGTTGCCACCTGTCCAGGATTCACCCGGACAGTCCAGGTTTTGGACCATGTGTTCAGGTTTCAGGCTGCATGAAACCCGGACACATTTATTAACACTGAATTGTGGCTAACTGTCCCAGGCAGGAGGAACGCTCTACTACCCCCCTCCATCCCAGTCAGTGGGATCTCTGCCCCTCCATAGAGTCGGGCGATCTGTTGATTTGTCACACAGAGCACTAATCAGAAATGGCCAGATCCTCTGGCCCCCTCCCCCTAAGGAGGGAGGAAATTCCTCCATCCACCTAATTTGTGTGATAAGAGGAATCAGTTTTTTTGCATTCAGTCCACAAATCATATTTATTGGAAGAGTTTTATTTTTGAATTATTGTTCTGAGGTTTATACATGTCTGTGAGAGACTTACTTGTGGCTCAGCATTGTAAGCATATTTTATGGGTACAAGAATGTTCGGGATTGCCTTGCAGAAAAGGTGGCAACCCTATATACAACCTGAACATGTATCTGCCCTTCTGCCCTGTCGTCATCTAATCCAGCCATCTGCAGGAGTTAGTAATTGTGTTGTGTGAGTGCAGCACAGCACAGTATACAACCTGCACCTGTATCTGCCCTTCTGCCCTGGTTTCATCTAATCCAGCCATCTGCAAGAGTTAGTAACTGTGAGGGCTTACAGTGTTGTGGCAACACCGTCCACCACCACCACCACCAAAGGCCCAATTTTTTCTGCCCCTGTTCAAAAGGGGCATGCAATTACAAATCTTGATCTAATAATTCACAGGAGGGCCCATTCCTGCGCCCACCAAGAGTAACTGTGAGGGCTTAAAGTGTTGTGGCAACACCGTCCACCACCACCAAAGGCCCATTTTTTCTGCCCCTGTTCAACAGGGGCATGCAATTACAATTCTTGATCTAATAATTCACAGCAGGGCCCATTCCTGTGCCCACCAAGTGTAACTGTGAGGGCTTACAGTGTTGTAGCACCAGCACCACCACCACCAAAGGCCCAATTTTTCCTAACACTGTTCAACAATGGCATGTAATTACAATTCCTGATATAATAGTTCACAGCAGGGCGTTCCAGCGCCCACCAAGAGTAACTGTGAGGGCTTACAGTATTGAGGCAACACCAACATCTAATGGGGCAAATTTCTGCAGAGTATATACAGCAGGCCCCTACTTTCAAACATCCAACTTAGAAACGACTCCTACTTGCAAACGGAAGGAGAAAACAGGAAGTGAGAGGAAATCTACCCCTAGGAAGGGAAATTCTATCCTGTTAGATTTAATTTGGGAAAAGGGTATCTCCTCTCTACTGATGCTTTATCACCAATCCTTGTTTCAATAAAAACCCCACTTTTCCAAAAACATTTGTCATTGGGATGGAAAGTGAGGTGAAATGTTCTGAACAGGTGCACAGACAGCAAAACAAATGTTACAGGGGTGATAACCCTTCCCTATGTTCTCCAAAAAGCCTAAAAATAGATTTTTTTGGATGAAGCTACACTTAAAAATGTACCTGTTCAAAATTACAAACAGATTCTACTTAAGAACAAACCTACAGTCCGTGTCTTGTTTGCACCGCCTGTATACTGCTGTTCAGAGTATATAGGGTTGTAGGTATAGGGTTTTATTTTGGGTGCGGGGTGCCCCTTAATATCCATACAAGACCCAAATGGGTTGGTAATGGGCTGGGGGGGGGGGGGGGGGTGGGGGGGTCTGATGGGGTAGCAATGCCATTTTTCTCAAAGATTTTCATCCATATTGCCAGGACAAGACATGACATTAAAGCCGCAAGAAGTTTTAAATGGCTTCTTTTTTTTCCTTTACAAATGTAATTTTGTGCAGGGACAGTTCTAAACACGGGAAACACATGCCACTTCACAGGCATACTTTAGACACCCCCCAGGTACCATATTTAAAGGAATATTTTTTTTTTTCACTTTATGCATCATTAAAATGACTGCTCCCGAAAAAACGTCCGTTTTTAAAACTTCATAAAAAAAAACTTTTTTATGACAATAACATGCATATTGGTCGTTATAATTAGCACTTTAGATTTCGAACGTTCGCGTCCATTGTAACTAATAGGGTTCTAACGTTCGTGCAAACTTTCGGTCCGTTCGCAGGTTCTGGTGCGAACTGAACCCGGGGGTGTTCGGCTCATCCCTACACAGAGCTGTTGGAAGAGAATACAGGAGTCTGACATTGCACCCACGATCCACTGATCACAGGAGAGGGAAGGGATGGCAATGCTCTGAAGGCTCTTGAAAAAAAAAATGTTATCTCCAAAAATATGTACATGTGTTTTTTTTTGGGTTTCTTATAATGATGAACTTAGCCTTACTGTATAAGCAGGCTTATATTTATCCTAATTTTTCACTTGAAGCCATGAAGAATAATGAGGTCTAATTAGCCATTGGAGAAAACCCACTGGAGGAACACAGAAAACTCCATCCACATATTCAAACTTAGGACCAAATCCTATAAGGCAAGACTACCAACATTAATGCAAAGTAACAGATTATCTTGAAAGACAAACCCTCCCAAACATGCTAATGTTAATATGTGCTGCACTACCTTGTCGATCCACTGTTTTGTTGGAGCCCTTGAGAAATATTGGGTTCTCCGCGATATCGGGGAACATGTTGCCTTCTTCCTTTTATCCTTAGATGTAGTGCCTGGATTGGGTAGCCGATCAACAGGCCTGCACACTGTCACGTTAGGGAGGAGAGGAAATCTTTAACTGCCTTTTGCAAGTTCCACCACCATTCAACACAGACCTTAAGCCAGCCATAGACGGTTCGAATCTCGGCCGGTTCAGCAGGAACCAGACAAGATTCAAACCGTGTGTGGGCAGGCTGAATGTACCAAGTTGATCGATTCATCAACTTGGGTACAACCAGCCTGCCGGATTCATATGCGATTATCACTAGCGGCTGCTATAACCGCTAGCAATAATCACTGTCTTCTCCCAGTGGGGACAGCTTCCCCCAGCCCGCCCCCACCAGGAGCAGACAATGGCTCAGCAGTAGGGATTCCCCTGTCAGCACTGCCTGTTTTGATGGGGGGAATCATCACCGTCTATGGCCTGTCTTACACATGGTTTGCACTCCCCTGCCTGACTGAGGAGCGGAGTGGCAGTCTTGTAAACTATCTTTTTTGCCCATGCATCTCTGATTAAATGTGTGCATTTCATTTCTGTAGTATGAGGATTCAAAAATGTTTTAGTTTCTTTTATGTAAAAAAGGTTAAGCATTACCGGCCTCATATTGACTTGGACAAACATGCCCACATCAGTCAAAACAATGATGTTATAAGGACTTACTGGGTATCATACTTTGGTTTAGCTGTTGCAAGATATGTAAATCTAGTAAATTTTAATGAATACATACTTTTTTAAATACTTGCGACTGCACACTTTAGCTTTACTGCAACAGTGTGGGCCGGCTGCGCAGATTTATATATATATATATATATATATATATATATATATATATATACACATGTACATAATTCTGCTTTTCCGGGTAGGGGGCACATGCACGTGCGTCCGCCGGGCCAGCTGTACTGTGTTTCATTGATCACCGGGTTCCGGCCAATGATTGACCGCCGGCACCTGGTGATCGGCTCTGATCTTCAATGAACACAGCTGTGTGAGTGTAAACAACACAAAGCTGTGTGAGTGTAAACAACACAAAGCTGTGTGAGTGTAAACAACACAAAGCTGTGCTCCGTGACAAAACATTTGTGTATAGATATAAAAAAACATTAAACCCCCCCCCCCCCCTATTTATTTTCCAAATATATTTTTATTGAGTTTTTTCCAAAAACAGAAAAAGGAAACAAACAAAAAGAAAAGAATTGGGCAAGGCCCCCAAGATACAATATAAGGCTACTTTCACACTGGAGCGGTGGGGGCGCTGGCGGTAAAGCGGCGCTATATTTAGCGCCGCTTTAGCGGTGTTTTAGCGGCGCATTTCGGCCGCTAGCGGGGTGGTTTTACCCCCCGCAAGCGGCCGAAAAAGGGTCAATACCGCCCGCAAACTGCCGCTGCAGCGGCGTTTTGCGGGCGGGTTCAGCGCGCTCCCCCATTGTTTTCAATGGGACCGGGCGCTATAGGAGCGGTAAATATACCGCTCCTATAGCGAGCCAAAGATGCGGCTTGCAGGACATTTTTGAGCGTCCTGCAAGCGCACCGCTTCAGTGTGAAAGCCCTCGGGCTTTCACACTGAAGATACAGCAACAGCTGTTTCGGGTCGGTTTGCAGGCGCTATTCTTAGCGCAATAGCGCCTGCAAACCGCCCCAGTGCGAAAGGGGCCTAAGTCTTTAAGGCCCCTTTCACACTGGGGCGGTTTGCAGGCGCTACTGCGCTAAGAATAGCGCCTGCAAACCGACCCGAAACAGCTGTTGCTGTATCTTCAGTGTGAAAGCCCGAGGGCTTTCACACTGAAGCGGTGCGCTTGCAGGACGCTCAAAAATGTCCTGCAAGCCGCATCTTTGGCTCGCTATAGGAGCGGTATATTTACCGCTCCTATAGCGCCCGGTCCCATTGAAAACAATGGGGGAGCGTGCCGAACCCGCCCGCAAAACGCCGATGCAGCGGCGGTTTGCGGGCGGTATTGACCCTTTTTCGGCCGCTGGAAATGCCTGGTCCATAGGGATTTGGAATTCTGTACATTTTTGAGAGATGTGGCGAACCTCAAAAAGCTGTCAGTTTAGGACATGTCCAGAATATGTGCCTCCCCCTCTATTTTTTATAAGTGGCCCCATACCCTCTGTTCTCAGCTGCATAAGCGTTGGGGGAGGAGAAACAGCATCACACTGATCTTCCCAGTGAAAGGCTGTACGGAGGGGGGAGGGGGTCAGGACAAGTCTGATCATTGGAAAAGAGCAGGATGAAGTCCGAGCGCAGCTAGAGAACTGACCACAGTGTGTTCTCCTGCCTAGTGTGGTCAGTTTTTAATAGGAAAGAAGAGGGACTGACAGGAACACCAGGCATTTTACACAAAGGAAGTAATACAAAGAAAACAGGATACTTTTTCATATACATGGTACAGCAGGCACATATCAGGATAATGAAATGTTGGGTTTACATATTCCTTAAGGCTGACCATACACTACACAATCTGATAGTACAATGTCTATCTATCTACCATCAACTATGTAGTGCAAGAGCCTGACTGATTTTACACGAATTGAATATATTGCTTAGGTTTGTCCTCATATTACAGAGTTGTGGTAACTCTAAAGGAAAGTGCACAGTGATTGCGCAATCTTATAGGGTATGATGAGCCTAATGCCTATTATGCACGATAAGAATATCGTATGAATGATCGTCCTTTTTTTTTTGCATGCTAGTCTCATATCAAAAACCAATAGGTTACTAAAATTATGAAAATTCACGTACGACAGAATACAACTTCTGACGTGATGTAATGTTTTGTATTGTATTGTAATGTATTCTTTCGCTTCTGAGCATCCGCAGTCTTGGTCACACATTTCTTTTTGAACAAATACTATACTAATTACACGAAAATCGTTCCTTCTGTTATTGTACGAGAAAACTTTTCATGCTTGTCCTTTCAGATCATTTTGCATGAACTGTCATGATCAGCTCCCCAAAGCGTTTTACTAATTATCAGATTATCGGACGATCGCTCCGGACATTACGACCACAAAATCTGGCGGATTTTTACTGAAGGATTTTGTCCGAAACTTGTGTTGCATACACATGGTCGGATAAAGTTGTCGGAAAATCCGATCATTCCGAACGAGGTGATGTACAAAATGTACGGCGGGACTACGTACAGGGCAGTAGCCAATAGCTTTAGTCTCCAAATTTCTTCTGAGCATGCGTGGCACTTTGTGCGTCGGAATTCTCTACACACAATCGGAAAAAGTCAGATCGGATTTTGTCGTCGGAAAATTTTAGATCCTACTCTCAAAATTTCCGACGGAAAAAGCCCGCTAGAGCCCACACATGATCGGATTTTCCGACAACATAATCTGATCAGACTTTTTCCATCGGAATATCCGACCATGTGTACAGGACATTAGGCTTGGTTCATGCTGCTGCGACTCGAGAACCCTTGCCAATCCAGTTCGGGTTCCTCTATGTCAACATGTCAACAGCCGGCGGTTCACACTGCCCTATGCGGACCGATGCGGGTGTCAATAGATAGTTTATGATACCCCCAGACCGGTTCGCATATCGCAGTGTGAACTGTCAATTTGGACAGGATTCGGATCGCATGGGTGTGCGATTCGGGTGCAGAAATAAAAATGGGTCCTGCACAACTTTGGTTTGAATGCTATGCAAATTCAGCCATATAATCTGTATGGCTGAATCCGCATAGCACAGACATTGCATGTGATTTGCACAGCTCTGATGCTGCTCTTGAGGAGGGGGGCTGACTACACTGTCGGTATGGGTGCCTTTGTCCCTAAAATGACAGAATTGCAAATCCTTGCACTGGTGAAACAGTTACTATATCTGCAATTCATTTGGGTAATTACCTGCTATTACCTGGAATTTAAAATGTATGTCAATAAAAGCTGTGAAATAATGCATATAATAAATTAAAAACAACATTTTACTCTTGCCTTCCATTCACTTCCTGGGGGTTCCAGTGACATCACTATGCCTCACAGCTACCTCCCGAGACAGCTGGGTGCCTGAAATCCTGCACTATACTGAAGCACAGTTATTTTAAGCACCCAGCTTTCCTAGGAGGTAGCGATTAGGCACAGTGATAATACTTGCCAACTAATTTGACCTAGTCCCATACCTCCCAACTTTTGAACTTCAGAACAAGGGACATTTGAGAAAGGAAGTAACCTTGCATAGCGCGCCACGGCAAATGTGGGTGTGGTAAAACTCTTGACAGTGGGAGGTGCTTAAGGGGCGTCATTAAACAAAACTCAGGCTTCCTTGTAATGTACTTATAAAATATGCTTTTATTATTGTTCCACAAGCAAGAGTCTCATGGATACATACAAACCCCAGCACATTCATTTAAAAAAAAAAAAAGGATAAAAGGGTGCAGGGTTTTGGAGTGAATATTAAGTAAAGAGTGCAGGATTCTGGGATTAGCTGCATACAGAGTGCGTGATTCTGGGGTAAGCTGCATACAGAGTGCAGGATTCTCGGGTGAGCTATGTACATGGTGTAGGGTTCTGGGATGAGTTGCGTAGAAAGTGCAGGATTCTAGGATGAGATATATACAGGGTACAGGGTTCTAGGGTGCGCTATGTACATGGTGCAGGTTCCTGGGATGAGCTATGTACATGGTGCAGGCGTCTGGGATGAGCTATGTACAGGGTGCAGGGTTCTGGGATGAGCTATATACAGGGTGCAGGGTTCTAGGGTGCGCTATGTACATGGTGCAGGTTCCTGGGATGAGCTATGTACATGGTGCAGGCGTCTGGGATGAGCTATGTACAGGGTGCAGGGTTCTGGGATGAGCTATGTACATGGTGCAGGGTTCTGGGATGAGCTATATACAGGGTGCAGGGTTCTAGGGTGCGCTATGTACATGGTGCAGGTTCCTGGGATGAGCTATGTACATGGTGCAGGCTTCTGGGATGAGCTATGTACAGGGTGCAGGGTTCTGGGATGAGCTATGTACATGGTGCAGGGATCTGGGATGAGCTATGTACATGGTGCAGGTTCCTGGGATGAGCTATGTACATGGTGCAGGTTCCTGGGATGAGCTATGTACATGGTGCAGGGTTCAGGGATGAGCTATGTACATGGTGCAGGGTTCTTGGATGAGCTAAATACAGGGTGCAGGGTTCTTGGATGAGTTATGTACAGGGTTCAGGGTTCTGGGATGAGCTATGTACATGGTGCATGGTTCTTGGATGAGCTATGTACATGGTGCAGGGCTCTGGGATGAGCTATGTACATGGTGCAGGGTTCTGGGATGAGCTATGTACATGGTGCAAGGTTCTGGGATGACTTACTGTATACACAGGGTGCAGGGTTCTGGGATGAGCTATGTACAGGGTGCAGGGTTCTGGGATGAGTTATGTATGCAGAGCAGGGTTGACAGGGGGGCAGGCAGAGTGATGGGGCAGGCAGAGTGAGAGGGGCAGGCAGAGTGACAGGGGGGCATGCAGAGTGACGTCGGGGGGCAGGCAGAGTGAGGGGGTGGGCAGGGTGACAGGGGGGGCAGGCAGAGTGATGTGGGCAGGCAGAGTGACAGGGGGGCAGGCAGAGTGACAGGGGGCAGGCAGAGTGACAGGGGGGCAGGTAGAGTGACAGGGGGCAGGCAGAGTGACAGAGGGGGCAGGCAGAGTGACAAAGGGGGCAGGCAGAGTGACAGGGGGGGCAGGCAGAGTGACAGGGGGCAGGCAGAATGACGGGGGGCAGGCAGAAGGACATGTGGATCGGACACACTATTCTCGCTCATATGCAGGACACTGTGTCTTATGCTAGCACTGGCCCTGACTCCCGATCATCACATACAACACAGAGGTGATAGCAAAGAGTCCTACGAATTCCCTCCTCTTCCCTCCTCCCTCCTCAGGTCAGTGTTTTTCTTACCCAGCCAAGTACTGTGGATGTAGCTGATTCTGTTCCCGGTCTATGTGATAAATGACATGCTGATTGGCCGATCATGGAGCTCCCATTCCCAATCCAGAGCGCTGTCCTGTCCTCAAGTTCTCCACTGATATCCGAACACTAACAGGTTGCTGGCCAGAGCGGACTTTTTAATTTTTAGTGGTCTCTTCCTCTCTGTAAAGTTGTCCAGGGTTCGAGTGCCCTCAGTGTCTGCTGGGCACCTCTACTCCTCCTGTAGGATCCTGTCCATTTGTGGGACATACCTCCTTCACAGCGGGATAGCAGGACAAAGATGCAGATGTGGGAATGTCCCGCCCAATCCGGGACTGTTGGGAGGTATCCCCCTCATCCATGGCCTTCATTTAACATGCTCAGATCATGCCCATTTTCTAAGTGGTCCTACCCAGATCATACTCACTTTCTGTGCATCCCTACCCTAATAACACTCTTCTAAGCGGCCCCACCCTATTTATGCAGGAACAGTCCACACCTGGCCATGATACCCTCAGTTAATACCCTTTTTAGAGTTACTGCACATGCTTAGTAACTCAAATAAGGGAGAAGCACTGATCTAAGGATGCAGCCTGATCGGGACAGAGCACCTAGATGTAGGACTGTCCTTTCAAATTGTCAGATGGAAGCTATCACTGGTGCCTTCAGGGAGATGACAGAAGCTGTCACTGGTCCCTCCAGGAAGCAGAGAGAACCTGTCACTGGTGGCTTCAGGAAGTGGATGGAAGCCATCATTGGCACCTTCATGAAGCAGAAGGAATCATTGGAGCCTTCATGAGTCGAACGCAAGCTGTCACAGGTGCCTCCAGGAAGCAGACAAAATCTGTCGCTCCAGGAACTGGACTGAGGCTATCACTGGTGCCACTAGAAATGGAAAGATGTCACTAGAGCCTCCAGGAAGTGGACATAAGTCATTACTGGCACTTCCAGTAAGTAGACAAAGGCTATCACTGGCGCCTTTAGGAAGCAAACAAGAAGCCATCGTTGGACCCTTTAGGAAGTGAATGGAAGCCATTAAGGAAGCCTCCAGGAAGCAGATGGAAGCTGTCACCAGCAACGGTAGAAATCGGACAGAAGCTGTCACAGGTTCCTCCAGGAAGCAGACAGGAGCTGTTGCTGGCATCTCCAGTAAGTGGATTGAAGCAATAACTTGTGCCGCTAGGAAGTGGACAGAAGACAACACTGGTGTATCCAGGAAGTAGATGGAAGATGTTACTGCCGCTTCCAGAAAGCAGATGGAAAATGTTGTTGGTACCTCAAGAGAAAAGACTGAATGCATCACTGGAAACTCCAGGAAACAGATGGAAAATGTCACCGGTGTTTCTAGGAAGCAGACCAGAGATGTCACTGGCAACTCTAGGAAACCGATGGAAGACGTTACTGGTGCTTCTACGAAACAGATGAAAGATGTCACTGGCACCTCCAGGAAACAAACGAAAGAAGTCAATGGCAACTCTGGGAAGATGGAAAACATCACTGGTGCTTTTGGAAGCAGACAAATGCTGTCAATAGTGCCTCCAGGAAGTGGATGGAAGCAGTCATTGGTGCCTTCAGGAAGAAGGTGGAAAACATCACTGGTGCCTCCGGGAAGGAGATGAATGCCATCGAATGCCAACGTAAGTTCGACTCAAACATCGGATGTTCGCCAAATATTATGGGGTGTTCGTGGGAAATTCAAGCGCCTGCGGAACATGCCATAATGAACGGCGAGACCGTCAATGCATTGGCCAAAGCATGCACCTGACCATGCTTTGGCCAATCACAGCACGCTCTGCTGTGAGAGTCATGATTGGCCAAAGGCAGTGTGCCTTTGGCCACTCATGGCTCAGGGGGTCGAGTCCACGCCCCACCCTATGTAAGGCTGCTTACACGGCGGCCGTACATAGTTTTATGATTGAGAGCAGCAAAATTTAATTTGTAAAGGAAAAAATGTAATTTAAAACTGCTCGCGGCTGTAATGTATTGCCAGGTCCCGGCAATATACATACAAATCATTGAACAAAACTGTGCCCCCCCCCCCAGTACATTACCAGGCCCTTTGGGTCTGGTGTGGATATTAATGGGAACCCCGCACCAAAATAAAATAAAAAAATTGCATGGGGGTCCCCCCAAAATCCATACCAGGCCCTTCAGGTCTGATATGGCTATTAAGGGAAACCCTGCGCCAAAATAAAATAAAAAAATGGCAAAGGGGTCCCGGTGGTTGTGGGGGTCTGTGGGCGGGGGGCTTATCGGAATCTGGAAGCCCCCTTTAACAAGGGGACCCCCAGATCCAGCCCCCCCCCATTTGAATGGGTATCGGGTACATTGTACCCCTACACATTCACCAAAAATAGTGTAAAAAGTGTCCCGCAATGTCCATTCACCTTCGTTTACAGCGTTCTACAAACCAAGAAACAAAAAAAAACGCAAAAAAACTCTGCCTCCATGGGAGGCTCCCGCTGACTGCAGGCTTTCTGCATTGACAGCTGTAATATAACTGAAGGCAGGGTCACCCAGTGATGTAAACGGGTGACATTGCGTGACGTCAGAACGAGGCGTGGTCACCCATTTACGTCATCAGGTGGCCCCGCCCTCAGCTATATAACACCTGTCAATGCAGAAAGCCTGCAGTCAGCAGGAGCCTTCCATGGAGGTGGATTTTTTTCAGTTTTTCTTATCTCGGTCTGTCGGATGCTATGGACATCGAAAATGAATGGACATCCCAGGACTTTTTTTTTTAAATAAAGGACTTGACCCAAATTGTCTACTGTAATTTTTACAATTTCGACACTTTTTTGGGTAAATGTGTAGGGGTACAATGTACCCGATACCCATTCACATAGGGGGGGCCAGGATCTGGGGGTCCCCTTATTAAAGGGGGCTTCCAGATTCCGATAAGCACCCCACCCGCAGACCCCACAACCATAGGGCAAGGGTTGTGGGGATGAGGCCCTTGTCTCTCTCGCCCCCCCTTGACTCTCTCGCCCCCCCTTTTCCTGCGGCCTGCCAGGTTAAGGGTCTGGTGTAAATTTTGGGGGGACCCCTATGCCATTTTTTTTTATTTTGGCGCAGGGTTCCACTTAAATCAATACCAGACCTGAAGGGCCTTTTTTTATTTTAAATTTTGGTGCAGGGTTTCCCTTATCCGCTTCCCGACCGCCTCATGTAGATATACGTCTACAGAATGGCATGGGCAGGCAAAAGCACGTATGGGTACGTCCCCTTTAAATTGCCTGCCCGTGGGTCGTGCGAGCGCCGCCAGCGGCGCGCTCGCGACCCGGTCGGGAGCTCCGTGACCACGGCCGCGAGACCAGCGGACCCGATCGCTGCTGGTATCCCGCGATCGGGTTACGGAGCTGAAGAACAGGGAGAGGTTTGTGTAAACAAACCTCTCCCCGCGCTTCCTACTCTGCCTATCATTGATCGGCTGTTCCCTGTCATCGGGAAAGCCGATCAATGACGTCAGACGTACAGCCACGCCCCCCTACTGTAAAAAAAAAAACACAACACGTCACACTGACTCCTCCCCGCCCCCTAGTGGTTAACTCCTTCACTGCCACTGTCATTTACATAGGAATCAGTGCTATTTAAAGAGCACTGATTTCTGTATAAATGACAAATGTCCCAAAAATGTGTCAAAAATGTCCGATGTGTCCGCCATAATGTCGCAGTCACAATAAAAATCGCTGATCGCCGCCATTACTAGTAAAAAAAAAAAATATTAATAAAAATGCTATAAAACTATCCCCTATTTTGTAAACGCTATAACTTTTGCGCAAACTAATCAATAATCGCTAATTGCGATTTTTTTTACCAAAAATATGTAGAAGAATACGTATCGGCCTAAACTGATAAAAAATAATGTTTTTTTATATATATTTTTTGGGGATATTTATTATAGCAAAAAGTAAAAAATATTGCATTTTTTTCAAAATTGTCGCTCTATTTTTGTTTATAGCGCAAAAAATAAAAACCGCAGGGGCGATCAAATACCACCAAAAGAAAGCTCTATTTGTGGGAAAAAAAGGACGCCAATTTTGTTTGGGAGCCACGTCGCACGACCGCGCAATTGTCAGTTAAAGCGACGCAGTGCCGAATCGCAAAAAGGGGCCTGGTCCTTTGGCTGCCAATTGGTCCGGGGCTGAAGTGGTTAATATTCATACCAGACCCAAAGGGCCTGGTAATGGACTGAGGGGGCATGCCGTTTTTATTCAATAATTTTTATCTATATTGCAGGAATCCGACAATTCATTACAGCCGCAAGCAGTTTTACATAAAAAAATTTCCTTTAGAAATTTAATTTTGCTGTGGTATTGTTCTAAACACAGGAAAGATGCGCTACTTTACAGGTATACTAAGGACACCCCCCCCCCCCCCCCCCCCCCAGTCACGATATTTAAAAAGGAATATTTTTTATTCTTTAAGCATTATTAAAATCACTGGTCCTGACCTGGGTCCCCAAACACTTTTTATGATAATGACTTGCATATAAGCACCTTTAACCACTTCAATACCGCGCTATAGTCATATGACGTACGCAGATGGGATCTCCCATCCTGGGCAGACGTCATATGACGTCCTAGGCTTCTCGCCGCAGCATGGCAATCGGGGATGAGGAGTGTCCCTCGGACACAGCCCATCACAGATCCGTGTAAAGAGCCAATAAAAAATGCCTCTTTACCACGTGACCGGCTGTGTCCAAGCACAGCCGGTCACATGTACTGCCCACATGCACGGCGCTTGTGCATGCCCCAAGGGCGCGCACAGAGCGGCGATCGAGGATAAGGCTTGTCACCCTGACACAGCCCAACCCCGATCGCAGTAAAGAGCCAATGAAATTGGCTCTTTGCCACGTGACCGGCTGTGTCCAATCACAGCTGGTTACAGAATGTTAACAAACTGCGGTAATGAGATGTTACCGGGTTCTCCTCACACACCGATCATGATTGTCCCCACTAATAAAGATGACCTGTCACCAGCCATCAAAGTACCTGTCACCACCCATCAAAGTACCTGTCACCACCCATCAAAGTACCTGTCAAGGCCCATCTGAGTAGCTGAGTACCTGTCACAGCCCATCTGAGTACCTGAGTACCTGACACAGCCGAACTGAGTACCCGAGTACCTGAGTAACTGTCACAGTGCATCTGAGTACCCGAGTGCCTGTCACAGTCCATCTGAGTACCTGAGTACCTGTCACAGTTCATCTGAGTACCCAAGTACCTGTCACAGTTTATCTGAGTACCTGAGTACTTGTCACAGCCTATCTGAGTACCTGTCACAGTTCATCTGAGTACCCAAGTACCTGAGTACTTGTCACAGTCCATCTGTGCGCATGCTCGTGCATTAGGCGTGCGTTGGCGCCCAACAGTCTATAAAGATGTTCCCGGAATGCCGCCCCTTGCGGTTTGATCTGCTCCTGTTACCTGTGTTCCTGATTCTGTGCCAGTACCTTGTTCCTGTGTTTGACCTGGCTTCCTGACCCCTGACCTTGCTTCTGTCTCTAATCCTGACCTCGGCTTGTTTGACCCTGCTTATTCATCTGCCTGATTGCCTGTTGCCAAGACCCAGCCTGGACTCTGACTACTCTCTGCCTGACGTTTATGCTGTTTACCCTGATGTTTATGACCCGGCTAGTCTGACTCCGCTTCTGCCTGCAAGCCTGCATCTGCTGACCTGCATCTGCTGCTCTGCAAACCTGCATCTGCCAGCGGGCATCCGCTGCTCTGCAAACCTGCGTCTGCTGACCTGCATCCCTTACACCGGCTGGCCTGCACTCGCTGATCTCCGTATCTGCTGTTCCAGCTTCCACTTGGCGATACAGCTCTAAACAGTGAGGACCAAACAGGCACCTTTACCTCACCGTGCTCTTACCACCACTGTCCCCACTCCAGTGGTCTCCGAGCCGGGGTGGTACGGGAGGTCTCCCTCTGCACGTCAGGCTCACATACGAGGTACGTTACAGTATCAAACCGCAAGGGGCGGCATTCCGGGAACATCTTTATAGACTGTTGCGCGCCAACGCGCGCAAAGTCTGCAATTCTCGCGTGCGCGAAGTCCGCAATTCATGAGTGCGCGCACCTGTGCGCGAAGTCCTCAATTCGCGTGTGCGCGCCTCTTTGCGCGAAGTCTACGATTCGCGAGTGCGCATATGTGCACATCCTCTGGAATGATACAACCTCCTGAGCCTAGGGTGCCTGTTCCGGAGAGGTTCTCTGGAAACCAAAGCGAATTCCGGGTATTTCACAACGCATGTGAACTTTATTTTTCGTTGCTACCTCAGACTTTTTCATCTGAAGTCACCAAAGTGGGTTTTGTTATCGCTCTACTGCAGGGGGAGCCTCAGGCCTGGGCCCACCACCTACTTGAAGTCCGCCATGAAGTTCTGGACTCTCTGTCATCCTTCCTTGATGCCATGGCCCGACTCTATGACGACCCTCAACGGACTTCTACCGCCGAAGCTGCCCTCTACAAGCTCCAGCAAGGCCGCCGAGCGGTTGAGGACTATGTGACCGATTTCAGACACTGGCGCGCAGATACCCAGTGGAAGGAGGCAGCCCTCCGACATCAGTTCCGTCTCGGTCTTTCTGAGAGCTTGAAGGATGAGTTAGCCCGGATTGGGATCCCTGATGCCCTAGAGATTTTAATTACATTATCAATCCAGATAGACCGACGACTCCGGGAACGCAAGACCGAAAGATCTACTCAGCAGCTCCGCCCAGCTCGGATGCTACCCCGGATGCCAGCTCCTGAGTACCCCATCAGTGCCGGTCCAGCTTTGGCTAAAACTTTGCCTCTTAACCAAACTTTTGTTTCTGCCACACTGAAGCGACTTGGACTGATTAAGCACTCCCTGTCCGCCCAAGAATGACTTTGTCGGCAACAGAATTACTTATGCCTGTATTGTGGAGAAGCTAGTCATTATGTCTCTTCTTGTCCTGCTAAATTATGCAAGGTCCTGGCTACCTCTTCTCCCAATCGTT
Source organism: Lithobates sylvaticus (assembly GCA_028564925.1). Classification (NCBI taxonomy): domain Eukaryota; kingdom Metazoa; phylum Chordata; class Amphibia; order Anura; family Ranidae; genus Lithobates; species Lithobates sylvaticus. The sequence continues at coordinate 385,118,777 of CM053030.1, forward strand.
CACCTCCCTCTACCGGTGCCACTCACCTGGCTCTATCTATTTCGTTCCAGTTGTCAGGAAGGACAATTCCAGTGACTGTGATAATCGACTTTGCAGCACAACAACACAACCCACTCCAACCCAAGACCCAGGGACTTTCCATATTCCTGGCAGATGGGTCTTGCTTCAAGTCCAGAGTAGTGACCCAAGAAACCCCTCCTCTGCCTGTAATCATCTCCATGGAGCATAAGGAACTATTAAGTTTGGATGCCATTGCTTCTCCCATATTTCCAGTCATTCTGGGCCTTCCTTGGCTTCAGGCACACAATCCACAGATCAATTGGGAAACCGGAAGCATTAAGTTTCAGTCACCTTACTGCCTGAATCACTGCCTGCCTTCCTGTCCCAGCACCTCTGGTCCTTTGCTTTGCCTGGAACCAGATCCAGAGGTACGCTCTGCTGTGCCCGAACAATACCATGAGTTCTTGGACATCTTCAGCAGACGAGGGGCTGAAGTTCTTCCGCCTCATAGTCCATACGATTGTCCGATCGAGCTTCTTCCCGGTGCTGAAATTCCTTTTGGATGGATTTTCCCCTTATCTGAACGAGAACTAGGGGTACTGAAAGACTATGTTGATGAAAATCTCAAGAGGGGATTCATCCGCCCTTCCACTTCTCCAGAAGGGGCAGGAATATTTTTTGTGGAGAAAAAGGATCATTCTCTTCGGCCCTGTGTTGATTATGTGAATTAAATAAAATCACGGTCAAAAACCGGTACCCTCTGCCCCTGGTACCTGGAATATTTCAAAGACTCTGGACTTTCTTTGTGTTAAACAAGTTAGACCTGCTGGGGGCGTATAACCTTCTTCGCATCTGTGCAGGGGATGAATGGAAGACCGCTTTTCGCACCAGGTTCGGCCATTACAAGTATCTAGTAATGCCCTTTGGACTATGTAACGCTCCTGCCACCTTCCAGCACCTAGTTAATGACGTTTTCAGAGACTGTCTGGACATTTATGTAGTTGTCTATCTGGACGATATTTCGATTTTTTTCCTCATCTCTCGAGCAGCATCGGAAGCAGGTAAAGAATGTACTCTGTCGTCTCTACGCCAACACGGGCTATACGCAAAACCAGAAAAGTGCGAATTCGAGCGACAGAGTATCCAGTTCCTTGGCCTAGTGATCTCAACGGAGGGATTCGAAATGGATCCACAGAAACTTTCAGCCATTCTGGATTGGCCTGCACCTTCGGACAAAAATGGGGTGCAGCAATTTATTGGGTTTGCAAACTTTTATCGGAGGTTCATCAAGGGATTCTCCGCCATCATTGCCCCAATTACGCAGCTGACAAAGCAAAATGTCCGGTTTCATTGGACTCTCGAGGCACAGGCCACCTTCACAAAAATAAAAGGACTTTTCACGTCTGCCCCTATTCTGAGTCACCCTGATCCTACTCTTCCTTATCTACTTGAGGTAGATACCTCTGAGACTGCAGTTGGAGCTGTCATCTCCCAACGGCAGGGCCCCAAGGACTTGATGCACCCAAAAGCCTTCTTCTCCCGTAAACTTACCCCGTCCGAGAAGAACTATGATGTTGGGGACCGGGAGCTTCTGGCCATTAAATCTGCCCTTGAGGAGTGGAGATACCTATTGAAAGGAGCAGCGCACCCTATATTTATTTACACGGACCACAAAAACCTGTAGTATTTGAGAGCTGCCAAACATCTGAGACCATGCCAGGCACGATGGGCATTGTTCTTCTCTAGGTTTTCGTTTCATATAACCTACTGGCCAGGCTCCATGAACACCAACTTGGATGCCCTTTCCTGAATGTTTGATGATCCAAAGGAAGTACCAGTCCCAGACACCATCCTATCAGAGGGTAACTTCTTACTTTGCAAACTGGTCTAATGTCTGGCTTAAAGCAAGCCTCTGTAGGTGTGTCTGGTCCACCCGGAGTTACCCTATTACCCCAGGATGGATTGCTGTGGAAAGAGGACAAGATCTTTGTGCCCAAAGAAGTCCGAGTCACAGTGTTAAACTTGTGCCATGATCATCCCCTGGCAGGCCACTTCGGAGTGCATAAAACTTTGGAATTGGTTCAATGCACATTTTGGTGGCCAGATCTTGAAAAAAAATTGTAGAGACTATATAAGTTCTAGAAGCAAGGCCTGGGGCCTACTCAGACCCTTACCAGTTCCTGACCGTCCCTGGAAAATGATTGCCATGGATTTCATAGTGGAACTTCCCCCGTCAGAAGGTTGCTCAGCCATTTTTGTTGTGGTTGACCATTTATCTAAAATGGCCCACTTTGTACCACTGAAGAGCACACCCTCTGCCATGGAGACATCGCAGGTCTTCATTAAGGAGGTAGTTGGGCTACATGGGGTCCCTGCGGATATCGTTTCAGATAGAGGGGTGCAGTTCACCTCTTGCTTCTGGAAGGCCTTATGCAGGGCCCTGAAGATTGAACTGTCCATGTCCTCGGCCTACCATCCTCAGACTAATGGACAAACCGAGAGGACGAATCAAATGCTTGAACAATACCTCCGATGCTTCACCTCTTTTGTACAAGATGATTGGGCAGCATTACTGTCCCTGGCAGAATTTGCCTTCAATAATGCTAAACATTCGGTTACAGGTCAGTCTCCGTTTTTTGCTAACTACAGGTTCCACCCGACCTTTCTACCTGATTTCATCCCGGATTCAACAGTCCCGGCAGTTCAGAGTACCGTCAATTTCTTGACCCGCAACAGCAAGATACTGCAGGAAGCCATGACCAGGGCAAAAGCAACCAGTAAAAGAATGTTTGATAGGAAGAGGAGAGGGGAATTATGCCTGCAACAAGACGATCAAGTATGGTTATCCACCACCATCTTAAAATGGTTTGCCTCGTGTTGGATTCAATACAAGATACACCCCCCCCCCCTTTTACTGGAATGTAACCAGTTACACCTCATATTGTCATGAGTCTAAGGCTATTGTATGTGATGAATGGCGGCTCCTATCTGTCTGGGCTACACAAAGACTAATTATGGGCTGTCGGAGATCGCAATTCCAAGATTAGACAGCAGTCGGATTAAGTGCAATTCTGGACAGACGCTGCCCCCCAGAGACCACTTCTGGCAGTACAATCAGAATACATGGAGGCGACTACCAATTGGGCAGGTGGGCGGGCAGTGGGAGGTGCTGTGATTGAGGTGTGATTGACAAAAAGGGTTTGCACACACAACTGATTCTCTTATTCCATCTGGAGCTCAGCTGCGAAGGGTCACCACGATAAGTAGATCATTATATTGTATTTTAACTGTATATTATATCATTGGACTGTAGCCTTGCTGTATGTTGTGTAATTGTGTAACCCCCTTTTGATACACGTTAGCTTTCGCATTTCCTTGGGAAATAAACAAGATTTGATTATTATGAAGCCGTGTGCTTGGTTTCATAGCTAACCTCGTATTATTGTGATAGTAACGGTGGCTTGCGCTCATAGTTTTAACAGACTGACTAATCTACAGAGACTAAACAAAGTTAATGCATAGAGATGAGATAATATCTAGATTGTAGTAGTATATCGTTTTCTACAATTATTATCAAAATCCCACATTTGGCACCCCAGATGGGACAAACAGAATATCGTTTTTTTTTCTGCATTGGATTCACAAACCTAAGGCATTTTTCTTTGTTTCGAGTCTTATTAACACAAAACCCTCAAACATCCAGAACGGAAAATCGTCTCTAGTGTGGACAAGATTGGCGCTGGCTCGCGAATTCTGAAACCACGCTTGGATGGTCATGAAAATTCTCTGAAAGATCTCATCGGTGAAGCGGACGCGTAGAACCTGGTGAGAGCTGTGGCTGATATATGTATGTATGTTAAATGTTTGTAAGTTTGGCCAGGTAACCGGTCATTGTGACTGGCGAGTAAAAGGGGATGATCACCCCTTGGGTTATATTATATAATCGATAAATTGACAGGACAAACCACACAGCGCTGAGGAAAAAAGTGGGAATTATTTTAATTTTTTTTATATATTTTTAGTTTTTTGTTACCCATGTGAGTGTGATAGCTCTCAGTTCCAATAGGAGTTCACTGTGGCCTGCAATTTAAGAGGAGACAGCATTAAGAGTGTCTTTTCTGGAAAAGTTCGTAGTTTAAACGGATTTTTTGTATTGTTTTTTTTTGTGTTGTGTTGTGTTTTGTTTTTGGGTCTTCTGTGTGGGACTAGAGGTGAAAAACTAGACTTTGAGCAGCTTGTGGGGGGTTGCTTATCTGTTTGTTCATCTGTGTGTGTATTGTCTTAACAACTGTTCAGTGTAGCTAGTTGCAGATTAGCATGTCAATGGATATCCTTGAAGAGTTTCTTAGGAAACATGCTTGTATTCAATTTGATTGTTTAGTGTCTCCGAATGCATTAACACATCAGTTTTGTGACCTGTTGAAGCATTGCAGTACTTATAATGATGCCATAACATTTAAAAAAAATTCAAAAAAAGGCAGGAAACAGAGATTGGCAAATTTGGTGAGAATGCTAGTAAAAATGAGAGATATTGCTGAACGGAAGGAGGTTGAATGGTATAAGGAGAGATCACAATTAATAGGACAGATAGAGAATGTGAGTAAGGATATTTCAGCTATAGCTGCGAATGCGGACGCAAATGTTTGTGAGTGTGATGACATGAGGTATGAGATTGAACAATTGGTGACTGAGAATGGTTTGTTAGAACAGGGATTGGATGAATGGAAGGAATCATGTATGTTGAGAGAACAGTCTATCGCAGCGCTAGGAAATAAAGAGGCGGGGAATGAAAATGCGATAGAAAAACTTAAGACAGAGTTACAGGAATGTAAAATTCAGCTAGCCCAAAAAGATAATACCATTGTGTCTTTGAGAGCATGGGCAATGGAGAATGTGCACAGCCATTGCTGTGCTAACAAGGACACACATTCAAGTGTGACACAGGAGCAAAGAGAAAGGATGCCGATCGAACAGCAACCAGTCTGTGCGGCTGACAGTCCTGAAGAGGCCCCAAGTCTCTTCACTCCTGTGCTAGACAGAACTGGGCAAGGATTAGGAATTATAAAAAGGGAGGGTAGCACCCAAACCACAACACTCTCCATACAAGATCGCACAAATCTGTGCCAGATTTTGGGAAAGTTTGACACTAGCGCTTCACCCATTAGTCTCTCAAACAGGCTGGAGGCTGTAGTGACACAGTACATTTTGAACAATAGGGATGCATGCGCACTCCTCCGCGCATGGCTTCCATTGCAACTGTGTGAAAAACTGCAACCACCAGTTGGGAATCATAGAGGTTTTGGGGGGAACTCGGCAGATAGAATGAGGGAAATGCAGCGCATAATGGGAGGAAGGGATACTAGGGGTTCAGACGCCCTAGAAAATACAAAATTTAGGAGGGGAATTGATCCAATACTTTTTTGCAGTGAATACTTCGCCATTTATAAAGCCACATATAATTGTCCTGATATGTCTCCTGATGATAGTAGTTTTCTGTGTTCTATGGCTAATAAGTGCATATGTATTGATTACCATACCAGAATTGCACTGAGGAACGCCACCTCGTACCAGACCTTTATAGACATATTAAGGGACTGGGTTCGGGAGACAGATCAAGACAATAGGCCCCACAAAAGAGTTGCAGAGATAGTTAAAAGCGAAGGTACAGTGAGATTTACAGGCAAGTGTTATAGATGTGGGAATACAGGCCATGTAATCAAGGACTGTAAATTGCCTAGGAGGAGCATGGGTGAGAAGAAGCCTTGGCATAAGAAGGAACAGCGAAAACCTGGACCAGATAAGGTAGCAACGGAGCCGAACGAGGCACCTGATGCTACATTATATGGTCCACTTTTGAGGGAATTGCAAAGGTTAGGAAAAGGGTTTAAAGAAAACCACGAGGAATATAAAATCCCTCCCCCAACTAATCCTTATTTTAAACCATAGGGATGTCAGGCCCCAGTGTTGTCCCTAGTATGTCAACTGGATAGGGACAAAAGCGGCAGACCACGTATCCGAGGGGCGATAGGGGGCCATCGCACAAATGTACTTTTGGATACGGGGGCGGCTGTCAGCATAACAAATATTGAACTTCAAAAGGATCCTGCTGGGAGACAAATTTTCCTTAGAGGATTCGGGGGACAACTAGTACCTTCTGAGCAATCAATACCTGTGAACATAGAAATAGAGAGGTTATGTGTGGAACATAGTTTGTTTCTTTCCCCAACGCACGAGGGCACTATTTTGGGCTCTGATGTCATGGGGGCACATGGACTGATTCTTGATCTATGTAATGGGGTACTGTGGAAAGGGTCTAGATACAAAGGCAAGGCACACATGGTCATGGACAGCTGGGAGGTTGCATCAGTTAAAACCGATGAAATCCTTGACCCGCAGGCAATATTGAAAACAGACGACCAAATATTGGCTAAAATCTTGTGGCAACATAACAAAGTGTGGGCAACGTCTAAAGCGCAATGTGGTAGAGTTTCAAACATGATTGTTAAAATTGAGGGCCCTGATCCGCCACCTCAGCGTCAGTATAAAATTCCGCCCGAATCTATCCCATACATAGAGAGCACAGTGAGGAATTTGTTGGCACAAAATGTAATTAAAGAATGCCAATCTAAAACAAATGCAGCCCTCTGGCCAGTGAAGAAGGAAGGGGGGTGGAGGCCCACTGTAGATTTCCGTGCGCTAAACAGATGCACCCCATCTATTACAAATGTAGTTGCTAAAATGCCAGACATGATGACAGCACTGAAGCCTTCAGCAAAGGTGTATTCATCAATTGACATATCAAATGGCTATTTTTCAATTCCCGTGCATGAGGATAGCCAATACAAGCTAGCCTTCACGTTTCAGGGAAAACAATATGCATTATGTCGTTTAGCTCAGGGGTTCAAATCCAGCTCTACATACTTCCACATCTGTATGGTGGACATTCTTAAGACATTTTCTGAGCCAGAATGCATCATTCAGTACGTGGACGACATTTTGCTTCAAACCGAGACAAAAGAGCAGCATTATGCTCTGCTGGAGGAACTCCTGACACTAATTGAGAATGCAGGTCTGAAATTAAACCCCAAAAAGGCACAATTGATGAAGGATTCAGTATGTTTCTTGGGTGTGATAGTTTCACAGGGGGGAAGAACTCCAGATCCAAACAAATGTGAAACTATCAGGAAATTACCAAGACCAATCACTAAAACTGCGTTGAGACAATTCCTGGGAATGGTCGGTTTCTGCAGGGACTTCATTGAAGGCTTTGCAGGAAAGGCAAGACCCCTGTATGACTTTCTAAAAGGAGACAAGAAGGAAACAGACCCCTTAGACTGGTTGGGAGAGCATGAACAAGCTTTCACCAAGCTAAAGGTCAGTCTGATGCAGGCCCCGGCCTTGAGCAATCCGAATGCCGATTTGCCCTTTGCACTACAAGTGTATGCCTCTGCAGTAGCAATAAAAGCGGTGTTGCTGCAGGAGAGGCAGGGCAAATGGGTACCGGTGGGATACTGGTCCAGGGTACTAAGCCCGGTAGAGAGGGGATTTGATGAATGTGTCAGGAACCTTTTGGCAGCGCACTGGGAGGTTCTCGCCACAGAGCATGATGTGGGGTTTGGTAAAATCGTTCTGCAGACACCCCATTCTCCTATTAAAATGCTTTTGGAACGTACCCTCAGTGGAGTATCCTCCCAAAGGGTAGCCAGATGGCTAGTGGATTTAACACCCAGGAATCTGGCTGTGACCCACAATGCCACCTACACTCTCCCACAATTGATGCAATATGAGGGGGAGCAGCATGACTGTGGGGAAGTACATCGGACCAGAACACAGGAGGTATTTAGGTTACCATCAGGTACTGGAGACCTTAAAATCTGGGTGGATGGATCAAGGTACTGGGATGAAGGAAGTTTTCACACAGGGTATGCCCTGTGGTGCCCCCAGACCAATGAGAAAATCATGACCAAATGCCCTCGAAGCTTTTCTGCCCAAAGAGCTGAACTGGAGGCAGTGAGAGAGGCCATCACTCATTTCAGTTCAGGTCCCATAACCATATTCTCTGACAGCGCCTATGTAACAAGGTCTCTGACTGAATACATGCCTTTGTGGCAGTCAAGGGGCTTCAGTGATGCCTCTGGGAAGGACTTGGTACATAGTGCGGTGCTAAGAGATATATGGGAAAGAGCAAATGGGGAACCTCAGAGAGTTGCTATCATTAAGGTGAGAGCACACCAAAGAGGTGGAGAGGAGGTTACTGTGGGCAACAACAAGGCAGATGAGCTGGCAAAAGAGGCCGCCCTGATAGGGGCCAAATGGACACCCTATGATACTGAAGGGAGGCAGGCCTGGGAGGAACATAATTCTGAGGAGCAGGAGGTGAAAGCAGGTTCACATGAACTCCTGCCGGTGCTAAGGATGCCTACCCCATGCTTAGCAGGTGAACAAAATAAGGATGAGGCCTTGAGCTCAATCAAAAAGCAGCTTAGAACAAAAGCGGCAGATGCTCCCCAAAATTATGTATTAGAAGACGATCTACTGTTAAAAGAAACTTCAGAAGGACGAAGGTTTGTAGTGCCCTCCCAGCATCAAAAAGATTTAGCCCTAGAAAATCACAGGTTAACAGGCCACATGGGCGTTCAGGGTACCTTGAAGTTTGTGCAAGCTAGATACTGGTGGGAGACAATGGGAAACACAATCTCACAGGTAGTGCAGGAATGCTTAATATGTGCACAAATGAACCCTAGGCAAAAGGGACAGAAGCCAATATTAGCAAGGGTACCGGTAGCCAATGGACCCTGGGAAAACCTACAGATTGACTTTGTTGGTCCGTTACAGAGTGCCCCTGGGGGATACAGATATCTACTCGTGGTGGTGGACGTTTTTTCGAAATGGGTAGAGGGTCTGCCCCTAAGAAAGGACTCTGCCACTGCCACGGCTAGAGCTTTGTGGACCGAAGTCTTTTCAAGATGGGGGTTCCCCAAAGTCCTGGAGTCCGATAGGGGGACTCACTTTACCGGCAGGGTCATGAAAAATATTTGTGAGCTGCTGGGAGTAGAACAGAGATTCCATGTTCCATACCATCCACAATCGGCGGGGATGGTTGAGAGGATGAATCGAACACTGAAAGAGAGGCTTAAAAAGATGGTACTGCAATCAGGAAAGAACTGGCTGATTCATCTGCCTTCAATCCTGATGGCCGTACGAGGATCTACAGCGAAAGGTACATCATTAACCCCATATCAGTTAATGACGGGGAGAATGATGAACCTCAGCCATCCAGCAGACCCAATACTTAGTACCCCCTTGAGAGAGAGTGCTGAAAGGGACCGATTTCTGGTCCAACTGCAAGAACAGGTACAGAGGTATTTGCAATTTGCTGCAAGTAACATGCCACCTAAAGAGAAGGAGCAGCCTTTAAAGCCTCCCGTTAGCTTGAAGATTGGAGACAGGGTTATGGTAAAGAACTTTGTTTCCAAGTCTTCATGGGACGCAAACTGGACGGGACCGTTCACAGTCACTATGACCCTTAGTGATCAGGTGGTCAAAGTAAAGCGGCTCGTAGATAACAAGGGTGCAAAGGGCATGAAAAAGAGGGAGATAGAGAAATGGGTTCATGCTGATCAATGTAAAAGGTATTGCTGATAAGAATTGATTCCGCTCTTGTTCTTGTTTTCCAGAGTCCTGGTGGAGCAAAGATTGGCAAAGTCTCTGGAGAATGGATGGAAGGATCATACTTGTCGTGTTGGCGATCCATCTGAGCCATGTAACATCTCAAATTGATTCTGACGAATATTCAGGGGATGATGTGGAAAGGGAGAATCCTGAGGAAGACCATGCATCCACTTCAATTATATCATCAATGTTGAACTTGTTAGGTCAGAAGGGGATGCAGGGGGGAGATGAAAGAAGGAGAAAGGTCAGGATTATATCAAAGAATCCTAAATTACCGGACACGTACCAATGGGGTCACCATGGCAATTTGCAATACAAAGTTTCCTTTGCTTTTGGACGATTTAATCCTAACTCAACATCGCAAGGACGTGCGTACAAGCAAAACTTGCAAAATATCATACCGGAATCTCTCCAGCCGTTTGTAGATGTAACTATATATATGAATGAAACTGGTTATTGGTAAGGAGAACAATCCAATCTATCCAAACCTTGGGAAGCAAGGGACGTAGGATATGGGGTTTTTGGTGAAGAATTGAAGGAAGGGAAGTATGTTTTTATGTGTGGCATATATTGGCATGACCAAAGTAATAGGGCGCAGAGACCCAGGAGGCTGACACTTAGGCACAGTAAGGTGTCTGTTGGCCAAACTAGGGAGCTCCAGATGACACATCAATGGGGTGAAAATTTCCTTGTGGGGGCAGTATCTCGGTCCTATCAGTCCTACAGAGAAGCTCTTGGTTACTGGGCATGTGGGACACCAGAGATGGACCTGGGGGAGATACGCCTAGTTGATGTCTCACCGGAGAGGTTAAAACCCTGCATAGGTGATGCCAGTGGCTACACACAGGAACATACTCCGTTAGAGAAGGGGGGACCACTACAAATAGATCTAAGCTCGTCACAAACGCTGGCTACCAGGGTACAGTATGCTTTCACCACATGGCACTTCAATATCTCGCAATGGTTGGTAAAATCCTATTACCCTATATGTGCTGAATATACACTAAATCAAGTATGGTCAGTATATCAATGGCTTTCTCCCAGAGATGGGCGGACACAGAATGAGGTCCATGAAGGACGCTTATTTCTGAGGAGTAACCGAAAGAGGAGGGATGTATTCAGCACTATATTGGGGGGAATAGGAACTGGGATGGGTGTTATTAATGGAGTGGACATCGATCTCCTGAGGAACAAACTCTCAGCCATAGCTTCAGACAGTAAACGGGGCTTTGTTGCTCAGAGAGAGATCAATGACATTCTTGATAATATTCAACAACGTCACATAAATACCCAGGTAAAAGTAGCTCAAGATTTTATACGCCATTTTAAGAGGTTGGTGGATAATGTGGTGATACAGGGCAAAAATATGTCATGGGCTCTGGCATGCACTCAGGGACAGGCGGAACTATCAACCAACATCAAACTGATTGTACAGTCCCTGTATGGGGGGAAGTGGCCTTATGAATTAGCATCACAGCTCAGTAAGATTTTACCAAAGCACATCTCTTACACTAATCCAAGTTGGTGGTCAAATGCCTGGATGGGATGTACGAATTTGGATTATGAGAGATGTTATGCTTCCTCGTTGATCCCATATACAGAAGTGCAGACTCAATCTGTGTATTCGGTGATATCAATGGGCTTACTGACTGGGGATTCTACTTTGTTGCATCTGAGGCTAAATTACCCACATGTGATCAGAGAGAATGGGAGCTGGAGGCAGGTTGATATTTCCCTCTGTCGGAGGCATGACCATGACATCCTTTGTATGCCAGGCCAATACACGGTAGTAAAGGAGAAATGTTGGGAGGATGCATCACTCTGTGTACTGGATGGGGAGAACATTGCCGGGAAGGGAACACCGGGGTATTATTTGGGACATGGGAGAGTTTGTTTCTTTGTCCTAAAGGATACTAATATAACATTAGTCATGGAGATAGGATGTTCTGTGAACCTGACAATAGCAAGAGGAGCGTGGTGTACCTTTGGCGATGTCTCTGAAATCCAGACACAGGAATGGAAGTATGTGATACCGCATATTGCCAATCTGTCTGTGGATGTCAACCAGAACCTCCCTGTTAATCTGAGAGCCCTGAACCTTGGTATGGGAAGGAAGATACAGGAGTGGTTAGCAGATTGGGATAGAGATGAGAGCCTTATGAAGATGCTGCAGCAAGAGAGAGCTAATGCTACTATAGCCATATACCATAATCAAAATGAAATAAATGAGGTAGTGCATCAATTAGAAAATGATGTAGATGGGTCTTGGTGGGAGGTAATATTTGGACATTCCAGTAAGGCCAACAGCATTTTGAATTATTTGATACATCCCGTTGTGGTGTTACTCATTATTGCTGCAGTTTCGTCATTGGTTCAAATTGGTATGTGTTGTTGGACTAGACATTTATATAAGAAGGTCTCACATCTATCTATGCAAGTGGAGGGACGAATTGACGGTAAGGTCTCTTCATATACGGTAGAGGCTTTGCTGCCAGCTCAGAGCCCTGAAATACCACTGACATGCCGGAATTGCGGTAGGGAAGGCCATTGTGAACAAACCTGCCTAATCCCGACCCGTATTTTCAGCAAAGAATTATAGGAGGTTGGGAGCGGGATACGCGAGTTGAGGGGTCAAATGTATATATGTATATATTATGGTAGTGGGTTGATTTATGTTATGGTGTAGTGTGATAAAGGTGTATTTTAGGCTAGTAACATGGGCGAAAGGCCCTCCTCGAGACTCTGTGTTGGAAAGCTGGGTGATGTGTTACCCTGAATGTGTGATGGTGAATGGTGAGTGAATGAGCACCCCTTGCCTGTACTGCATCTCGTCCTGAAGATACCAAAGACACAGAAGGGTGACATGGAAGCTGTCACTGAAGAAGGATGGTGGTGTATCACTAAGTGGCAAAGCGGAGAGTGTTGGAAAGCATGACACGATAAGACCATTATGGACTGTTCCATAGGAGCTGTTGCTGCACAGGTTGAAAACCACAGCGCGTTAAGAAAGTCAAGGACTGTTCTATGGGTACTGATTTGGAAACGCATGTCAGGGAGGAAACAGTTATGGACTGTTCAATAGGAGCTGGGTCGGAAGAAGGGTGTTATGCGCCTGTTGAGGCGCAAAGCGGCATATGTTGGATTCAATACAAGATACACCCCCCCCCCCCTTTTACTGGAATGTAACCAGTTACACCTCATATTGTCATGAGTCTAAGGCTATTGTATGTGATGAATGGCGGCTCCTATCTGTCTGGGCTACACAAAGACTAATTATGGGCTGTCGGAGATCGCAATTCCAAGATTAGACAGCAGTCGGATTAAGTGCAATTCTGGACAGACGCTGCCCCCCAGAGACCACTTCTGGCAGTACAATCAGAATACATGGAGGCGACTACCAATTGGGCAGGTGGGCGGGCAGTGGGAGGTGCTGTGATTGAGGTGTGATTGACAAAAAGGGTTTGCACACACAACTGATTCTCTTATTCCATCTGGAGCTCAGCTGCGAAGGGTCACCACGATAAGTAGATCATTATATTGTATTTTAACTGTATATTATATCATTGTACTGTAGCCTTGCTGTATGTTGTGTAATTGTGTAACCCCCTTTTGATACACGTTAGCTTTCGCATTTCCTTGGGAAATAAACAAGATTTGATTATTATGAAGCCGTGTGCTTGGTTTCATAGCTAACCTCGTATTATTGTGATAGTAACGGTGGCTTGCGCTCATAGTTTTAACAGACTGACTAATCTACAGAGACTAAACAAAGTTAATGCATAGAGATGAGATAATATCTAGATTGTAGTAGTATATCGTTTTCTACAATTATTATCAAAATCCCACACCCCGCAAGGAAATTGGCACCCAAATTCTTTGGTCCCTTCCCAGGAAAACGGAAATTAAAAAGTTTCCTATGAGTTTGCCTTACCAGAGTCATTGAAGATTCACCCAGTATTTCATGTGTCGTTATTAAAACCTGCAGTGACAGATCCCTTCCCAGACAGGAGATCTGGACCACCTGAACCTGTGGTCATTGACGGAGACGAGGAATTCTTGGACTGCCGAAGAAGAGGGAACCAGCTTCAATTCTTGATCAAATGGAGGGGGTACGGTCTGGAGGAGAACTCCTGGGAACCCCAATGAAATGTTCACGCTCAAGAATTGATTCAGGCCTTTTTTTGCAGTTACCCCCATAAAAGAGTTCTCCTGGGCACCCGGAGGCACACGCGAATCGCAGACTTTGCGCACAGATGCATGAACCCGCGAATTGAGGACTTTGCGTACAGATGCACGCACTTGCGAATTGCGGACTTCACGCACAGACGTGTGCGCATGCGAATTGCGGACTTCGCGCATGCATGCAAGCTGGCCTGCATGCGTTGATCTCCATATTTTCTGTTCCAGCTTCCACTTGGCGATACAGCTCCAAGCAGTGAGAACCAAACAGGCACCTTTACCTCACCGTGCTCTTACCACCACTGTCCCCACTCCAGTGGTCTCCGAGCCGGGGTGGTACGGGAGGTCTCCCTCCGCACTGCTTGGAGCTGGTGCCCCCGGGAAGGGAAGAAAGATGTTGCTGGTGCCTCTGGGAAGGTAAGGAAGATCTCGCTGGTGCCCCCGGGAAGAAAAAGAAGATATCGCTGGTGCCCCCTGGGAAGGTAAGGAAGATGTCACTGGTGCCCCCGGGAAGAAGAGGAAGATGTCGCTGGCGCCCCCGGGAAGGGAAGGAAGATGTCGCTGGTGCCCCCGGAAAGGGAAGGAAGATGTCGTGGCACCCCTGGGAAGGGAAGGAAGATGTCGCTGGTGCCTCCAGGAAGGGAAAGAAGATGTCGCTGGTGCCCCCCGGGAAGGGAAGGAAAATGTCGCTGGCGCCCCCAGGAAGGAAAGGAAGATGTCGCTGGCGCCCCCGGGAAGAGAAGGTAGATATCGCCGGTGCCCCCAGGAAGGGAAGGAAGATGTTGCTGGCGCCCCCTGGAAGGAAAGGAAGATGTCGCTGGTGCCCCCAGGAAGGGAAGGAAGATGTCACTGGTGCCCCCGGGAAGGGAAGGAAGATGTCGCTGGTGCCCCCGGGAAGGGAAGGAAGATGTCGCTGGTGCCCCCGGGAAGGAAAGGAAAATGTCGCTGGTGTCCCCGGGAAGGGAAGGAAGATGTCACTGGTACCCCAGGGAAGGGAAGGAAGATGTCACTAGTGCCTCACGGGAAGGGAAGGAAGTTGTCGCTGGTGGCGCCCCCCCGGGGAAGGGAAGGAAGGAAGATAAGGAAGGAAGGAAGATGTCGCCTCCAGGAAGGGAAAGAAGATGTCGCTGGTGCCCCCCGGGAAGGGAAGGAAGATGTCGCTGGTGCCCCCGGGAAGGGAAGGAAGATGTCGCTGGTGCCCCCGGGAAGGAAAGGAAAATGTCGCTGGTGTCCCCGGGAAGGGAAGGAAGATGTCACTGGTACCCCAGGGAAGGGAAGGAAGATGTCACTAGTGCCTCACGGGAAGGGAAGGAAGTTGTCGCTGGTGGCGCCCCTGGGAAGGGAAGGAAGATGTCGTTGGCGCCCCCGGGGAAGGGAAGGAAGATGTCGCCGGTGCCCCCAGGAATGCAAGGAAGATGTCGTTGGTGCCCCCCGGGAAGGGAAGTAAGATGTCGCTGGTGGCGCCCCCGGAAAGGGAAGGAAGATGTCGCTGGTGCTTCTAGAAATCAAGGTAACATTGAATTTTTTAATAATGCTTTAATTTTTGCAGTTTTGTTTTTTAATGAGGGGGTGTTGCAGTTAACCTGTCTAATTGAAAACACGACGAATAAAAACAGGGCAAGTCGAGTATTATAAGCACATATGCAATGTCAGGGTCCGTTGTTAATAAAGTTTTGTGGTGAACAAAAAAAAAGAGCAACGCAAAGCGGCGAGACACGTTCTAAGCTGAGAAGTCCATACTACTGGAAAGCAGAGAGGGGTGTTTCTCATACACGTGATAACACACTGCCTAAGCTCAGAGCGCGAAGTCACAGGCGGTCACCCCCACCAGCGCAGCCATGATGGCTTAACCCGGGTGTGGGCTGCGCTTCCGGCCTCGCCGCTCTAGTTCGTGTGACCGGTGTATACCGTGCGCAGCGCTCTCCTAGGCTCAAAGCTCCTTTCTGTCGTGTGTCACTGTTACCGGCGCCATGGCTGAACCCAAAGAGAGGAGCCTGGACGATTTCTTCGCCAAGAGGGACAAAAAGAAGAAGAAAGAGAAGGGCAGCGTGGCCGCCAGTAGTGCGGCCCCCAGTAGGGGGGCAGCCAGGCCGCCGGACGGGTCACAGTCCTCGTTGGTGTCCCTGAGCAGCGGAGGGAACAAGAACGTTAGAAAGGACAAGGGCGGCAGGAGCGAGGATCAGCAGAGGCAGCAACAGGAGAAGAAGGTAAGGAGCCCGGGGACAGCCCAGAGACGCCATAGACCATTCCATTCTCAGCAATACACGTGGGATCTGGCTTGTCATTGTCACATGTATGCTGCCTGTCAAGGCCACCGACCACTGGCAGCTGCTAGGCTTGCTGCCAGTGTGATGAATACGTGTGCCAGGGTCCCTCCACTGCTGCCTTCGGATTGGTGGATGTAGATGGCCTGCAGCTAGAAACTCACACTGGGTCATGTGACCTTTTGTGTGGTGTTTTTTTAAATTTTTCCTGGTTCAGAAGGGGTGGCTTTTTTTAAATGTATAATCTTTACTGTACAATATCATTAAAGGATGTTCACTTTTTTGGAAAAAAAAAAAAATGCAGGTACATTCTTTTTTTTTTTTTTGGTGCCTGTAAAGCATTGCATCAGTGGTCAGTAGATCCCTGGTGCCATGCAGATCTGCCAGTGTATCTGCTTCCCCTTACATACCTTATGGGGAAGCAGATACAATCTGACAGGCAGCATAAATGAGCTACCACAGTGCCATGGTAGTTCATTGAAAACTACAAGCCAACAGCTGCAAAGGCTGCCAGACCTTGTAGTTTTCAATGCACATATCCCTGTTAATCAGCGATGTGGCTGGGCGGGGGCAGAACCCTGCTTGGCCATGTGTGTTTTTTTTTTTTTATATATATATATATATATATATATATATATATATGTATGTATGTATGTATGTATGTATGTATGTATGTATGTATGTGTGTATGTATGTATGTGTGTGTGTATGAGAAAGCTAGGTTAGGGAGAAGAAACCTGCTAGCTGTACCAGTGGGGATCAGGGAGTTGTGGGGGCTGGTCCATTCATAATTACCCACTGAATATGGGTGTAACATGTTACGAAAGGTGAACTTGTCCTTTAACCACTTCAACACTTTAGGGCGCCATATGACGTCCTTGACTTTGTGAGGTAATATCTGAATGATGCCTGTAGCTACAGGCAACGTTATGACGTCACGCCCTGGTTCCCGGAAGTAAACATCGCGGCTGTCGGCATGAGATTGGGGGAAAAAAAAATCACCAATCTCATGCTTTCCAGCCTGGAGGAGAGATGTGGGGTCCTATTGACCAATTTATTGTTTGGAAATGATACCTGCCTAGGTGGATGCAGCATCAGTCTCCTGCAGGCTCTAAAACTGAGAACAGAGCGATCAAATGCCACTGATTGCTTAGTGTTCCATGAGCAGAGAGCTGGTGACAGTCAGTCATCGCTGTGTGCTCTAACCCCAACGTGTTCCCCCCATAGCTTGCTATGGTGGCAAACACAAAAAAGGGAGCCAAGAGTCATCTGGGGACCCAAGAAAAGGATCGCACAGAGCATGTAAGTATAACATTGTTGTTATTTTAGAAAATAATTTACACTTTAAAACAATGGGCTGCTTTTAGATCTGTAAAGAAAAATGCCCAAAGATGTGACCTTTTTAGATATCTTGTGTGATCGAGGCCTAAAAGAGAAGTATTGCCAAAGCTTTTTTGGTCATACTTCCTTTGGGATCACAGGAGTGCACTTTTGCTTTCCTGTGCCCCACGGTCAGCTAATAGTGGGCTTGCTATCGGCTGACGCCACAGAGCCGCTTGAGGCTCTGGAAGTATCCCAACCATATTGTTGGAATCCAGATACCTGACTAACGGCTAGTTCCAGCTCTGCATGCAGCAGTGTGCCAAAGCCAGCTTTACCCACCCCTTCTCCTGCCCTGCATTCTAATAAGCAATGGAGGGGCACAATGGAGAGCGGTGACTAATGGTCTCCACTCTCCACTCTGAACAGATTGAGAAATCGATCGTCCATGTGATAGCTCTGTCTTGGAGCTGACATGGGGAAAGCTGCAGTCCAGAGGGGCATATGGACTTTTTTTTTTTTACTCGCAAACTTCTCCTTTAGCCTAGGTGCACACTGCTGCGATGTGGCACGTCACATTCCTGTCCAAATCGCATGCAGTGTCTGTGTGGTGTGATTTGTGCCATTCATTTTGTATGGCTCAAATCGCACCACATCCACACCAAAATGGTGCAGGACCGTTTTTAGCTGCACTGCAATTCGATTACATCCATGCAATCTGATGCAGGCACACACACTGCATTCTGCGACCTACGTTTGGGGTGTAGCCTGCACTAGATAACATGAACATTATGCGATGCAGGGTAACACATCGAATCTTGTGTTTCCCACATCTCAGCAGTGTGAACCAGGGCTTAATTTCTCTCTCCGTAATAAAGATATCCCCCTCCCTTTCACCCCCTTTAACCGCTGTTTAAAAAAAAAAAGCCTATTTGATTTCCCCCCAATCAATACATTTTTATTGAATTATCAAAGAGAAACCGTGAACAAAGTAGATTTGCTTGTTCAAAATGTTTGTGAGTACAGTAATGTAAGTTACAGGAGAACAACCAATAAACGGATTTGAAAGAACCCCACAGGGCTCGCAAGAGTCTTGGCTCCAAAATATTGAAGGGGATAAATGAATAGGCGGCAACATGCTATTGCAGATCAATCCAATACAATATATTGATTGCTCCAGTCTACCCATTCTGTCCAAGTGGTTTCAAATTTGGAGATTGATTCATATCTAATGGCAAGGGTTTTTTCGTATTTGTAGTGAATTTTAACTAAAGCAATGACTTCTGTTGGATTGTTATTAGGTTTTGCTGCTAATAACACGTGGGCTATTGTAGTGCAGTTTTGTGGTGCGAATAAATGCCTTTTTTTTTTTTTTTTTTTTTAAATCCACTCCAACTTGCAGTCATGGGATGCTCCTGCCATAAACCTTATCCTATTTTGTTTACTTCCTGATTGGGTCCTTCTGCTGCTGCTACTTGTGTAACATAGTCACTTCCTATTCGATGTCCAGCAGTGGGCTCTTGCAGGATCCAGAAGTGGATTGAGGGACAGGTGGGTACATCACACCATTTGAGGGACCTGAATTGGGGACTTCAATCACCTATAGCTGGCTTCACTGGTTAAGGGGGAAAAAAAAACCTGGAAAGGTGCGTTAGCGGAGAGGGAGTGGTGGTAGATTTTTGCACAGACTGGTACTTAAACCATATCAGTTCTGGAAGGTTTATCCCCCTTCATGACCAGGCCATTTTTTGTTTAACTGACAATTGTGAGGTCATGCAACGCTTTAACTAAATAAAAAAAAATGTCCCCACAAATGGCTTTCTTTTGGTGGTATTTTATCACCTCTGCTGTTTTTATATTTTGTGCTATAAACAAAAAAAAAAAGACAATTTTGAACAAAAACAATAATTCTTTCTGCTATAAAACAGACCCAATACAAAAATGTAGACTAGGGCTGAAACAACAAATCGAAAGGTAATCGTTTTAATTTCATAATCGATTAGTTTTTCGATTAATCGGCCAGTAACATAATGGGGTTAAAAAAATTAGCCCTTTATAGTACGAAAAGAGCAAATGGCTACTGTAAATATTACTTTCACAGTTCTACAGTAAAAAAATGAACCCTACAGTAGTGATTATCTTTATTTTTTTTTGTACTATAAAGAGCTAATTTTAGTTTTTTAACACCATTATGTTACTAAACATCTTAGACCTGATTCACATCCATGTGCTTTTTGCAGAAATGCACTACAGTTAATTTGACATGGTTTCTTATGGGACACGTTCACATCTATGCTTTTTTTTCAGCCGCTGCGTATTTGGAAAGGGTCAGGGACTTTTTTTTTAATGCAAACTGTGCTTTTTTGGTTCAATATACTTCAATGGAGAAGCTGCAGAAAAGCATGCAATACGTTTTTGCATCAATTTTGTGTTTTTTAATCTTCCCAACAACAAATTGGCCCCAAAAAAAATGCAAAAGGGGCAAATCGCAGCAAAATCACGTGTGCCAAAATCAAAACGCACTGCAGAAACAGATCAAAAGCAAACTGCATAGGTGTGTACTAGAGCTGCGCAATTCTGGCCAAAATGAGAATCACAATTTTTTTTTTGCTTGGAATAAAAAGATCACGATTCTCTCACGACGTAAAATCTTTCACATTATACAAAAAAATTGACTAAAATATTGCGACAGCCACCATTTTATTCTCTAGGGCAGTGATGGCAAACCTATGGCACGTGTGCCACAGCTGGCACGCTGAGCCCTCTGTGGGCACGCAGCACGCCGACAGGATAGGGAATCCCCCAGCAAGGCAGTCACTTGCACTGGCGGTATGGGGCGGCAGATGTGAATTAAGCCCTCCCTGCATGCACAGAGGGCAGCCCAGTGGAACGGACACAGAGTGTCTGCTGTAAGCAGCGCGTGATGCCTCTGGATACTGAGGAAGAGGAGAATGACTCCTCCCTTCCTGGACTTGGAGAGCGGCTTCCTGTGCAAGGGCTCGGGCGCTGAAGCATGACAATTTGGAGGACTTTGGCTGTACATACACAGGTAGGACAGTGCTATGGGGGTAGGGGGGTGCAGAGGACACTTCTATGTATGTGGGGGGCGGCATGTGAAGGGGCCTTCACATCCATCCCTGATCCCAGAATTCTGAGCACATGCATCCATCCCGGATCCCAGAATTCTGAGCACATGCATCCATCCCGGATCCCAGAATTCTGAGCACATGCATCCATCTCGGATCCCAGAATTCTGAGCACATGCATCCATCTCGGATCCCTGTATTCTGAGTGTAACAAACTCCTTATTTTCTGGGCAGAATCAGAGGGATGATGAGTCCACATCATCTGTACAGAGCCGCTGGTAGGTTTAATTCTATGTTGGCACTTTGAAATAAGTTGGTTTTGTGTCACTGGGCACTCGGGCTCAAAAAGATTATATATATATATATAATATATATATATATATATATATATATATATATATATATATATATATATATATATATTTACATACATACATACATACATACATACATACATACATACATACATACATACATACATACATACATACATACATACACACACACATACACACATACACACATACATACACACATATATATATATATTTTATTTGGGGGTTCTAAGTATTTTGTAGCTTAAAAAAGATTTCAACTTGAAACCAACAAATGTCAGAAAAGTTTTAGAGTCCATTCACACAGGGGCGACTTTGGATCCGACTTGAAGTTGCCCGACATGATAAAATCAATGTAAGTGAATGAGCCGTCTTAATGCACGCTACTGAAGTTGCTCCGACTTCGGAAAAGGTTCCTGTACTATTTCAATCCGACTTCTAGGCGACTTGTACCCATTGATTTCAATGGAAGTCGGATCCCCTGTCTTAACTAACGTTTTTTTCACTTGCACAGTCTATTCCATTGACAAATTGTTACAATGTTTATACTTAAAGTGGAGTGCCCACAAAAAAAAAAAAAAAAAAAAAAAAAATTAAAGTCAGCAGCTACAAATACTGCAGCTGCTGACTTTTAATAATCGGACACTTACCTGTCCCGGGGTCCAGCGATGCGGGGAAACGAGACTCCCCGCTCCGCTCGCGGCGCCGGCATTCTTAATGTGGGAACCCGGCTGTGGCTTCAGAGCCGGGCACCCACTGCACATGCGTGAGCGGCGCCGTGATTCGACGCTCACTCATCTGGGACACATGACAGGTCCCAGATGATTGTGCGGCGCCTACAGGAAGTGATGTTTAGCCCGGGCAATGAAGGTGGCAGACTACGAGGGACCCCGTAGCAACAGGCATTTAGAGGTGAGTAAAAAAAAAAAAAAATTTTTATGATTTTTAAGCCACATTTTTTTGCTCGCAACCCCACTTTAAGTACAACTGATAAAGAATGTTTTGATTCTTGGCAGACTGCCCAGTTTTTCTCTTCCTTTTAAAGTAGAAAAAAAAAAGGGGGGGGAAGTTAACCCTAATGGGTTTACTTCATTATGCTTTACCTTTGCAGGGAAACAGAGGGACTACTATGCATAGCCTAGTAGTTCATTATGTGTCACTTACCTGACACAGGAGCCTGCAATGTCACCGATGTCCCCTCTTCCACGAATCGTCCATCTTCCTTCCGGGTATCGTCCATCGTTCTGCTTAGCAGAAACACAAGATTGCTGCCTTTCCTTGTCACAGATGGCCGATCTGCCTTGTTTACATAGGCAGATCGCATTCTGCCTGTATCATGAACGATCGCCGGGTGCCAGTGGACATTGACCCGTTTATTGTCTCCTGCACGCCCCAGACCCAGAATTTCGTACAGGTACGTGATTCTGCCTGTAGGAGCCACCACCCCACAGTAAATGTACATGGGGTGGTCGGCAAAAGGTTAACCATGAGCAAGCTGTCCATGAATGGTTAACCCATTCACGATGGCTAAAACTATGGCTTATACCAGTGTTTCTCAACTCCAGTCAAGATGCCCCAACAGGTCATGTTTTCAGCCACTCCATTTTGCACAGGTGATTTTATCAGTTTACTGCCTTAGGCCCCTTTCACACTGAAGCGGTTTTCAGGAGCTACAGCGCTAAAAATAGCGTCTGTATAGCTCCTGGAAAAAAGCGGGTCCTTTAACTCCAGTGTGAAAGCCGGAGGGCTTTCACACTGGAGCGGTGCGCTAGCAGGACGGTAAAAATTGTCCTGCTAGCAGCTTATTTGGAGCGTTGTATTCACGGCTCCTATACCGCTCCTACCCATTGAAATCAATGGGACACCGCGGGGGTACATCGGTAATACCGCCGGCAAAGCGCCACTGCAGCGGCACTTTGCAGGGGGTTTTAACCCTTTTTCGGCTGCTAGCGGGGGTTAAAACCACCCCGCTAGCCGGCTAAAACGACAGTTAAGCAGCGCTAAATATAGCGCTGCTTTACCGTCACCGCCCCAGTGTGAAGCCAGCCTTAGTAATTTCATCTGAGGGAAATCCTGAAAACATGACCTGTTGGGGTGCCTTGAGGACTGGAGTTGAGAAACACTGGCTTGTACAGTGATCATGACTGTATAATGTATTTAAATTCATAGATCATTTCTCTGAACCAGTTCTTTCATTTCACATAACTTCACTTATTTTCAAAAAAATTGAACATTGTATAACAAACTGAACTTTTTTTTAATTTTTTCTAAATTTTCTGTCTTTTTTTGTTTTAGCAAAAAAAAAAAAAAGCAGCAGTGATTAGATACCACCAAAATAAAGCTCCATTTGTGTGGAAAAGAATTATAAAAATGTCCATATGGGTACCATATGACCACGCAATTGTCAATCAAAGTGTGACAGTGCTGAAAATTGGCCTGGGCAGGAAGTGGGTATATGTGCCCAGTAAGTAGTTAAGCTACTCTGACAGGATGGAAGAAAAATAGTAAATGTTAAAGGAGCAACCCTTTACCCCAACCCCCCCCCCCCCCCCCCATGTTTAGTGCAAATAAGTCTGAATTTGATTTCTATACATTACAAAGAATAGTGCAATAATGAATTTCACATAGGGGAAAAAAAATAATGGTAGGGGGAAGTACTGGAAAATATGGAATAAATATTTAACCACTTTGCTACTGGGCACTTTTACCCCTTTCCTTTCCTGTCCAGTCCAATTTTCATTGCAGTTGCACTTTGACAATTGTGCGGTCATGCTAAGCTGTACCCAAAAAAAATTTTTTTTTCACTTAGAGTTCTTTTGGTGGTTAATTTAATCACTGCTGGGTTTTTTATTTTTTGCTAACAAAATAAAAAAAGACAGCCCATTTTGAAAAGAAAAAGGTTTTTCTTAGTTTCTGTCAGTAAATTTTGTAAAGTTTATTTTTCTTCTTCACTGATAAGTGCTGATGAGGCGGCACTGGTTGGCGTCACTGATGGGCACTGCTGGGGCTGTACTGTAATCGGGGCACTCATGGATCGGTGCCCTGATTACCTGTACATTTCTCGCCTGCGAGTAGATTCCACTGATAGGCTCCCCTTGCCACACACTGTGTTCCCGTGCGCATGCGTTGGAGTGATGTCATTGCGGCTCTGGCCAGTCACAGTGCCGGAGTCCGCGAACCCCGAAGCAAGATGGGTGAAGAGGGCAGTGGCAATGCTTTGAGGTAAGTTTCACATATTGTGCTAGTATGCGATGTAACATGCTGGCAGCTTTCCATAACTAGTATTGGTAGTTTGTATTCGCTAGTCCTTTGTATCGAAATTTTAAATCGTTAATTGCCAAGCTTGCCGTTGTCCTAATATTTTACTTTTTTTATTTTTATTTAGGAAGACGATGAGTGGAAAGAAGAATCTGAGCAAAAAGAAGTAGATTACAGTGGACTTAGACTTCACTCGCTACAGATAAGGTACTGTGTGGAATAACCATTCATATTGAATTTGTTGGAAACTTCTTGTCCTTTTCTATTTCTGTGCACATACATAACATGGAGTTTGGAAGTTTTTCAACCAGTCTCATTTACTTACACCTTGCTTTGCCCTTCACATTATACGTATAATGCACAGGAAATTGTGGAATGACCAAACAACGTTTTAGGGGAAGAGGAGACCAGTTGAAATGGTCCACGGGTATTTCAACTGTCAACTGCTTCCTCCAGACCAATGGGTCCAACCATCCGGGGGCATCACCCATGTGATTCTGGTTTGTAAGATTTCGAACGAGTGCAAAGAATTTTTTTTTATTTTATTTTTTGTAAATTTTAAGTACTATTCGTTGTTTTGCCTCCAGTTTCCATCCCTCCTTTTTGTCCTGCCTTGTGGGGTACTCCCATGACCGCTCGTGAGTTTCCAGATATATGCCCCTAGACCCATTGCTCTGGAGGAAACGCTTTTTTTTTTTTTTCTAAGAAGCTCTGCTCTCATGCCTGATGCTGGTCCTTTTTCATGAATTCTGCTCTGGATTCCTTAGTCCTCCCCCCCCCCCCCCTCCCTTCTCTGAGGGGGGAATCGGCAGAAGCCCCACGGGCTAGTTCTTGAGTGTTCTTGCGTGTTTGAATGTACTGAACTATGAGGCTTCTCCCTGTTTTGTGTTTTATGTATGCAGTCATAGTGAGCTACATCTGGTATCAAGGCTGATACTCAGTTTGTCAACACTGCATCAATGAGGTCATTTAACCATCTGATGGTCTGACGGTGAGCGTTTCAACCTTGAGTGTGAAAATTTAAACACTCTTGATCTCTGTATTTCAAGATCACTTCTATTTTATCTGGTAGAGGGCTGTGCTGACTTTGGACTTGATAAAACGCAGTGGACCAACACAGCAGATGACATGGCTCCTCACTGTGGAAACTTCACACTGGACCTCATGCAACTTGGATTCTGTGCCTCTCCACTCTCTTCCTCCAGACCTTGGGACCTTGTTTTTCAAATGAAATGCAAATTGTTTTCACGGTCCGTGATGATTTGAGGAGCCATGTCATCTGCTGGTGTTGGTCCACTGTGTTTTATCAAGTCCAAAGTCACCACAGCCCTCTTCCAGGTAAATCCTAGAGCACTTCATGCTTCCCTCTGCTGACCAGCTTTATGGAGATGCTGATTTCATTTTCCAACAGGACTTGGCACCTGCCCACACCGCATAGAAAAAAAAAGTACAGCCCTAGAAACCTCTCAAAATAAACTGAGACAATGTTGTGACTCTCACAATCAATATTAAGGGTAGTAACCTCCATGGTAGATATTCATGGAGCAAGATTGATAGATTCTCCCATGCATTCATAGCTGTAGTTGGAGAGGAGAATAAAATGCCACATGGCATGATTCCATAAAAATATGGATATTTATTAAAGTTAAACTCACATTTGAGAAGATAAACTGCGCTTTTGGTACATGTATAATGGCATCAGTGGAGCCCGTCCACTGGGCAATGCCCTTTTGGGTTCAAACATTCTGGTAAGCCTTCATCTAATTGGTGGTGGATTATCTACTTGTAAACTTTCCTCACAAGCTGTTTTCACTTTTGACATCAAGAGGATGTTATGAACATTTGGTTTCTATTCATTTAATTTTTGGACTCGCTACACATTGGGTTTCTACTACTCATGGATTTCACGTTAATCTGTCCATTTGTTTTTCGGTATTGATGTAGTAGTATCACTGTGAATATACTTAAGGTTTCATGCTGCACTTTTATTTCTGTTATTTTTGCAACTATTTGCTGTGCTAGCTGCTGTTCATCGTTTAAAGGGACAGCGTGGTATTGCACATACACTTTCTACCTGCACACACTGCCAAAAGTACCAATATCTGATTTAATGATCATGGTATCACTGTGCTTGATTGGCCTGCAAACTCTCCTGACCTAAACCCCATATAGAATCTGTGGGGTATTGTCAAGAGGAAGATGAGACACCAGACCCAACAATGCAGATTAGATGCTGAATTTGGGGTTTTCACTAGCTGTGAGCCACAATCCTCAAAATTTAAGAGAAATGCTTAAAATATATCACTGTGTGTGGTGCGCATCTATGTAAAATGAGTTTCACTTTTTACATTGATTTACTGAAATAAACTTTGATACTCTAATTTTATGAGATGCACCTGTATGTACCCAAGGTGATTATACAAGCTTCCCTGGTGTCAGGTAGTGGAAGTAAAGTTATTTGAGTAAAAGAACATACTCTGTGTTGAGTTTAAGTGTTGAGACGTAAGGATGGGCTCAGGCGTGTTTGCAGTTTCACATGCTGAGCCCGCCAGGAAGCTTGCAACAGCGTTAATCACAGGCAGTGAGACATTTGCCAATCCGCAGCTGCACAGATTGGGAAATGTCTCACTGCCTGTGATTAGCGCTGTGCAGTGTAAGCTTCCTGGCAGGCTCGGGCATGTGGAGCTGCGAACACGCCTGATCCCATTCTTATTGAAATTGCAGACACACTTGGGCCCCTTTCACACTGGCACTTGTCCTGAGCTGATCTGCCCGCTTAGTGGGGATCAGCAGAGAGATGACAATTCTGTATCCACTGCTTATGTCGCTGAAATCGCCACCGAAATCTGGCATGACATGCGGGAATGAAATGGTGCAAGTTCAGCTGAACTCGCACCATTTCATTCCTGCACTTAGTGTGAACCTAGGCTTAATGTTTGCTAGCATCCCAACCTTCTGTGGGTGGCAGTATAATTTAATTGTTTAAGCTTTCCTAATATTCTTGTGTCCCTCAGTGGACTTCAAGGAAGATTTTAGAGTAGCTACAAAAATCTTAAAACGTGCTGCCTGAAACCTAACATAGGGCGAGGTTGAAGTATGTGAGTTAGTCCAAATCAGAAAAATGTAATTGTGTGCTTACTCTTTCCGCAGCAATGAAAGAGATGAGGATGAAAATGAAAAGAAGGAAGAACAAGGGATAGATTGGGAAGAGACAGGTGGCTCTGGCTCAGATAAGGCACAGGGGCCTTGGAATAAGACTGCTCCTGCTCAGCCTACTGTAAATTTTGGTGAGACCATGTAAAAAAGTTTTACAGTTTTTAGTTTACTTCCTAAGCATCAAATGTTAAGGTAATTCAAAAAACGCCTTATTTTATATAACTAAATGTTTCATTTATTTCACAACTTTTCTAGTAACCGAAGTTGCAGAACCTGCACAGGTCAGTGGCGGCGTATATAGACCCCCTGCTGCTAGAGTGTCAACTACAACACGGAAACCCCAAGGCCCTCCAGAAATTTATAGCGATTCTCAGTTCCCATCACTGCAAGCCACTGCCAAGCATATAGAGTCCCGCAGGCAAGTACTTTTAAATGGTTAACATGTTTTTGTGCATTTTTGATGGTGCAATTACTTTAAATAGCCTTCCTTGCATTATTCCTTAAATATTTATTAAAAACAGTTCATGTTGCACATTTTGAATGTTCATGTGGTGTGACATTGCAGTTAGCTGGCTTTTTTTTTTTATATATATATATATATATATATATATGTGTGTGTCTTCCTTCTAGTGAAATAGTTGGATTTGTTGGATCACTAATTACTCCTTTTGGGTAAAAATGTATTTATTTTAGGTACTTCTATAGCGGCCTCAATTTACGTAAAGCTTTACACATTTTACATTCACATCAGTACATAATAGATTCATTGGATCACTTATTACTCCAGTTGTTCTGATGAAGGAAATTCTCCTAAAGCTAAAACCTCATTCACATGGGGCATACCGATGTTTACCCCACATGGGGATGCATGGGTTTTCATGCGTCCCCATGCAGGCAGTCACGTTGATGTCATTTGGAACACCACGGCTGCAGGGACAGCTGCTCCCAATAGGACATCTGTGTGGGTGCGTGTCCTCAAACTCGCACTGTCTGCAATCAAAGCCATGCATCCACACAGAAGGCATTGGGAACAGCAACCGTATACGTGCAGCAGCTGCGTCCCAATTGATGTCAATGGGACTGCCTGCATAGCGATGTATGCAATCGGTGCATTCCCGTTGGGGTAAACATGTGAATGAGGCCTAATTAATGCTATGGTTTGGAAAGCGATTCCTGTATTCTGTGAAGGTTTAAATACACAAGGTTCTTGCAACTGTGGCTTACTTTGGGAGTGGAACTTGGTGGTTAATGGGAATCCAGTGAACCAAACTGCAATACAATTTGGTTCAACAGCTTGTTCATACTTTTAACTGAAGTATTAGCATTAATGAAAACCTGTGTTAAGAGAAACTTGGAGCCTACCGTTGCTGGTCCCTCCTTCTAAAAGCGCTAGTCCATGGTGACCTCCTTGCTTCAATACCATAAAAAGTCAGACCCAGAAGAGGCATGTATGTCTCTCAAGACAGGTTTGTTTTAAAATGGATGTGTGTAAACTAATGAAGGTTTGCTGATAAAGTGGGCATGCAAGCTCGTATTTAATTTCTCCTCTAGGTCCCACATTGGCAAATTGCTTATATTAACATTTTTACAATAAAGTTTTACTACAGAACTTTAAAACGCTGTCATTTTGCAAAAATAATTCCTTAAAGCATTTCCCTATAATATAAGTAATATGCTTCTCCTGGTTGAAGGTTTTAATAGCCTCTGTCTTCAGCATTTGACACTTCTGGAAGTTTCCCCCTTATGCACACTAAGGTTCCATCTAATGATATTGATTTCACTGCTATATAAATCGACACCTGCTCTACAACCTGTAGTACACTCACTGAATAAATTACAGCAGCTAACAAGAATTTGTGCTTTAATTACTAGCCTTAAAAAAATCATATTAGGCAGTGCTACATCCACACACTCCTGTGTTTTTTACAATCAAAAAATATACCCAGGTAAATGTTATTACACTGCAAGCAGGCTCTCTCCCCCAGCCTAAGACGGGAGTCTACAAGCCCTGGCGATTAGTTTGCACGGTGCCCCATGCTCCAGTCTGATCAAAGGAGCGTGCCACTGTTTAGTCACTTGTGTAATAATTGTCCACGTACAAGCGGTACCCCTTTCCGAATAAGGGTGACACCAAGTCCCACACAATCTTGTCAGCACTTCCTATGTAGTCAGGGCAGTTTGTTGGCTCTACGTGACTATCTTTGCCCTCGTAACCATAAAACTACATGTATAGCCTGTGGCCCTGTCACAGAGCTTGTACATCTTGACCCCGTATCTGGCACGCTTGCTGGGAAGGTACTGTTCGCATGACAAGCGGCCAGAAAACTTAATCAGGGACTCATCAACGCAGACAACTTGATCGGGAGTAAACAAGTCTGCAAAACGTTAATTGAAGTGGTTTACGAGGGGCCGAATTTTGTAGAGTTGATCGTATGCAGGGTCTCCACAAGGCCAACAGAGTTCATTGTTGAAATGCATGAACCGCAAGATCTGCTCGTATTGTGCCCTGGTCATGGAAGCAGAGAACAAGGCCATGTGGTGAATTGGGTCAGTGGACCAATATGACCACAACTCACTCTTTTTGGTTATGCCCATGTTTAGGGTAAGGCCCAGAAAGAGCTTAAATTCGGAAACCGTGATTGGTTTCCAATCTCTGGCAAGGGTGGACTGGGGAATAGTGGCGATGTGTTGACCAGCGTACAAATTGCTTTGGTCCACATCAGATCTATAGAGATCTTCGGTGAAAAACGGCGAATAAAAATCAAGTGACGTAAAATTAACTGTTTCCACCTGAATGCCAGGTTGGCCAGTGAATGGGGAAAGTATGGGTGCTGCACAAGTGGTGGGTTCCCAATCAGGATTGGCGAAAGCAGCAGGAAGGGCACTATCGGCACAACATCGGCCTGTGTTCGTCTTCTTGGTGGCAGCAGGACACTACTGACCAGCTTGAACTGCACTTATGGCACTCGCCACATCACCACGTGATATTGCAGTGCTGATTTGACTACGACGGGGTGTACTAGGCCGCTGGTGCTTGCCAGTTCACCAGAAGGAATAGCAGCGCTAGTACTGCTCTGCTCCATACGAGGGATCTGCGGGTTCTTGCACATCAACAGAAGTTCGGGGTCTGGTACGCCTGACCTTGGCAGGGACCACTACTCCATCAGAGCTATCTGTCATGGAGCTGCTGTCGTCTACAGGATTGTATTCTGAATCTAACAGATGAGTGACTTCCTCTTCACTATCTGTCATGCTCAGAAACATGTAGGCCTCTTCACTAGTGTACCTTCGATTTGCCATTTTGGGCTCTCAATGTAGTGGTACACTAGTGAGACTCGCAGGTAAAAAAGCTCCTAGGCTGTCAGCGACTGTATCAAAACGCTACCTAAACTTAGCGATCACCAGGCCTGACTCTGCGAACGCTGCAGTTTGTGTTTTGTAAGTGACAGTGATCGATGCTGGACAGAGGGGCTAAACGCAGGTGCTAGCAGGTATCTGGGCTGATCCCGCTAACACTATTTTCGGAACCCTAAACTGCTGGGGACGCTAGTATAGATCTGATAAGATATCGATCTGTTCAGATACTATACCACTAAGGGAGATGTATGCTGCGTGCGTGGGTGTTGCCGATACT
This sequence comes from Lithobates sylvaticus, assembly GCA_028564925.1. Lineage (NCBI taxonomy): Eukaryota > Metazoa > Chordata > Amphibia > Anura > Ranidae > Lithobates > Lithobates sylvaticus. Next base: position 385,149,681 of record CM053030.1, read on the forward strand.
GGCACTAACCTGACGCTGCCTGGGGCAACACATACCCTATCTGGCACTAAAACCTAACTTGTATCACCCGCCGGGCAATCTGGGTTAAACCTTTATTGGGTAATAAACGCCGGGTGCCCTGAAACTATAAAAAAAAAAAACTGACCAGTGTCACCCATAAGTTATACGGTGATCACTGGTGAAAGGGTTAACTAGGGGGCAATCGGGGTTAAAAACCTTTATATTAGGTAGTATATGGGGGTCCCTGATGCTATAAAAAGCTGCAGCGAACCTAAATACTTCCGTAACTAGCATCACATGTGACACTAATGCAGCGATCAGAAAAACGATTGCTTGGTGACTGGCGACCGGGGGTGATCATGGGTTAAACCTTTATTAGGGGGGGTTCCTAGACCTAAAAGGGTCTAAATGCCCTAACAGTTATTAGTCACAATGCACCAATGCAGTTAAAAAAAAAACTGCTATTGGTGACACTGGCAGGGGGTGCAGGGGGGTGAAATGTGTGCCTAGGGTGTTCTACTGTAAGTGTAGTGTTGTGCAACTCACTTTGGACGTCTTCTCTCCACAGGAGTCAGAACGAAAAGGCTCTACGAGGAGAGATGACATCACTTCCTCTGCTGTTTACATTACAGCAGCAGAGGAAGGGTTTCATTGGCCGGGAGCGTTTGCGAGGGGGTGGCCACGAATGAGTGGCCTCCCCTCTCAGCACGTATCACTCCCGCAACTATGCCGACCTTCTCGGGCACGGTACGTTACTTTGCCTGCCTGTGCCATTCTGCCGACGTATATCGCTGTGAGGCGGTCGGCAAGTGGTTAAAGCCCAAAGTCTTAAAATATAAGTCTGTGTGGCTTTTGTTCTCTGAAAGTCCCATTTTTAAGTGCAAATAATACATGAAATTCAAAAAGTGAATAAAATTCTAAAAACATGAGCTCTGGTGTATATAACCTCTATCACAAAGGATGTCCCTATAGCATTGGCAAACAACAATATATGCATGATATTTTCAGACTCAAAGTTGTTGCTCATAAGAACCCCAACGCGTTTCAATTATGCTAGTTCAAATCTTCCTCAAGGGGGTAGGGACAGCTTTGACCAAGGGGTTGTTTGTAGCCAGAGCACACAAAAAAACAGCCCAGCAGGAGGAAATGCTGGGGCCCAATCGAGCCTATGAGAAATCACATCTGGGTGAAAGGGAGATGGAAGGAACCCACAAACCTACTATGCGGTTCTTTCCAAAAAGGGGTACATTAGAATATAGTAAAATACACATGAGACTTGAATCTGGATGTCAAATCCTACGTATTTTGTAGTTGGAATTCCCCTATGTGCACACAAATATGGGTTCTCAGTTGTGGCCAGTCTGAGAATTCCATGTATATTGTAGCAGTGTTCCCTTAGGAGGCATGGTAATAAAGGCAAGCCAGTGAATTGCAAAAGATCCTCATACAGAATGATGTGGTGTGTCGGCTCTTGGAGAACCCATATTTGTGTGCACATGGTGGAATTGTATTCACTTTTTGAATTTCATATAAATGAAAATACTTTTATATATTTGACTAATTTTGAATCTCTTGCTGCCTAAAATCCCTTGTGTGGAGCACAAATCGACTGTGTGGAGCAGCTTGCTCCCGCTGTGATCATACACAGCAGGAGCCCAGTGGCGGGTACCGCATACTGTCCGCCTGGCAACCGCCGATTGTTCGAGAGGCGGGCTGCCTTTGTCAGTAGGAAAGGCAATGGATCCTGTGTTTCTGCAAAGCAGCAGCATGGCTCCATGCCTTCTCCTAGTGAAAGCACCTCCCACAGTGCACGTCATTAGTACAGAGACGGGCATATTTCTTAGCACTGATCACTGTAAAATCACTGGATGGATAGGTTTTATAGCTTTTTTTATTTTTTTTTTTTTTTATTTTTTTATTCGTGAAGAGGACACAAATGAACTGACTGAAGAATATTGCTTTTGGAGATTACTACTTTATTTGCACTTAAAATTAAAGCGGTTGTATACCCCCCAAAAATATATAATTTTTTTTTTTCTACACCTGTAAGGCAAAAGGCATAATGAGCTAGTATGCACTGCATACTAGTTCATTATGAAATACCTTAGAACGAGGTGTCGGTAACTCACCTGGGCCACGCCGAGGGAGATGACATGTTGCCTCGGCGTGTCTTCCGGGTATAGTGCCTCCAGCGCTGTGAGTGGCTGGAGCCGTAATGTCACTCCTGCGCATGCGCGCGGGGGACTTCTTTCTAGCAAAGTCCGGCATCTGCCAGGCTTTCAGCCGAGAATCCCCTGTGCTCATGCACCGCTACAGTTAGCGGCTCATTGCGAGGGCAATATCTCCTAAACCGTACAGGTTTAGGAGATATTCTTTTTATCTACAGGTAAGCCTTATTTATAGGCTTACCTGTAGGTAAGTTGTAATATTTGACACTACAAACCGCTTTAAGCACTTTTTAGAGAAATTTGATTTACTTTACATTTTAATATTTGCGCTTTGTGGATACAATTAAGTTTACCTGGGTATACTTTTGAAATGTAAAACCAAGTGTGTGTGTGTGAGGATGTAGCCCTGCCAAATTTGAGTATTTATTTGACTTCACTGCTGTGTCTTATAGTGAAGTGGTAAAGATTCTGGATGAATCTGCATACGGCTATGCACCCTTTCTAGCAAACTTTGCATAAAAAAAGTGATTTTTAGTTCACATTCATGGCAATACATGTTTAAGCTGGCCAACTACATCAAAATAATCCCTCTCTGGCCAATCCTTTTCTGCAAACTGCAGTAGATATTATGGAGCAATAATATAATATGGAGCAAATAGACACAAGTTGTAGGAGAGCTACAGGTGCAGGTCTGATCATTGAATTTGCACTATGCAATAGAAATAAGATATTCCTGTGCTCAAATTCCAAATGGCTTATACATTTATATAATCCAACAGGGTGTGACCACGTTAACCATAAACATTTTTAGGTGAACCCTCTGCACACTGCTTAACACCTTTTTCTAGTAAATGGTGAAATGTCAAATGCTGAAAACTCTGATGGAGGCTGTAGAACTTCAAAAGGGTAAAAATTAGGAGTCACGGTGCATTGGGAATGTGTGAACTTTTTTTTTTTATTGTGTATATATTTTTTTATTACATTGAATTGAGTGGGGGCAAAGACCTTATCAATTTTAAATGTTCTATTTTCTGTATTGTTTTGTTAAATTCTGATTTCATTTGTTTTCAAAACAGAGATAAAGAGATGGAGAAGACTTTTGAAATAGTGAAGCATAAAAACCGTGGAAGGGAAGAGGCATCAAAGAACCCGGCTGTCCGCCTTCAGTTAGACAACCAGTATGCTGTTCTAGGTGAACAGTAAAGCCCCAAAAAACATTCTGCATAAGATCTTTGATAATTTGCCCACTAAGGTAAACAAACTACAGCTCTTGGACCGAGATCATCTGAACTGTCTGATCTTCAGCGCAACCCACTGGATGATGCAAATGACTGAATCTTAACAATGTTCAAAAAATATCGCATTACTCTTGCAATGCTACGCATTATTCTCTGCTTCCTTGTTATGGGAACAAGTGTCTTGTGAGACGCTACCTGTTGAACAAGAATTCCCGGTGTTCACACACAACACTTCTATCAAGAGAATGGAATAGCAGCATTCAGTGGTTATTAAAATCTGTTATGCTGGGCCTGCACAAGGTTGACTACCTCAGTTTTGCTATGCTCATAGCGGATACCACAAGGATTGCTGTCTTGCATAAAGCAGAGATTGTATGTTTCAAATAGCTGTGTTTGGACAAGAAATGGAGAGGCTACAGTACCCCCTCTCCTCCTTTTTTTTTGTTTTGGCACAGCTATTAAAACAAGACATCACCTTTTTACATTTGTCTGCTTTGTGTCAATCATTTAAGTGACCTTACAGGGAGTTGGTCAAGACCCTATTATTGTCTTTTTATTACGTAAGATGGGTAATTGACACAGGTCTATATAGAATCTAGTGCAAAGCTGTAGTTTGTTACCTTTTTATAGAGGGTTTTAAAGCCTGGAAACAAGAACATTTAAAAAAAAAAAAACTGCGATAGCAATGCCATAAATAGTGCTTCCCTGTTATACCATTCTCACAAAACAGGCCTTTAGAACAGGCCTTTAGAAGAAAGGTAGTTGAATAGTTTTGTAAATGTATCCAGCAGTGAGACTTGTGGCATAACAGAGAAGCACTCAAAACTTGTTACTCCTTCATTCTGCAATAGTTTGATCTTTTGCTAAGCTGAGAATAGGCAGTCTGCAATACCCGTCCCCCCCATGCTCCCCAAAAGTGCTATCAGATGATGATGGTATCCACACTAGCTTGTGGGTAAAAGGTGGATTTGCTAAGCGCTTGATTCATCATGCACATTGAGAAAGATTGGTCAAATTAGTTTTTTTATATAGGGTGAAAGTGGCAATCGCAACTATTATACAAGTTTCCCCATTTGACATTCACAACTATATGCAAAAGTTCCAGCTTTGACTGAAGCTAACACTTAAAAATTTTATGTATGGCTTTATGAGTTGGTCATAAACAGGTGGTTTAATTGATCTCCCCTTGGTTTTAGCTGTGATTTGATTTGGCAAACCTGTAATGAAAAATTGTTAGTGGCTTTGTTCTGTCACTTGAACGGGGCCTGTCAAGGTTCTAGTAGCAGGACTTTGATCCTTTCTGTGTGGCTGACCTTTTTTCAAAGTAAACATGCCCTTAAAGTATGTGAATATTATATATTTGGCTCTGAAAGTTGGTTTCTGCCAGTGCTGGGAGACTTGGATATCTTCATGTTGGGTTATTTTTTCATAACAGCAGATTTACATTAACCGCTTTTATGTCATAATTTTTGCAATGTATAGCTAAACTACAGATTACTTGCTTGGGACAAAACATTCCCCTATCTGGTGGACTACTCATAAACACTCCGTTGCTCCTTTTAGGCTGGGTTCACACAAGAACACGCAGCAGCTCACAGCAGGAGTCCAGTGCGTAATCGTTCAGTTTCAGGTCTGATTTCAGCCTCAATTTGTGCCTGAAATGGACCAAAAGACGCACGGAGCCACTGCGGAGATATGTGAACCATAGAGAGCTGGTCACAATCGCCTGCTATTGCAATTGAATGCGGAGAATCCGCATCCAATTGGCACTAGTGTTATAACCCAGCCTTCATCTACAAAAGTCGCTTCAGGAACAGTCCTTTTTGATACCGTTTTTAACATTCCAGTAAAATGGAAGTTCTGGGGGGCAGAACTAGTATTCCACGGCCTGGCTGAAAATGCTACACCTGTACCGACTCCATGTTGATTTATTTGCCAAATAAACTGAAGTTTAGCCTAACATTTGCACAAGTTTAAATGTTATGTTTTCTAGTGATATTTACAACCAGTTTTGGGGGAGGGGGAAAATACTTATCCTTCCGTCTTGTAGTTCGAGCACTCTGACATTAAAGTGGAACTTTAATCAGAAAATTAAGTCCTGCTAGATCACTTCAGGCTGGCCTTTTTTAGGTATAGCCATGTAAAACATTAAAAAGTGTCTATATAGTTTATTATCCAGTAATGCACTGTCACCCTGCTTTGCACATGCTCAGTTGGTCTCCATTTTTAGGCACTGCTAAGTTTGTAGAGGTCAATCTGCTGACAGCCTTAAAGCAGAAATAAAGCCTCCTATTTTTTTTCAGCCAAGAAAGCATCTTGTGTTTGATCTGCAACTGCCATGATGCAGCATGTGAGATCAGTTATGACACCAGCCATTTGATGGTTTGACAGTTTGGTTGAGGACACAAGCAAATGTGACAGCAATCCCAACATTCCAGGAATGCAACTTTTTTTTACATTATTTACATTAAATCGATGGGTTGAGTTCTGCTTTAGGATTTCCTGCTGTTCAGGGGCTCTGGACTTGGGAAAATGGTAGCCTCCAGCAAGAAGGAACAGGAGCAATGCTAAGAGCACACACATTTTTGGTAGCATAACTAACGTGGAATGCATGTTCCTTGCTAAAGTTATGAGAGAAGTTCCACTTTATTATGTAAATGGTGACAACCTGATGGTCCCAGTTTGCATAAATATTGTGACAAGCAAATTGGTTGCATTACTAAGAAATAGACTGCAAGGGATTGCTCTGGGCAGCGCTGAAGGGGCACATTTAAAGATACTGCAAGTAGTATGTGCCGACAGTTTATGCTGCCAGTTAGACTGTCGCCAGACCTCACTTTTTAAATGAAAACCATGCCACAGTAGAGGATATGAGCTTGCATGTATCCACACTTTTTTTTTTTTTTTTTTCTCCTGAAGTTTTTGTTGTGACCTGTGTAATGTCAGTTAGAAAATTGCCACTTCCTGGGAGAGTCAATGTGTCTGTGCCAGTCCCTGGCCTCAACACTCTTCTCATTTTGCCAGCAGGAGCCTGCACAGCTAACGTTTGGATTCGAGCAAGATCAATGATTTTAGTGCACCCATAAAGTATTAAACAATTGCCAGTTGGAGAAGAGTCCTTGATGCACCAAAATGTAAACAAAACAGGAGCTGGTTTCAGAGTGGAGAAGATGTCTCTGTGGGGATTATTCGGTGCTCTTGCTGTATGTGAGCTCCTAAAATCAGCATCTCTGCCTAGTCTTAGGATAAATGAGGCTGTTCAGTAAAACTAGCCATACATGGAGCAAATCTGTCTGGTTCCTGATTTAAATTTACTCAGTTGTTGGCTGCCTCCCGCCCCTCTACCCCTAGATTGAAAGAGCCAGATGGAAATTGTCACGCGAACAGTGGTTGCATCCAGTCAGAAGCAGTCACTGTGTGGGTATTTTTAGTTGGTTGTGTCGGCGCTCAGAATACAATAGCCGCAGAGGAAGATTCATCCTTCTGCAGGTTATAGTGTGGATGGAAGACTTAAATTTATTTGTTTAGCCCATGGCCAACTTAAGCATCAACTGTAAATAAAATGATAGCAGGGGAATACTACAAAGCATTGTTTGTCAGCTGAGAGTCTGCATGGAACAGCTAACATCCCCTCAGAAATGATGGTGCCCAGCAATAGTCTCAGGCTTATTCACTATCAATTACAGGGAGAATTCATGCAGAAAAACAGGTAATGTGACATCTTATCAGAAGCTTGTTGCTGATATTGATAGTATGGGGACAGAATCTGTTTTAAATAGTGCTACTGGGTCTTCAGCATTTCCCTCTTATAGATTTGCTTCAGTAAATATTCCTATGTAGTTTTGCAAAAATGAGAGCACTGACTTGTTTAGATGGATATGGATTTAAAGCTGGCATACACTGTCTAAAAATTCAGCCAGTTCAGGGGGGACTGGCTGAAATTTGACTAGTGTGTGGCCATCCCTGCTTGACAGAAGCTGCATCTGTCAAAGGGAAATGCTTGAAAATGTTGCTCGAATGGTGCTGGCAACTGCAGATCTGTGTTTGACAGCAGCTCCAAGTGCTGTCAACAAATACAATATCTTACAAAGGGGAGATTCCTCCACCCACCTTGTTTATGTGGGTGGAAGAATCCGTTAACAAGGCTAACAGTGTAAGGCCAGCTTAACACTTGGGAATGTCTTCATGTATCTGTTAATGTTACAAATGACAGAAGATTGGATATACAACCTTCTTTTAAAGAGGTTGCTTTATTGGACAGCCGTAACTGCTACATTGAATGCCAAGATATTAACAATTCACTTGTGTTTTCAGCATACTGAATTTAATTTGGTGTGCTTGCTGATGTTGCTCTATGAAAAGAATTATGAAGTATCTGGTTGGTGATTAAAATACTGATTTGGCATATTACGCCCATGTCTGATGGATTAGCTTTTACCTTGCTTTCATTTGTTTAAAGAAATTCTGAGCAATGTCTGCATATAGGTTTAACCTTTTTAGAAAAGTAAAATGGGTCAGTTTTTTTTTTTTTTTTTTTTTTTTTTTTTTTTTTTTTTTTTTTTTTTTTTTTACTTTGGTTAAAGTGGCAGGTAGTACTGTTGCAGAAACCTTCTTTTTTTTTTTTTTTTTTTTTTGAGACTGCTTTTTCCACTTCAAATATTTGAAAGCTGGCATTTTTATCCACTGAAACTCGTATATATTTTTTTTTGACTTTTGCTTCGAGTACAGTACAAGGAGGGTATTTCGCAGCCTACTGTGAACAGTCTAAATCTTTGCCAACAAACAGGTCTTTATTGCAGATATCTAATTTATAAAAAAAAATAAACAAAGGATGAAATTATTTATGTGGAATGTGTGGTAGGTAGACTGCAATAGTTTATTCTTCATATGGCAAATTTAGACTTGGCTTTTTTAACCAGTTCTGGTCCCATATATTTTTTTTTTTTTTTTTTTTTTTTTAGAGACTATGTTGCAGAACATGTGACTCTCTGGGTTTTTATCATGCTGTGTGATGGGTAGTTGAACTGTCCATTAAAGGTGTCTCAAACGTGGACTGGATAAAAAAAATCTGTGACATTAATAAAATTGAAATCTCAACACTGTATGAGTATTTATTTTGCCCTGTGTTTTTATTGTAGTATATCTGTATGATGGTTTAATTTTTATATTTGTCATCTTTCTGTGCTACTTATTATGCAGCTTGGCACATTGTGATCCACTTCCCTTCATGTTGATCTGACTTTGGAATCCATGATGCACCTGGATGATCACACACCCTATACTTGGGATTTATACATTTTAAACTTGTGTACAGGCGGTCCCCTAGTTACAAACATCTGACTTGCAAACCGAGGGAAGACAACAGGAAGGGAAATTCACTCCTGTAAGTTATTATGGGGCAAATGGTACCTCCACTGATGCTTTATCACCAAATCTTGTTTCCACAACAACCCAAAATTTTCAAAATCCAATTGTCATTGGGACAAAGTGAGGTGAAATCTTCTGAACAGGGGCACAGACAGCAAAACAAATGTTACAGTGGTGTTAACCCTTCCCTATGCTACCCAAAAAGCTTAAATTGTTTGTGGCTGGAGCTACACTTAAAAAATGTACCTGTTCCAACTTACAAACCGATTCAACTTAAGAACAAACCTACAGACCCGATCTTGTTTTCAACCCGGGTACTGCCTGTATGTTGAATTGGTTATCCAGTGCTTACTAAATTGGAGACCAAGGTTAAATTATATTACAAAGATCCATTTGTGCTATCTAGTCTTTTTTTAAAAGGCTGTGCATCTTCTTTTTTTTTTCCTTATCCAATGAAGGACCTAGGAATTCACCCTTCTGGTTTTATTCTGAGCAAGAAATGGCAAAAACAAGACTGTAGGTCAACCTTTATCCTAGGAGGTTATGCACTGGTCCCTCTCCCTTTTTTTTTTTTTTTTTTTTTCTGCACTGGGAAAGAGCTATTTTTGCGTACCTTTATTTTTTTTCTTCATTTATATAATTGTACAGGACACAGGTAATTAGGGCTGCAACTAACGATTATTTTCATAAGCCGTTTGTTTCGATTAATCGGTTAATAACCTTTAAAAAAAGTGTGCTGTATAAATTAGTTAATATGTAATGTTTAAAAAAAGGCAATTCTTAAATAGCTCTATGCAGTGGTAACTATAAATAACCAAGTATATGGTTAGGGAACAAAATATCTGATCCACTCTGAGAATAACAGACAGAAGAGATATGCTGTATATACTATTAGAGGAGAGCTATACTGTATATACTATTAAAGGGTGAATCTGGTAAATTTCATCACATTTTTTTTTATTTAAAAGAAATGGTCTTCCTTCAAAAAAAAAAAAAAAAAAATTATTTTAAGAACGTCCGTTTGATTTTCCAATTGTTAGTGGGGGGTCAAATCGATGTTCATTTTCAACCACAGTGATGGGAATTTGGCAATAGAAAACTTCTTGGTCAGAAATTTTCAGACAGTGTGGTTTTTGTGCAGAAATTACATTCATTTTAAAAACAAGTGAAAATTTGAAACATTCTTTCATTCAGCGAATGGGCAAAGATTTTTTTGTCTGAAAATTGATCCTTGTGGCCAGTATAAGGTTTGGTACACACCTATGCCGTTTGCTTTTGATCTGTTTCTGCAGTTCTTTTTGCTGTGCGTTTTTGATTTTTGTGTAAGTGATTTTGCTGCAATTTTCAGTTTATTTTTTTGGCCAATTTGTTGTTGGGCAAATTAAAAAACACAAATTGCTGCAAAAACAGATTACATGCTTTTCTGCAGCTTCTCCATTGAAGTATATTGAACCAAAAAAAGCACTGTTTTCCGTGAACATGTCCCATAGGAAACAATGAAACTGTAGTGCATTTCTGCAAAATGCACCAAAAAACGCAGATGTGAACCAGGTCTAAGACGTTAAGTAACATAATGGGGTTAAAAAAAACAAATTAGCCCTTTTATAGTACAAAAAAAAGCAGATAACTACTGTAAAGGCTTTGTTTTTACTGTAGAACTGTGACTGTAATATTTACAGTAGCGATTATTTGCTCTTTTTGTACTATAAAGGGCTTATTTTAATTTTTTTAACCCCATTATGTTACTGGCCGATTAATTGATTATGAAAATAGTAATCATTTTATTTCATAATTGTTTAGTTGTTTCAGCCCTACAGGTAATGTATACATATGCCATGGTTTATATGCTCATACATTCAGGTGATTGGACACTGGCAAGTTTTTGAGGATATGCTACCACTATAGCTCTACCCTACTCTTGGAGTCCGCAGCTGTTTTTTTTTTTTGCTATGGTCTGTAGTTGAAGGACCTATTTTCTAAGAAGCTGGCTTCACTTTTTATTTATATATTTCCCTAAGGAATTTTTTTCAATCTTACTGTCTACAGAAGCAGTGTTTCTGAGTCAGTGCGACCTCTGTAAAACCTTGGGAGTTGTACTCAGACCCTATCACCTGTAATGTTACTCCAGGCATGGGATCCTGTGTGGGGTGCTTGGTCCTATACAATTTCAGGACCTTGGTTCACCACAATGGAACCCAGTCATTGAAGACCCCTCTTGGGGGTATTCTCAATACGAGGAGTGAAGCCTGGACTTTATATTTAGTCCAGCATCCTAAATGGGTATTACAGGGTCTCCCTGTATATTTTGGCCTGTTACTGTGTAAAACAGGGCTGCATTTGGAATGTATTCATGTTTCTGTTCAAATTTGGCACTAAAATTTATCCACTCAGTCTCAAGTGGATGACCAGGTGCATTCCACAAATCCATGATAATTGTGTTAAAGGATGGTCCTAACCTGGGTTACAAATTACGCTTTACGTACAAGCTTACCCTTTATGTCTCACCCTATGCTGTGAGTATCCCACAGGGTAATGCCTTCACTAGCAGCTATGGGAGTGAATGCAGAATCGCAGGCCAACACAATACAATGTCTCTATTTTAGGCATGCAACAATTGGCCTATTTTACTAATGCTGAAGTCACTGTGTTAAATTTTGTTAGCTAGATTACAGCCATCTTTGCCCAGGGACCAAAAATGACATTCCTCTTTTACCGACTACCATATCTCAACTTGAGTTGGATTCCTTGGACACAACCCCAATTAGTGATGCGCTAAGAGCCAATGACAACAGCTCTTTACCATGTGATCGCTGTGTCCAATTTACATTCAAGCACAAAGGTAAACAGACCAGTAAGGGCTCTTTCACATGGACGGACCGTATGTCTGATTTTCATCCTTCTGTTTTCAGATGCAAAACGGACATGCATGTATCCCTATGGGATAGCGGGTGTCAGCAGATGAACATCCGCTGACACCCGATCTTGTCGGTGCCCGCTGTGGTCCGTTTCTGCAGACGGAGGAAAACCCTATTTTTCCATCCGTCTGCAGAGCGGATTGGATGATGACGGATTCTACGGTCCGTCGTCACCCAATCTACCATAGGGGAGAGCGGCGCTGTGACAGGTCCATCTCTGCACAGTGTGCAGAGACGGACCTGTCATCTTCCTGCTCAGCGGAGATCGCTCCGGTGATCCCCGCTGAGCAAGCGGATATCCATGGGGCAGATCTGCACTGATCCGCCCCGTGTGAAAGCTCTAACTCAGTTACTGGCTTTTCCTCCTCACCCACATATTCTGTGTGAGGAGGAGAGTTTGGAAACTGAGTTACCGATCTGTCACTACTGTGCACACTGCCCTAGAATAAAGTGTACCTGTGGCACAATAACCATCAGTAGTGTACCTGTCCCAGTGTCCAAATATTTTTTTAATATAAGTGAGGAGGCATTCCAGATCCTCATGACAGATGAAAGCAGCGGAGAGCCCTCACTTTCCAATTTGAAATACTAACCCGTCTAAAGTAGAGGATTAGCAACCAAGTCGGAGAAGCAAAGGGCCCCACCTAAAAGGCTAAAGCGCTCTGAAAACCAGACAGCCTCCAGCAGTGAAGATCACCCCAATTGATCATCTGCCCAAGAGTTGTGTGTGATGTCATTAGCCTAGGCCAATTACCAGAGAGGAAAGAGGAAGTGGGCTGTATAATGTATTTACTGGCAGAAAAGTGTTGTGGTTTTTTTTTTTTTTTTCCTGCTTTAAAGTGCTTATAAGGAGATCAGGCCTCTTCCCAGACTGCAATGATCTCTGATTATAGAGATCACTAGCGATTAGTGTAGCTTCCCACCCTCGGATCTCAATTCAGGCCAGTGACCCTCCCAGCGGCTAGCATTAACAGCAAAGTCTCCAGCACCTGCTTTAACCTCAGCCAGCACTCTTAGGTCAAGCTCCAACACATGTATATAGCAAACACAAAGGGAGGAGAGATCTCATAGTACAACTCTATTCAAATATTCAGTAGAATATTGTACTTGCATGAGTGCCAAAAGTAGCAAGCATTTGGCAGAAAATCTCAACTACTATACCATTCGATCATCCTTGGTGTGATAATGTCACAGAACCAGCTCCGTCTGACACATTTCTCTGTACAAGGCGTCCTCTGGTATTGGAGACGTCAGTGATCGTCATTTTAAAGAGGAAATAATACTGGAACTGAACATTCTGTACATGTGAAACTGGGGACACACCAAAAAATAATCACTTTGGCCCCGCTTACCTCGCACTATGGTGCCAACATTGAATTACATAGTCTTTTGAGAAATTAAATTTATCCCCGTATCATCACGTAATGGTATTGTGGATACGGTACAAAGTATAGAAAATAATTGCCACGTCCCGAAAATTTTAATCTAAATAAGAAATTTTTTCTCAACTGGTTGGTGTTGGAAAATGATGGACTTTTTAGGCGTATGATCTATATAAAAGTTTTTTTTTATTAAAAACATGAGTGAGAAAGTAAATCGAAAATCTAAAACAGATTTTTTTGAAAAACAATCTAAAATAATATAGAAATATTTAACAGGCTGATTCCAACACCGACGTCCAGACGAAGCTACGCAATCGTGCTTGCGAAACGCGTTGACGTCACCGCGTCCCGAGACGCCGGCACACCTCCCGGAAGCCAGCATAGCAGAGGCAGGGAGACGGGGAGAACAGACGGAAGATGCTACGAGGAATCAGCCTCTAAACACGGAGACGTTGGGACATCCAAGGTACGGGAGACAACCGATACACCCTGTGGGACTATTTACCTCTGAAACCAACTACATCAACTGATACAAACGGTCATAGACCCAAGCACCGGAACACCGCCAGGTACCGCTATTTTTTGTTATGGGGATAGAAGCATACTTCATTCATTGAGGGGACATTATTGATGTGCTTCTCTGTCTTTGAGAGCTGATTGCAGCCCAAATCACCCCTAGTGATTCAATTAGCGATACCATACTAGACGGTGAATCTATCACACCAATATCTGGGACTCTGGTGAACATCTGAAATCAATTAACCGTAATACTGATGCAACTCTGACCAGATATCTGGAAACACATAGATACCGGATTGAAGTATTCATATATTCCCACGGGTGCAACCCCATTCCCGGATACTACCATTTGTTTGTTTGTCTCCATCAGAAATCCATCATACCTATTTGGTGATGTTCTTTTATTTGGAAACTTTGAACATTCAGAGGAGAACTTTATTTCCCCTCATTTGCTTAACACGGTGAAGGATATTTTCCACCTTTTCTACTCAGCAACAAGTGTCCACTACTACCAGCTGAATTAAAGAGTGACTGTCTACAACACCTCCCAGTGTTCTCCACCTCCAAGCATCTTTTTCCTTGGGTCTCTTATCTACATTGCTCCATTCCCGTCTTTCCTTCTGGCCCCCCCCCCCCCCCCCCCCCCCCCACCCCCCCCCCCCTCCCACATCCCTGTCCCTGCAGCTCGAGCTTCCCATTTAATCTCTGTGTGGATTCCCTGATATACTAGTAATTATACCTATCACATTTGATTCCAACACCAACCAGTTGAGAAAAATTTTCTTATTTAGAATTGAATTACATAGGATGTTGCGTAATAAAAAAAAATCTATGAAAAACTATTAACATAAAACAAAATTCCAATAAATAAACATCATTGGCGCCATCTAGTGGATCTATACACAGACTGCATTCAGTTCCAGACAGAGATCAGTAATAACAGTTTAACATATGTATTAGTTACAAATATTACTTATAGCATCCTAAACTATATATGAAAAATTTGATTGTCTGAAAATACAAGATAAAAGAAAAATATAAAAAGGAAGAAAAAAAAATTGAATACCATATGATAAGCAACATACTTCAAGAGGGATCAAGACCAAACAGATAACCCATACAAGGCACATGAAGACTCAGGTGTCGGTCCCATCAGCAGGCGGAAATCTAGCCTTTGCATTAAAATCCAGCTGAGCAGTAGGCATAGAGTCAATGGAATCAGTAGAACCTGGCCGGGTGGGGGGCAGAGGATTAAGAAGATCAAGATGGTCATCAAGCAGTGGACCATCGGAAGCAGGCTAGTCATCGGGCAGCGGACCAGCAAAGGTGGGCTGGACATCGGGCACTGGACTATCAGACACAGACTGGACATCGGGCACTGGACTATCAGTGACAGGTTGGACATTGGCACCGGATCATCAGGGGCAGGTTGGCCATCGGACCATCAAAGGCAGACTGGTCATCGGGCAGCAGACAATCAGGGGCCGGCAGGTCATTGGGCAGTAGACCATCAGGGGCCGGCATGTCATTGGGCAGTAGACAATCAGGGGCCGGCGGGTCATTGGGCAGTAGACAATCAGGGGCCGGCGGGTCATTGGGCAGTAGACAATCAGGGGCTGGCGGGTCATTGGGCAGTAGACCATCAGGGGCCGGCGGGTCGTGGGGCACAGGACCATCAGGGGCTAGCGGGTCATGGGGCACAGGACCATCAGAGGCATGCAGATCATCAAGCAGCAGACCATCAGGCAGAGGATGAGCAGCATCAGACTGGATATGGGAGGCTGGAACATGGGCTTGATGCATATTGGGTTCTTTGGAAAATGGTCACTGGCAGGTGGCAGGGCTTTGAGCAGGGTGTGCAACTGATGGAGACGTAGAAACAAGAGATGATGAAAAGGAGGGAGTAGTTGCTGAGGAGGGTTTCTGAGGGGTTCCCAAGGGCAACAGAGTAGAAGGGGAAATCTTCAGTGGGCTAACGGCAGAAGTGCAGCTAGTGGAGACAAGGTGCTGACATATGATTGGAAGCAGAGTATACTGGACTGCAACTGTGGTTGCCATGGGTGACAGAGCAGAAGATACTTGAGCAAGCTGGTGACTAGAAGCAGGAGTGGGTCAGTACAAGCTGACTGGGGCTGAGTGCAATATGTCTGACCATGCTTGCAGTAGGAGTCATGGCATGGCATTCCTAGACCTAGAAATTTTTTAAGAAGACAACCTCTAGAACGCACTTTAAGAACGTAGATCGAAATAGTTACCTACCCCTAGAAAGTTGTCACCATAAGAACTGGCTATATAACATACCAAAAGGACAACTAATGCGCTTAAGACGGAACTGTACCTACAAAGAATCTTTCAGAACCCAAGCAGACAACATGAAACAAAAGATTTCTGGAAAAAGGATATGATAACGAATTTATTAGCAAGAAAATTGCAGAAGTAGCAGACATGGATTGTAAGGATTTGATAAAAGACAAACCAAAATGGGAGGCCCATAGTGACACGATACCAATTATTTTTGACTATAACGCACAACATAAGCAAATTGAAGGAATTAATAAACGTCACTGGAATATCCTGTTGGCAGACAGACATCTACAAGATATCCTTCCTGCCTTGCCTAAATTTGTTTATAAAAGAGCACCCACCATTCAGGATAAAATTGTTAAGAGCATTCCAGACCCCCCTAGTAGAGGCCTGACCTTTTTTACCGGTAAGGGTTTCTTTCTTTGCAAACGATGCTACGCATGTGAAAAAAAACAAACGCCCAAAAAAAATAAAGACTTTACCTCAACAAGCACAGGAAACTCGTATGGGATTAAAGAATTCATCTGTTGCAATGCAGAGGGAGCAGTTTATGCCCTGGAATGCAGCTGTGGCCTCCAATATATAGGTCGCACGAAAAGAACCCTGAGAATTCGTATAAAGGAACCTGTGCAAAACATTTTGAAAGGCTTTGACAAGCATAGCATATCGAGACATTTTGCCACCCATCATAATAAGGATCCCACACAATTAAAATTCTGGGGGATAGAACCCTATGTGAAACATTGGCGTGGGGGACATAAGGTCAGAACACCAAGCCAACTTGAATCCAAGTGGATTTTCACGTTAGACACTTTCGCACGTCGGGGACTTAATATAGAATTTGACCTCAATTGTTTTATCAGTGATTATTATCTTTTCCAACTCTCTAGGTATATAGTTCCTTTGCCACCTTTATTCCACCTCTTAATCTAATATATTTTTTATCTACTGTTCCTTTAATACGTGGTGGTTATGTATGATCTCTCTCTATTTTACACATCTGAAATTTGTATGTTCTCTTATAATCTGCATTATATTAATCAACATCATTTCCGGTTCCCATTTTATATATATATATATATATATATATATATATATATATTTTTTTTTTTTATGGGCATATATACAGTGGGGCAAAAAAGTATTTAGTCAGCCACCAATTGTGCAAGTTCTCCCACTTTAAAAGATGAGAGGCCTGTAATTGTCATCATAGGTACACCTTAACTATGAGAGACAAAATGTGGAAACAAATCCAGACAATCACGTCTGATTGTTGAAAGAATTTATTTGCAAATTATGGTGGAAAATAAGTATTTGGTCAATATCAAAAGTTCATCTCAATACTTTGTTATATATCCTTTGTTGGCAATGACAGAGGTCAAAGTTTTCTGTAAGTCTTCACAAGGTTGTCACACACTGTTGCTGGTATGTTGGCCCATTCCTCCATGCAGATCTCCTCTAGAGCAGTGATGTTTTGGGGCTGTTGCTGGGCAACACAGACTTTCAACTCCCTCCAAAGGTTTTCTATGGGGTTGAGATCTGGAGACTGGCTAGGCCACTCCAGGACCTTGAAATGCTTCTTACGAAGCCACTCCTTCGTTGCCCGGGCCGTGTGTTTGGGATCATTGTCATGCTAAAAGACCCAGCCACGTTTCATCTTCAATGCCCTTGCTGATGGGGGGAGGTTTGCACTCAAAATCTCACGATACATGGCCCTCATTCTTTCATGTACACGGATCAGTCGCCCTGTTCCCTTTGCAGAGAAACGGCCCCAAAGCATGATGTTGCCACCCCACCGCTTCACAGTAGGTATGGTGTTCTTTGGTTGCAACTCGGCATTTTCTCTCCTCCAAACATGAGTTGTGTTTCTACCAAACCATTGTACTTTGGTTTCATCTGACCATATGACATTCTCCAAATTCTCTTCTGGATCATCCAAATGCTCTCTAGCAAACCTCAGACGGGCCCAGACATGTACTGGCTTAAGCAGGGGGACACGCCTGGCACTGCAGGATCTGAGTCCCTGGCGGCGTAGTGTGTTACTGATGGTAGCCTTTGTTACATTGGTCCCAGCCCTCTGCAGGTCATTCACTAGGTCCCCCCGTGTGGCTCTGGGATTTTTGCTCATGTGATCATTTTGACCCCACAGGGTGAGATCTTGCGTGGAGCCCCAGATTAAGGGAGATTATCAGTGGTCTTGTATGTCTTCCATTTTCTAATTATTGCTCCCACAGTTGATTTCTTTACACCAAGCTGCTTGCCTATTGCAGATTCAGTCTTCCCAGCCTTGTGCAGGTCTACAATTGTGTTTCTGGTGTCCTTTGACAGCTCTTTGGTCTTCAGCATAGTGGAGTTTGGAGTGTGACTGTTTGAGGTTGTGGACAGGTGTCTTTTATACTGATAACAAGTTCAAACAGGTGCCATTAACCACTTGCTTACTGGGCACTTAAACCCCCCTCCTTCCAGACCAATTTTCAGCTTTCAGCGCTGTCGCACTTTGAATGACAATTGCGCGGTCATACAACACTGTACCCTAATTTTTATCATTTTTTCCCCCCCAAATAGAGCTTTCTTTTGGTGGTATTTGATCACCTCTGCGATTTTTTTTTTTTGTTGTTAAAATGTTTTTAAAAGACTGAATTAAAAAAAAAAATTTTTTTATTTATTTTTGTTATAAAAATATAAAATGGGTAATTTTTGTCCGTCATTTATGTACGCTGATGAGGCGGCAGTGGCGGGCACCGATAGGTGGCAGTGATGGGCACTGATGGGTGGCAGTGATGGGTACTGATGGGTTACACTGATAGGTAGCACTTTTAGGTGGCACTGATTGGCAGCACTGATGGGCATTGACAGGTGGCACTTATGGGCATTGACAGGTGGCACTTATGGGCATTGACAGGTGGCACTTGTGGGCATTGCAAATTGGGACCGATGTCCCTTTAAGATAAGCCGGTGATCGGCTTTTATTTTCTCCTCCGCTGTCAGCGTGGGGAGAAAAAAAAAACGATCACCGAGCTTTTGTTTTTATCATGTGATCAGCTGTCATTGGCTGACAGCTGATCACATGGTAAGGGGCCGGGACCCGCCCCTTACTTGGATCGCTGATCACCCGAGTCTCAGTGACTCGTGATCACAGCGACCTACAGGGCGCGCGCAGGGAGCGTGCACAGGGAAGGACGTCATATGTGACGGCCTCCCGGGAATTGAGATTCGCGCTGTGGCCATCATTCGGCCATAGCGCGGATGTCAAGTGGTTAATACAGGTAATGAGTGGAGGACAGAGGAGCCTCTTAAAGAAGAAGATACAGGTCTGTGAGAGCCAGAAATCTTGCTTGTTTGTAGGTGACCAAATACTTATTTTCCACCATAATTTGCAAATAAATTCTTTCAAAAAATCAGACAATGTGATTGTCTGGATTTGTTTCCACATTTTGTCTCTCATAGTTGAGGTATACCTATGATGACAATTACAGGCCTCTCTCATCTTTTTAAGTGGGAGAACTTGCACAATTGGTGGCTGACTAAATACTTTTTTGCCCCACTGTATATATATTTATATATTTTTAATCAATTTTAATAAGTTTTAAAAGATACTTCTGTACTATAACCATTATTTACGCTGAGTCATTTATTTCTCCTCCATGCGACTTACAACATATTTACTTGGATATTGTTCCTTTTCTGTCATTTATTATATATATTTATGCATCTTAATTTGCCGGGTTAGATATGTCATCATCCTATGAGTGTTATCCTGAATAGTCCTAAGGATTTTAATACCATACAATTATGTTTTTTGCTTTATTGTGGCTGAGTTTCCACAAGAAAATATCCGCTGCCCCATTTCCGTCTTCGTAAGCCATGAAAAATGGCCCCCAGACGGATGTTTACATGTTCCTAGTTTAATATCCACTTAAACATTTCCGGCGACAAGAACGATCGGAACATGGCTGCGATTCGACTTCCGGCGTCCGGAGCTTCAAGAAAATGGCTGCCGTTCGTACCAATTTACACCCAAATAAAAAGACACTTCCAGGAGCTGGAAACAATCATCTCCCCCTTCTGTCAGGTTCTGGAAAAACCTTGTGAACGCCAGTTTGCCCCTGTATAAAGCCACCTACTCGGGCAGAGGTTGCCCACAAAAATTTGAAAAGGTGTGGACCTGCTGGTTAGATGATAATTCAACTGCAACTGATGCAGTAACCAATCCCTAGATTAACTTTCAGGTTATAGTATGATAGCAAATTGACCCAAGTACCCTCATGTCACATTATCCTGTCATTATAATATTGAGCACAGACCCTCCTGAACTAAACCTCTCCCCACATTGGGGTATAGATAAGTAAGTTGTGTTTTATCGGTCTGCCCTGTTGCGGTATGTTGCTGCTTCAGAGGCAGTCTGGTTATGTTATATGATGTACACTGTTGTGGTTGTTGCCGCATCAGAGGATTGACACCTGCGTGGGTAATGTTTAGCCCCTATGTGGGCAAGTTTTTGTGTTAATGCAAAACTCAATAAAAAAGATTTTATAAAAAAAAAAAAAGACACTTCCATTGTCCCTAGTTACCCCCCGATGAAGTCACGCGACTGTGACAAACACGCGTCGAGTACACTAGGACACCGGAAGTGATGTGTACGAGCCCGCTGCTCGTTTTGTTTTACCTGTTTTGCTGTTACTAAATGTGAGTACCTGTTTTTATTACCAATAAAATGTAAGTACCTGTTTTTATTACCAATAAAATGTGAGTACCTGTTTTTATTACCAATAAAACGTTCGTATTTAAAAATACTACACTATTGGAGCATTCCTCTTATCCCCATATCCATCTATGTCATGCCTATGAGGCTCACCCGCTCCAGTGAGGCTAAAAGGGAAAGCTGCCTGTGAATAGGATACACACACCAGCCGAGCCGGAGAGGATAGTTTGGGACGTGTACAAGGGGACACAATGATTCCATTCATAAAAGATATATTTACATGCTGTTACCTTACAGCAGTAAGGTAAGGGGACACCCATACACCTAGAGGATAAGAAACCACATGTCACCAGAAGATATTTGTCACCAGCACCGCACTACAGAAAAGTGACCACCAGCACTTTATATTCGCCCATTGATATACAGTCACCATCTATGCTGCACCATATTATATATTTGGAAAAGGAACTTTTTTTCACAGACACATTTATTCACTTTGTTATTTTATTTACGTTATTTTATCTGATATATCAATATTTATATATTTTAACGTCTATTGGATTATTAAGTTGTATTAATTTATTATCACTGTGACCTGTTCACATTGGCCCATTTAGGATAGTTTATGACCAATGTGTGATCTATGCACTTTATTTATGTGTCAATTCACATGCACTTTATTTTGTGTTGAAGTTTACATGCACTTTGCCTTGTGTTGAAGACATGGGTTGCCTCTTATTAGTGCGCTTCTAGTGTATCTACCTCAGAGCACCGTTGGCACTTTATTCTATATTATATACAGCGCAGCACTACTTTTATTTTATCTATGCTTGTAGTAGGGGTTGAACAAAACTCAGTTTACACATTTCTTGTGTAACTAGAGAATGTACTGCATTAATACAATCCAGCAGAATCTTTTGCAACGACTTCCGTGTGAGGAGAAGAGAGCCGGTTGCCTAGCAACCGGCTGTTTGCTTACATCACATGACGGCTGTGATTGGACACGGCCGTCATGTGATCAGGAGGGCCAATCACAGAGCCCTCCTGCTGATCCGAGATGCGCCGTGTCCGGGTGACACGAGCGCATCGGGATCGCGCCGCTGCGCAGGTACGCGCGCGCATGATCCCCCTACTTCTGATGGACGTTCAGGAATGTCCGATCAGAAGTAGGCGGCTCCCACCCGGCCATATATATACAGTGGCCGGGTGGGAAGTAGTTAAAGAAGAGAATTGTGCGCTGCATTTCTAGATTTCATAATTTGCCACGTCACGAATGTCAATTCTCCATTACGAATGCTAGTTCACAAGTCCTTGCTTCCGAGCATGCGTTTTTGTACTTTGGACTTTTGTCCGACGGACTTGTACACACGCTCGGAAAATCCGACATCAGACATTTGTCCACGGAAAATTTATAAACCTGCCATCCAACATTTGTCCAGGGAAAGTTGGCCAACAATTGTCTGATGGAGCGTACAAAACGTTCGGATTTTCCGCTAACAGCCTGTCATCACACAATTCCCATCGGAAAATCCGATCGTGTGTACGAGGCTTAATAAAGAAAAGTGAAATATAAGCCCAAATGGAGGTGAAACACGTTAGAGGGGCATGGCATATTGAAGGAGATTGAAAGTCAATCCTTGGATGAGCAACAACTGGTTGACATACACTACAGTCCATAGTAGAAGTATTCACAGCGCTGCACTTTTTCCACATTTTGTTATGTTACAGCCTTATTCCATAATGGATTAAATTAATTATTTTCCTCAAAATTCTACAAACAATACCCCATAATGACAATGTGAAAGAAGTTTGTTTGAAATCTTTGCACATTAATTTTAAAATTTAAAACGAAAAAAAAAACACATCTACCTAAGTTTTCGCAGCCTTTGCCATGACACTCAAAATTGATCTCAGGTGCATCCTGTTTTCACTGATCAAGCTTGAGATGTTTCTACAACTTGATTGGAGTCCACCTGTGATAAATTCTGTTGATTGAATATGATTTGGAACAGGTAACAGTGCATGTCAGAGCGCAAACCAAGCCATTAAGTCTGAGGAATTGCCTGTAGACGGGACGAGACGGGATTGTATCGAGGCACAGATCTGGGAAAGGGTACAGAAAAATTTCTGCAGCATTAAAGGTCCCAATGAGCACAGTGGCCTCCATCATCTGTGAATGAAAGAAGTTTGGAACCTCCAATACTCCTCCTAGAACGGGCCGCCCACCAAACTGAGCAATCAGGAGAAGGGCCTTAGTCAGAAGGGTGACCAAGAACCCGAAAAGTCACTCTGACAGAGCTCCAGCATTTCCCTGTGGAGAGAGGAGAACCCTCCAGAAGAGCAACCATCTCTTCACCACTCCACCAATCAGGCCTGAATGGTAGAGTGGCCAGACGGAAGCCACTCCTCAGTAAAAGGCACATGACAGTCCACCCAGAGTTTTCCAAGAGGTACCTGAAGGACTTTCAGACCATGAGAAACAAAATTATCTGGTCTGATGAAACAAAGATTGAACTCTTTGGCCTGAATGGCAAGCGTCATGTATGGAGGAAACCAGGCAACGCTCATCACCTGGCCAATACCATCCCTACAGTCAAGCATGGTGGTGGCAGCATCATGCCGTGGGGATATTTTTCAGGGGCAGGAACTGGGAAACTAGCCAGGATTGAGAGAAAAATTTATGCAGCAATGTACAGAGACATCCTTGATGAAAACCTGCTCCAGAGCGCTCTGGAACTCAGACTGGGATAAAGGTTCTTCTTCCCACAGGACAAAGACCCTAAGCACACAGCCAAGATAACAAAGAAGTGTCAACGGGACAACTCTGTGAATGTGTTTGAGTGGCCCAGGCAAAGCCCAGACTTGAACCGGATTGAAAATCTCTGGAGAGATGTGAAAATGCTGTGCACCGACGCTCCCCATCCAACCTGGTGGAGCTTGATAGGTCCTGCAAATAAGAATGGGAGAAACTGCCCAAAAATAGGTGTACCAAACTTGAAGCATTATATTCAAAAAGACTTGAGGCTGTAATTGGTGCCAAAGGTGCTTCAACAAAGTATTGAGCAAAGGCTGTGAATACTTCTGTACATGGGATTTTTTTCATTTTTAATAAATTTGCAAAGATTTCAAACAAACTTCTTTCATATTGTCATTATAGGGTATTGTTTGTAGAATGTTGAGGAAAATAATGAATTTAATCCATTTTGGAATAAGGCTGTAACATAACAAAATGTGAAAAAAGTGAAGCACTGGGAATACTTTCCAGATGCACTGTATATACCCAAAATTACATATTGTATTTACTGGTAGTACTAGTGGCATTTTGATTAAAGTGGCATTAAAGCTAAAATCAAAAATTTCTTATATTGTACCTTACCAATTCTTATGCCCCGTACACACGATCGGATTTTCTGACAACAAATGTATGTGAGCTTGTTGGCGGAAAGTCCGACCATGTATATGCTCTATCGACTGGCTAGCAGGTTCTCAAATTTTCTGCCAACAAAACTTTGTGGTCGGACTTTCCGATCGTGTGTACACAAGTCCATCGCACAAAAGTTCACGCATGCTCGGAATCAAGTAGGAGCCGGAAGCGATTGGTCTTGTAAAACTAGCGTTCGTAATGGAGAAATCATGTATGTCTTGTACGTCACTACGTTCGTAATTGTTGGCCAACATTTGTGTGACCGTGTGTATGCAAGACAAGTTGGAGCCAACAACCTTCGAACAAAAATCCACGGTTTTGTTGTCAGAAAGTCTGATCGTGTACAGGGCATTAGATGTGATGGCTGTATTAGTTTTCTTTATTAGACTCTTATTTTCACCTGTAACCTGGCCAGTAAGTCTGTTTTTCCAAAGAACAAGCTCTCCAGCAGAATGTAACAGAGATGAGACAAACCACTTAACACTAGAAGGGTTGCTTATAATCTTTTTTTATTTATTCATATAAAACCTTTATCCCAAAAGGAACAAAACTGCTGTAATGGCTTATAAAGTATTAACTAGAGTTTGGCTTTAATTTCTTAATATATCTAAATCTGCTAGTACATCTAAGGCCGCGTACACACGATCGGACTTTCCGACCGTGTATGGGGCTCCGGCGGACTTTTTCCTCCCAAAAGTCCGGCGGACCTAGTTTTAAGTTTTGACTTTAAATTGTCCGCCGGACAATCAAACCGCCTGTGTGCTAGTCCGCGGGACTTTCCTCACACACGGAGGAAAGTCCGTTCATTTAGAACGTGACTCCAGGTAGACGGGACTAGCGAAGGAAGTCAATGCCGCCACGCTAGCCCTGTCACCTGGTATGGATTTAAAGGGGAATCCCTATGCCGAGAAAGCGGCGTGGGGGTTCCCCCCAAATCCATCTCAGGCCCTTATCCGAGCGCGCAGCCCGGCCGGTCAGGAAAGGGGGTGGGGACGAGCAAGCGCCCCCCCTCCTGAGCCGTACCAGGCCACGTGCCCTCAACATGGGGGGTACCCTGGGGAAAGGGGGGCCCTGCGCCCCCCCACCCCAAAGCACCTTGTCCCCATGTTGATGAGGACAAGGGCCTCTTCCCGACAACCCTGGCCGTTGGTTGTCGGGGTCTGCGGGCGGGGGGTTTATCGGAATCCGGGAGCCCCCTTTAATAAGGGGGCCCCCAGATACCGGCCCTCCACCCTATGTGAATGAGTATGGGGTACGATGTACCCCTACCCATTCACCTAAGGAAAAATGTGTAAATAAAAAAAATGACACGATTTTTTAAAATACTTTATTGCACAGCTCCGGGGGTCTTCTTCTGTCTTGGGGGGTCTTCTCGCCAGACTCCTCCGCTATCTTCTGCTCTTTTACTAGCTCTTTCACTAGTGGAGGAGCCCGGCTTTCTTCTTCGTCGCCCCGCCATCTGGGGGTCTTGTTCCGACTTCGGGGGTCTCTTCTGTTCTTCTTGCCAGGCCTCCGCTTTCTTCTTCCAGCTCTTTTACGAGCGGTGGCCCGGGCTTGTGTTGCTGTCGCCGTCACCTTCTGCTTTATAGGGACAAGTTATATAGGGACAAGGGGCGGGTCACCTGCTCATGTCACATGGTGACCCAGCCTCCTTATGATGTCACAGTCCCGGAGGATGCTTTTTTTAAAGAATATTAATACTATTTTTTAATTTTAGGGTGGCCCTCCATTTTAACAACAGGTGCACTAGATGGGCAACAATTAGGCGACCTCCAAAACAGGACTTGCACTTTGGCCACTGATATTTTTTTCCCTACTCATTTCTGACTGTTTTCAATAGTTTTACATTTGGCTAGGGTCAGTGTCACTACTGGTAGCATGAGGCAATAACTGGCCCTATAGAGGTTGCACAGGCAGTCCAACTCCTCCAGGATGGCACATCAATACGTGCCATTGCCAGAAGGTTTCAGGAGCATGGAGAGCTGGACAGGGCCATAGAAGGTCCTTTACCCATCAGCAGGACCAGTATCTGCTCTTTTGTGCAAGGAGGAACAGGATGACCACTGCCAGAGCCCTACAAAATGACCTCCAACAGGCCACTGGCGTGAATGTCTCTGACCAATCAGAAACAGACTTCATGAGGGTGGCCTGAGGGCCCGATGTCCTCTTGTGGGTTCTTTGTTTACTGCCTGGCACTGTGGAGCTCGATTGGCCATTGAACACAAGAACTGGCACGTCCGCGACTGGTGCCCTGTGCTTTTCACAGATAAGAGCAGGTTCCCCCCGAGCATGTGACAGACCTGAAAGGATCTTGAGAAGCCATGGAAAACATTATGCTGCCTGTAACATCGTTCAGCATGACCGGTTATGTGAACCATCTCCATAGAGAATAATGTATTTTTTCCCCTCTAGCGTTTTGTAGCTTCAGGCTTCAAGCTACAAAACGCTCAGGTGTGAATGCAGCCTTAGTGGTGGGTCAGTGATGGTCTTGGGAGGCATATCCATGAAGGAATGCACAGACCTCTACATGCTAGACAATGGCACCCTGATTGCCATTAGATATTGGGATGAAATCCTTGGACCCATTGTCAGACCCTATGCTGGTGGAGTTGGTCCTGGGTTCTTCCTGGTGCACGACAATGCCTCATGTGGCAAGAGTATGCAGACAGTTCCTGGAGGATGAAGGAATTGATACCATTGAATGGCCCCCACACTCACCTGACCTAAATCCAATAGAAAACCTCTGGGACATTATGTTTCGGTCCATCCGATGCCGCCAGGTTCCACCTCATTCTGTTCAGGAGCTCAGTGATGCCCTGGTCCAGATCTGGGAGGAAATACCCCAGGACACAATCTGTCGTCTCATTAGGAGCATGCCCTGACATCAGGCAACATACAAGGACGTGGGGGCCATACAAACTGATTACCATTTTGAGTTGCTGCAATGAAATTTCAGCAAAATGGACTAGCCTGCTGCATAATTTTTTTCACTTTGATTTTCGGGGTGTCTTTGAATTCAGCCCTCTGTAAGTTGATCATTTCCATCAAACGATGTGGCATCCTTTCATTCCTAATACATTACCCAGTCCATATCAGTACAGATATCCAGCATGATATTTTTCCCCATTGAGATCTGATGTGTTTTCAAAGTGTTCTTACATTTTTTTGAGCAGTGTATGTTTGGGGGTTCTAAGCAATTTTCTAGCATAGCAAATTATGATTTTTACATATAGGAGAGAAATGACAGAATCGGCCTGGTAGGGAAGTAGTTAAGACTAGATAGGTAGGTTGTTGCCTGTAATTCTACTTCTTATGTTTTTAACCACTTTCCACCCACGCTATAGCCGAATGACAGCTACAGCACAGGCTTCCAGTGCCGGGAGGGCGTCAATAGATGTCCTTCCGTGATCGTGCTACTGGCGCGCGCACTGTGATCACTGAGTCCTTCGGACTCAAGTGAACACAGGACAGGGTAAAGGCCAATCACAGCGGGCCCTTTACAATGTGGTCAGCCGTCAGTCAATGACAGCTGAACAGGAAGTAAACAGAAGCCGGTTATCAGCTTTTTTTCCTCCTCACAATCAGCATGAGCAGAAAAAAAAGAATAAAGCCGGTAGACATGTGCACAACAAAAAAATTTTTTTTTTTTTCGTTTCCGTTGATTCGTAACGATTCGTACATTCGTAAGTCGTTTGTGTTCGGATTCGTCACCATTCGTACATTCGTAAGTCGTCGGTGTTCGTATTCGTAACGATTCGTACATTCGTAAGAGTTATTTTTTCGTTGATTCGTTTTTTCGTTAGTTTAATTTTCGGACGCATTCGTATTTATTCGTAACATTCGTAATCGGAGCATAATTCATAATTTTATGTAATGTGTATGCTATTATTACATTTTAATAATTTACGAATCGAAAAAAAAAAAATTACGAATCGAAAAAAAAGTTACGAATGTACGAATTTTTTGGTTCAATAGAGACACGGAAAATTACAAATCGAAAAAAAAAAAAAAATAAAAAGTTACGAATCGAAAAAAAAAAGTTACGGATCGAAAAAAAAAAAAGTTACGAATGTACGAATTTTTTTGTTCAATCCATTCGAAGCACGTTTAGCAGCACCATTGTAAGGGACACGGAAAATTACCAATTCAACAAAAAAAAAAAAGTTACGAATGTGCAAATTTTTTCGTTCGTTTTCGTTTTTCGGATTTTCTTCATTAGTACATTCGTTGTTTCTAATTTGTTTTTTTCGGATTTTCGTTGTTTTTCGGATTCGTTTGATTCTAATGACTCGTTAATCGGATTCGTACGATTCGTTCATTTGTACGAAAACGAACGAACGAAAATAATGAAAAAAAACGAAAAACGAAAAAAAAAAAAAAAAAAAAACGAATTGCACATGTCTAAAAGCCGGTAACTGGCTTCTTTTACAGACATCGTCAAGATCTGTGCCACCTTTCAGCGCCCACAAGTGCTGCTAATCAGTGCCACCTTTCAGTTCCCACCAGTGCCCTATTTTAGTACCATCAGTGCTGCCAATCAGTGCAGCCTCATCAGTGACGGAGAAAAAATTACCTGTTTGCAAAATTGTATAACAAACTATGAGAGAAAAAAAAATGTTCTCCACATTTTCTGTCATTTTTTATTTCTCTTGCAAAAAATTAAAACCCCAGGCTTCCACCAAAGGAAGCTCTATTTGTGTGAAAAAAAATGAAAAAATAATTTTTGGGCACAGTGTTGCATGACCATTCAAAGTGCAACAACACTGAAAGCTGAAAATTAGCCTGGGCAGGAAGGGGTTTTAAGTGACCAGTAGGCAAGTGGTTAAAGTCATGTTCTATTTGTTGCAACCTCCTTATTTCTCTCATGCTAGGCTTCCTCCAGGGTACACAGAACACTCCATCTCGCTGCTTCCTTTAGCAGCGTGGTCTTTAGTCCACGCAGGCGCACTGGCTGCAATTTTTCCTCCTCTCAGCAGCGCAGGACTGCTCATTCAGCTCTGCCGCATCCGCCAATGGCAGTGTCTGTCTGATGAACAGAACACGAATTGTAACCCGCGCTGCTATTGGTGAGTTGTTCAGACTTGGCGGGTCTGAAGGAAGCCGGGAAGTGTTGTGGACATTGTAGAGTTGCAGCGTCTGTCGTTGTTGGGTACAGTGACCGCATAGTACAGGGCGCTCTGCTGTGTCTTATGGTGCACCGATAAGGTATGGACAGACTATTTCTACAACACGGGACTTCTAGTGCCTGCCATGGGTGGCCGTGTACCCCACGAGGGACCTATAAGAGGGGGGACTATGCACCCTATTGGCTGTTAGTTGTGCACACCTCCTGGGATGACCTCTAGGTATGAAATAGGTACATTGGTCCAGCTTGGCACTATGGAATTCTGCATTTCTCATACCTGGGGAAGGGGGGCGCTGCTGTGGAAGCTGACAATTACTTTAGTAGTAGTGGACACTACTACAGTCATAGCCACCATCTTTCAGGTCCTGTCCCTATTGCACCCCAGACCACAGGGGGGCGCTCACTCTGCTCTGCAGGATGCCTTAGTATTTTTTCTTTGAATACAAGGCATTCTTAGATTGGATGAGATGGAGCCGGTGATGTAACTGCCTAAAATGCATCAAAAAGGCACTGGAACGCACATGTCCTTAAAGCGGTTCTGCACTCATTTCATTTAGTAAATCTCTTTGCCTTCCAAATCAGGCAAAGAGTACTAAATGAAATGTTTTTTTTTTTTTTTTTTTTTTTTTTTTTACTTACCTTGTAATTGAAGACTTCCGGTCTTCTCCCTCTGCGGCGGCGGGCGGGGTCTTGCGTCGATCGTCGTCACGCCGCACTGTCTCCTGGGATCTGGTGTCATTGATCCCAGGAGTCAGTGCGGGCATCTTCCGAAATCTCGCGAGATTTCGGCCACATCTTCCGAAATCTCCCGAGATTTCGGCCGCATCTGCCGAAATCTCGTGAGATCTCGGCAGATGAGCCGTTACTGCGCACGCGCGAGTAACGGCAGTGCATGCTGGGCCATCTAAAGTCCCTGTGGGTGTTTCACATGCCCACAGGCAAGATGGCCCCCAGCACTAAAGAAGAAGAGGAACTTCATCGGACGAAAACCGGCGGCGATCGAGATGGAAGATGGAACAGGTGAGTCCCCTAATAAAGGTAAGCACACTTTATATTACATCCTAAAAAAAAAAAATTTTTTTTCAGAGTGCAGAACCGCTTTAAGCGTAATGTGGTTGTTAACCCACTTCTAATAGTGTCTAAGTGTCTTATCCCCTCTGTACCATTATAACGTGTCCTTGTGTAATATAAAAAATCCGCCCATCCGTACCTATTAAAGCTCCATTTTGGGTGCCTAGCTGATTCTTCTCCTCTCTTCTCTCTTTGGCTCACAGCTGCAGTGGGCGGGGCTGAGCCCTCCCGCTGATGTCAGCCGGGGAGGAGGGGGAGAGAGAGCGCGCCGACAATCAGCTGAGAGCCGTGTTTATACAGGTACAGATCGGCGGATGTTTTACATTGCACAGGGACACATGTTATAATGGTACAGAGGGGATAAAACAATTTATTAGACAATAGGAGAGGGCAGGCGGGCACGTGCTGGTACGAGAGGAGAGGAGAGGAGACACACACGAGAGAGCTGCAGAGAACAGGCTGCGGATGACGGAATCACGCAAACTGACCACGGTGTCAGGGCTCAGCAGCCATGATTATCGTGGTCAGTTTTCAGAGGGGAGGGTATAGCCAGGCAGGATCAGGCAGATTTTTCTAGGGTATACAGGGCGCCAAACGACACAGCACAAGCACTGTGCTGTATAACATGCTTTAAGGGAAAAGGATCCTTTTTTTTTTTTTTTTTTGGGTTAACAAATGCTTTAAGAAAAAGGAGGAGGAAATAATGCACTGGAACGCATTAAAAACACACATGCAGAAAAGCTGGACTGCGTTTTCTATGGTGTGAACTGGCCCCGAATGTGACTTTGAAATCGTGTTACTTCATGCAGCATAACTTCAAAGCCATGGGTTGGTGCGAGTTCAGGTACAAATTGCCTGACATCTGTGTGACTTCATGTACAGATGTCTATGCAAGTCGCACCTGAAATCGCAAAAAAAAAAAAAAAAATAGTACAGGAACCTTTTTTCCAAATCAGTGCGGCACTGCAAAGTGGGAGTTCCATTGCCGACAATAGGCTGCGACTTGTGACTGTCAAATCACATGACAAGTCGCACCTGTTCAAAGGGGGGGGGGGGGCTGAAGTAGTGCCAACTGCAATGGTTGTTCTCCACGTTCACAGCGGTCCCCCTTAAGGCCCATAGACACGATCAGAAAATCGCATGAGAAATACCGCTTTCAAATCGATCGTACAATAATCTGATCATTAGTACACAGCTTTCAAGAGCCGATAGAAAATTATTCATGGGAAGTTATCCGCTGGGACAAGCATGAAAATTGTTCTCATACGATACTAGTAAGGATGAGCTCCGGCGTGTTTGCACAGCCCACGTGCAGAGCCCGACAGGAAGTCTGCGCTGCGCTAATCGCAGGCAGTGAGATATTGTCCCGATGCACGGCTGCAGAGATGGGAAATGTCTCACTGCCTGCGATTAGCGCAGTGCCGACTTTCTGGCGGGCTCTGCA
This sequence comes from Lithobates sylvaticus, assembly GCA_028564925.1. Lineage (NCBI taxonomy): Eukaryota > Metazoa > Chordata > Amphibia > Anura > Ranidae > Lithobates > Lithobates sylvaticus. The sequence continues at coordinate 385,181,340 of CM053030.1, forward strand.
CTTGGGGGTGTGCGAACACGCCGGGGCTCATCCTTTAGATACTAGATCGTACTATTTTTGTTTAATCAGTACAGTTGTCGTTGAATATACAATACAATAAAACATGTTAATTACTTCCGAATTTTTATTCTGTCATGCAAGAATTTTCCTAACTTTAGTAAACTCTTCATTTGCAATATGAGACTAGCATGCAAAAAAAAAGGGGACATTCGTTTGTCCGATAATCTCATCGTGTGTACCAGGCATGAGATGTGCATTATACCAAGCTGGACCAACGTAACTATGCAATAAAAATGATACCCGAAGTTCAGCTTTAAGTTTCTAACCCGGAACAAGTGTGCCGATCAGGACAGTTGGTAAAAGGTTGGCAGATCTTTTGTGTGTTGGTGTTTTATGGCAATGGTTCAAGGCTGGGGGGGGTTACTTTCAGAAGTAAAGACTGGCACCGGTGGCCTCTGTGATTGTCATGACTGGTTCTTGTGAACACTTTCCTGGGCTGCCTCACTTTTACAAATGCTATTACATTTTTTCTTTTGTGTGATCCCAGTCACACCTACATGAAGCATTGTTTTTTTTTTTTTTTTTTGGTGTGCTTTTTACTTTGACAGCAAAGGGCAGCTCATTCATTGACCTCTGTGCACGCGACAAACATGGCAAAGTAGCTGCTGCTACTTTGCCATGTTTGCAATGTTCATTACCAGCGAAATAATGGCACCGCAAACGCGATGCGAGTTCCACTGTATTTCCGCACGCGTTCCTGGAAAGTGAACGTGTGAATGGGGCCTGTATGTTAGGGCTCCTTTTCATTTGCGGTGCTTTTTTAGAAAGCATTTGACAGGTGGTGAGAAGGCATTGTATTGCCTCCTTACTGCTCTCTTTAACCACTTCGATACCGGGCACCCACTCCCTGCCCAGGCCAATTTTCATCTTTCAGCGCTGTCGCATTTTAAATGACAAGTGCGTGGCCATGCAACACTGTATCCAAACACAATTTTTTTATCATTTTGTTCCCACAAGTAGAGCTTTCTTTTGGTGTTATTTGAGCACCCGTTGTTGTTGTGTGTGTTTTTTTTTTTTTAAATAAATAAAAAAACAAAAAATAAATAAAAATTAGTTTTTCTTGGTTTGTGTTATAAAATTTTGTAAATTAGTAAGTTTTCTCCTTTCACTGATGGGAACTGATAAGGCTGCACTGATGGGCGTCTCTGATAAGCAGCACTGATGAGTCACTGGCAGGCATTACTGATGGGCACTGGCACCTCTAATGGGCACTATTTGGCATCCCTGGTGGTCATGGGTGGGCATCCCGGGGGGGGGGGGGGTGTTTTGTGTTTATAATCAATCAGACCCCCCCTTGTCTGGAGAGCAGCCGATCAGCTCTCCTCTACTTGCGTCTGTCAGCGTGAGTGGAGGAAAAGCCGATAGACACGGCTTTCCTGTTGACATTGTGATTGGACACATGGTAAAGAGCCCTGCGTGCCCCCACGGCATATTCTGCTGGATATCATAACCACTTTGCCCACGTCGTTCTGTTATATGGCGCTTGTGCTGTAGACTTATCTGTGGTACGGGTATGAGACAGGAAGGTCTTGGCTCGAACCCGGAACACAGTGCTGTATGGAGCCTCAGCTACATACAGTTTACATCACGCGTCCAGCGGCCTCACATGTTTGTAAGGGACATAATTAATTTGGGCCATCTTGGCCCAAAACGTGTTTTGAAAGGTGGAGTTTTTCTTTAAAGCGGTTGTAAACTGCTGCAAAGGCATAATGTGCTAGTACGCATTGCATACTAGCACATTATTTGAAACTTGCCTTAAAACGAAGCCTTCTAGTGATGCAATGTCATCGCTGGAGACAGCGTCCATCTTCATCTGATCTTCCTTCTGGGTCCGTGGACTCTGGCTCTGAGACTGGCCGAAGCCACTATGACATCACGGCACAGGGCTCTGAAGAAACCGCCTGTGCTTCACTGGCTGCATGTACAGTAAATATCTCCTAAACCGTGCATGTTTAGGAGATATGTACACTATCTATAGGTAAGCCTTATTAGTCTTACCTGTAGGTAAAACCTAAAGATGGAAGTTTAACTTCCTCTTTAACCTCTTGGACCCCGCAGTTGCAAGGTGCTTGCGGAGCAGCCCTATTCACTTAAAGGTCCCAATCGGCAGGCAGTACAAAGGATATAACTCCTGCCGGCCCGTAAAGTGCTATGACATGTGTGCAACCTCAGCCGCTGCCTCTGTAGCTAAAGGGGGTATGGGTAAAACCATGGCTTAGTTGCAGGGTTTTATTCATTGTTCACAAATACCAGCTTCCATGCACTTTGTATTCTCTGTTTGGGTGTGAACAATCTTGTTTGTTTTGTGGCTGTTACCCCATCAGTTACCTTCTTTTTAATTTGTGTACTTTTGTTTATTAGTTTATTATGGCGAAAGGTGAAAATGAGCCCTTTTATGTGAAATTCGTAAATTCGTCTGACAATACAAAGTTCTTCAATGAAGCACATGAGGTAAGAAGTTACAGAAGCATCTGAAATATAGGATAGATATGTGAAATGACAAATATACCCAGCTAGAGACCCTGACATCCTAACAAAACAAGCTGCATGTATGAATTGCAAGCACCTAGTGCAGTAGTTCTCAACTCCTGTCCTCGGGACCCACCAACAGGCCAGATTTTAAGTATTACCTTGGGGTGATGCAAGCTGGAATACTGCAATCACTGAGCAGCAAATGATATCACCTGTGATGTATTTCAGTTATCTTGCAAACCTGGCCTGTTAGTGGGTCCCGAGGACAGGAGTTAAGAACCACTGCACTTCCTGCAACAGTCAATAACTTTTTACCTTTGTGACCAAATTCTCAGCCACTCTGATAGAATTCCAACACATCTAGGTATTGTTGAAGCTTGGCGCTATCTCCCACCCATCAATAGGAATGCAAAGGCGACAAAATGGGGCTTGTATGCTCCAGCACTATCAGGAAGTACCCACATTTTGTCAGTCAGAACCAGAACAGTCTTGAAATTTTATAGTTTTTGGTCCTTTTATTTTATGTTTTTTAATACGCTGTTCAGAATGGGCAAGGTTGGATATTTTACAAACCATGCTGACAAAAAGGGGTTAATTTACTAGAAACTGGAGAGAAAATCTGGTGGGTTTTGTGCAGAGATGCAATCCGCTTCCAGGTTTTTTATTTATTTTTTTTTGTATTTATTTATTTTTTGTCAAAGCTTAATTGAACATGCTTGAAGTTAGAATCTGGCTGGCTGACACAGCTGCACCAGATTTTGCACTCTTCAGTCTTTGGCCCCTTTCATACGGGTGGAATGTTCAGGTCCGCCTGTCAGTTTTTCAGGCGGACCTGAACGGACGCTCCATAGACCTCTATGGAGTAACGGATGTCAGCGGTGACATGTCCGCTGACATCTGACCTGCTCCGATCCGCTGAAGTGTGACGGAGGAAAACCCTATTTTTCCATCCGTCTGCAGGTCAGATGTCAGTGAATGTCTTCATCCGATTCTCTCATAGAGGAGAGCAGCCGGTACCTGGTTTTGACAGGTAACCGTTCCCACTTCCGGCTCAGTTCGCAGCGACAAACTGAGCCAGAAGTTCAGTCCCCACCTACTTTCCCCACAGCCGGCCCATTCAGAAAGCACAGTGTGCTTTGCACATGCGCCTGTGAAGCCGTAAGGATTTAAAAATAGGCTCGGGTGAGGACATCGCTGGATTCCTGGACAGGTAAGTGCCCTAATATTAAAAATCAGCAGCTGTATTTGTAGCTGCTAACTTTAATTTTTTTCTGAAGGAGCATGAAGCTTATCTTTAAGATGGAATTTTATAACTTGGAAGTTGGCTAAGGCCCCTTTCACACTTGTGCGACTTCAAAGTCGCACGATTTTACCGCGATTCGCGGCCACGATTTCAAGGAATGCCTGTGTAAGCGGCATCAAAATCGGACCAAAGTAGTGCAGGGACTACTTTGAAGTCGGAACGACTTGAAGTCCTACTAATATGAATTGCTGTCATTGGAAATCATGGGGAACGACTGCTACTTTGCAGTCCCAAATAGTGGGACAAGTCGTATAAGTGTGAAAGGGGCCTTAAAGTTTTTTACCCGTGGAACACATTGCTCCTAACAGTTCACAGCTGCAGAATGTGCAATGCATTTGTTGCTTACAGTTATACGTGAATGTTTTCCCTAAGCAATCCAATCCTGATTTTCTCTTTTTCTGATGTAGCTATGTTTGCTAAGTAAACTGTTAATGTTATTTTTTTTATATTTGCAGGAAATCAAGGCATTTCAGTCAGATAAATATCTACTGATAATTGAGGAAAATGAGGCCCTCACTTTAAAAGAAAAAGACAAATCTCTTTATGTATGTGATCCTTTTAGTGGTGCTGCCTTTAACCATCTAAAAAAGGTTTGTATTATTGACATATTGTAGAAGTCTGCAATTTATAAAATGTGAATATTGTATTTTAATTTTTGTCAGATTTATGTATAATCCTTTTTTTTTGGGAGAACTCGCATAAACAAAGTGTCAATCGACATTAGGAAATAATGAGATGTAGGTATAGGTCGTATAAAATGGACACAATAAAACTTTCCAAAACTAAGTCGGTAATAAACTTCAACAGCCAACTATGTCAATACAGTGTCAGTGGAACCTCGGGCGTTTCGCAAAACGAGCACTGTATTTCTAAAAATCCTAACTCTGTTTGCGAGTGTTGTCCCACGAAACGAGCAGGATTCAGAACAAAAGCGTTGTGCAGTACCGCTTTTGGCCTGAGGTGGGGGCGCTGGAGCCGAAACAGCGCTGATCGGCGGCGTTCGGAAAGGCCCGAGCAGACTTCGTCTGACCTCGGCAAACCTCGGAAAGGCTCATGAACGGAGTCTTTCCGAGGTTTGCCGAGGTCAGCCGAAGTGTGCTCGGGCCTTTTCGGCCTTTCCGAGGCTCACAGGCGCCCCCCGCCTCTAACCGCATGCGGTATTGCATCCCATTGAAGTCAATGCGGAAACAAATTATTTTCGTTTCCATTGACTTCAATGGGAAAACTCGCTTTGATATGTGAGTACGTTGGATTACGAGCATACTCCTGGAACGGTTATGCTTGTAACCTGAGGTTCCACTGTACATGTATAAGCAGTATGAAGGAAGTTGATATGAAAGTGGAGACTAACCCCTTGTTGAGCATTATGCAAAACTTGTAAGACCTGTAATCTGTATACACTTGCAGTGTATTGTGTAATTGCATATCTCATACAGAAAAATAGGTGCTATATCAGGCTTTATGTCAGGTTATTAATAATTGGTAGAACTAAACTTGATGATGATCAATCCTTAAAGCGGAATGTCAAAATAAGTATATTTATATATTCTATTGGAGTGCATCTATGCCAACCAGGCAGAAAGGCATTGTGAAAATGATAGCGTCATTGTTCACAGCAGCCATATTGGGTACATAATTGGATACCTGGAAGCATCACCTCTCTGATTATGTAATGTCAGTCTTCTTGTATGTGTGTTTTTTGCCTTTTTTTTTTTTTTATTTATCTGTGGAGCACCACTGTTAACTGATCTCACGATTCAGGTCTTCTCTTGGCATCTCTTGACTTTACTAACAGGCAATGCCAAATGAACGTACACCCTGTAATGTTTTGCATAGAATCACGCATTACAGTGTAATTTCAATGAAAGGGTTAAAGTGGAAGTCCACTCCAATGCTAAAATCTGTAAATATACTGGCATCCACGATCTAAGACCAACCTATTTAGTCATGTAAAGAAATCCTTATACATACTTTTTTTTTTTTTTTTTTTTTTTTAAGCTGCTCCAGTCCGGTCTGGTCCCCAGCGGCAGAAGCTCTGCAGAGGAGACAGCCGACACCGGTTTCCAAAAGCCTGGGAAGTGACTATGGGGCTTCCGTTGTTGGTTGCCTCTTCTGTACATGCCTACACAGTGTGGGACTGGACCAGATCGGCTTCAGAAAAGCTATGTATAGTGATTTCTTCTTTAACCAGTAGCTGGCCGCCGCCTGTCTATTGACGGCCAGGCGGCGCAGCTCTCAGGGCGCGTCCTCCCCTTCACGGCCCTCCAGGGAGCGTGCGCGCCACCTTGTCACTGGGCACCCGATGCGCGTGCCCAGCGGCCGCGATGTCCGCTGGGCACCCGCGATTGCCCAGTAACACAGCGGGACCGTGGATCTGTGTGTGTAAACACACAGATCCACGGTCCTGTCAGAGGAGAGGAGCCGATGGTGTGTTCTCTGTACAGAGAAACACTGATCGGTCTCCTCCCCTTGTGAGTCCCCTCCCCCCACAGTAAGAATCACTCCCAGGGAACATGTTAACCCCGCCCCCTAGTGGTTAACCCCTTCACTGCCAGTGTCATTTACACAGGAATCAGTGCATTTAAATAGCACTGATTGGTCCCAAAAATGTGTCAAAAATGTCCGATGTGTCCGCCATAATGTCGCAGTCACAATAAAAATCGCTGATCGCCGCCATTACTAGTAAAAAAAAAAATATATTAATAAGAATGCTATAAAACTATCCCCTATTTTGTAAACGCTATAACTTTTGCGCAAACCAATCAATAATTGATTTTTTTTTTTTTTTTTTTTACCCAAAATATGTAGAAGAATATGTATCGGCCTAAACCTGAGGAAACATTTTTTTATATATATATATTGTTTGGGGATATTTAGTATAGCAAAAAGTAAAAAAAAAAATGTTTTTTTTTTTTTTTAAACTTGTCCCTCCTTCTTTTGTTTTATAGTGCAAAAAATAAAAACCGCAGAGGTGATCAAATACCACCAAAAGAAAGCTCTATTTGTAGGGACAAAATAATTTAATTTGGGTACAGTGTTGTATGACCGCGCAATTGTCATTCAAAGTGCGACAGCGCTGAAAGCTGAAAAATGGCTTGGTCAGGAAGGGGGTGAAAATGCACTGCACTGAGGTGGTTAAAAGGCTAGTCTTTTGATTGTGGCTGCCTGTAGATTTAGAGATTTTAGTGTTGGGGTGGACTTTTACTTTAAGCGTAAAAATAAAAACGGGCAGGCTTTCCAGTTCCTGTGAGCTCTAATTGTCATCTCCTGCGATAGGCTGGTCATAAGCAGGCAGATATATCACTCACTCCATTTAACGGGAAGTGAGACTTTGCTTTATTATTTTTTTTTATTTAGTTTGGGGTCCCCAGTCAAGCATCAGTATCACCCTCTTGTTGACTCCTACATTGTTTTTGTTTTTTTAAATTGGTCACAGTACTTGCAGCGAATAGGCCATTTATGGCATTTGTGAAGAGAGCTTTTTGTCTCTGTAACAGATAACAGCAGAGTGTGGATAGGGAGTTGGCACACCTTTTTAAAGTAAGGTAGACAAAGGTCAGCACAATAAAGGCCTTGTAAAACTGAGTCTTATTTATCAAAGTGTCTGAAGGTAGAATGCTCTCAGATAGTCAGCTTTATTTGAATTTTTGCATACTGCAGTTAGAATGATATTGAGAATCTGGTTACTGTGGCCAGTTCAGAGTGTATTCTTGCCTTCAATAGTTGTATAAATGAGAACAAATGTATTTTATGTTCCATATTCATTCATACCAAATGTAAATTCTCACACTCCGAGAAACAAATTTGTTTTTTGTTTTTGTTTTTTAACCTGCATTGATTAATTGCTTTTATTGATGCAGAAATAGAATTCCCAGTTTTAAAGAGTATGGCCTAGACCAGGGGTGCCCAATCGCTGGCCTACGGCGCCCTCTGATATGGCCCACCAACTCCTGCTCTGGGATGACGGTTCAGCAAGCCCAGATTGTGGGTTCCTGACCCGCCATCCCCGAACATCAGTGTGAGGAACAGAGCTGACGCTAGAGGAAGCAGAGCAGATGCTTCCTGTATAGCGCCGGCTCCTGTCACAGGCAGAGTGATACCAAATGTACTCCGCCTGTGACAGGAGAAATACAGGAAGCATCGGCTCCGCTCTCTACTGCAGCCGCATGCTTCCTTCTGTCGCAGTGATGCTCGGGGATAGCGGGAAACCGCAATCTGGGACAGCAGCCACCAGGGGTACCCACCAGCAGTACTCACAAGTAATACCAGCCAGCGGTACCTGAAGTAAGGATTGAGGTGCAGGTAAACCGCAGTGCACCAGTGTGAAAGCAGCCTTAGGCACCTTTTACAAGATCGCTCCGATTTGGTCTGCCTGTCCATTTTTCCTGTGGACCAAAATGCTCTCCATTCACCTCCTATGGAACGGCAGATGTAAACAAACTTGTTTACGTTTACACCCGCCTATCTCCAATCGGATACGCTTAAAAAAAACAAAAACAAAGGGGATCGGTCTGGGTGGATTGGATCGGAGGGTCCATATAGTAGAGCGGGCTGTTTCCGTGTCTGCTCTGCATATACAGAGTGGACGCAGACCTGCCATCCGCTCATTGTGGCCTGCTATTGGTTACCAAGTCGCTAAAGTGGCCCTTGCTCTTCAAAGGTTGGGCACCCCTGGCCTAGACTTCTATGTAGAGTGTTCTATTCCTCTGTCTTTCTTAATTTAAATAACTGTATTCTCCTTACCATTTAATCTCAATCACAACATGGTAAAGTGGTGTTATGTTGAGTCTATAACATGAATGGCTTTTTACAACTGATAGTGCACTTCACTGATTTTGTTTTTACGATTCTTTTTGTTTTAAGCTTGGTTGTAGAATAGTTGGACCCCAGGTTGTAATATTCTGCATGAAGCATCAAAGATGTGTTCCACGAGCAGAGCATCCTGTCTTCAATATGGCTATGGCCGATGTCACAGTTTCATGCACAAGCCTTGATAAAGAAACCAGGGTAAGTAAAACTTTTTTTATTTATTTTTTTATAACAAACTAGTCTTTTGAGCACAATAGTTTCTTGGTTACGATTTCCGCTTACAAGAGGATACGTTTTCAATTAAATTCAAATTTTTTTTCCAGGAAGAGGTTCATTTCTATGTCCAGATAATGGGAGGAAGTGTCTATAGAGATCTTAATGTTTCAGTCAGCCACCTGATTGCTGGTGAAGTGGGCAGCAAGAAATACCTTGTGGCAGCCAGTCTAAAGAAGCCGATTCTTCTCCCTTCATGGGTGAAGGCCCTGTGGGAGAAGTCACAGCAGAGGTATATATTAGCAGGTCATGCTGTATTACTTCAAATATATTGTTCTTTACACCCTGCTCATGTTCATTTGCACCTATTTATTTGAAGGATTATTGGCTACAAAGATGTAGACATGGAGCCATATTTATGTCCAGTTTTCCTTGGTTGTACCATCTGTGTAACTGGCTTAAGCAACCTGGATAGGAAAGAAGTCCAGAGGCTGACTTCTATACATGGAGGACAGTATACAGGTCAGCTGAAGATGAATGAGTCCACACATCTTATTGTGCAAGAGGCAAAAGGTAAGGGCTCCACTTTTCAGTACATGTAACAGGCTTAAAGCAGAGTCCCCCAATTCGATTTTTTTTTAAGACTCCACTCTAACTTGATCCACTCTATATGCAAGCTTTAGATTAGTGTTATTCATGGAGTCCTTTTTATTTATGTTTGAATTTTAATAAAAGTACCTGGATCTCGGAAGCAGGCAGGGTCCATCTCCACTGTGGGCATCTGAAGCCCTCTTCTATCTATTTCCGGGAATCAGTACAGCTGGCTACCCAGCATGCACCTCCCGATTTCACGCCTGCGCAGTAATGTCACTGCACGGCGCTCCATTCCTCCTGAGTTCCAACACATTGACATAGCGGCACCGGCGGATGTTCCCATCAATCATCGCGAGATCTCGTCACTAGGCTATTCGCAAGGACTCCTGGGATACATGGCGCCGCTATCCCAGGAGCCCTTGCAAATCGCCTAGGCGGATACTGCCGGAAGTGCAGGCAAAAGAAGGTAATTAAAGGTATTTCCCTTTTTAAAAAATAAATAAATAAATAAAAAAAAAAAGAATTTCCATTTGCGAAAAGGATGCTCACAGGGGGTACCATAGGGAGAAAGTGTAGAAAATGGGTGGAACTCCGCTTTAAGCATATTCGCATATATGTAAAAAAAAGTTATACAGATTTAAATCTGGGCTGAGTGTTCTGATTCTTTTGACTTTTTTGCTCTTGGTAGTGTGTGTGTGTGTGTGTGTGTGTGTGTGTGTGTGTGTGTGTGTGTGTTTTTGTTTTTTTGAATTAGGGCCACTTTTACAAGGGGTAGAATCCATCCAAGTGGATCCGCCTGCTCAGCAGTAGAGTTGCACGATTCTGGCCAAAATGAGAATCGCAATTTTTTTTTTTTTTGCTTAGAATAAAGAACACCATTAGGGCCGAAACGGCTAATCCATTATGAAAATAGTTGTCAACTATTTTCATAATCGATTAATCGGCCAGCCGATTAGTTGGCCTGCATACAGAATGCATTATTTGTTTACATATCAGGAAATGCAGTGCAGCACACATACAGCTCAGTACATCATCCATACATGTCAGTAAGTGCCTGAGAACTTGTGAATGTGTGAGAAGCAATGCCTCATGGGACATGTAGTCCTGGGCAGGAAGTGAGTGGTTCTAAATGCAGAAGTGTGTTTGTTTTTTTTTTGTGTTTTGTTTACCTTTCTATAGAGGCACTCTATACTTTGCAGCTTGCTATTGTGGCACTCTGAAGGCAGGAGAAGCCAGAAGCATCGATGGGGGACCCCAGAAGAGGAGAATCAGGGCTGCTCTGTGCAAAACCATGACACAGAGCAGGTAAGTATAACATGTTTGTTTAAATAAAAAAATCAGTTTGTGCAGGGAAGATCAGCCCCTGAACCCAGAGAAGGTGGAGGCTGATAGACTGGAGGTAGACAGAGGAAGATGACAGGCAAGGAGGAGGGGGAAAGAGGAGAGCAGAGAGGACAGCTGCGTATGACGGAGGGACATACTCTGAACACGGTGGTCAGGGCTTAGCAGCCCTGGTTTTCGTTGTCAGTACAGAGAGAGGGGAAACAGGAAGTGGCAGGTTCAGGGAGGTTTTTTTTACAGTTTAGAGGAGGGCAGATTACACAGCACAAGCACTGTGCTGTTTAATCTGCTTTAAGGGACCAGGATCTGAAGTGTGTGTGTGTGTGTGTGTGTGTGTGTGTGTGTGTGTTTGGTTTGTTTTGTTTGTGTGTTAAACACTTTTTAAAGTCAACTTTTACCAGTATTATGCATTATAATTAAAGCGGACCTTCAGTCAATTTTTTTTCAACTTTTCGTCTATTAAATCTTCTGCCTTTTTTTGTTTTCCTTTCGGATAGTAAAACTTAATTTTTTTATTTATTTATTTTTCTGCCAGTAAATACCTTTTTTTTATTTATTTTTTATACAGCCCAATTTCTGTTTCTTGTCTGGTCATTGGCCTAGGCTTATGATATCATGCATCTCTCTCTCCTCTCCTCTTCATTACGAAAAATCTTTGTACATTCACTGAATGAACGAATGTCTGAAAATTTCTCTTGCTTTTTAACATGGTTTTAAAAAAAATGTAATTTCTGAACGAAAACCAAATCCACTATCTGAAAATTCCTTTGACCAAAAAGTTTTCTATTCTGCTCCTTCGAATTTTGCCATCACTGTGGTCAAAAACAAACATCGATTTGACCCCACTAACAATTCGAAAATCGAAAGAACGTTCTTAAAATTATTTATTTTTTATTTATTTTTTGAAGGAAGAGACATGGTTCTTGTATGGCCAGCATAAGTGACAGCTGGCGCAAGGGAGGTTTGTCAAGCCTGACAAGGAAGTCTGTCATACATAATATATTACAGTTCTATCTGAAAACCGGCTTAAACAGTCTTTCATTTTTTTTTTTTCCCTTTTAAATATAATATTTGATCTGAGTCTGATATTTACCAGATTCCACCTCTAATAGTATATACAGTATATCTCTTCTGTCTGTTGTTCTCAGAGTGGATTAGAGATTTTGCTCCAGAACCATATAGTTATTTATATTTACCACTGCATATAGATATTTAAGAATACATTTGCCTTTTTTTATTTTTAAACTTTACATATTAACTTATACACCACACTTTTTTTTTTTTTTTTTTTTAGGTTATTATCCAATTAATCGATTATGAAAATAATCGTTAGTTGCAGCCCTAATCGTGATTCTCGCAGCGTAACGTTATCTTTCACGTTATATAAAAAAATTGGGCTAACTTTACTGTTTAGTTTTTTTATTAAGTTATGAAAGTGTTTTTTCAAAACAAATTGCGTTTGAAAGACCGCTGCGTAAATACAGTGTGACATAAAATATTGCAACAACCGCCATTTCATTCTCTAGGGTCTCTGCTAAAAAAAAAAAAAGTATATATTGTTTGGGAGTTCTAAAGTAATTTTCTAGCAAAAAATACAGATTTTTAACTTTTAGCAACAAGAGTCAGAAAAAGGCTTAGTCTTTAAGTGGTTAAGCTGACCTAATTTACATACCAAAGTTCATGCCCTTGATCTAAAAGGACTAAGGGGTTGATTTACTAAAGGTTAATCCACTCTGCACTACAAGTGCTGTAGATCTGAGGGGAAGATCTAAAATTAGGGGAAGCTCTGCTGATTTTATCATCCAATTATGTGCAAGCAAAAATTATGTTTTTTATTTTCCTTGCATGTCCCCCCCTCAGATCTACAGCGACTGCACTGTGAATTTGCCTTTAGTAAATAACCCCCTAAGTGTTAAAATGTTTCTCTTTATCTCTGTGTAAGAGATGTTGTCCTAAACTTGGCAGGCTGCCTGTTTTTATTTTTTTTTAACAGTTGTCAGCTGTGAGCAGAGAAGTCTTTGCACTGAATCAGGAAAATGCTGTGTTAAGATTGCGATTCTACCCCCCCCCCCCCCTTGCGATCTCGATTCTTTAACAATTAATCATGCACCACTACTCAGCAGGCAGATGACAGGTCCGCTCTGCTATGCCGGGTGGACACAGACACGGCCAGTTGCTCTCTATGGGGTGAGGACTTCATGTATGTTTCCATCCGATTGTCATAAAATCTAAATGTATTTTATGCGATAGACCAACACAAAGTGGCACATAATGGTTAAGTGGAAGAAAAATGACAAATGATTTTCAAAATGTTTTGCAAATAAATATCTGAAAAGTGTAGCGTGCATTTGTATTCAGCCCCCTTGAGTCAATACTCTGTAGAACCGCCTTTCGCTGCAATTATAACTGCAAGTCTTTTTGGATATGTCTCTATCAGCTTTGCACATCTAGAGTGACATTTTTGCCCATTCTTCTTTGCAAAATAGCTCAAGCTCTGTCAGATTGCATGGAAAGCGTCTGTGAACAGCAATTTTTGCCACAGTTTCTTAATTGGATTTAGGTCTGGACTTTGACTGGGCCATTCTAACACATGAATATGCTTTGATCCAAACCATTCGTTTTTAGCTTGGGCTGTATGTTTAATGTTGCTGTCCGGCTGGAAGGTGAACCTCTGCCCCAGTCTCAAGTCTTTTGCAGACTCTGACTGGTTTTCTTCTCAGATTGCCCTGTATTTGGCTCCATCCATCTTCCCGTCAACTTTGACTAGCTTCTCTGTCCCTGTTGCAGAAAAGCATCCCCACAGCATGATGTTTCATGGTGGGGATGGTGTGTTCATGGTGATGTGCAGTGTTGGTTTTCCACCACACATAGCATTTTGCTTCTAGGCCAAAAAGTTAAATTTTGGTTTTATCTGACCAGAGCACCTTCTTCCACATGTTTTCCCCCACATGGCTTCTCAGAAACTGCAGCTACGGGACTTCTTATGGCTTTCTTCTTACCACTCTTCCATAAAGGCCAGATTTGTGATGTGCACGACTAATCGTTGCCCTGTGGACAGACTCTTCCCACCTGAGCTGTGGACCTCTGAAGCTCCTCCAGAGTTACCAAGGGGATCGTGGCTGCTTCTCTATTTTAATGCTCTCCTTGATTGGCCTGTCAGTTTAGGTGGACAGCCATGTCTTGGTAGGTTTGCAGTTGTGCCATACTCTTTCCATTTTCAGATGATGGGTTGAACAGTGCTCCGTGAGACGTTCAAAGCTTGTGATATTTTTTTTTATAACCTAACCTTGCTTTAAACTTCCACACATCTTTTATCCCTGACCTGTCTAGTGTGTTCGTTGGCCTTCATGATGCTGTTTTGTTCACTAAGGTTTTTTAACAAACCTCCTGAGGGCTTCACAGAACAGTTGTATTTATACTGGGATTAAGTTACACACAGGTGGACTCTATATAATAATTAGGTAACTTCTGAAGACAGTTGGTTCCACTAGATTTTAGTTAGGGGTATCAGAGTAAAGGGGGCTGAATACAAATTCACGCCACACTTTTCAGATATTTATTTGTAAAACATTTTGAAACTTTATTATTTTCCTTCTACTTCACAATTATGTGCTACTTTGTGATGGTCTATCCCAATAAAATACATTTACGTTTTTGGTTGGAACATGACAAAAGGTGGAAAATTTTCATGGGGTTTGAATACGTTTTCAAGGCACTGTATCTGGATCTGTGCAACATCTGAAAAAATCCTTGGGAGTTGTACCCAAACCCCATGCTGTGGGGGAAGCCTGTAAGGTTTGCTTTGAGCACTGGATCCTGCTTGGGCACTTACCTTGGCACTTGGTGCAATATGTTGTTAGCCGCAGTGTGCTATATAGGTCCAGGACTCTGGCCCATCACAATGGAACCCAGTCCTTAACCACTTCAGCCCCAGAAGAATTTACCCCCTTCCTGACCAGAGCACTTTTTGCGATTCGGCACTGCGTCGCTTTAACTGACAATTGTGCGACGTGGCTCCCAAACAAAATTGCCATCCTTTTTTTTTTTTTTTTTTTTTTCCCTACAAATAGAGCTTTCTTTTGGTATTTGGTCACCCCTGCGGTTTTTATTTTTTGCGCTATAAACAAAAAAGAGCGACAATTTTGAAAAAAAGCATTATTTTTACTTTCTATAATAAATATCCCCCAAAAATATATATAAAAAAAAAAAAAAACATTTTTTTTTTAGTTTAGGCCGATACGTATTCTTCTACATATTTTTGGTAAAAAAAATTGCAATAAGCGATTTTATTGATTGGTTTGCGCAAAAGTTATAGCGTTTACAAAATAAGGGATAGTTTTATGGCATTTTTATTAATTGTATTTTTTTTAATTTTTTTTTTTTATCGTGACTGCGACGTTATGGCAGACACAGACATTTTTGACACATTTTTGGGACCATTGTCATTTATACAGCAATCAGTGCTATACAAATGCACTGATTTTTGTGTAAATGACACTGGCAGTGAAGGGGTTAACCACTAGGTGACAGTGTATGGGTTAAGTGTGTCCTAGGGGCGTGTTTCTAACTGGGGGGGCGTGGCTGTGTGACACGTCACTGATCTCTGCACCGATCACACGGAGCAGAGATCAGTGACACTGTCACTAGGCAGAACGGGGAGATGCTTGTTTACATTAGCATCTCCCTGTTCTTCCTCTCCGTGAGGCGATTGCGGGTATCCCCGCGGCGATCAAGTCCGCAGGACCCGCGACCCGACTCGCGGAGCTTCCCGTGGGCGCGCGCGCCCACCGGCCACCTCTTAAAGGACAACATAGAGGTACGTGATTCTGCCTGTACGTGTCCTTCTGCCGCAGTATATCTCAAACATGTGTTGTATCACACCACTGGTCACATACTTTAATGCCATTTCCATCTAGAACCCTTCTAAGGTACACAGGCGCATTCTCTTGCCCTTTCCCCACAAGGACTTGTTACAGAACCATACCTGGGTTACTGCATACTCTTTACAGACACACTTGCCCTATACTCCGCACCCTACTCCACATGTACTCTACAAGGGAATGCCCTCACTATGAACTAAGAATTTGTGTTGTTATTTTGGGCTGGGGTTCTTCTTTTAAGTCATTTTTTTTTTTTTTTTGCCACATGAAGTGTAAATGGAAACAACAAAAATGTATCTGGTAATGTAGCCTTTTACATTGACATTGTGTAGTAAGGTTTGAATCCTTTCAACAGGTCAAAAATATGAATGTGCAAGAAAATGGAATGTGCATTGTGTTTCTATTCAGTGGTTCTTTGACAGCATTGAAAAAAGTTTCTGTCAGGATGAAAGCATGTACAAGACGGAACCTGTACCAACTGAAAAAATCCTCCCAGAGACATCTACTCCAACAGGAAATAGTAAAAAACCTGATAGTAAGTATACATTAGATGAATATATATATATATATATATATATATATATATATATATATATATATATATATATATATATATATATATATATATATAATGTGCAATGTCCTGCACACTTTCCCAGCTTTCTGCCCATCCTTCCATATGGACTTTCAGTTAGAAAGCTAGAGAAGGATTCAATTGGCACTGATCACTAGCACATCTGCATCCTACTCCCAATATTTAAACTTCAGTTCTATGCAGTTAGCCCTCACAGACTTCTATTGGGGCCATAATGAAAGCATCCCCAGGAGCACTGAGGTGGGTGAATTGACATGTATTTAGTACAGCTGTTTTTATAGGCATTTTCCTGATGAGGAAAGTGAACTTATAAGATATACGGTAGACATTAGTTTTCAAGTTTTTTTTTTTATTTCTTTTGAAATGTTGGAGGGAGTTAAGACATCTCAAATCTGCAATATTTTTAACACTGTTCTCTCCCCCCCCCCCCCCAAAAAAAAAAAATCTGATTTTATATTTTGGGGATTATTTACTAAAACTGCTCCAGCTGTGCATAGTAACTAGTCATCAGCTTCTAGATTTTTTTTTATCAAAGCCTATTCGAACAAACCTGAAGTTAGAAGATGTGGTTACTATGCAGATCTACACCATATTCTGTTCCATAGTTGTAACTTCTCTGCACTCTTTTTTTTTTTTTTTTTTTTTATATATAAACTGTTGATTATATTTTGCAGACCGGGCACTTTCTGATGTCAGCCACATTTCTAATATAAGTACTAGCTGTGTTAATGAATCTGCCTTCAATTCTGTGATGAGCACCAGGCTGGAACCTCCCAGTGACACCCTAGAGAATTTGGATCTGAGTTCCGTACAAGCCCCTGAAGATCTCCTAGATGGCTGCAGGGTGGGAATGTATTTCTTCATTTTGTTTACTGATTGATTCATATGGTTGAGATTATTTTTCTGTACATTACTTTGTGCATTATTTTTAGTATCGTAAACTATATGTATGTATATATATATATATATATATATATATATATATATATATATATATATATATATAATATATATATATATATATATATATAAACTAAGGTTGTCGGGGCTTGTAGTGCATTCAGACACACAGAGCTGTGTGTCTGAATGACACGTGTGTGTGTGTGGTGTTTTTTTTTTTTTTAAACCGTGGCAGCTAGTATGGGGAACTTCTCCTCCTACTGCTGCCTCAGGCAGAGGTGGCAGCGCGCTGCAGCACTGGGAACATATTACACCCTAAAATCAGGTGGAACATGTAACGTGTTCCCAAAGGTGAATTTATCCTTAAAGAACCCTTTGAAAAGCATATGAATCTGCAACTGTTGACTGATATATTTTGATTTGCTGTCAACCCATTTTGCTTCAATACCTGAGCAAGTAGCTAGTAAAGTGTTGGGGAAACGTCATGCAAAATGGGAACTTTTATAATCCTGAGATTCTGGAGGGGAGTTTTTTTGTTTACTACAGGTTTCCCTTTTTTCCATCTTATATGGGTGCAGGGCCTTTTTTTGAAAGCAGGTTTTTTTATGATTAACGTATATGTGTGTTTTAGAAATGTGTTTTTAAATTTAAGCTTCTGTCTATGGCTTTCTAAATTCTCAGATTTTGTTGACAGATATATGTGTGTGGTTTTGGAGGAAGAAAGCTGGATAAGTTGAGGAAACTCATTAACTGCGGCGGTGGAGTGCGCTTTAATCAGCTCACTGGTGATGTGACTCATGTAATCGTTGGTGAAAATGATGAGGATCTAAAGCAATTTTTGAACAAGGCAGACCACAGGTGTGTAAGTCTACCTTGAGAATATTTGGAACTAGAAAATAGACCTCTTCTGAAAACTCATGTTTTTACAGATTTAATGATCTTCTAACTTAAGACTGTATTTTTTAATAGGAATGTTTGATAAGTTGAAGAAAAAAAATTGGTAAATCGGTGTGTTGTCGAACTATGTATACAAATGTTCGTAATTGTAAAGGTTTCATTTTAAATTTAAAATATTAAATAGGTTTATACTTGCAGTGCTCAGCATAAATGAGTACACCCTTTTTGAAAAGTACGTTTTTTGTTTAGCGCATTACATGAAAAAAAGGTTAATAATATAACTGATTACAAAATCTTCAGTTTTACTCAAATTAGTTGATGCATGTAGTATTTTGTATAACTTCCATGATTTGTAAGGACAGCACCAAGTCTTCTAGGCATGGAATGAACAAGTTGGCGACACATTGCAACATCTATCTTTTTCCATTCTTCTTCAAAAACTACCTCTTTTTAGGCCTGATTCACACCCATGCAGGTTGTAGTTTGCATATTGCTGGTGCATTTTGCATTTTTCAATACATGCTTTTTATCCATTGAAGTCCTATGGAACCAAAAACCAGAAAAAAAGTCCCTGGCCCTTTCCATAAAATACACAGATGTTAAATGGACTGTAGTGTATTTCTGCAAAACTGAAAATTCACTAAAAAATGCATAGGTGTAAACCCCAGGCCTTAGAGCCTGGATGATGGATGGAGAGTGATGCTCAACTTTTCTCTTCTGAATTCCCCATCTGCGTTGGATTAGGTACAGATAAGGAGACATATTTGGCTACTAAATCACTTTCACCATGTTCTTCAGAAATGCAACAGTGGCCTTTTTTTTTTAGATGTGTGTTTTAAATTTATTGTCATGATTTTTGAAGCCGTCAGTTCCAAAAACATTTATAGTTCAATAGCCCATATACAGCCAACAATAACCAGTGGTGGGTGTCAGACCCAATTCGTGTACAACATGGTCCACAAAGGAAAGGGGGAAATGGCAAGGAGCACTGGGGCTTTGTGACACCCAGCTATTTATTTATATATTTATTTTTAAATAGTCCTACACAGTAATGAAAATACAAAACAAACATTTATTGAAAAAGCTGCAGATGCACGCATCACCCCGGTACTGCTAAAAGCCGCTCGGCTGTTATCACAAGCAGCGGGAGAGGGCGTGACCTCTGCTGCCCTCTGTCCCCCTCCTTCTTCTTCTTTTTTTTTTTTTTTTTTAAAGAGACCATCATAGGAATCGTAATTATTTTTTGACCTTAAACAAATTATCTAGTTTAACCTGATTGTTTACAACTTGAAACGGCATGATTGGACATTGCATTAGCCCCCCTCTCCTCCCTTTTTTTATTTTTATTTATTATTATTTTTTTTTTTTTTCAGGCCTTATGTATTAACCATAAAATGGCTCCTAGACAGTTTTTCAAAGGGTGCCTTGCAGCCTGAGGAGGTATATTCCCACTCTTCTTATAAGCCAGCTGAAATTCAGGCCCCTGCTCAACAACAAGTTCTCAGTACATCTCTTCGGAAGGCAAGCAGTACCAATACAAATGTTCGAAAATCCACTAACCTCACACGAACTTATCAAGCTGATGAAGACCTGCTATCTCAGTATGCAGAAAATGATTCCACATTTGGTAAGATGCATAGAATTTTCTTTTAGAAAATAATACTGTATGTTTTATACTTACTAGTATTCTAGGAATTGTTTTTTTTCTTTCTAGTTGAACCAGAGAATCCTGAGCTGACCAAGCAAAGCAACTTCTCCCAGATGACTCTTCAGGATGACATACCCTCTTTTCCCAGCCAGAGTGGCCTGGGGGAAACTTCCACTATCATTGAGGGTGGATTGTTTAGCAGGAAGTCCTTCCTGGTGTTGGGCTTTGTTGAAGAAGATGAGGCTTGTGTTATAGAGATCATTAAAACAAATTGTGGTAAAGTGCTCTCCACCCATAAGAGAGCCATTGCTGATTATGCCGTGGTGCCTTTACTGGGCTGTGAGGTGGAGGCTACTGTCGGAGAAGTTGTCACCAATGCTTGGCTGGTAAGAAATTCTGCTATCCTAATGCTCACATGATTATTTTTAGGAAGGACTTCACAAACACGCCTAGGTGGGTAGGTTTTTTTTTTTATCTGTTTTCGTGTGTGTGTGTTGTTGTTTTTTTATTTATTTATTTTTTCTGCCCCAAAATCCTCACTCTAGGAGTCATCAGTGCTATACAAAGTATTTTTTTAATTCATCCAGCCAAGACTGTTGACAAATATTTATGCTTGAGTCTTGGTATATTTGACATTGCATGAATCCATTTTTTTTTTTTTTCTTTGTGTTTCAAAATCCCCTGAACCCAGATGCACTCAAAAAGGAGGCTTCCACCTCAAATTTTAGGATGTGACATCTGTTTTATTCTCCCCCCAACTTTTAATGGCTTTGCACAGAGCTGCCCCCCCCCCCCCTCCCAGCCAGCTGCTTCCTAGGTGGGTACTCGTGCAGACCCGCTGCCTGTATCCATATACATATATAACTAAAGACCCTTTTTTCCTTTTTTTTTTTTTTTCTTGCCTGCTGCTGATGATGGTAAATGTATATACGAGTTATCTATTCAGTTTAACCGCTTGCCGACCGCCTCAAGCAGATACACTGCGGCAGAATGGCAGGCAAACTAATGTAACTGTGCGTTGCCCTGCACTGAGGCAGCCTGCAGGCGCGCACCACCGGCAAGCTCTGTGAGTCGGGTCGCGGGTCCCGCCGACTATCGCCGCGGGAATACCCGCAATCGTCTCACGGAGAGGAAGAAGGGGGAGATGCTAATGTAAACAAGCATCTCGCTGTTCTGCCTAGTGACAGTTCTGCCTCATTTACACAGGAATCGGTGCATTTGTATAGCACTAATTGCCCAAAAATGTCGGATGTGTCCGCCATAATGTCACAGTCACGATAAAAATCGCTGATCACCGCCATTGCTATTATTAATAAAAATGCCATAAAACTATCCCCTATATTGTAAACGCTATAACTTTTGCGCAAACCAATCAATAAGCGCTTATTGCGATATTTTTTTGAAAAAAAAAAAAAATGTAGAAGAATACATATCTGCCTAAACCGAGGGGAAAAATTTTTTTTTTTAATATTTATTAGCAAATAAGCAAAATGTAAAAAATAATGCGTTTGCCGTTTTTTTTTTTTTGTTTATAGCGCAAAAATAAAAACCGCACGGATGATCACATACCACCAAAAGAAACTCTATTTGTGGGAAAAAAAATATGTAAATTTTGTTTGGGAGCCACGTGGCACGGCCGCGCAATTGTCAGTTAAAGCGACGTAGTGCTGAATCGCAAAAAGTGCTCTGGTCAGGAAGGGGGTACATTCTTCTGGGGCTGAAGTAGTTAAAGGGTAACTCCACTTTCGTGGGAAAAAAAAATAGCAAATAAAGAAAAAATATAGCGTATACAAGTCATATTGTAATTGAATGTTATTAAAAATGACTTTTCCTTTTCAATCTGCAGCTGCTGTAATTTTCTAAAAATGCTTTTCAATATGGCTACCTGGAGTTGTTCTCTACACAAAACATTTTAATGCATGAAAAATTGCTGTGCAAATACTGTGCGAGATAAAAGGTTGCAACGACCGCCATCTTATTCTCTAGGGTCTCTGCTAAAATAAATATGGTTTGGGGTTCTGTGTAATTTTCTAGCAAAAAAAATGATTTTTTTTTACATGTAGGAGAAAAATGTCAAATGCCTTGGGTGGCAAGTGGTTAATATTTAGATAATTCTTCAGTCCACAACACTCTTTATAATGTGTGATCTGTTTCATCTTCCAGGGAATGTGTATAGAACAAGAAAATCTTTTGGATCCTCAGTCTAATGCTCTCTTCACGCCAGTGACCTATCTAGAAGGTAGCGCACCTCTGAAAGCCTGTGTCCTGTCTGTCAGTCAGTTTATGGGAGCCGAAAGGGATTCCTTAGTCTATCTAGCAGGTCTTCTTGGAGCCAAGTAAGTGGCTTGTGGTTGTTGCTTAACATTTATAAATAAATGTGCCAGTGTTGTGGTGTTCATTTTGAATTTTACCGTCCTGTGCATTCTGTGAGAGCCATATGCTGCATTGGCCCTGTTGGTATATTTTCATTTTCAGAGGTGTAGTGTTTTCACAATAAGAGATGTGTGGTGTGTTTACAATATATGTTCTTAATTACCTCTGAGCTAAAAATGTAAACGGATAATTTTTCTTCTGGTAAATCGTAAATTGCATATTTTCAGTTAGCAAATGTTTGCAAGGCTGATTAGTAAACTAAATCTATAAGGACAGATATACGAGCTGCCATGCCGATATTTGTTTGTAGACACATTACATCCAGATCTCAGCTTCACTGCTTTTTTGTGTTGCTTCGGGGACAGGAGTTTAGAAATTCAGTCTTCATGGTCTGCATTCTTGTTCTAGCTCATTCTCTACGATCAGATTTTTTAAGCTGCAGCTTGTACATTTACTGACGTGTCATGGCAGCTCTCATAATTCTGTCATGACATTCAGCAGGATAAGCCGATCGGTAGCGCTCTGACACACCGCATCTCTGATCCCGATAAAGAGCCTATGACGTAGGCTCTGTACAGTGGCGCATCCAAAAAAACTGCGTAAGGGGTGATTGCAACATTTTGATTTAAATTTTCTTTGGCAATGTACCCAATCAAGAATACAGTGGATATAAAAAGTCTACACACCCCTGTTAAAATGTCAGGTTTCTCTGATGTAAAAAAATGAGACAGATAATTAATTTCAGAACTTTTTCCACCTTTTTAATGTGACCTATAAACCTGTACAACTCAGTTCTGAAGTCTCCCAAAATCATGTGGGAAAATGTGTTAAGCCCCTTTCACACGAGGCGGATCTGCTTGCACGGAGTCCGCCTCTGTCCGCTCAGCGGGGGATCTCTCCGTTGATCTCCACTGAGCCGGTGGATGACAAGTCCCTCTCTGCTCACTGAGTGGGGAGGGGCTTTACGAGCGCCGCTGGTCTCTATGGAGAGATTGGATGAATACCGACAGCATGTCCATTTTCATCAGATCTCACCTGAGCCATTCTGCCAGCGACGGATCCGGACGTAGTGCCATCCGTCTGCTTTTGGCGGATCGGACTGGGTCGGATGTCAGCGGACATGTCACCGCTGACATCCGTCGCTCCATAGACTAGCATGGAGCGCCCGTTCAGGTCCGCCTTCAAAACTGACAGGCGGACCTGAACGGTCCATCAGTGTGAAAGGGGCCTTATAGTCTGATGAAACCAAAGTTTTTGACCATAATGCCAAAAGATATGTTAGGCACAAACACTGCACATTACCAAAAGAATACCATACCTACCGTGAAGCATGGTGGTGGCAGCATCATGCTTTTGGGCTGTTTTTATTCAGCTGGAACAGGGGCCTTTAGTCTAGGTAGAGGGGATTATGAACAGTTCCAAATGCCAGTCAATATTTGCACAAAACCTTCAGGCTTTCAGCTAGAAAGTTGAACATGAAGAGGAACTTCATCTTTCAGCAGGACAATAACCCAAAGCACACATCCAAATCAACAAAAGAGTGGCTTCACCAGAAGAAGAAGAAGAAGAATAACGTTTTGGAATAGCTCAGACCTGAATCCCAGTGAAAATCTGTGGGGCGAGCTGAAGAGGGCAGTGCACAGGAGATGCCCTCGCAATCTGACAGATTTGGAGTGTTTTTGCAAGGAAGAGTGGGCATCAAGATTGGCCATGCTGATAGACTCATACCCAAAAAGACTCAGTGCTGTATAAAATCAAAATGTGCTTCAACAAAGTGTATAAAACAAGTTAAAAAAGGCGCAATACACAAATACCTCATGTGACAGTACCCAATAGTCCAAGGGTTGAAATAATAATAATGTTTGTGTGTGTGTGTATTTGTGTACATGTGTACATATATATACTTTCAATAGTTTGTGTCGTTGGGTCAGTCAGGGCAGCCACCCAGAGAACCAAAAAACGGGTTCCAGTAAGCTAGAAAAAACAAGGAAAAAGGGGCGCCTCTGAATATATATCATAAATTAAAATTATTATAACAGCAATATCCACTCACATGGGGGAAAAAGATGTCCCATTCATATCCTGTGTGCTTGGCTGAGGAGATGGTTGTAGAACTGCAGGTCACAGCAGATCCATTCAGGCTATCCTCACATCAGATCAGGTCAGGAAGGGCTGGGAGCATCTGAGCATGAATGTACTGGACCTGGATCACTGAGGGAGATAGCATCATGCTCAGCCAGCCCTTCCTGACCGGATCTGATGTGAGGATAGCCTGAATGGATCTGCTGTGACCTGCAGTTCTACATCCATCTCCTCAGCCCAGCACACAGGATATGAATGCAACATCTTTTCCCCCATGTGAGTGGGTATTGCTGTTTATAATACATTTGATTTATGATATATATTCAGAGGCGCCCCTTTCCTTGTTTTTTTTTTCAACAAAGTGTGCACACTTATGCAACATAATTCTTAATAATAATTTTATATATATATATATATATATATATATATATATATATATATATATATATATATATATATAATATAAATAAATGAATTTTTTTTATAACAAATCAATGGGTGGGCTACTTTCTTGTTTTTCAATATATCGAAGTACTGTCGGGGTGAACTCCCCAATTTTCCACCGATAATAGATTGAAGAAATAGGACGGGACATGAACTCCTATGCAATTCTTTTATATAATTATTCTTTCAAATAATTTGCAAAACATGCAAGGCACTGTACAGTTTTTGAGCGATAATGCTCTTCGTCAGGCTTATCTGGCTGTGTGTGATGTGCCATTACAAAAATCGTACTTGTATACTAAAGGGTATACACAAAGGGTGTGCTACACAGGTATGTAACCCAATTATCCAATCAACCAAAGTTCAAAATAAAATTAAATTAACCCCATTATCCTACATAATAAACACAAATAAAGCAATACTAAGTATCAGTAAATCAACATGACAAAATAAACAAACTAATATATATATATATATATATATATATATATATATATATATATATATATATATATATATATATATATATATATATATATATATATATATATATATATATAAATTAATGAACAAAAAATTTACGAGAACAAGAGGGGGAAGCCTATAAATAAGGCTAAGCTGTCCCACTTCTCTCACTAAAAGTTAATTATTATCAGCAATTAGATGTAAATAAGAAGTACTGTTACATCAAAACTTTTATGTCCATATAATCTTCTTCGGGAAAATTCCCCTGTTTCAAATTCCGTATCGTTACCATAGGACCTGGAGGAGAAAAATATAATTGTATAATCCCAATCGACCTTTATAGGAATAAATATAGATCATAGTCTCTATTCATTCCATTGGGATGAAGAGAATGTAACTTATTTATCCACCATACCTCCCTTTTCTTGAGTTTCACAATTCTGTCACCCCCTCTCTTATCCCTGGATACCTCCTCTAATACCATGAAGCGTAAATTGGAATCTTTATGTCCCTTCTCCATGAAATGTATTAAAACCGGTAACGTGGGCTGTTTAAGTCTTATTGTACTGCGGTGCTGAGCTATTCTATCCTTGATTTTTTTTTTTTTTGAGTTGTCTCCCCAACATATATTAAACTGCATGGGCATATAAGGATATATACCACATACGAGGACTGAAATGTATCAAAGTTGTTAATTACTACTTTATCTCCACTTGTTGGAGGAATGAAATTATCACCCTTAAAGTGGTGTTTCCCCCAAAAAATTAAAAATTGCTTAAAAATTCCTAAAAATATAAAAAAATAAATAAATAAAATAATTGGAAAAATTTTTTAACTCACCTCTAAATGCCTGTTGCTAGGGGGTCCCTCATAGTCTGCCTCCTTCAGTGCCCGGGCACTGACACCACTTCCCCTCGGCACAGTCAGTCATCTGGGACACGTGACAGGTCCCAGATGACTGTGTGGCCTATCAAGGCGCGCAGCGCCACTAGCGCATGTGCAGTGGGTGCCCGGCTGTGAAGCCACAGCCGGGTGCCCACAGTAAGAATGCCGGTGCCGCGAGCGGAGCGGGGAACGAGGGGGGGCTTCATTCCCCCACATCGCTGTACCTGTGGACAGGTAAGTGAAAGGTAAGTGTCCAATTATTAAAAGTCAGCAGCTGCTGTATTTGTAGCTGCTGACTTAAATTTTATTTTAGGGGGCACTTTAAGTACAAAATTGCGTTGGATGCAATTTAAACAGGGAAAACATCCCTTTCTTTTGCTCCCCAAGAATGTAATTTTGGTTACTTGTTGGCCTTGAATTCTGATCTCCCAAGAGAATCCCTCAGGTTCTTATTGCGCCGATAGGCTCTTATCTTATTTGTTGTAAAACATCTATCTGGGGATAGGACCGTTTGAGAAGAGGCCAATGTTTTATGATATTTAAAATCTTCTCACTGTAATTATGCTACTGGGAAAATAAATGGTAGTCTTGGTCTCTCCTGTTCACATTTCCTAAAAGTACAGGTTGCATCCTCTTGTTGAATTTTAATGTATTCCTGTGTGATCATCCTCTCTGGGTAACCTCGTTCCCTAAACCTCTGACACATCTCTTGCAATCTCGTTTTTCTTATTATCCCATTGCTCGCGATCAATTTAATTATGAACTTTGGTTGATTGGATAATTGGGTTACATACCTGTGGGGCACACCCTTTGTTTGTGTGTGTGTGTGTGTATATGTGTGTGTGTGTGTATGTATGTATGTATGTATGTATGTATATATATATTTAATATATTTATTTATTTATTTATTTATTTATTTATTTATTTATTTTTTATTTTATTTTTTTTACATCACAGAAACCTGACATTTTAACAGGGGTGTGTAGACTTTTTATATCCACTGTGTATACCTTTTTTTTTTAAATATCCACTTTTATTAGCTATGGTTTAATTTAGGGCATTTTAAATGTTGCAGAGTCCAAGAATTTTTCGTAAGAAAGGCCAATCCGAAAAAAGGAATGTATGCCAGCACTCATCTTGTTCTTCAAGAGCCTGAGGGCTCCAAATATGAAGCAGCAAAGAAGTGGAACTTACCTGCTGTGACTATGGCCTGGCTCCTACAGTGCGCCAGAACTGGCAAAAAAGCAGATGAGAGCCTGTTTCTTGTGGAGAACACCAATGTTGAAGGTTGGTGGTTATTTTATTCTTACTATGGTAATAAAAAATAGCTTATTAAACTGATAGAGCAAGCCTAAAAGTGTAGTTTTTCATGAAGGAATTTTTCAGTATTTGTTTATAAGGGCCAGGAGCCAAGTTTTAGGTTTAATCTGCAGTGCCACCTGCAGGTAAAACCTAGTAATTTTTAAAGTGGTTGTAAACTTCAGACATGACATATGAACAAAGCATAACCTTCTATATTGTGTACTTGTCTCAATTAACAGCACTAAGTGTAATTTCTGTCTGCTACCTTGTTCTTTTTTATCAGCAGTCACTTCTGGTTTTCCTGACACCAAGAGACAAAGGTGACAGTGACCTCCAGTAGATTGACAGCCTCAGCTCTGCTGCTGTGTGGAGAAGGGTGTGTCTCTTCCCGCCAATCAGCTCTCTGAGCTCTGCAGAGTGTAACTTCAGGCTTCTGTGCTTTTTTTTGTGTTTAACTCTCAGAAAAGCTTTAAAATTCTGAGTGTTAAAAGAATGTAGAGAAGACTGTAGCTAGACAGGTTAAACTTTATGTAGGAGGATTTGTTTCATATGTGTATCGCCTGAGGCCAGTCACTTCACTGGCTATGTGTAAGGGTTTACAACCACTTAAAACTCACTAAATAGCTATGGTACACAGCAAAATCAGGGTTCTTCTGTAGCGTCTCATGGGCTTATCCGCTTCCT
This sequence comes from Lithobates sylvaticus, assembly GCA_028564925.1. Lineage (NCBI taxonomy): Eukaryota > Metazoa > Chordata > Amphibia > Anura > Ranidae > Lithobates > Lithobates sylvaticus. The sequence goes on from CM053030.1 coordinate 385,209,287, forward strand.
TGAAGACTGGAACGGCTGATTTTTCCAGGAAAGCCTTTTGTTTACTGTTTTAAAACATTTCATATTTTTCAGATAAAGAAGAGAGTTTTGTAAGTCAGACATATAGGCCAGTAGTAGCAAGACCATCATTGGATACACCAGACCGTCCCGTCACTAATTGTCCAGAAGCCCTGAAGAAATCTGCAGTGACCCCATTGGACATGAATCGATTCCAGAGCAAGGCATTCCAGTCTGTACTCTCAAGGCACAGCAAAAAGATTCCAACTCCTGGTGGTGAAGCTAAATTACAAAAGAGGGAGCCATCCCTTCATCTTGACACACCTTCAAAATTTCTATGCAGAGATAAACTTTTCAAGCCAACGTTTGATGTTAAGGTATGGCTTACATCATTTTTTTAAATCTTTTGATGTACCTTGTGTGCTGCTACTGCCCTGTAGAAGAGGCGTGCTTTAAGGCTGTAGTGAAAAGATCTGCCTCCATGGCCCAATGTGCACTTGTTGCATTGCCCATTATTGATCAGGCAGATGGCTTAACCCCTTCCCGCCTAAGAGTAAAACAATTGTTAATGCATAAGCACAATTTTGCAACTTTGACATGTTAGTAAAACTATATCATTGCAACTACTTTGTGTATCCAGGTGGATTATACCCTTTTTTTTTCAGGACAAATTGGGCTTTCTTTTGGTGGTAAATTGTAACAGATATCTCGTTATTTATAATATCTCCTAATCTTTTTTATTTTTTTAAATGTGGCTGTATGTTTCTTGCCATTACCATAATTTACCACCAAAGAACAACTTTTAATTCACTTCTTGATGCTGCCGATGGCTGTGCTGCCCTGAGTTACTCAAGTCTTAAATAAAGGCCATTGATTCTCCCCAAGTAAAATTGCTACTGCTTTAGTGATTGGCCCAGTACGATCACATGCTCTTTAATATCCAGACATGCCAAATATTTCTGTTTGGGGGTGAATCGCATGTTTTCCTGAAATTCGGCAAAACATTGGAAAATAGATACTTTTCCATATTTCAGGTCTACATCTCTTGCTCTCTAATTGAATTGTTTTCAGTATTTTTTTTTTTCTGTATGTTACCAGCTGATGATTACATTTTTAACTTAAGTAAAAAAAAATCTTGGCTTCACTTTAAAATTTTAGCTCTGCTGAAACATTTTATTCACATAAACATTCCAGTTTAAAATGAATGTTGGTTTTAGCTAAAAATATATGTTTAAATCTAAACAGGATGCTTTGGCAGCTTTGGAAACTCCAGGTGGTCTCAACCAGAAGAATAAAACACAGAGTACCCCTTTGTCAGAAGTGATTGGCAGAAACTTGCAGCTAGCAATCGCAAACAGTAACCGCCAAACGGCAGCAATTACAGCTAGTCCTCAGTTAAAAATGGTTGAGCAAAAACCAGTAAGTCTTCTTCCTGCATTGTCTTTTTTTATGTAGCAGTTTAACATAGACGATGCAGAGTGTGTGTGATATATAGAGATAGAGATAGATATATATATATATATATATATATATATATATATATAATTTCAAGTATAAGCTGAGGCACCTAATTTTACCACAAAAAAATGGGAAAACTTATTGACTCGAGTATAAGCCTAGGGTGAGAAATGTGCAGCTACTGTTAGTGTAAAAGTGGGTCAACAATGCCCATTTTCAGCCATAGGTCCCTCAAACTTGGTAGTTAAGGGTTCCTAGATGCCCCCTAGCTGCAGCCAAAATTTGGGGTCTCTGGACCCAAAGGGTCCCGAAATGACATTGCTGCAGATGGACACAGTTAACCGACTTTGGGGCCCTGTATCTCGGGGCCACTTGGTGCTAGAACCCCAAATTTGGATATTTTTTAGTGCTAGTTCCACTGGGTTTGTACACCAAATTTGGGCTCGAGATACGGGGCCCCAAAGTCGGGTCGGACAAATGTCATTCTCTGCTGCAGAAAAGTGCATAAGCTGAGGGGGGGGGCACTTTCAGCACAAAAAAATGTGCTTAAAAACTCGGCTTATGTGTGTGTGTGTGTGTGTGTGTGTGTGTGTGTGTGTGTGTGTGTGTATATATATATATATATATATATATATATATATATATATATATATATATATATATATATATATATATATATATATATATATATATATATATATATATATATATATAATAGTGTGTGTGTGTATTTGCATAAGGCCCCTTTCACACGAGGCGGACTCCGCTTCCACGGAGTCCCCCGGCTCAGCAGGAGATCTCTCCGTTGATCTCCGCTGAGCCGGCGGATGACAAGTCCCTCTCCGCTCACTGAGCGGGGAGGGGCTTGCGAGCGCCGCTGGTCTCTGTGGAGAGATCGGATGAGAACGGACAGTGTGTCCGTTTTTTCATCAGATCTCATCCGATCCGCCAGCGACGGATCTGGACGTGGGGCCACACGTCTGCTTTTGGCGGATCGGACCGGGTCGGATGTCAGCGGAGATGTCTCCGCTGACATCCGACGCTCCATAGACTAACATGGAGCGCCCGTTCAGATCCGCCGTCAAAACGGACAGGCGGATCTGAACGGTCCGTCCATGTGAAAGGGGCCTAAATCTGTTGCATTTTAAAGCAAAAAACACTGGTTGGTCGTTAGAAAACATAGGTTGTTTGTGTTTGAATTTTAATTATCAGATGTTTACTGTGTACATTTCAAGTAGGTCTCTGCATGGTGAAACTGTTAAGTGAAATGATTACAGTTGGTGATAAAGCTACTTTCTGTGCAGATGATATAGGACTTTGATTGCCCCTCGCTTTTGGCCATAATTGTGCTCCATTCAGCATCATTTTACAGTAAACATTACACCACAAGCATCAGCCTGTGGTATTAATAATTCAGGATCGGAACTGAAAATTTAATCCAATCACAAAAGGTTACATTTTTTTCCCCAAAAAATCCCTGCTGAAGCACATTAAAGCTTTGGTTTGACTCCTTACTTGCACTCCTTTTTATTAGTGTCTTTATATTAGTATCTCAGGTGATTGGACCCTGGCAGACAAAGAACAGCCCTAGCATATCCCCTCCCACTCTAAGCAAGCCTCATTTCTTCTGTCCTTTTTGGTGTATAGACACTTTATCCTCTAGCTCTTCTCTACTGATGACCACAATATCACTAACCCTATGCTAGTGGCATACATGCATACTTTGATGCTGACCTTTAATTTGTTGATCGAATAAAGTGTTTTGCTTGGAAGAATTTACTGGGAAGAAAAAACAACACTAGAAGGGTGTCTTATGTATTTCTTATGCTAACCTGACCAGGTGGGAACCAAAGTTCTGGCTCATTAAATGCTGCTAACTTTTTGCAGGTAAAAATGTGGATGGATTTTTTTTAATTTTTATTTATTTTCATAGAAGCCTGTAAATAAGGATGAACAGAACCAGAATTAGCAAACAGACAAATTCGGACAAACACCATTAAAGTCTATGGGACACAAACATGAAAAATCAAAAGTGCTAATTTTAAAGGCTTATATGCAAGTTATTGTCATAAAAAGTGTTTGGGGACCTGGGTCCTGTCCCAGGGGACATGTATTAATGCAAAAAAAAAAGTTTTAAAAACTGCCATTTTTTTCGGGAGCAGTGATTTTAATAATGCTTAAAGTGAAACAATAAAAATGAAAAATTCCTTTTAAATATCGTACCTGGGGGTGTCTATAGTATGCCTGTAAAGTGGCACAGTTTTTCCATGTTTAGAACAGTACCACAGCAAAATTTACATTTCTAAAGGGGGGGGGGGAAAGTACCGTATATACTCGAGTATAAGCCGAGTTTTTCAGCACATGTGCTGAAAGTGCCCCCCTCGGCTTATACTCGAGTCAAGCACTTTTCTGCAGCAAAAAAAAAAAAAAATTCCGACCCGACTTTGGGGCCCCGTTTCTCGGGGCCACTTGGGTCTAGGACTAAGTGGCCCCGAGATACGGGGCCCCAAAGTCGGTTCGGAAAATGTCATTCTCTGCTGCAGAAAAGTGCTTGACATTTTCTGACCCGAATTTGGGGCCCCATATCTCGGGGACACTTGGTGCTAGGAACCCCAAATGTTGTATTCCAACCCAGTGGAATTAGCACTACAACATATCTAAAGATGGGGTTCCTAGCACTAAGTGACCCTGAGATACAGGGCCCCAAATCGGTCAACTGTGTCCATCTGCATGGGCACAGTGAGGCTGCAAATGGGCATCGTTGACCCTCTTTTCCACTTACAGTAGCTGCGCATTTCTCACCCTAGGCTTATACTCGAGTCAATAAGTTTTCCCAGTTGTTTGTGGTAAAATTAGGTGCCTCGGCTTGTATTCGGGTCAGCCTATACTCGAGTATATACGGTAATTCAAAACTGATCGCGGCTATAATGAATTGACGGGTATCGGCAATATATGGGTGGAACTCATTAGAAAAAAAAAGGCATGGGTTCCCCCCCAGTCCATTACCAGGCCCTTCAGGTCTGGTATGTATTTTAATTGGAACCCCCCCAAAAATCCATACCAGACCCTTATCCGAGCACGTAACCTGGCAGGCCGCAGGAAAAGAGGGGGGAAAGAGTGCGCCCCCTCCTGAAACAGTACCAGGCCACATGCCCTCAACATGGGGAGGATGCTTTGGGGTCCCATGTTGATGGGGACAAGGGCCCCATTCCCGAAACCCTTGCCTGGTGGTTGTAGGGGGTCTGTGGGCGGGGGGCTTATTGGAATCTGGAAGCCCCTTTTAACAAGGGGACCCCCAGATCCCGCCCCCCCCTATGTGAAATGGTAACGGGTACATTGTACCCCTACCATTTAAGTCCTTTATTAAAAATCAAAATGTCCCGCGATGTAGATCCATCTCACGCCGCCTGATGGACCAAAAAAATAAAAAAATAAAGCAACTCAGCTCTGCCTCCATGGGAGGCTCCCACTGAGTGACGCTTCTTCTCGGTGACAGCTGTTAAATAGCTGACGGCGGAGCCACCCGGGGACGTAAACGGCAACCATGCCCCCCTCTGATGCCATGTGACGTCAGATGAAGGCGGGTCTCCCGTTTTACGTCAGAGTGGCCCCGCCCTCAGCTACAGTGCCTTGCAAATGTATTCATCACTGTTGACTTTTTACTTTGTTACATTATAACCTTTTAGTTCAATGTTTTTTTAATCTGAATTTATATGTGATGGATCAGAACACAATAGTCTAAGTTGTTGAAGTAAAATTAGAAAAATATATACAAACTATTTTTCAGAAATAAAAAACTGATAATTGGCATGTGCGTATGTATCCCTTTGTTATGAAGCCCATAAAAAGCTCTGGTGCAACCAATTACCTTCAGAAGTCACATAATTAGTGAAATGATGTCCACCAAGCTAAGTGTCACATGATCTGTCATTACATATACACACCTTTTTTGAAAGGCCCCAGAGGCCAAGGAACTCTCCAAAGTAAGGAATGTATGTTATTGAGAAGTCAAAAAAAAAATCTAAATCTTTGATGATCCCTAGGCGCATCATCAAATCTAACATGACCAAATGTAAAAAAACATGGCACAACAGCAAACCTGCCAAGAGACGGCGGTACACCAAAACTCACGGACAAGGAGGGCATAAGGGTCTGGTATGGATTTTTTTTTAATTTTTTTTTTTTTTTGGTTCGGGGTTCCCTTTAATACTCATACCAGACCCAAAGCGCCTGGTAATGGACTGGGGAGGGGGAACCCATGCAGTTTTATTTTTTATTTTTTTTCAATGAGTTTTATCTATATTACCGAGACCCGACAATTCATTACAGCCACGATCGGTTTTAAATAAAAAAAATTTCCTTTTTAGAAATGTCATTTTTGCTGTGGTATTCTAAACATGGGAAAACTGCGCCACTTTACAGGCATACTATAGACACCCCCCAGGCATGATATTTAAAGGAATATTTCACTTTTATTGTCTCACTTTAAGCATTATTAAAATCACTGCTCCCGAAAAAACGTCCGTTGATTGATACATGTCCCCTGGGGCAGGACCCGGGTCCCCAAACTCTTTTTATGACAATAACTTGCATATAAGCCTTTAAAATGAGCACTTTTGGATTTTCATGTTAGTGTCCCATAGACTTTAACGGGGTTCCACGCTTTCGAATTTGTCACAAACCCTTGCATAATGTTCGTTGTTTGCCGAACAGCCAAAGTTCGGCTGAGCCTATGCTCGGGCCGAACGGTTCGCCCATCCCTACCTGTAAAGCATCGCACCAGCAGATCACAGGTGTAATCTCAGGTTCCTGCAGACTGTCAGTGTAGCTGTCTTGCTGTACCACGTATTGGTAGGCAGTTACTGAATAACAGGAAGGATCAGTAAACTACTTGGAGCACTCCATTAGCAGGGGCTGCTCAGTTAGTAACATGTTTGGTGTAACATGTTACTAAAGGTGAACTTATCATTTAATGCTGTTTCAAGTACTAGACTGGGTGCCTTCTGCACACACTACTTTTTGTCTTGGCAGTAGAACTCTTAGTTATTCAAATTTTGAGACAACTTCATAATTCAAGGGCTTAGATTAGATACTTTTATTAACATTGTATTCAATAATACAGTGCTTGGAGAGTTCCAAGAGAAAATCAAATTTTATATATAGACGATATCCTGCTGTGTTCAAGGAACCCCAGACATTTACTTGTGCTAATCGCATCCAAACCGCATTAATGAGTTTGACACCTACTTTGGTCAGAATTGGTACTCCTGCCCATCAAACCTTTTCCTAATGCAGTTAAGCAGTATCCATTGCCCTTGCAATGCATTAGATTCCTTAACTTCCTGTTTTTTCGTTTTTTGAATGACTCAGTGGCGTTTATTAATTATTTGTGTTACTTTCTCTTACCAGTCACAACAAAAACACATTTTGTAATTTTACATTTTATATTTTATTCATTGCATTTAATGATTGCCCTCTCTGCATATATATTTTTTTTTTTTTAAACAGGTAAATGAGGAACCCAAAATTCTCAGCGATGTAGTTATTTGTGTGAGCAAGAAGCTTAGTAAAAAGCAAGGGGAACTGAACGCAGTAGCTGCTTCTCTTGGAGCAGAGTACAGGTACAGCATGGGGGAAGATTGTATATTTGTATAATATATTATATATTGTACTAGGGCAGTGAATGAGTGCATGCTTTCCCTTTTTTTTTTTTTTTTTTTCTCTGCAAAAAAACTAATAAATTAAATTCAGTTCAGCATAATACCTGTTTGAGAGATCTGTAAAGCTTTAAACTGAAAAGGTGAAAAAACACAATTTAATGCAGTATTCCTGTAAAATGATTGTATGTTTTTTACATAAGTACCTGCATTTTGTCTTGGTATCGTCCTTTTGCCATCCCTAAAGATGACCATACATTGAATAAAAAAAAAAATATTTCTTCCATTCATACAAGGGGGAATACAGGACTCCCCCTTCCCTTCTCCCTAGACATTGTAATCTGACTGCGACTACACTGATCAGCAGCTACAGATGATTGAGCAAAATTTGTCCCATTCCAACATGGATTTTTTAATTACTTTCTGTTGAGCAGGAATAGCCACACACTGATCAAAATTCGGACAGTTCCTGCTGAACCAGCCAAATTTTGACCAGTGTACGGCCAGCTTTGCAGCAGACTAGGTCTGGAATTGGCAGTACTAGGGCTAGTCTAGCTCTGTAGAATGTCCATGAGCAGACACAAACTTGCTGATAGGAAGAAAGAGCAACAATTTCTTCATCAGTGTGCAAGAAAATGGGGGGGGGGGGGGGGGGGGGTGATTACACAAATAATACAGACATTAATAAATCTCAATATTAATCCACGCCGACTTCTCACTATTCTTTTTAGAGATAGGTCAGCAATGAAACACACTGTAGGCAAAGAAAAATATATTGCACAAAGAATTAACCTGAATAGCTTTGTCACTGATCAGGAAATATTACATAAAACAATAATTTGGAGGCATAAACATTACAGACTAGCTTTAACAGCAACATCTGATGCTAACAAATAATACAACCTCGGCACCAGAGAAGAGAAATACTTATAAGACCAGAGACCATATACTCCCAAAAACAATATACTACCCTTGGGTCTAACCTACAAGTGTATAAGCTCTTTCTCTGCCCAAGCTCCAGGTTCACTACTCCAGCCACCTCATCGCAGTAAACTCTGCAGTCCGTCCTCTCCTCCAGTCCAGGCAAGCATCCTGTCGGTACCAGTCCCACCTCAGCAAGTCTTAGTCAAGCTATTCTTATACTAGTTCCCTCCGTTCACCTTCATTGAGAAAACTCTGATTGGCTCCAACTGCACAATCCAATCTTTCTAAAGAAAGCAACTGGCTGGAACTCGAGTCTACTTGGCTATGAAGCGCCACCAGTGTTACAGGATCCATGGCGTCTGAACCTGGCTTTCAATATTTACAAGTTCTTTAGCCTACTGACACAAACAGTCAGCCAACTTTTGTATCCCAAAGCCACATGAGCTATGGTGCCAAGGAGTCTGGAAAATGGCCACCACCAGTATTCCACAACCTTCCATAGATGAAGAGTAAACCTAATTGTCATGCATATAATTTGGCTATTGAAGGCACCAGCAAAAGCTTTTGTCCATTTGAGAGACAGGAGGTGTACAGTAATACCTCGGATTGCGAGTAATGCGGTTAACAAGCGTTTCGCAATACGAGCTATTACTTAAAAAAAAAAATCCTGACCCGGTTTGCGATTGTTGTCTCCCAAAACGAGCAGGATTCAAGCTGCTTCGGTGTGCAGTACCGCATTTGGCGGGGGGCGTTGGTGACACTCGGAGCCGTTCGGATGCACTTGGAAATACTCCGTTCCCAAGTGTAACCTCACCGAGGGTTTCCGAGTGGTCTCTGAGTATTTCCGAGTCTCTTAAGCGCCCCCCCCCCCCCACATCTGGCCAAATGTGGTACTGCATACAATAGAAGCCAATGTGGAACAAATTATCTTTGTTTCCATTGACTTCTATGGGGAAACTCGCTATACGAGTGCTTTTGGATTACAAGCATTCTGGAATGGATTATGCTCGTAATCCAAGGTTCCACTGTATACATATACTTTGGACTAGTTATGATCTATCCCCATATAATAATCCCATAAAAATATAATATTATTATTTATTATTATTATTATTATTATTCACGATTTATATATAGCATACATCCTTTATATATATTTTCTGGGCATGGTAATTTCTTACAAGTATGAGCCTGCTTCTTCATTGTCTGGTCAGCATGTTGTGTTCATGGAGGGGAAGCAATTCTTCCCAAGGTTAACAGTGGTGTGGTGGTGTCACCCTTCTGTCTGTGTGTGTGTGTGTGTGTGTGTGTGTGTATAAATCACAAAAATGGCTGGTCAGAACTGCAAATCATTTCATAAATACATGTTCTTCAACATTGTGTTACTCGGAGGTTCAGCTTTAATTTTAATTTACTGTTTTTTTAATTAACTTTTTTTTTTTTTATACCCAGATGGTGCTTTGATGAAAGTGTAACACACTTCATTTATCAAGGAAGACAAAATGACACAAATCGAGAATTCAAGTCTGTTAAAGAAAGAAATGGCATTCACATTGTATCTGAGTACTGGCTCATGACTGTATGTATATGTAATAGTTGTGGATGTTTGTGTGGTGTGTTTTTTTTTTTTTTTTGATGATAGTGACGTTTGTCACGTGTTGTGAACCCAGACTGCCATGGTTCTGCAAAGCAGCATTTCTTGATCCTACCGAACAGGACACGGGCAGATTCAGAGACTACTGGATAATAGACAGGTACCTTTTAAAGTTTTAACCCCCCCAAAAAAAAAGAAAATGCAGATCCTGTTGCCTTAAAGCAGATTACACAGCACAGTACTTGTGCTGTGTAATCTGCCCCCTCTAAACTGTAAAAAAAACCTGGCTGATCCTGCCACTTCCTGTATCCCCCTCTTACCACGATAATCAGAGCTGCTGGGCCCTGACCACCGTGGTCAGTGTACATCCCTCCGTCATCCGCAGTTGTTCTCTTTTGCTTTCCTCTCTCCCCCTCACCCCCTCCTCCCTGCCTGTCAGCTCTGTGTCTCTGCCACCCCGCCACTATTAGTAGAAATCAAAAACTTACAATGGTCACTACCAGCCCCTCTATTATAGGCAGGCATACCACACTGTGTGAGTCTTTTTTTCTAAAATCAAGGCATGTAAATACATTTTTAGAGCTATTTTCAGGCCGGTCACGTGACTCGCAGCCTCTTTACATCTCCGAGACAGGGCTTCTGCGGGAGATGCTGAGCGGCCACGTGACCTCCCCAGCTGACGTCCGAGGGAGATCCCTGCAGAAACCATATATTGGAGGTGTAAAGCAGCTGCGAGTCGCGTGACCGGCCTGAGGCTCACCCTAAAAAGGTTTTTACATGGCTCATTTTTAGAAAAGACTTGCACAGTCTGGTATGCCTGAGTATAATAGAGGGGCTTGCAGTGATTTGCACTTTTGCCTTAAACACTTTAGGGTAATTGAACACGACACCTTTTTTTCCTGCTCCAAAACACTCTTAGGAGGTGGCGCTCCACTCTATGGATGATGTTAGTCCACCTCACTGCCACAGCTTTTTATTTTTATTTTTTTTTCAGAAGGATTTTATTAAGATAAACAAAAACATAAAATTCAATACTGTCGATTCCAGATGCATCATTGTCATTTACAATCAAACATAAGAGCACAATCCACCATTAAGACAATAGTTTTATAATTTTAGTTATAATTTTACTCTGTTTCATCCCCTCCCCCCTGACCCTCTCACTGCCACAGCTTTGATGAGACACTTGGATTCTTTGCTCTCCTGGAAGGATCTTGCAGGAGGTGAACATTCAGGCCTCAGCTGATATTGTATTTGTTTGAGAGTGCTTTAGGCTGCTGTTTGAATTGGTTGTCAACCACTGTTTTTATTTTTGTAGGTATGTTGGCTGTTTTTTGTTGTCTTGTCCCAGTCCCTGAACATGCATGTGTCCTGTACTGTGGGATCACGAAAAATTTGACACAGGCCAATCTCTCTTTGATCTTAATTGTTTGCTACAGAACTTAGGATTGCTGGGAGTGAGAGGGGATATATGGGGTTCTCATAACTCCAATCACCTGCAAATAATCAAATATGTACATCCCATAGCAGGGGTAGGCAAACTATGTCACTCCAACTATTGTGGAACTACATTTCGCATGCGGCATTGCAAGCCCGAGCCACAGGAATGACTCCCGAAGGCAGAGGCATGATGAGACGTGTGGTTCTGCAAAGCTGGAGGGCTGCAGTTTGCCCAACCCTGCCCTATAGGATAGTTTTATACTTTTTGACTAATTTGCTATATTTGTAAACAGAATGAGCAATACCTTTCACAGTATTTTAGAATAAGGTGCGCAATAAATGTTACTGTTCTGTTTTTTTTTTCCTAGTTTAGAAAGGTCTTTTTAGAGCACTAGTACTGTACACTAACCCCAAATATGTGGCTTTGGCTGCACGCATCACCCCGGTAGCATTTTTTTTTTTTTTTAGCTTTCTTATGATCTCTCTTATGATCTGGTCTCTTGAGCCATCACGGTGCCGTCCCACCGTGATGGCTCAAGAGACCAGCCAGCATGTCCGGTGGCTGGCCAGAGACCCTGAAGAATGCTGCAATTGGCTTTGATCGGGGCTTCGGATCTAGTAACCCAGAAGCGATATCATGACATCACTTCCGGTTTACCGAAGACTTAAATGCGCCAGATTAAAAAAATTTATTGCAGCATTCAAAACAGCCAAACTTGGTATTTTGAATGCTTTTAAGTGTAAAGGAGGGATTTGGGGTCTTATAGACCCCAGATCCTTTCATAAAGAGTACCTGTCACTGACTATTACTTGTGACCGCAATAAGAGTGATAACATTTTTTTTTTTTTTAAAGGGACAGTGTAAAAGTAAAAACATTTTTATAATTGCTAAAATAAAATGTATATAATGTTTGGGGGTTCGAAGTAATTTTATAGCAGTGTCTAGTGTCAGAAAAATAGAAAGGGAAGACCCCCACCATGCCAACATCCAATTGATATATAAAAGGGTTGAAAAGGGTGAAGGCTCTCTCTCAAAAAAAAAATTGCGGACTTTGTGGGCAGAACATGAGGCAGTAAATTATAAAATATATATGTGAGCTGGTGGGGACACCCATTTATCAAGACTTCCCAGGTACCTGTTACCCTATCAGGGTTGGGTTTGGCTCCACTATTGAATCCCCAGACAAGGGATACCGAATATATAACATTGGAAGGCTTCTCCAGCTTGATTGGCCAATTCGGCTTGAAATATGAAAGGGTTAGCCTCAGGTTTAAGCAATGTCATGACTATCCATGACAACTATAATTAAACCCATCTATCACGTATACTGAGTTTATAGTGATCTATTTTATTTCACTTTTATCGTCAGTTTGGTCACTCTAGAGCAGTGACGGCGAACCTTGGCACCCCAGATGTTTTGGAACTACATTTCCCATGATGCTCATGCATTCTGCAGTGTAGTTGATCATCATGGGAAATGTAGTTCCAAAACATCTGGAGTGCCAAGGTTCGCCATCACTGCTCTAGAGCAGTCTTTCTCAACCCTTTCAACACAAAGGGAGCCTTGAAATAACTTTCTGGTCTCGGAACACCTGCTAAAAATGACTATATCTACAACTCATGATACATTAGTGTGGTGGTCAGTGGGAAGAATGCACCTTACACTTGTGGTCATTGGGAGGAATTCCCCCCTTTATAGAAGGCTAAAAAGATCAATGGTGTCAGTGGACATCGGCAATTATTGTTGCTATGGCAGTAGCTAGCTGCCATAACCCCTTTTATCCTCTTCTTCAGCGGGCGGTCCGCTTTCAGATAAAAGTGGTCTCTGCGGCAGATTCGCCGTAAGACAACTTTTATCGGCAGCGCCGCGCTCCAGTGCCCTCCGCCCCTTACTGGAGTGGAGGCAATCTCGTCCTCTCCCCTCTGTGGTATGGAGCTGAGTGAGGGGAAGATGGCCCCCACCCGGCTCCATGCCATTGCAGGGTGGAAGAGACGTCAAAGCAACATTTTTTTATTTTTTTTCAAACGACTTTTCTTTTATTTATTTATTTTTTTTATTTAATTTTTTTTTATTTTTTTTTATTGTATTTTTGTGTAAATATGAGATCTGAGGTCTTTTTGACCCCAGAGCTCCTACTTAAGAGGTCCTGTCATGCTTTTTTTCTATTACAAAGGATGTTTATATTCCTTGTAATGGGAATAAAAGTGACACAATTTTTTTTTTTTTCTGTATTTATAATTTTTTAAAAACGGTATAAAAACTATTTTTTATTTTTATATATAAACGCGCCTCATCCCGCCGGGCTCGCGTGCAGAATCGAACGAATATGTGAGTAGTGCCCGCATATGAAAACGGTGTTCAAACCACACATGTGAGGTATCACCGCGATCAGATTAGAGCGAGAGCAATAATTCTAGCCCTAGACCTCCTCTGTACCTCAAAACATGCAACCTGTAGAATTTTTTAAACTTGGCATATCGAGATTTTTAAGGATAAAAGTTTGTTGCCATTCCACGAACTGGCGCAACTTTGAAGCGTGACATGTTGGGTATCAATTTACTCAGCCTAACATTTATCTTTCACAATATAAAAAAAAATTGGGCTAACTTTACTGCTATCTTATTTTTTAATTCAAAAAAGTGTATTTTTTCCAAAAGTGCGCTTGTAAGACCGCTGCGCAAATACGGTGTGACAGAAAGTATTGCAATGACCGCCATTTTATTCTCTAGGGCACAGGTGTCAAACTTTTAGAAAAAAAATATAATGTTTAGGGGTTCCAAGTTATTTTCTAGCAAAAAAAAAAATGATTTTAACTTGTAAACAACAAGTTTGAAAAATAAGCCCGGTCCTTAAGTGGTTAATTCCCCAACTTAATATATCCACTGTTTAGATTTACATTTACTAGGGGTCTTTTCAACATATATTTTCGTAGATTACTAAATTATGTGATGACCTGAAGTTATTTGTTTAGGCCAAATGACCCCATTTTCAATTTTTTATTTTTCCCTCTTTTTTTTTTTGCTTTCATTCATGCTTTCAGTATTTCATTATTGCAGTGTGCAGAAGAACAGAGGCGTGTCCCTGAGACTCTCTATCCTCACACCTACAATCCAAAAATGAGCTTGGATATTAGCGCTGTTTTAGACGTACCACACAGCAATAAACTTTCTACAACCTTAAAAGAGGAGGTACATCTGTTATTTACCAGAATTTATTTTGCGATTTATCTGAAACGCTGGAATTGTTAATTTAGCGACATGCAGCTGTTTAATGTAACACTGATATCGATCTATATCAATTTTTTTTTTTTCCTTAACATTACAGAATAATAGTCTACCAGACGAAGATGAACAACCTGAAATGGCTGAAATTTCTCCTAATACAACACGCAACTCTGACAAAGCTCAAAATGCTTCAAGTGATGCTAAAGGAGGTAAATGATTATAAAACAAAATGTACCGGTATATTTTGAAAAGCAATGAGAAGGTCTGTGTGCAGGTGCCCTTATAAAGCATACAACCAGCAAATAACAAACCTTCCTTCAACACTGTACTGCAGTGGTTCTCAACCGGGGTTCCACGAAACCCTAAGGTTCCGCGAGAGGTCCCCAGGGGTTCCGCGGCGATCTGAATGTCAGTCGCAGGCAGCTGACAGGAGGATCGCAGACACGGGCAGAGATGGGCAGGGAAGCGGCTGGCACCCTATTGGCTGTAGTGTGCTGTTCCCCACAGGCCCCTCCTGTCCTTCCCCAGTGGTTGTATGTGACATCATCTGGGGTGGACAGGATAGAAGGGGGGAACAGTGTGCCACTGGAGGAGATATGAAATGAGCTCTGAAGCCAGAAGAAGAAAGTACTGAAGTGTGCCCAGCTGTGTCCCCCCACAATATGCCCAACAGTCTGTCCCCTGTCATGTGCCCTGTTCCATGCAATGTGCTCTGCCTCATGTAATGTTCCCTGTCCCATGTAATGTGCCCTGTCATGTGCTCAGCCCCATGTAATTTCCCCATGTAATGTGCCCTGTCCCATGTGATGTGCTCTGCCCCATGTAATGTCCCGTGTCATGTCCCCTGCCCCATGTAATGTCCCCCGAATGGATTAGCTCTGCAGGAAAAGAAAGCACAAGTTTCACATCAAATGGGTACGTTTTAATATTTTATTCTTTTATTTATCTATTTCTACAAATCATT
Source organism: Lithobates sylvaticus (assembly GCA_028564925.1). NCBI lineage: Eukaryota > Metazoa > Chordata > Amphibia > Anura > Ranidae > Lithobates > Lithobates sylvaticus. The sequence continues at coordinate 385,224,547 of CM053030.1, forward strand.
TTTGTTATCAACAGCTCGCTGATCATATCAATGTTCCGTGAGCTGTTGATGTGAACATTATTTCAGGGGTTCCTCAAGATCTCAAACTTTTTGCCAGGGGTTCCTCCAAGGTAAAAAGGTTGAGGAACACTGCTGTACTGTCTTACTTTTACCATACCATATAATCTTCCCCAAATTGTGCAGGGACCGGAGAAGATAAGTGCACAATGATGACCTTTCTGAAAATTTACAAGCGGCTTAATTCACTGATTTTAAATGCTTTATGTCCTGTCATTGTTTAGTCAAAGACATGTTTGCTGGGAAAATTGTATATCTTAATCAAAGAAGGACTGGTATTCATAGACCATGGGTCATATGCTGCTATCTTTGTGTGATTGGACACTGGCAAATTTTCTGCTAGGGCCGCCCCTACAGCATATCCACATATCCCTCCACCTACTCCATGAGGATCCAGTTTTTCGTTAGTGTCCTTTTAGGTGATAACATGTTCTCCTCCACAAAAGTATTTTTCCTCTTTAAATTACTTATGCATTTTTCTTCATCTGAATTTATCAACACCTGTTTGGGTATTGCCTTGCGCTACCTAGCAGTTTCCCAAATTGGTTACCCTCAGTGTGTATCTCAGGAACCATACCCAAGCACCACTCTGTGAAGTCACCCTGTAACTTTTGCTTCAGGCACTGGATCTTGCATTAGGCACTGACCTTGGCACAAAGAGAAATGTGTGGTTAGCTGCAAGTTGCTGTACAGGTCCAGGGCTGTGGTCAATTTCTGTGATTCCCAGCCCTGAAAACCCCTTTAGCAGCATGCCAACTGTGCCATAGCCCTGTGTCAGCTCATGGGTTGTAGTGGCTCCCTCTCTCGATATGCATAACCCCATCTATTCTGCCCTGCTGAACCATGCATACCCCACTGGGTATCCCCTCATTAGCAATAATGGATCACAGGCGCAAAGGAACCGAGTAGCATGTGTTCCGTAGAGGGCATGCAGGAAACGCAGAACACGGTTTTAGCTGTTCCTTTGTCACAGAGCAAAGTCCTATATTGACACCCTATGAGTAAGTCGCGTGTGTTGTGACGATACATGCGAGGGAGGAAGTCAGGTGCCTATTCCACTTCCGGGTTATCAGCCGAGACCTGGAAGTTCCTGTATCTCTGAGCGGCTTCATTCAAACTGCTATGTAAGTGGATATGTTCTTTTAATAAATATTACCGCTATTTTACTACACATTGGAGCGCCGTTTTTCTCTGTATCCCCCACCCTATATGCTGATTCGTATTGGGAGCGATTTGCTTCCACCTGGAGTGACGTTTGGAACCTCTTTGGGGACCGGATTGTGAGGCAGGAAAAACGCACAGAAACCCTTAGGAAGGCGAGGGGACCAGACACCAGGGTTACCATCTACAGATTCCTCTGCTTTACTAGGCCTATTGGGGCCATCCTTTGAGGTGAGAGGCTGGGGGAAACACGGGGGCGCATCCCTGAAAAAACACCGCGGAGCACTTGATTATAGTTTCTATCCACACGGAAGTCACACAGAACTTTTCTATTTAAATCATCTGGAACTCTCCTTTATTTATTTATATATATATTATATATATATATATATATATATATATATATATATATATATAATATTTTAGGAAATTTATTTCATACTGAGCGTTATTAATGCGATTTTTTTATTTTATTTTTATTTTTTTATTTATTTTTTTTTTGCCCCTGTACAACCTTCATTGTACACTGGGACTAGTAGTGCACCAGGTGACATATCTTTGTTGTCTCCTTTACTTTGGAGTCCATTTATTCCATACTGTCAGGCATCTCCTCCTTATGCCTTTTTTGGTGATCTGATGTTTGTTATTATCTGTTTCTTGATGAATGCATTTTTTTTCCAATGCACTGTCACTCACTGTCTTACACACTCAGACCTCCGCTTGGTTCTGATTTATGTTTTGAATATCCTATGATTATTCCTTTTTAGTTATCTTTTTGATCATTGAAGCAATTGTTGATCATAGAAGCACCTTATAGATTGATTTTTCTGCACATTCAGACCTCAGCTTGGTCTTTTTATCCTCATGTCTTGGCACTTTGCACTGTGCACTTTGGATTTATTTGATTCACAGGAGGCATTCTCTGTCTCATTTATTTTATCCTGCACATTTTTATCGTTATTATTATTCGGATTTATTTCATATGACTATTTTTACTGCCATCTTCTTCTACCTCAACACGTATTTATTGGTCACTTTTATCGTGCACATTCACTTTATTGTATTATATATGTATTTATTTATGATGTCAGCATTTTATATGTGAATGTATTATTACACCCCCCTCTTTAAGGTTACCCATCACTAGGGATCACGTCATCATTTTAGTCAAACCTATTACATTCCCAAAACCAGTAGGCATTCAGTCAATACTGGACTCAAAATTTTCTTGTTCCGAAATGGAATCTACAAGGTCTGAGGCAATTTTTTTTCCTCAGTAGACATACAATATGCCATAGTCTCATGTTCCCATAGCAGAAGCACTTCCTGTGTTTTTGCTATGGGACACCAGCAGTTTGTGGTACTACCAATTTGGGCTCTCTTCTGCATCCTGAGTATTCACAAAATGCTCACCTTGCTTCTAACTCTTCTACAAACCCAGGACGTTCATGTTGCTTAGATGACCTCCTGTTGAAGAACACATCAGCCAAGACCTTGTCAGCGAGCTTCCAAAGGACCATTTAGTTTGGCTGGATAATCAACTTTCCAAAGTCTGCACTCCAGCCCTCACGCCATTTTTTTGAGTACTTTGATCTAATCTTGGACACCAGAACCTGCCTCCCTCAGGTGAACATCGCCTCCTTAAGATTCAGTTCTCAGACCCTTAGGTCACCACAACATCCCTCAATTTGCTTCTGCGTGAGGGTTCTAGACTACATAGTGGCCTCCTGTTGAGGCAGTTCCATTTTTGCCCAAATTTACACACCAGACCCTTTTTAACCCAATGTCCTAAAGATGTGAAACAACAAGGAGACCCAATCCTTGGATCTCCCAATTGTTCTGATCCTGCTTTAGAACTGAAAAAGTCATTCTTTCACAGGAATTGGAACGTATTTAATGACAGATGCTAGTCTTTGGTGGAGTTTATAACGCTCTGATTGTTAAGGGGACATTGTCCCAACAGGTGTAAAAACTATTTATTAACATTCTGGAAGTGAGCGTGTCACTGCCTCTACAATATTTAACCTCCTTTCTACAGGGTTACCAGTTAGGAGTACAGTCAGCCAATTCTACAGCAGTGGATTTTGTAAATCATCAAGAAGGCACCAAAAGCCTAGCAGCCCTAAAAGAAATTTATCTTATACACTCTCTAACTGCGCACTCGGCCATCCATGATCTTGGAGTGGGCAATTGGCAGGCAAATTCACTGAGCCGTTAATGGTTTGAACTGGGGTGTAGTCTGACAGAAATTTTAAAAGATCTCTGGGTGTAAAGGTGGGAATCGCTAGATGAGGACATTCTGGCCTCCTTGACCTCGTTCCCACTGGTTTATGCCTCCCCTTCAATGAAGATCCTCCCTTGACTGCTACGCAAGATGGAGGAGTCCCGGTGATTCTCATTACTCCAAATTGGTTGAGAAGAAATGCACAGACATACTCAGACTTTTGGTGGACGAGCCCTGACCTCTTCCAAGCAGAACAGACTTGCAGGCTCAAGATATCCACTGTTCTGTCTTACTTCTCAGTCACTGGCTTTTAAGGCATCAAAATCAACTCCACCAGAGCTGTTGGTGTCGCCTGGGCTTTGCAGCATCAAACATCTGTATCGCAGATTTTCAAGGCCACTACCTGGTCCTCTGTTCACATATTTTCCAAGTTCTACCAAGTGAACGTTCAGGTCTCAGCTGATGCAAGCTTTAGCAACTGGGAGCTTTAAGCTGTTATCTGAGTATTTTGTTTTGGGTTCCTTAACCACTTGGCGACCAACCGCCGTCAAACGGCAGCAGTATGGTGGCCGCTTTACTTAGGAGCCGATGCGCGTGACCGCGATGTCCGCCGGGTACCTGTGATCACTCCTGACAGAGCCAGAATGGGGATCTGTGTGTGTAAACACACAAATCATGGTTCTGTCAGGGGAGTAGAGACCGATTGTGTGTTCCTAGTATTTAGGAACAGCAATATGGTTTCCTCCTCTAGTCAGTCCCATCCCCCTACAGTTAAAACACACACTGAGGGAACACATTTAACCCCTTCCCTGCCAGTGACATTTACATAGTAATCAGTGACTATTTATAGCTCTGATCGCTGTATAAAAGTCAGTGGTCCCAGAAAAGTGTCAAGTGTCGGATCTGTCCACCGCAATGTCACAGTCCCGCTGAAAATCAAAAAAAACAATAATAAAAATGCCATAAATATATCCCCTATTTTGTAAATACGCTTATTGCTTTTTTTTAATACTAAAAATATGTAGAATACATATTGACCTAAACTGATGAAGAAATGTTTGCTATAATATCCCAATTAACCACATGCCGACATGGCCATAGCCGAAAGACTGCTACAGCGTGGTCAGCTTATTCTGGGTCCTCCCAGAAAATTGCTCCCGCGCGCCCCCTGGGGCGCGCAATCAAGAACATCCGTGACCGCCATGTCCCGAGGACCCGGCGCATCACGGATCACGGTAAACGGCCGCTGATGGCTGCCGTTTATCACGTGATCGCTCCGTCAAATGACACACAAACGTCATGACGCCGGTTCCTCCCTCCCCTCTCTGTACCGATCGGTACAGTGAGAGCGGAGAAGCAGAGAGGGGGAGAGATGGGACCAGCGCTGTGGGCTGGATGTGTAGTGCCCACAGCGCTGGTCAGTGACAGCTACACTGCCAGCACTGTACAATACTCTGCCAATACTGTGCAACACTGCAATACTCTGCCAATACTCTGCAATAAATTTTAATAGAAACAAAATTTTTATTTTTTTTTACAGAATTTTCAGTATTTTTTGATTTATAGAGCAAAAAATAAAAAATCCAGCGGTGATTAAAGAACACCAAAAGAAAGCTCTATTTGTGTGAAAAAAGACACAAAATAAATTTGGGTACAGTGTTGCATGACTGAGTAATTGTTATTCAAAGTGTGAGAGCACCGAAAGCTGAAAATTGGTCTGGTTAGGAAGGGGGTTTAAGTGCCCAGTGGGTAAGTGGTTAAAAAAAAAAAGTACAAAATGTTGTTGTGTTTTTTTTTTTTTTTTTTTAATTGTCGCTCTTTTTTTGTTTTATAGCGCAAACAATTAAAAACCGCAGAGGTGATCAAATACCACCAAAAGAAAGCTCTATTTGTGGGGAAAAAAATAACGTTAATTTTGTTTGGTTACAGTTGTCGCATGGCCGCGCAATTGTCAGTTAAACAGTGCCGTATCGCAATGGCCTGGTCAGTAAGGGAGCAAATTCTTCCAGGGCTGAAGTGGTTAAGGCCTTGTGTTTTCTTGTTGGCCTGCTGACGAGTTTGATTTTCTATGTTTTTCTCCACCCTTCAGTTTTATTGCTTGGGTACTTCTTGTGGTCTCTGAATACCAGTCCTGTACTTTATGATTAAGATAATAGGAATTTTGACTCGCCTGTAAATTCCTTATCTTGGAGTACATTATTTCTTGGTAAAAAATAAAAAATTAAGACTCATGGAGTGGATGGGGTTATATGGGTACGCTCTAGGGGCTACCTTAAAGGTTTTTGCCAGTGTTCAATCACCTGAAGGTAGCAGCATTAAATGTACGGTTCATAAATACCAGACTTGTGTGCTGTATTGTACTGTACTCCAAGATAGGAATTTTGACTTGCCTGTAAATTTCTTTATTTTTTTTTCCCATTCATCTTCCAGGACGGCTTACAGAGAGGCTCCTCCCACCTAACACAGGAAACGCATGATCCACATTATAAAAGACCGCCCATAGGCCATGGCCCCTCAGTATATGTGTTTCCTCTGGCTAGACAGGAACTCTGAAGAAGTTTTATTTTTATATAGGCCTTTGTGCTAGGTGGCAGGGGCCTTCTGGTTACAGCATCCCAAAACAGGGGCAGTGAATCTGGGGAGGCATGTAGCTCGGGCTCGTTCAGGCTGCCCTGAACGAGCGGTGTCTTGAATTTTTACTCCGGGAGACCCCCTCTCTCCATGGGAGTCTGGTCGGCAGATGCCTGTAGGCTTAGGTACACTGGCAGTGTGGGATTTTGACTCGGTGAGTCTTCCGGGGGACCTTGCGGACTCATGGTGTCCTGATGCTGCAGGCAGACATGTTTATTGGTAGCAAACACCGACCAGGTGGTCGGGGCTGCAAAATCTATGCACCGTTCCATGGGAGGCATCCGATCCAAAGCGCCAGACTGGATCCTCACTGCTTGACCTTTCAGGGCTACAGAGAAGATGGTGGAAGCCATTTTGTCCTGTGCTGGTAAGTCACAATGGAGGAGACTATGCAGGGAAGCAGGTCTGGGACACCTGCAGACTCTAGCCCTAAGGTAAGAGAGAGGCAAATGGGGGTTCCTCTTTTCTTACTCCCTGGTGTAGGGGGCACCAGGAGTTCTGGGTGGATTCTTTGTACTATCCTCAGACCAGTATGGCTGTGGGGGTATCCCTCTTTTCCCTACTGGTGGTGGGGCTTCATTTGGGTCTCCCTAGGTGGCTGGCTGCTGGTCATAGGGTGATCGTCTGCACCGTGTTTCCTTTCCCCGTAGGACAAGGTTATCTATTGCCTGGACACCAGCTCCAGTGCTGCAACGCTCTTTAAAAGGTTTCCTAGAGAGCATTGACAAAGGAATGACAAACGTTGTCCTAATTTTCACAAAGCTTACTTCTCCGCCGGAGGAGAGGCAGATATCCTTGTGGGCACTGAGGCTCTAGGGGAGCACATTTGGTCGACCACCATATCTTCATTTGCTGGCTGAGCTCCCGATGTTTGCGGCTGAGCAATATGGATGGATCATGGCCACTGGCTTCCCCAAATTGCTTTTGGAGGGAGTACTGCATGGCTGGAGCAGAGGCATCCAGAGTCCCTCACTACTTCCAGATGGGGGAGGGGCGCTTGTCTGCTAAGGCCGGTGAACTATGTTGTTAAGCCAGGACAGAATGCAGCCTGCTATGCTGCAGGTCCCCCTGTATGGACATCTTTAGGGTGGTTGTGTAAGTATTCCCTGGTGCCATCATCAACAGACACCAGGGAGGGAGCGTGAACAGGTGGGGGATGATGTAGTAAGCGGACCTTGATCCTCCCAGGAGTATTGCAGCAGATTTCATTTGGTCTGTAAAGCTACACCGTGTACTCCGGTTCCGCCATGACACCTGCTAGAATTTTGGCAGATGGCCACAAGGTGGTTACCCTTAGGAGGCTGTCCTCTTTGGGTATTGGTTGCTGTGAGTGTTTGCATGCCTCCTACACACACACAGTAAATGTGCTTTTGTGTTCCTGTCCACCATTAGTGTGGTCATTAGGAGGCAGAGTCCCTTACACTCAGAGCTGGTGCTGGCAAACTCCGAGATAAGCAGACGCTGAACCTGTTAACTCCTTCCTACACTTGCATTCAGGGCTCACTGATCCCTGGGACCAATACTTTACCTTTACTTGTGCATGTGCTGGGCTCTGCTTACTCCATGCCTACCATCAATTACACTCCTTGTTTTCAGCAAGGGGAGGTGATGGCTTAGTGGGGTCCCGTGGTTTAATCAGGACTTTCTGTACTTGGATTTGGGCAATAACCCACTCCTAGGCTGAACTTGAAACATTAGATGTGGATCAGGCACCATTCAATTGACAGGGCTTCTGGGCTTAACCTCCACGCAAGGGTTGCATGGACAAACCCAGGTTTAATGATTGTTTGTTAATACCTGCAGGTGTTAGCCTTCTGATTGCTTTAGTTGCACACTAGAGGGCTTATCCAAAGGTGTCAGAAACTTTCATTTATCACTAGATTTGGATTTGTTGTCTGTCTCCCACTTTGGTGTGCGCTATATAAAGCAAGCTAAGTGTACAGTAATCACTGTTAACCACTTAAGGACTGCCGCCTGCACATTTACGTCGGCAGAATGCCACAGCTGGGCACAACAACGTACATGTACGTTGCTCTTTAAGAGCCCAGCCGCGGGTCGCTGTCACTGATCGTCTGTTCCCTGTCATAGGGAAAGACGATCAGTGATGTCACACGCCAAGCCACGCCCCCTACAGTAAAAAACACACATAGGTCACACTTAACCCCTACACTGCCCCCTAGTGGTTAACTCCTTCACTGCCAGTGTCATTTACACAGAAATCAGTGCATTTAAATAGCACTGATTGCTGTATAAATGACTGGTCCCAAAAATGTGTCAAAAATGTCCGCTGTGTCCGCCATAATGTTGCAGTCACAATAAAAATCGCTGATCGCCGCCATTACTAGTAAAAAAAAAATATATATATTAAGAAAAAATGCCAAAAACTATCCCCCATTTTGTAAACGCTATAACTTTTGCGCAAACCAATCAATAATCGCTTATTGCGATTTATTTATTTTATTTTTTAACCAAACCTGGGTTCCACCATATGGATGTATAATGGATTGGTAGCCAGAGACTAGGCTTTATCTATGACGTGTGATTATATGAATTGTTGGATTTGTGGCATTGACATTAATTGCATAAGAATTGCTGGGTATTGGATAAATACTCTGTCTCTGTCCTCGTACTTCTCCAAGTATGTTTATAACTCTCTATGTATCTAAATACACAACGTTGGAGTTTATGCATGGGTTATTTTTATTTATTTTTTTGGGTCATATTTTTTTGGTACCATGGTGGCTCATGCCTCTAATATATTGACTCTCTGAGGCTACATTTCCACTGTTGTGACCCCCAAGGTCATGTGATTTAAAGTGCGACTTTGGGTGCAGCTTTGATCCAACTTCAGTCTCTGGGTTGCATCAGCGGTCGCATCGGGGTAGTACCTTTTCTAGGTTGCTGAAACTTTAAGTAGCGTAGATTTGAATGGGTGCTATTCTAATCTATGGCGAGTCGCGCTAGTGGGAACGGAGCCTAATGGTTCAAATGACCTGCTTGAAGTTTAGCCCTCTTTTGTGTATGTGGCTGTATGAATTAGGGGGCCTTTACCTGACCTTTACATTGTCTTGTGCAATCAGCAATAGGTTGTCTTAATGCATTAATGTTCTTAGACAGCAGGTGTGTAAATGGTTTAGAGAGAATCCTCTGGTCGCTGAAACCTTACCTGGGTATCTTTATTTTTTGGGAGTTGGTCCTTGTGGCAGAAGGTTCTGTAATTTTTTCTTGTGGTATAAATATACCTCAATATTAGCCTTGTGTACTCTACAAGGTACTTTATTTTTTTACAGGTTACGTATTTTTGGGGATTCTTCCTCCTGGAAGGTCTTAACATTGTTGTTGAATATGTAAAGCTATTTCGATTGCAACACTGAGCCCTTTCTTTGGAGTGGTATTGTCACTATAATCATGCCTAGGTTTTAGAATTTATACAGTAGCATAATCTGGTATGACCGGTGGTATAACTGGCTATTTTTGCTGCAGATGCAGACAGCCCCTTCACGTGATGGGTACCTTACAGCACTAATGGGCAGGAATATGGCATGTAGATCTGGTATAACGTCTTGCTATCACTCTGACCCTTATACCTGACTCGGTATGTTTTATTTTCAGTACTCTGAATATGTTAAAAACCTCAGTACACCTCGTACACAGCCACCCTAACCAAACAGGTATAGCAAGTCAATGTAAACATTCTGTTACAGCTACAAGCTCAGTCTCCTAAGCTATGCCGAAGCACCAGTATCCTATTGTGCCATATGAAGTCAGACTTTCTTCTTTGGGCAGAGCACCTGTCATTCATAAAATTGTCAGGTTCCTTCTTGCCTAGTTCCTTTCCAAACACCCATAGCTGCTGTACCAGCATTTAGAAGGGAGAAAGGGCATAGGTATGGACATATGCATTTTGGTTATGTATAGCATTGTGGCAGAAATCTCGCTGGATAAATACAAGGGCATATTATCTAGATGTCCATTGATACCTCTTGACTGAAGATTATGCAGGGTGAGATCTAAAGATCTACCTCTAGTTTGTTCTGTTCTGGGGCCCATATAAAGGCAAGAAGGCGTCAAAATATTATCGCAAGGTGATTGAAATATGCAATGATAGAAGCTTGCCAGACACCATCGCTGTTTTCTCTAGAAAACATCAAAGCTCATTCCGACAGAGCAGGGGCCACTTCTTGGGCTAAAATGGTTCGCGCTTCTCCTTCACAGATCTGCTAAACAGCTAACGGATCCAGCTTCCAAATCTTTGTGAAACTTTCCCAACTGGGCCTGGTCTCTAACCAGAAACAGGCTGTCTGAAGGAAGGTCCCACCCTGATCCGGTAGTTCTATTTTGTCCTCTGTAAGCCGTCCTAAAAGATTACTAGGGGAAAAAAACAGGGTTATTACCTGTTAATGCTCTTTTTCCAGGAATCTTCCAGGGCGGCGTCAGTTTAGCCTAACCCCCCTCCCCCCCCCCCCCCCCCCCCCCCACCCCCTTTTCGTAGGAATAATTATGTGAAGTTAATTGGTTGCACCAATGGAAGTGTTTATTATTTTTATCTGTGCATTCCGTTATTTAATACTGAGGGGCCATGGCCTATGGGCGGTCTTTTATAATGTGGATCATGTGTTTCTTGTGCTAGGTGCGAGGAGCCTCTCTGTAAGCCATCCTGGAAGATTCCTGGAAAAAGAGCATTAACGGGTAACTAATAAGTATGCCGTCCTAAAAGATTACTAGGGGGAAAAAAACATGGTCATTACCTGTTAATGCTCTTTTCCAGGAATCTTCCAGGGCGGCATGTTTACTAAGGTAAGCCGTCTGACGCCTTTCGGCTTTTCAGCTGGCTTATCACTGTGCATGCGTGAACTGCGCTGCACTTTGTGAATGGTCCCACAGTCCTGTGACGTGCCCTAGAGGAGTGCAGGCAAAGAAATGGGGGGGGGGGGGGTGGTGGACTTCTGCTCTGATTGCCAAACAATCCGAGTGGGAGTGGGTACCTGCTCCCCACCCCAAAAAATGTATTGGGCCAAATGTAATAGATATGGGAGATGGGCAGGTTGAAGTTCCATTTTAGGCTTTATTTTTATTTTGTATTAATTTTCTTTAGGCAACTCTAATTACTTTTTCACTTTCCCTTGCTGATAAGCTCTCACACAGACATTGGAGATGAGGGAAAATTTCCAGCGACAGCTGCAAGAGCTGATGTCTGCAACATCTATGGTGAAAGCTCAAGGGCAGAGATCAGCATTAAGTAGAGCAGTGTTTGATACATCCCCTTGTACTCCAGAAGGTGCTCGTACAACACGTATTAGCAGGAGCAGAATATTGGAAGCACGAAGGTATTTATATGAGCTAGTAATACCATATAGTATTTATTACAATACTTATTGTTATCCTTAGGATCATGCGTACTGCATTTTCATGGTGTTTGCCATATGTGTACTTAGATGTGTTAAATACAGGTTCAGTGTACCCCTGTATGTTTAGTTGTTTTTAAAAACTTGCATGAATACATCATTTAAGTTAATTTGATTCTAAACTCCGGGATGTTTTACTTCAGCCCTCGAAGTGGGCAAATGCACTGATTTGAAAGATCATTTGAAGGTGATTTTCTTTCTCATTTCCCTCTACATCCCGTATGGATAAAACTAAAACTCTGTGGCAGGCAGATGGATATACAATTTCTGCAGGATGAGTCTTGGGAAGAGGTAAAAAGTGTTTCTAAGAGCCGGTTCACACAGGTGCAACACGACTTGCAGGCCAACTCTGTGAGGCGACCTGCACATGACTTCAGCTGCGATTTGCAAAACGACTTCTATATAGAAGTCAATGCAAGTCGTCCCCAAATTAGTACAGGAACCTTTTTCTAAGTTGGAGCGACTTGAGTCGCTCCTATTAGAACGGTTCCATTGTACAGAACGGCGCGCGACTTGAGACAAGCCTGACAAGTCGCCCCTATGTGAACCGGCTCTAAAGGTTAAAGGTTTTTTTTTTTTTAACCTTAATGCATTCTCTGCATTAAAAGAGAAACATGATCTAAAACAAAATAAAAACCGCGCTATAACTAGTACATAATAGATTAGGCTGCTGCTCAGGTGGGATACACACACAAAGATACAAGTAGAGAAAAGAAGCTGCGCCAAAAAAAAAGAAATACAATATTATCTAATCGGATTTAAACAGTAGATATAAAATGTCCCACAAGGTAATGTCCTTAATAATGAGAACTTGCACTGTTCTCGGGAACCCTAATGTCCCCTTGGGTTAACCGTCTCTGGCAGCACAATGCCCCAGAGATAATGATAGGGACAAAACTGTTCACCAATGTCCAAGTGGAGACGTAACAGGAAGAAATGTTGGTAAGGGAGGTTATCCTGGTATTCAAAGGTAAACAAATAAGGCACCCTGGTGACTCAGAAATAACGGCAAAGGTGAGTAAGTGCCCGACACCCTTATGCAATGGCTGCTTACCAAAGAGCAGCGGTATGAAGGCTCTGCTAATATGATAGACGACCAAAAAGCTGCGATTCCTCCTGTTTTCTTGTGATGACAATCGATACTCCAAATGATATGGGTAAAGGGACCGCTTGCTCACATGGGGTCCATATAGGAAGTAGAGGAAAAAAAGCAGCCCATAGCGTGAATCCGATAAAAAACAATTTATTAAAACAAAGTAAGAAGCACTTACATTTATCCAAATGTTAAAGGTGCATATAAAAAATGCCGGCCGGCAATTGTGGGAGCCCGTCCTCCTCTTAGTCGTATGGTGGCGTCGCTGCGTGCCCTCCCAGACCAGTTTCGACAAATGTGTCTTTCTCAATGGGGAACTCATGGTGTCGCTGCGTGCCCTCCCAGACCAGTTTCGACAAATGTGTCTTTCTCAATGGGGAACTCATGGTTCCCCATTGAGAAAGACACATTTGTCGAAACTGGTCTGGGAGGGCACGCAGCGACGCCACCATACGACTAAGAGGAGGACGGGCTCCCACAATTGCCGGCCGGCATTTTTTATATGCACCTTTAACATTTGGATAAATGTAAGTGCTTCTTACTTTGTTTTAATAAATTGTTTTTATCGGATTCACGCTATGGGCTGCTTTTTTTCCTCTACTTCCTATATGGACCCCATGTGAGCAAGCGGTCCCTTTACCCATATCATTTGGAGTATCGATTGTCATCACAAGAAAACGGGAGGAATCGCAGCTTTTTGGTCGTCTATCATATTAGCAGAGCCTTCATACCTCTGCTCTTTGGTAAGCAGCCATTGCATAAGGGTGTCGGGCACTTACTCACCTTTGCCGTTATTTCTGAGTCACCAGGGTGCCTTATTTGTTTACCTTTGAATACCAGGATAACCTCCCTTACCAACATTTCTTTCTGTTACGTCTCCACTTGGACATTGGTGAACAGTTTTGTCCCTATCATTATCTCTGGGGCATTGTGCTGCCAGAGACGGTTAACCCAAGGGGACATTAGGGTTCCCGAGAACAGTGCAAGTTCTCATTATTAAGGACATTACCTTGTGGGACATTTTATATCTACTGTTTAAATCTGATTAGATAATATTGTATTTCTTTTTTTTTTTTTTTTTTTGGCGCAGCTTCTTTTCTCTAAAAGAGAAACATGGGTTTAAGTAAAAAAAAATACATACTCGCCTAGGTGGATGCTACCTCGATCTGATGCTGCATCTGATCTCAGCTGGCTCTAAGACCGAGAACTGAGCAATCAAACACTGATCATTTGGATCTTGGCCTGCAGAGAGCCATTGACTGTCATTTACCAGCTCTCTGCTCTGCCGTGTCCAGTGCTCACTGGACACTGTGCCGTGGAGGGGGCAGGAATGACTGGCTGAGAGGCTGAGCCAGCTGCCGGTCCAGGCACCTGGGTGGATCTTTACCATATGGTCGGTATCTTTTCAAAGCCTGGACCGGCTCTAACGCTAGCCGACAGTGCTTCAACCCACTGTTGGCTGAAAACGGATCACAGGAGTGCAGAATGAACTGCACTCCTGTGATTTATAGGAGAAAAAGATTTGGCTATACTACCCCTTATTTTAAGGTTAAAAAAAAACCTTTTCAGGTGCAACTTTTCCCCGCAGCTGTGCAGTAAAGCAGTGGCCCTGCTCGCTCTCATCTCACTGGATTCTGTGTGAGCAGCATCGGCTATTGACTCCGGCTACTGTCAATGAAATCCACATCTGAGGGGGCAGTACTGAGCCACACCGTGTGCCAAGACATACACAGTGTAGCTCAGGATCAAGCCTGCACAAGTACCCCTGTAGCAAGTGGCTTGCTAGGGGGTACTCGAAGGGGGGAGGAAACCTAAGAAGAGGGGGATCAGGGCTGCTCTGTGCAAAACCATTGCACAAAGCAAATAAGTAACATGTTTGTTATTTAACCACTTAAAGACCACCCATCGCATATATACTGCGGCAGGGCAGCTCTATTGCGGCAAACGACGTACCTGTATGGCGTTTCGTGTAATAGATGCAGGGGGCGTGCGCGCCACGGGAGCCGATGCACGTGCCCGGCGCCAGAATAAACAAGGCAGATCCCCATTCTGACGGGAGGAGAAAGTGATCAGCTGTTCGTAGTGATCAGGAACAGTGATCTCTCTCTACTCCCAGTCAGTCCATCCCCCTGACCATTAGCGCGCACCTCCCTAGGGAACACACCCCTTTGATTACCACTAGTGTTAACCCCTTCCCTGCCAGTGCCATTTATACAGTGATCAATGTATTTTTATAGCACTGATCTCTGGTCACCAAAAAGTGTCACTTGGGGTCAGATTTGTCTGCCGAAATGTTGCAGTCCCGCTAAAAATCACTGATCCCCCCACTATTACTAGTAAAAACAATAAAAATAAATAAGTTCTTTAAATCTTTCCTCTATTTTGTTAATGCTATAACTTTTGCGTAAACCAATCAATATACGCTTATTGGGATTTTCTTTTACCAAAAATATGTAGAAGAATACATATTTGCCTAAACATGAGAAAATTATATTTTTTAACTTTTTTTTTTTTTTTTTGGATCTGTATTATAGCAAAAGGTGTTTTTTTCAAAATTGTTGCTTTTTTTTTTTTTTTTTTTTTTTGTTTTATAGTGCAAAAAATAAAAATCGCAGAGGTGATCAAATACCACCAAAAGAAAGCTCTATGGGGGAAAAAAAGATAATTTTATTTGGGTACAGCGTTGCATGTCCGCGCAATTGTCGGTTAAAGTAACGCAGTGCCGTATCCTAAAAATGGCCTGGTCATTAAGGGGGTAAATCCTTCCGGGGCTGAAGTGGTTAAAAAAATAAGATTTGTAAACCCTTAATTTTTCTTTATATAACAAACATGTTATATTTGCCTGCTCTGTAAAAATGGTTTTGCATAGAGAAGCCCTTATCCTCCTCTTGTCCCCCGCTGGCACTCCTGGCTCCTTGCCTCCGCCGAGCGCCCACCATAGCAAGCAGCTTGCTATAAGGGGGAACTCATGTGGACATGCCCCTGAGCCAGGTCTGTGCATACATAGACAGATCGCTACTCGGGTCAGTCGGGGAGCTGCACACGTGTGTGTGTGTGTGTGTGTGTGTGTGTGTGTGTGTGTGTGTGTGTGTTTTGTGTTTGTAGCAGAGTATTCATTCGATAAAAAAACCTTCAACCTTTTAGAACCACTTTTAACATTGCAGTGTGTATTGTATCTGCTGTTACCATAATGTCCACACCTACAGCAAACGCATCCTAAATCCCAGATTGCACCTGCCTTACTTTATTGTGCTGCTTCTTTTTTAGAAATTCTCGACAGACCTTAATGGATTTGAATACAGAACCATCACAAAATGAGCAAATTATTTGGGATGACCCAACTGCAAGGGAAGAGAGGGCCAAGCTGGCCAGCAACTTACAGTGGCCTAACAGTCCCTCCCAGTGCACAGAACCTTTGCTGCCTCAAAAAGGTCAAGTTACTGACCCATCTCATTTCAAAGAATCTTTAACAGATACAGAGATAGCTGAAATGGGTAAGGGCAGTTAGCACCTAGTGTAGGGGATTTTGTATCATGATCACTGGTGTCACTTTTTTCTTTTCTACTTTAAATTTCAGAGGCATGTGAGCTAGAGCATACTTCAGCCAAAGACACCTCGAAAAAAGGAATGGACCTCCAATCTCCAGTTAAGGAGGACCCCCTGATCCCCACCCCACAGGCTCCAAGCGTTGCATTCCCACTTGCCAATCCTCCTGTAGCTCCTCAACCCAAAGAAATGGTATTATTTTGTTTATTGTACCAACTGCTTTGAAATGTTTGAATCATTTCTCTAATTCTTTAAGAATTAAAGTCACCATTTTCATCCAAATTGTACATTTTGACACAGTTGTCAAAAAACAGAACTTTGCATGCCAGTCATTAATGTAGACATGGTTTTAGGATAGGTTCACCTTTTTGTTATGTTATTTGTGCTTGGGATGTAACATGTTCCAGCATAGCAAATAATCACCGTTGATTGGGAGAGTGAAGTTCCACTTTAAAGTCTGGATCAGAAGGCTTAGCATTCCTATACATAAGAATAATTGTGTTCTGGTGCCCCAAAGACAAATGAAACCGCAGTGCTGAATCTAGTGATCTCACGGAAATTGAAGTCTAAATGAACAAATTGTGAACAGACATGCTCTTCATTGCAGAAGAGACATGCCTTGTCTCTTCTGCAGTAAAATAAATGTACCTGTCGACTTCTTTAAACGTATATTGAGCTGCACATGTGCAGCAGAGTTTACGTTCCTGGTGAGGTGCCTGTGTGCACAGAAGTTGCATAATCCCACCCCAGCCAAATAAAATGAAGACCATCACCTAGAAGAAGGGAAAATATTCTGGCGTAATCAAGTGTCCTTGTGGGTATTGGAGCAGAGAGAAGTATTGCAGACTAATGAAGACCACATCTACATTAAGTTTTAGCATGTGGGCTGGTGTCTGTTCAGCAGGTTGGTGAGGGTATAATGTGTTATAAAAAAATAAAAAAAACTTTGTCATGTACAAATGTGTGCAGTAACCTGTAATGCCATCCGATGCACTGTGGAGAAATGCAGCATATTTGCACTTTTCTGCACATTACATCACACCGATGTTGTGCTGTGAACAGGGGACATGGGGAAGCAATTGTTTTCTATATCCTTATGGTGGCTGGTAAAAATCAGGTACAGAAGAAAAAATGGTACAGTACAGTGACTGTGCATAGAATGAATGGGCCCAAAGACATGTGCTTTAATAAGCTATTCTCGGTTTACTTTGTCTTCAAACAGAAATAATGAATTCATTTATCCCTATATAGTCCTCTCCAGATTATGCCAGATCAATTTGATAACCCTCATGTCTACCTGGATGACCTGCATGATAAAACTTAAAGTGGAACTAATACACCCCTCTTCTCCAGCGATGCAGTATCCCAGAGCTTCCCGCCCATCTGCGGGCAGTTGTCTTTCACATCTCGATCGCCGGGTACTTTCATTGGCAAGGTGGGGATGACATCGCTCACACGCATGCTCGGGTGTTCAGTCAGATCCAGCATTGCTGAATTTGTTCAGTGAGCTGTGCGTGTGCGCACTGCTCACTTCACAGGGGTGGACAGACAGGTAAATAACTTTACTGCAGACAAAGCATGTTTCTCCTGTATTAAAATTTCTGCCTTTTTGGCCTAACGTTCCACTTTAAAGAAAATGGCAATCACTTTGTTGGCTATATTTACCTGATAGAAACAGTAGCAATCTAAGTAAGCCAATGACCCACATGTAGGACTGCATTTTTCACTTCTTTCTTGGGTTAATGTAACATGTATGCTGGGGCAATCGTAGCATACATATTAAAAAAATACTTGAGAAGCAAAATTGTGCGGTAGTGGTATCATGTAACTGGCCTCTGATTTCTGTAGTCAACTTTTATGTCTCTGTCAAGTCACATGCAGGTTGTGTTTTGTTAGGCTAGAGCACAATTAGTGACTGGTGTTATTTTATTTACAGTGTGAGAAGCCAGTAGTGGAAGAGGATAAAAAGGAAAGGAGATTCCAGCTTTCTTCCTTAAATCCTCAGGAAAGAATTGACTACTCTCAGCTCATTGAGGAGCTAGGTAAACAATGTCTGCTTCAGTATTTCAATAATCCTTTTTCTTTTTTTATTTCTTTTTTTTTTTTTTTATTCTTGTCTTTCCTAACTTCACTAACAAGCATACCCATAGCCTGTTATGGCTTAACTTTTTATTTATTTATTTTTAACTGATGTCATTCTCTGTTTTCAGGCGGAATAGTAATAGATAAGCAGTGCTTTGATCCAAGCTGCACTCACATCATTGTTGGCCATCCCCTCCGCAATGAGAAATATCTTGCTTCAATGGCTGCTGGAAAATGGGTGCTTCATAGATCTTATTTGGAAGCCTGTCGAGCTGAAAAACGCTTCATTCAGGTTCGTCTCTGTCTTGTAACTCTTTATCAGCTAGAGGAGTCTGTAAACTTTTTCTTGCATCATAATGTTGAATTAAACTCCATCACCAGGATGACAGTGCCGCTTTAAAGCCCAACCATCTCCCTGACCAGGTATATTCATCTTCATAGTTCTTCCCCCACCTCTGGTTCCATTTCAGCCGCAGCAAAATACTAGGTGTGAGAGCTTTCAGGCTGGGTTCACATATGTCTGGCCGCAGGTTAGTGCCTGGGGTCCGGGGCGTGTTTGTTTACTGGTTCAGGTGCGATTCAGGTTCGAATTTTTGCTAGAATACCCAGTTGAACCGGACCCAAACACGCACAGGACCCTTTTTCAATCCAGACCACGGCCGCTCCCCGGGCATGTCTGAACTGACTTCATTGAGAGCCTGACACACTCGCATTTCATGTGAATTGGATGTGGGTTAACCCCACATCCAATTCGCATTTGTGTGAACCCAGCCTTAGGGAGCGATTTTTGATGTGTTCACGTTTTATTATTGGATAATGGGAGGTCAAATGCCCCCCTATAACTTGGATGCACAAGGTATTTTGCAGCTGCTGCAACAGACGAAAGCATGGCGGGGGAGCACTATGAATAGGAGTATAACTGGTCAAGAGTGGACTTTGCCCTGCATTGGCAACAGGGTCTCTGTTGGGGTATAAGTAAACCCTAACTTTTTATTTGCCCCTTTTGGTCTGCTCAACATGTTGTTATTTGAAAGGGGTTTTATTATATCTGATCAATAAGTGCAAACCATTGCATGTTGTTTTTGCCAGAAATCTTGTAAGATATCTCCTTTTTACACAGAAAGTTCTTATGGCGACTAGAAGGGGTCTGTGTCCCTTATATTCCATTACTAATTTAGTATGCAGGGCTTATACCACATGCTTAGGATTTTAAAATTCATTGTTGTCAGAATGTTGTTTAGAATTCCTATGTTGTCAGCTCAGCCAGGAACATCGGAACATTCTATATTAAATCACAAAGTGCAGCGCTAAGAATTAATAAAAAGTCCCAATGTTTGAGGAAATATAACATCTCAATAAAAACAGTCCAATAGTTGTAGGTTCACACAAAGGAAAGTGCTGGGAAGAATCTGTCACCAAGAAGGAAAGGTTCACTCTGACTCTTACCCCAATGAGTGAACTACTTAATCAAACGCAGTCAAACACGCTTGAAAATCCTCCACTTTGATTTCACCATACACATGGGGAGATGGATTGCATGAACACCAGTAGGATCCTCCTCAGACAGACTCTCATCACACTGGGACATCATGTATATAGGTATAAAAAAAATTGCGCAGCATTGCTGACAAGTACATGTATTAAGAATACAGCAAAGGCCAGAATACTCACAAACGACAATGTAAAAAGCACATTTGGATCCAATAAAAACGTTCAATGTTTCCAGTGTGATGGCTGGCTGTCGCGCTTGGCAACAACAAGTTTACATACACTGGCAGAATTTGATTTCTTGCCCATTTTTCAGAGAATATGAATAACGCAAAAACGTTTCTTTCACTCATGGTTAGTGTTTGGCTGAAGCCATTTATTATAAATCAACTGTTTACTTTAAAAAAAAAAAAAAAAAAAAAATCATAATCACAACAGAAACTACCCAAATGAAGTTTACACACCCTGGTGAGTTGACACATGGGTTTGAAGGCAACCATCTTCACCTGTGATCTGTTTGCTTGTAATTAGTGTGTGCGTGTATAAAAGATCAATGGACTCCTGACAGACCCTTGCATCTTTCGTCCAGTGCTGCATTGATGTTTCTGGATTATGAGTGTAGGTAAAATTCCATTCTCTCACTGCTCAGTCAACTCTGGTCATGTTGATTAGAAGACAGATTTATTACAGATGTACCAGTACAGGGGGTCCCCGAGTTACGAACTCGTTAGGGACTGGCCCCGTGTACGGAACTCGGAAATGTTCGTAAGTCGGCGCGCATGCGCAGACCGACAAATACGGAGATTTCCGGACATTTCCGATGTTCCGTCTGTTGCCGTTCTGCGCATGCGCGGCAAATTACGGACATTTCCGGCATTTTTCGACGCTCCGTATGGCCGCGCATGCGCAGAACGGCTGACAGACGCCGAAAACCACCAGAAAATGGCGGAGGGTCCCCGCAGCACCCCGTTCGTAAGTAGGGGTTGTTCGTAGGTCGGGTGTTCGTAAGTCGGGGACCCCCTGTACAAAGGGGTGAGAACTCTTACAGCAAGGAGTTCCACAGCAAAATCACACCAGGAAATCCGTACGCAGTTACTTTATAGCAGTATTTGGCAACCTGCCATTGGCTAAGGCACACTGGTGACTCATGGTGCATTGTCCGCTTTATTGCCAAATCCAGAATGCCTTTACAAGGTTTCCTATTATGGTAACCTCTGCTAGTTCTTTAACCGCTTAAGGACCGCCTCCTGCACATATACGTCGGCAGAATGGCACGGCTGGGCACAAGCACGTACCTGTACGTCCTCCTTTAAGTGCCCAGCCGTGGGTCGCATGCGCGCCGCCGGCGGCGCGCTCGCGACCCGGTGCTGAGCTCCGCGGCCGCGGGACCAGCGGACCCGATCGCCGCTGGTGTCCCGCGATCGGGTCACAGAGCTGAACAACGGGGAGAGGTCTGTGTAAACAAACCTCTCCCCGTGCTTCCTACACTGCCTGTCACTGATCGGCTGTTACCTGTCATCGGGAAAGCCGATCAGTGACGTCAGACGTAAAGCCACGCCCCCCTACTGTAAAAAAAACACGTCGCACTTAGCCCCTCCCTGCCCCCTAGTGGTTAACTACTTCACTGCCAGTGTCATTTACATAGGAATCAGTGCTGATTTCTGTATAAATGACAATGGTCCCAAAAATGTGTCAATGTCGTAGTCACAATATAAATCGCTGATCACCGCCATTACTAGTAAAAAAAAAAAAAAATATTAATAAAAATGCTATAAAACTATCCCCAATTTTGTAAACGCTATAACTTTTGCGCAAACCAATCAATAATCGCTAATTGCGATTTTTTTTATTTTTATTTTTTTTTTACCAAAAATATGTAGAAGAATACGTATCGGCCTAAACTGAGGGAAAAAAACGTTTTTTTAATAAATTTTTTGGGGATATTTATTATAGCAAAAAATATAGAATTTTTTTCAAAATTGTCGCTCTATTTTTGTTTATAGCGCAAAAAATAAAAACCACATAGGCAATCAAATACCACCAAAAGAAAGCTCTATTTCATTTTGTTTGGGAGCCACGTCGCACGACCGCGCAATTGTCAGTTAAAGCGACGCAGTGCCAAATCGCAAAAAGGGGCCTGGTCCTTTGGCTGCAAATTGGTCCGGGGCTTAAGTGGTTAAGTATTGCTTTAGGCTTTGGTCGGAACTTAAGAAAGTTGCAAAAACAATAAGTCAGCACCATTTTAGCTAGAAAAAGTACATGTAAGGAACAAGGCAAATGACGATATCACCTGTAATTCTATGCATATTTCATATCAATGAGTTATGGGGAAAACAAAAGAATTGTCAAAGGCTCTGCGGGAAAAGGTATATTTGAACTGTATAAAACAGGTAAGGGATCTAAAAAGATATGCAAGGAATTGAGAATGCCAATCAGCAGTGTTCAAACTCAAGAAGTGGAAAATGAGGGGTTCTGTTAAAACCAAACCACGGTCAGGTAGACCAACTAAAATTTCAGCCACAACTGCCAGGAAAATTGTTCGGGATGCAAAGAAAAACACACAAATAACTTCAGGTGAAATACAGGACTCTCTGAAAACATGTGGTGTGGCTGTTTCAAGATGTACAATAAGGAGGCACTTAAAGAAAGATCGGCGGGGTGGTCAAGTCGCCAGAAGAAAGCCCTTACTATGCAAATGCCACAAAGTATCCCGCTTACAATACGCCAAACAGCACAGAGACCAGCCTCAAACCTTCTGGCACAAAGTCATTTGGAGTGATGAGACCAAAATTTTGCTTTTTGGCCACAACCATAAACGCTACATTTGGAGAGTCAACAAGGCCTATGATAAAAGGTACACCATTCCTAATGTGAAACACGGAGGTGGATCGCTGATGTTTTGGGGATGTGTGAGCTACAAAGGCATATGAAATTTTGGTCAGAATTGATGGCAGTATGTTATCAAAAAATACAGGAGGAACATTTGCATTCATCAGCCAGAAAGCTGCGCATGGGACGTACTTGGACATTCCAACATGACGAAGATCCAAAACACAAGACCAAGTCGACCTGTCATTGGCTACAGCAGAATAAAATGAAGGTTCTGGAGTGTCCATCTCAGTCTTCTGACCTCAATAGCATTGAGCCACTCTGGGGAGATCTCAAACGTGCAGTTCATGCAAGACAGCCCAAGAATTTACAGGAACTGGAGGCTTTTTGCCAAGAGGAATGGGCAGCTTTACCATCTGAGAAGATAAAGAGCCTCATCCACGAATACCACAAAAGACTTTAAGCTGTCATTGATGTTAAAGGGGGGCAATACACAGTATTAAGAACTGGGGTATAGATGAAAACATTGGCAGTATTTAATATATTCCGCTATGTATAGCCAACATCCCAGAGTTGGAAATAATCTAGAGTTTTTCCCCTCAAATGGGCGGGACTTTATAGGCATGAACTGTGAAACTTATAAAACTTTGTTTAAATAAAGATACTTTATATATATTTTTACAATGTATAAAAAAAGTAAATATAAACGAACAGAATGTTTGTTTCCTTCATACAATCATATATTCTAGACAGTATATGTACACGGGCGGCACAGTGGTGTAGTGGTTAGCACTCTCACCTAGTAAGAAGGGTCGCTGGTTCAAATCCCAACCACGACACTACCTGCCTGGAGTTTGCATGTTCTGAAGGCAAAAAAATAAATTGGCCCTAGTATATGAATTTTGGGCTCCTTGAGGGTAGGAACTGAATCGAACTGAATCGTACTGAACACGTGTGTTCAAAAATCCATATATAAAGCAAATAAATAATTTGTGTGCATTTGAAGTGCCTATGCATTACGGAGTCTTATTGTACTCCTTCTTCAGGGATAATTTGTTTTGCACGTTTTTTTTTTTTTTTTTTCTTTTAGATTGCCTTTTCAAAAAACAAATGTGCATAATGAATTATCCCTGAAGGAGTCTTATTGTATATACAATAAGACTCCGTAACGCTTAGGCACTTTAAATGCACACAAATTATTTATTTGCTTTATATATGGATTTTTGAACGCACATGTTCAGTACGATTCAGTTCGGGAACACTGTGCCTTCAGAAAGATAATATGTACATATACTGTCTAGAATATATGATTGTTTGAAGGAAACGTATTCTGTTCTTTTTATATTTACTTTTTGATACATTGTTTAAATAAAGATACTTTATATATTTTTACAAAGTTTTGTAAGTTTCACAGTTCATGCCTATAAAGTCCCGCCCATTTGAGGGGAAAACTCTAGATAATAAGAACTGGGGTATGTAAACTTTTTTGATTTGGGTAGTTTCTGTTGCCATTATGATTTAAAGAATAAACACAGTTGATTTGATAATAAATGGCTTTAGCCAAACACTAAACATGAGTGAAAGAAAAGTCTGATGAAAACGGACATGCTGTCCGATCTCTCCATAGAAACCAGCGGCGCTCGACAAGCCCCTCCCCGCTCAGTGAGCAGAGAGGGACTTGCCATCCGCTGGCTCAGTGGAGATCAAAGGAGAGATCTCCCACTGAGCTGGCGGACTCCGTGGAAGCAGATCCGCCTCGTGAGAATGAGGCCTTACACACAAAGCCTATACCATTGACAAATTGTTACAATGTTTATACTTTAAGTTCAACTGATAAAGAATATTTTGATAAAAATAAATATACGCTGCGCTGGAATGGCTATGCACTAAATAATCTGTATCTTAATCTATATAGTTATAGATCCACAAGAATATAATACTGTGCATAAAATAGTAAACATTCAACTGGTGTAAAAGTTAAAGTGCAAAATATAGCAAAAAACAAATAATGTGCACAAAATCTGTGAGGTTATATGGACCCCTTAGAGTTACAAGGTGCCATGCACAATAACACACCAGGAAATAAAATATCAATAATGGATGAAAAAAAGGGCTAAATGCATACATATGAGATAGCAAACATGTATAAATAAAAAACATGCAAGTAAAAGTGCAAGTGCATAAACCATACAAGTGTCTCTTGGGCTGTGATAAGAAACACAAAATGTTGATTGCTGTGACACTAGATGCAGGTGACGTGATCTCCGGTGATCATACTATTGACATGCTTGTTACATCCAACCGTGGCTCTGAATCACACATAGGGGAAATCCGGGAACCCCTAATGGTAATAAGCTCACCTCCAAGCGTGTGACCAGCTTTTACACTGAGTCAAAACACGCATATGAACCACTATAGGGTTCTCAGCTGTTTCACTGGATCAGTAGTATCCTCAATGCAATGCAATGATCTTGGAGGCGCATGAAAAAAGGAAAAGACTAATAGTGCAATACTGTTTTTTAAATTTTAATAGAGAAGTTAAAAACCATTCCCCGCCGGGGTACTCGCATCTATAAGGTGCGTCAGTGCACCATACTTCATAAGGCTCAATAAAATACTGTAAACAGTATAGGTATGGTTTGTATTTTCTCTAGGCAGGTGCACTGTCTCTCGCTCCGTCCTGGCCCCTCCCCTAGGCGTGTCGATACTCGGGGTGTGGCGTATCTTCCTCCTGAGTGTAAAAGCTGGTCACATTATTTGTTTTGCTATATTTTGCACTTGCACTTTTACACCAGTTGTATGTTTACTATTTTATACACATTATTATATTCTTGTGGATCTAGAACTATAGATTAAGATACAGATTATTTAGTGCATAGCCATTCCATGTTTTATTGTGCACGAATGTATGAGACGTGTTTAACGTATGCAGCTTGATAGTGGCAGATTGGTAGGGGGTTCTTTAAGGCTCGCAGGATTTTGTTGTTTTGTTAAAGAATATTTTGATACTTGGCAGACTGCCCAGTTTGTGTGTGTGTGTGTGTGTGTAATAATATATATATATATATATATATATATATATATATATATATATATATATATATATATATATATATATTAGTGTGTGTGTGTGTGTGTGTGTGTGTGTGTGCGCATGCCAGCCACAAGCAGAAAATTTTTTAATAAAGGTAAAGTAATATATGTTTTAATGCATTTGTTATTGGAATCAAAAGGTATGTTCTGTAGTTAAGTGACTTGCCATATTTGGAAATATTACTTTTGATTGCCAATCAACCTTTTTTGTATATAATTTATTTTTGTTGGTAGTTTTAAGGAGTAACCATGTATCACAATAATGTAGCATCGTCTTAACAATCCACAAAATGGATGACCATCCATACATGACCTAGAAAGACAAATGTATGGTTAAACTGGCATAAAGCTCAGCGGTATATCATTTAACATTGTTACACAGAAATAATAGATGGATAAAACAAACGTGACTCTGGGTAGTATCAGAACATATTTCCTTTTTATTAATGATGGATACATGTATTTGTCCCGTAGGAGGATGATTATGAGTGGGGAAGCATCTCGATACTGAATGCTATCAGTAGCATCACCCCCCAGCAGCGGTTGCTGGCAGAGTCAGCAATGCGATGGAGGAAGAAGCTACAAAGGCTAAAACAAGAGATGGACACTGTGGAGGTATGAGAAGCTGCATCATAGTCTGGAACAAGCATTGTGTCCCAACCTTTTATTTAGGGTTGCACCGATATCGGTGCCAATACGAAGCATTTGCTCGAGGATCTGTACATGTGCAAATGCACCAATACTAAAAACCAATGCCTTCCAACTCGGTTTCTTTCAGCTGTCAGTGGGATTCCACTGCTGACTATTGAAATGTAAACAAAAGAATGCAGCAATTATTGGTTAAGTAACAGGGCTGCTGCATACTTAACAACTGAGGACTCCTTTTATCTGTCTGATGAATGTAAACAAAACCAGGGGCAGCTGCTGCTGTAGCCATCAGTGTGTCTGGAGAAGCCTAATCTTCACCTGTGGAGTCTGCCATGCATTGAGGGAGGAACAGCCTGGATGTACCACCACAGGAGTGTGGGTATGCAGGAGCGCCTTTCAGAATCACTGCAATGCTTCCTTGGTCAGCCTTGCTCAGCCCACCAGGTGAAGATTCAGCTCCTCCAGACCTGATCTGCGCCTTTGACCTCTGGGACCTGGGAGGTTGGTGTGCGGCTGGGCATGGCTTCTCTCTCTATGCTTGGAGGGCTCCTCCTCCTTCAATTGTGTCTTCTGTGTGTGTGCGCGTGCGGACAGGCTAAACACATTTTTGCATCCATATATTTTTTTGACTGGCTAATAAAAAAAACTCCAGGTATAACCCTGTGCCACCCTGAGAGCTGGCTGAGGCTATAATTAAGCGTCCAATGTTAACCCTGTGCTGCCTGCAAGGGAGAGAAGCCCCCCCCCCCCCCCCCCCCCCCCCCCGATTTGGCTAATCAGGATCCCAGTGCTTAACCCTGCTGTACTGCCTGTGTGCTATACAGCCCATCTGTTAGGCCCCTTTCACACTGGGGCGGTTTGCAGGCTTTATTGCGCTAATAATAGCGCCTGCAAACCCGCCCCGAAACAGCTGTTGCTGTGTCTTCAGTGTGAAAGCCCGAGGGCTTTCACACTGAAGCGGTGCGCTTGCAGGACGCTGGAAAATGTCCTGCAAGCTGCATCTTTGGCTCGCTATAGGAGCGGTATATTTACCGCTCCTATAGCGCCCGTTCCCATTGGAAACAATGGGGCAGCGCACCGAACCCGCCCGCAAAATGCCGCTGCAGCGGCGGTTTGCGGGCGGTATTGACCCTTTTTCGGCCGCTCGCGGGGGGTAAAACCACCCCGCGAGTGGCCGCAATGCGCTGCTAAAACGCCGGTAAAGCGGCGCTAAATATAGCGCCGCTTTACCGCCAGCGCCCCCACCGCTCCAGTGTGAAAGTAGCCTTAGGCTAGACAAAGCCCCATGGTTTAACCCTGTCCCTGTGTTGCCCTAGGATTCAGCTGTACTATAATCAACCCCATTGTTATATATATATATATATATATATATATATATATATATATATATATATATATAATAATCATCTATCTCTATCCGATACAACTGTAAGGGTCTTAGGCAGAAAGAATACCTTGGGCGGCAGAACAACCTTATCCTTGTGTACCACCAGGAAGGGCTCTTTACAAGATAAAGTAACCAGCTCTGACAAGAGAGTATAGAGTTGAGTATTCCAGGTGATAATCAAAATTAAAGCCTGAAACAGTAGCGCTAAAATAAAATCTAAACGTGCATAATTGAAAAATGAATAACAATCATAAAAAAAACTCTAACACATCCAACCACGTGATAAGTGAACGTGATACAAGAGTAGTGTACAGTGAAATATATACACATATATAAACTTATATAAAACGTGAAACAAAATGTGCAAAAGAATGTTCCAGTAGAGGTAAGAAAAATGTTCCAAATATTGCATAAAGTGAGCAGTCCTTTTGATGTGACTCTTCTTAAATCAATATATAATCTTCTTCCATCCACCACACCAGTGCTCAAAGTGCCACTCCCATAGGAGACTCACTCACCAGAATTTTTGCCCCCACTTTCGTGTCGGGCAAATCGGCATAAAAGATCTCAAAACAGCCAGTGGGTAGCCTTCCTGTGTACTTCACTCAGTGTTAATAATAGCTCCACATGTGAAAATAAAAAGTGCTCCAATAGTGTAATAACGTAAAAGAAATTTAATAGCACACTAATAAAAAGCTTCAATCGATTCACTCACATTTTGAACAAGTATTAAAAGCAAGGAATAGTATACACCACAGCAGGAATCACTCCAATCACTATAACCTGGCAAATCCACTTCACAGCAAAAAAGTATACACAATGGTCACGGCGGACCCGAGGTGTGTGTGATATTCTTATCAAGATCTCACCGTCTCCCCTCCATCAAGCGTCCACACAGTGAAGGAGAAAGACCAGCACCGAAAACTGTTTAGAGGTAAAGTTCAGATGTAATCTCACTGAACGTCGCTTAGGCCACGCCCCGACATGTTTCGTCATAAGACTTAATCATGGGGTTGCTGACAAGAGAGTAGCCAAGTCCAATATTTGGCCCTTGATCGTACTCTGGGCAAACCACTGATCCAGCCCCAATTCAAGGAAAGCCAAAATGCGTCGCATGGAGTACTGACGAGTATTACATTTCTGCTGTTCACACAAGGCAAAATAAACCTTACAGGTGCAGTAATGGATCTTATGCAAAGTTTATTTTTTAGCACTTATAAGCGTAGGGATGACCGAAGCAGCCAGACCCTGGGTTTCAAAAGCCAAGCCATCAAAGCCATTGACCAAGAAGCAGGATGGAACACCAGACCCTGAGATGGTAGATCCTGACAGTCTGGTAACCGCTATGGAACATTCACCAGAAGCCGAAGTTTGTCTGCGCACCACATTCTTCTTGGGCAATTTGGGGCCATGAGTATAAGTGGAACATCCGCTGACTGTATCCAGCAGAACAGGCAAGGGAGGATCTTTTTAAGGAGGTAAGGCATACATCAAGGAGAACTGGTCCCACAAGGTCATCAGAATGTATGCTGCAAAGGCCCTCAGATCCTGTGACTGAGAGACAAACCTTTCCACCTTGAGGCTGAATTGGGACACTAGTAGATCTACGTCTGGCGGCGTTCATCTCTGCCAAATGTCCTGAAACACCTGTGTGTATAGGGACCCCTTCCCTGCGTCTAGTTGCTGACAGCTGAAAAAAACCCACCAGCTGATTACCCACAACTGTAATGTTTAAGGCTGACAGGGATGGAACATGATATTTTGCCCACTGCAGAATCAGGTTTGCTTCTCGCTGAGCTGTACGACTTCTGGTTCTGCCCTGGTGATTGATGTAATCCACAGCTCGGGAGTTGTCTGACCCACATCGACAGTCCCCAAAGACCTTTTGACAACTTCTGAAGGGTAGGGTGAATAGCTGAGTTGCAAAATGTTGATGGGTAGTTGGGATTCTTGCACTGACCAAGTTTCCTGCACCAAACTCACTGCCCCTCATACAACTTCGCAGCCCAACAGGCTGGCATCTGTGGTGCGCACAGGCCTTTGCTGGTAGATGGATTGCTTGATTCAGCGAAGAAACATATTTGTCCCCCATAGCCAGGAATATTGTCTTGTAATGGCCTGGAGTGAATCTGAGCATATGGTACTGCTTTGAATGAGGCCACCATCGGGCTCAGGACCTGCATGCAGAATTGCACTAATGGGCGATGGCAGGACAGGAGGTGTGACCGTGAACATAAAATAC
Source organism: Lithobates sylvaticus (assembly GCA_028564925.1). NCBI lineage: Eukaryota > Metazoa > Chordata > Amphibia > Anura > Ranidae > Lithobates > Lithobates sylvaticus. The sequence goes on from CM053030.1 coordinate 385,254,433, forward strand.
CAAAATGGCCGCCACACCATTCGCCACATGTGCAATATACACGCAAGCAGCTCATTACTGCCAAAGCAACTGACATCCAGGTGAAAAGGACAAGGGGTTAACCCGAACTACAGCCCATAGTAAGTTAGAGGATGGAGGGGGACTGCACCCCATGTGGCACCAATCAGGAAACTGTGTAAGATGCCGCCATGACCATAACGCAGCAAAAAAAGTTGATTGTAGAGAGGAGACATCCAACTCTGACAGACGCTAGCAAATAACTGGCTTGCTGTTGGCAGGAACATAGAGGTCCTCAGTTTTTATTTTTTTTAAAGTCAGGAAGGCTACTGGAGATCTAACACAGATCCTGGCCCTCTTTTATATTGCTTGGCTACTCTCCAAACCGGATTTCAGTCTTGGCATTTCAGTCTTGGTTTCTTTTCAGTGACCGCTTGCTTCTCATTCCTTGGTGCATGCCTTTTGACCAGAGAAATAATGAGCTTGACACCCAGTCAGACAGCCTCCCCCCACCCTCTTGCCCCAGTGGAAACCCAATTCATTTGTACAAAAACTTCCATTTTGAGTCCATTTAAGACCTTCTCTCAGTTCTTTTGATGCTGAAAATTGTGTTTTTGGTTTGTCGCTGTATTTAGTTTTTTTTGCCCAAGGTGGTTTTTGGCTTTTCATCTCAACCAAAATATTGCCTTACCTTTTTACAGGTAAGCCAAAAATGCCATTATACAGTTCACTTCAAAATATACCATTTTAGATCTAGTGCTTAAAGTGGAGTGCCCACAAAAAAAAAAAGTCAGCAGCTACAAATACTGCAGCTGCTGACCTTTAATAATTGGACACTTACCTGTCCCGGGGTCCAGCGATGCGGGGGAACGCCCCCCTCGTTCCCCGCGGCGCCGGAATTCTTAATGTGGGAACCCGGCTGTGGCTTCACAGCCGGGCACCCACTGCGCATGCGCGAGCGGCGCCGTGATTCGACGCTCACTCATCTGGGACACATGACTGGTCCCAGATGATTGTGCGGCGCCTAGGGGAAGTGACGTTTAGCCCGGGCAATGAAGGTGGCAGACTACGAGGGACCCCCTAGCAACAGGCATTTAGAGGTGAGTAAAACATTTTTTTTTTTTTCCAATAATTTTTTTTTGATTTTTTTTTTAAGCCACATTTTTTTTTTTTTTTTTTTTTTTTTTTTTTTTTTGGTGGCAACACCACTTTAATGTTTTTTGTTTTTTTGAGTGGGTCAGTGACTGCTGCCTGCTTTTTCCTTTTCATAATCTTGGGCTGGATTTTTAACCTCTTGAACATTTACAGGGAGCATTCAGTGGATGGAAAGTAATATTAAATGTTGATCAAGCAAAAGAATCTGGCTTCAAACGTCTTCTCCAGTCAGGGGGAGCCAAGGTATGTTGATCTGTTTTTGTTTTATTTTGTCTATATTAAACTCACAAATTGTGTGTGTATGTATATATATATATATATATATATATAAATTGTGTTTTGTGTTTTTCATACAGATTTCTTAAGCAGATATTTTTTGTGAATCTATTGCAGTGTTTTTTTTTATTTATTTTTTTGTTTTACGTGTAGATTCTGACAGTAACAGCACCTCTTGTTGTAGACTGACAGCACTAAGCCATTGCCTCTCAATTAGCAGCAAGATTGTCAGCCTGGCAAAAAAGCTTTATATATAAATACTAGAGGGGATTTTAATTACACTGTCACCAATGAAGCTGGGGAAATGGAGAATTTTAATTGCACTGTGTAACTTTAACACCCTTTCCCAGGCTTCATTGGTGTCAGTTTTAACAATTGTACCCCCTTAGATTCAATGCTTGTACTAGTACACACAGACTCCCAAGGCCCACCACTACCCCCAGCATAATTATTGCAAACATGCAAGTTGGTAGTAGTCAGTACCTCCTGCACTGTGCCATGGTTCACTGCACTGTCTCCTCCCATGGCTGCTGTCTCTGATGAATTACATTAGAGCTGAAACTTTATAGCAGATATTGGGAGGAGATCACTCTGCGACTTTGTCCTGGCTCTTGAGACACACGGATAGCCAGGGAGGAATACCAGAACTGAGCAGTGTCTGAATAATAGACGTGGACAGATCCTAAAGAAACGGCTCATCCTGCCTACTCCTGATCAGTTTCCACCCCCACCTCCCCTGGTGCCCTGGGCCTCAGTGTGGGCTGCTATGGCAGTAGTTCCGCTATTGTATGTACTAATATCTTGACAAGTGACTAAAAGAAAAGACTAAGTTAAAGCCAGCATATACCTCTGTTATGGCCACGGCATGCACACATCCTCAAAATCATATGCTAATGATTGGAATAGAGATGCCATTGATTAACACCCTTACATACGTTGCCTTGCTCCAACAGCAAAATATACATTTCTTCTTTTTTTTTTTCTTCTACTGCTTTGCCTGACACATGTGCCTTTTAGTATTTGTGGTACTTATCACTTTTTTTTATTCTTTACAGTTGAAATGTTTATGCACTAATTCCTTGGTGCATTTTATTTAGAACCGTAGTTAAAAAAACAAAAAGAATAATTTGGATGTTCCAGGTGTACAGTAGTGTTCCAGATTGCTTTACACATAGAATGTTAGTGTACCGATTGCTAGCTAGGATAAGGGATCCCGTTCACTATGCACACATACATCTGCTTGCTCATGGGATCCTGCAGTGCAAGTGTACCGCAGTGGTGTTTCCATTTGGTAAATAAGGATTAATATATTGGATCTCTCTGAATTCCCATGACAAGTTAAGACACAGTTTTAATTATTATTTTTATCCATTCTGTATGTACATATAGGTGTTCGTTGGCCACTCGTCGTCTCTGTTCAAAGAGACAACACATCTGTTTGCAGACTTTGGTAAACTGAAACCCGAAGATGCCAGAGTTAGTGTAGCAGAGGCTGCAGCCCAAGGAGTGAACTGTTTGAAACCAGAATACATTGCGGATTACCTCATGAAGGTTTGTACAACTAGCAATCTTATTCGTAGTTTGGTCCTTGGTTGTAGAATCTTTTCCAGTATAAAAGTATTTCTTTCTTCTTAGGACCCACCGCCTCCTGCCAGCAACTACTGCCTTCCTGATGCAGTCTCCTACCTTCAGGTGGCAGGGAATTCCCGAAAGAGGAAAAATTCTGCTGATACCACTGATGTAAAACGGTCCAGACTGGATTAAGATGAATATTTTAACATTTCCCTTATTTATATTTATATGTGTGTTGTCTTATATCTGTAAATATGTGCATAAAATAGCAATCCACTCGCCCATCTGAGAATTTTATGAATTATAAACATACTGTGTCATGTAGTAGTGCTACATTTTCAATACATCATACTTGAAAGTGAATAACAGCAAGAAATACATTTCTACCTGGCTGTTGCTGGACTCCGCACCATCTTAAGTGGCTCGCCTAGGATGACGTAACTCCTACAGGAGTTCATTCTGGCAGATGCTAGGATTGTACACCGAAGTGCACAGCTTACTACTGTATACACAAAAGATAAGATTGCAAGGAAGGGAAGAAGCCTTTATTGCATATTATGTCTTCTGAAAAAACCTTCCTGTTTGCAATTTAAAAAAAAAGCTATAGTTCCACTTTAAGAATGTTAATACTTTTAATGACCTTAGTCTTGGCACAGGTGCACTTTAAAGTGTAACTCTGCTAGTGTTGTCTTCACCTACTCCACCTCTTAAAAAAATAAGGGGTGGAGTAGGTGAAGATAGAACATTTGTCACTTCCCTTCTTCCTTTTTAGTTTATTTTTTTTTTTAAATATTATTACAAAATCCCTATTGGAAATATTTCTCATACCTGTGGTCACACAGGATGTGAGGGACAACAAGTAGCAGCAACCTTTTCCCACTCTTGAAAAGAGTTTTCTATTGCTCTGTACCTGAAGTATTTCCAGTCACTTTTTGTCCTAGTGACCACATAGTTAAGAATGGTTCTATTAGGGAGGGTTTCCCCTTTGACAATATTGAAAGCCTGACAAAAGCAGTAACAATTTCCTACTCTGTCCAACACTAAAAATTGTTGGTGAACTTTTGTTTAATATAGATACATCTAAAAAATAAAGACTTAGCAAGAGTTGGCAAAATATTTGTCGCTGTAATGCACTCAAGCTATACGCTGTGTTCTGCCTTTTAGTGAGTCTCCTTGCTTACTGACATCTCAGGGGTGTGTAGCACAGTCAGGATTTTTCAATAGACCACATGCTTTGTGTTGGTAAATGGGCTGTCTGTGTTTGTATTACCTATAAATGTCTGTCTGTTGAAAGCAGACATTGTTGAAATAAATATACAGAAGAACTTTTATGTACTTTCCACAATTAAATATTTTTTTGTTTTATAGCATTTGTAATAGTCAATTTAAGTTGCATCACAGACCTTTGTTATGTTTGACCTGCCTTTTACCCTTTTATCTTTCTGGAGGCTTTACAGATGAAATTGTGCTACTTTGATCCCACTGCATGTAGAACACTTGCAGTATTCTGTACATAAATTTCCCTTTTTTTTTTGTTTTTAATATTTTTACAAGGCTGTGTACATGTTTATAAAATACCACCTCTTGATTGTAATGTTAGTGTAAATGAAATAATAAAAAAAAAAAAATTACTTAACAAACGTACATTTTAATGTGTATAATTGGGTTTTAATGTTTTGTGTATTTTCTTCAGATCTGTGCAGTAATACTGTTGCTGTGAACTTTGCCATTGCTATATCTTCCTGTATTAACCACTTCAGCCCCATAAGATTTTACCTCCTTAACCACATACAGACCAGACCAATTTGCAGCCAAAGGACCAGGCCCCTTTTTGCGATTCGGCACTGCGTCGCTTTAACTGACAATTGCGCGGTCGTGCAACGTGGCTCCCAAACAAAATTGGCGTCCTTTTTTTCCCACAAATAGAGCTTTCTTTTGGTGGTATTTGATCGCCCCTGCGTTTTTTATTTTTTGCGCTATAAACAAAAAAGTCAATTTTGAAAAAAAAACGCATTCTTTTTTATTTTTTGCTATAATATCCCCCAAAAATATATAAAAAAACATTTTTTTTCCTCAGTTTAGGCCGATACGTATTCTTCTACATATGTTTGATAAAAAAAATCGCAATAAGCGATTTATTGATTATTGATTGGTTTGCGCAGAATTTATAGCGTTTACAATAGGGGATAGTTTTATAGCATTATTATTATTAATAATTTTTTTTTATTAGTAATGGCGGCGATCAGCGATTTTTATTGCGTCTGCGACATTATGGCGGACACATCGGACATTTTTGACACATTTTTGGGACCATTGTCATTTATACAGCAATCAATGCTATTTAAATGCATTGATTTCTGTATAAATGGCACTGGCAGTGAAGGGGTTAACCACAAGGGGGCAGTGTAGGGGTTAAGTATGCCTAGGGGAGTGTTTCTTACTGTGGGGGGGCGTGGCTGTCAGCTAGTGAATGCTGATATCTGCTCCAATCACAGGGAGCAGAGATCAGCGTCACTAGTTGCTAGGCAGAACGGGGAGATGCTGTTTATTTCCGCATCTCCCCGTTCAGCCTTCCCGTGATCACGCTCCCGGCGCGCTCCTGATGGCACGGAGGCATTAAAGGGACTTATATATATATGCCCTTATGCCTGTCCGTGCCATTCTGCCAACGTACATCGTCGTGCGCCAGTCGGGAAGCAGTTAATGACCAGGCCATTTATTTGCAATGCTGCCCTGCCTCACTTTAACTGACAATTGCGTGGTCGTGCAACGTTGTACCCAAACAAAATTGATCTCCCTTTATTCCCACAAATAGATTTATTTTGGTGGTTTTTGATGACCTCCTGTGGATTAAATTTTTTGCGCTATAAACAAGACTAACAATTTTTGGAAAAAAAAAACAAACAATTTTTTAACTTTTTGCTATCATAAATATCCCCAAAAATTATATAAAAAAAGTCCTTCATCAGTTTAGGCCAATATGTATTCTGCTACATATTTTTGGTAAAAAAAAAATCGCAATAAGCGCATATTGGTTTGCGCAAAAGTTATACCGTCTACAAAATAAGGGCTAGATTTATGTCTTTTTTTTTTTTTTTTTTTACTAGTAATGGCGGTGATCTGCAATTTTTAGCGGGACTGCGACATTGCGACAGACAGATCAGACTTTTTTTATTTTTTTCAGGACCAGTGAAATTGAGATTGGTGCTATAAAAATGCACTGATTACTGTATAAATGACACTGGCAGGGAAGGGACTAACACTGGGGGTCAATTGACAGGTCAATGTGTTCCCTGGGGAGAGGGGACTGACAGGAAGTACAGGGAGATTGTTGTTCCTAATCTCTAAGAACAGACTATCACTGTACTCTCCTGACAGAACGGGGCTCTGTTTGTTTACATTGATAGATCCCCGTTCTGGCTCTCTGCGGAGCGGTTGCAGGTGGCCGGCCACACGCCCACTGTATCTATTGCAGGAAGCAACATACACCTACGGCAATTCACCTGTCGCAGTATAACTGGGCGGATGGTCGGCAAGTGGTTAAAGTGAAGTGTTGTGAATACTTTCCGGTTGCACTATATTATCGAATAAAGAATGATGGATGCCAATTACTTTTGTCAGTTTAAAAGTGGTATTAAACTGCGTTTAATTTTCTTTTTTAGGCTTTCTTCTATTTTCATCTAGTGATCCAGGCAGCAAGTCGAGCAGAATGTCCACAGCTGTACTTTAACCACTTAAGGACCACCCACATACATATACTGCGGCAGGGTTGACCTTAAGCACAAAATTGCATACCTGTGCGTGAGTTCCTCCATCGGCTCTGGGGCGCACCGCCAGAGCCATGCTCCCGCTGTGATTAGACAGACGGGAACAGAGAGATTTGTGATTCATGCTAATCAGGAACACAGATGTGTCTCTTCCTCGAGTCAGTCCATTCACCACACAGTAAGAAAGCACACCCAGGGAACACAATTAAAGCGGAGCTCCACCCTAAAGTGGAACTTCCGCTTATCGAATTCCCCCCCCCCCCTCCGGTGCCACAATTGGTACCTTTCAGGGGGGTGGGGGGTGCAGATTCCTGGATAATCCAGGTATCTGCACCCACTTCCGGGACTAGCTAGCCACAGCTGCCCCACCCCTATCTGCAGATGCCCGCTTTCTGATTCCATGACAGAGGATGGCGGCAGGGACAGCCGAGAGACGAGTGATCCCTCGTCATCTTCTGCCCACATCGCTGGAACAGGTAAGTGTCCATTTATTAAAAGTCAGCAGCTGCAGTATTTGTAGCTGTTGATTTTTTATATTTTTTGTGCAGGTGGCCATCCTCTTTAACCCTTTGATAAATCTGCTGTTAACCCCTTCCCTGCCAGTGTAAATTTTTTTTTTTTAGCACTGATCACTGTATTGGTGTTACTGGTCCCCAAAAAGTGTCACTTTGCGATGGACAAATCTGACACGATGTCGCAGTCCTGCTAAAAAATCTCTGATTGCTGCCATTACTAGTGCAAATAAAGTCCATAAATCTATCCCATAGTTTTTAGATGCAATAGTTTTTGTGCAAACCAATCAATATACGCTTTTTGTGTTTTTTTTGTTTTTTTTTACCAAAAATATGTAGCAGAATACAAATAGGCCTAAACTGATTTCTTCTTCTTCCTCTTTTTTTTTTTTTATTGGATATGTTTTTAAAGCAGAAAGTAAAAAACCTTTTTTAACCACTTGCCTACCAGCCACGAACACCTCCTTACTGACCAAGCCATTTTTCAGCTTTCAGCGCTGTCGCATTTTGAATGACAAATGCGCGGTCATGCAACGCTGTACCCAAATAAAATTTTTATCATTTTTTTCCCCACAGATAGAGCTTTATTTTGGTGGTATTTGATCACCTCTGCGGTTTTTATTTCTTGCGCTATAAACAAAAGAAGAGGGACAAGTTTGAAAAAACATAATATTTTTTACTATTTATTATAATAAATATCCAATTTTTTTTTTTTTTTTTTTAAACAAATTTTTTCCTCAGTTTAGGCCAATACGTATTCTTCTACATATTTTTGGTAAAAAAAATCGCAATAAGCGTATATTGATTGGTTTGCGCAAAAGTTATAGCGTCTACAAAATAGGGGATAGATTTTTAGCATTTTTATTATTATTTTTTTTTTTACTAGTAATGGCGGCGATTTGCGATTTTTATCGTGACTGCGACATTGCGGCGGACACTTCGGACACTTTTGACTCATTTTTGGGACCATTCACATTTATACAGCGATCCGTGCTATAAAAATGCATTGATTACTGTATAAATGTGACTGGCAGGGAAGGGGTTAACGCTAGGGGGCGCTGCAGGGGTTAATATGTTCCCTATATTGGTGATTCTTACTGTGGGGGGAGGGGACTGACTGGGGGAGGAGACCGATCGGTGTCCCTATGTACAAGGGACACACCATCGGTCTCCTCTCCTCTGACAGGACGTGGATCTGTGTGTTTACACACACCGATCCACGTCCTGCTCGATTACCGGGCAATCGCGGGTGCCTGGCGGTCATCGCGACCGCCGGGCACGCGCACCGAGGCCCCAGCTACGCGGCGGGCGCGCGCGCGCGCCTCCCCCAGTGGCGAAATTGTAGACGACGTCATATGACGGCGTCCCGCCACAGTAGCTGAACCGTCCCGCCGTCATTTGACAGTGGGCGGTCAGCTAGTGGTTAATTTATTGTCAGTTTTATTTGGGTACAGTGTTGCACGACCGCGCAATTGTCAGTTAAAGTAAAAAAAAATGGTCTGGTCATTGAGGGGGTAAAACCTTCCGGAGCGGAAGTGGTTAATATGCACATGGAATATTTCTTTCTGACACTTTGTCTATACATAAAATGGTAACTAATGGTTTTGGGTTCAATTTTGTTTCCAAAGTTTATACATATTCAAACTCCAAGTTTTAAATCAAATTTTGATTCATAAACCTTTAAAACAAAAAAAAATATTTACCAAGCGAACACAGTAGAAACGGCCTTCCTGGAGCCAGGATTTCTGTGATTGAAATCTGGGGTTCACTACATACATTTCACCTACATTTGACCTACTGACTTCTGTAAACAGGCTTTTTCAACTAACTGTAAAGAGACAAAAACATATGTGAAGAGAATTAATGGGCTCTCTGTATTGGCTAATATAGTTATAATGAAATTTTTCATGGTCACGTGATTATTTTTCATCTTCTCTTTTTTTTTTTTCCAGTCCTGATCATCAAATGTATTAAACGTATTAAATTTAAAAAATCACTACCCTTTTTAAAACGTTCTCATCCAGTAAAAAAAAAAAAAAAAAAAGCGTAAAGATTTGAAAAATGGTACAAAATCACATTAAAATTTATTATTATTTTTTTTTTTTTTTTTAACAACCCATCCAGATCTGCTTCTGCCATCAGTTTTAACCCTTGGATTCCTAGATGTCTATACCAAAATATAGGAGCATTAGGGCCCATCTAGTTTGCGTAAAGCAGCTCAACTGCACCTGTCGTTGAATACGGACCAATCTCAGACGCATCTCAAACTGATTATCTTAGTCAACTTGACAATTATATGACTAATTTGCCTGTCTTAAATATTAAAAACTTTAACCCTTTTGCTGCCAGGCCCTGCACTCCACTTTTATACTCGGGTGGCTGGGCCGTTTGTGCAATTTTTCCATTGTTTTTTTTTATTTTCTTCTTGCAGCTTTCAGAGCTTGTGAAAGACCGCTCAAACCATTCATTTTCTGAAAGCATAGGACCAGTAGAAAAAAAAAAAGAAAGTGCTACTGATTTTTTTATTAATTGTTTTTTTTGTCCCTGTGATATTTGCGCAAATGTTTATTAAAATTTTTTTTTTCTAAAAATACACTAAAATCATTTCTTAGCATTTGCCACATACTAAAATGTACTAAATTCCTGCTAAATTCCTATTAAATCTAAAAGTTAAACTGTATTGAGTTAATAACAAATATTTGTACATTTTAAATTGCACCTTTTTGTGAAATGGGGAAAACGGAAAGGTAAGCAAAACTGTAAAAAACGATTTACTCAAATCTGGAGGTTATCCTTTTCCACGTAAAGCTGTCAGTTTGGAAAGGCCCCAAAACCATATATGTTCTAAAAGCACATGACCTATAGAATAATAAAAGTGTTACTGATGATTTTAATTATTTTCTTTTTTTTTTAGGCCCCGCAAATGTTAATCAATTCACAAAAAAAATACACTAAAATTATTAGTGCACACAAACATAAGTTTCTCATTTGTTAATTGACAGACACAGCGCTTCCTTATTCAGAACCATAGGGTTATATCGCCCCCTACAGGAGTAGGACACGAGGACACTGCTATATGCCTTCAGTTATTTTTTTTTCTGCCTAGTCAGGAGTAAGGACCTAGTTCCCTACTGCAATTTTTATTTTTGTTTGTTTTCCTGTTTTCATTTTTTTTGCGGTGAGATCTACAATCAACTGCGATCTGGGCGATGGGCTGGACACTTGATCCAGTGGTCTCCCCAGTCTGGCCAGCGAGCGCACGCAGACCACAGCTACGCGCTAGGTTGGCTGCAACATAGCCCCACTGGACGGGGGCTGGCCCTGCAAGTTAAACGTCTTGCAGGGTCGTATACGACTGGGTCTCGGCTCAAGTTGTAGCGTCCCTCGTGGCCGATAGTCCCCCACTTAGCTGGTGAGGAGGCTCTGTCTGGAGCGGTGCCCGCTTGGTCCTGGGATGGTGAGTAAATGTCTCCCCCTCTCCCCGTGGTGGGTTTGTGGCGGATGCGGATCCCTCCCCGGGTCGTTTGGTTCTGCGGGTTCCCCTCCGTCCCGGCACCCTCTTCCTGGCCCCGAGGTCCCTTTTGTAACCCCCATTTTCCCCCTCCCCCATGTGGGGTAGTATGCCGGGTGGAACCTAGGGGGATGGGGTTGAGTACTGGGGGCGGGGGTGCACGCCACCGGGTGCTGTGCTTTAACAGGGGAGAGGAGGCACTGGGTCCAGTGCCCACACACACACACACACCTCTCTATCCGTGGCAGCCTTGTGTTGCGTGGACGGCGGCCATTTTGCTGCAGACGGCGTGTTTTCCCCCTAGTGCTTGCTGACTTCCTATGGCTGGCGGCCATGTTTGTGTAGCTTGGCCATGATATGGTAGATATTGTGCTCAGGCAACGGCGGCCATTACGGTGTAGCCTTGGACAGCATTTTTTTTTTTTTTTTGCAGTTTTGGTGCTTCAGCCGGTCTTCGCCATTGTCCTGGTGTCTCAAACACTGACAGAGTAGGCAAAGCTGTTGCGCCGCGACCTGGAGGGTGATCAGTTTCCTCCTGCCTTCACTAAATTAGCAGACCAGCAGGTCCAGGGGCTGCAGTTTGTCTGCAATGCCTCTTTGGACACGGCTACCTTGCTTTCTAAGCTATCTGTTTCAGCGGTAGTGCTGCGGCGGGTATTGTGGCTGAAGTGTTGGACTGCGGACCAGGCCTCTAAAAAAAAAAAAAATCCCTAACTGATCTGCCTTTTCAAGACGATTGCATGTTTGGAGCCACTCTGGATGATATTATTAACCACTTGCTTACTGGGCACTTAAACACCCTTCCTGCCCAGACCAATTTTCAGTGCTCTCACGCTTTGAATGACAATTACTCAGTCATGCAACACTGTACCCAAATTAACTTTTTGTCCTTTTTTTTCCCCCCAGAAATAGAGCTTTCTTTTGGTGGTATTTGATAACCTGTTTTTTTTGCGCTATAAATGAAAAAAGACCGAAAATTTTGAAAAAAAGAATTTATTTTGTTTTGTGATAAAATTTAGCAAATTATTAATTTTTCTTCATAAATTTTGGCCACAATTTATACTGCTACATATCTTTGGTAAAAATAACCCAAATTAGTGGATATTATTTGGTCTTTGTGAAAGTTAGAGAGTCTACAATCTGTGGTGCAAATTATACAAATTTGATCACATCTGATGTACTGGTGGCTCTAATTTCTTGTGACCCGAACAAGCAGGAAAGTACAAATACCCCCCAAATTACCCCTTTTTTTGAAAGTAGACATTCCAAGGTATTTAGTAAGAGGCATGGTGAGGTTTTTGATGTTGTCATTTTTTCCCACAATTCTTTGCAAATTTTTTTTTTTCTCCCCCCACAAAATTGTCATTGTAATGGGTTATTTCTCTCACATGGCATGTGTATACCACAAATGACACCCCAAAATAAATTCTGCTACTCCTCCTGAGTATTACGATACCACATGTGTGGGACTTTTCCACAGTCTGGCCACTTAGAGAGGCCCAAAATGCAGGGAGCGCCATCACGTGTTCTAGGAGCATAAATTACACATCTAACTTGTTGACTACCTAGTACACTTTTGAAGGCCCTAGAGCACCAGGACAATGACACGCGACACTGATGTGGCACTGATGACAGATGGCCCTGATGACACACTGATGACAGATGCCACTAATACGGGGCACTGATGACAGATGGCACTAATATGTGGCACTGATGGCACGCGACACTGACAGATGGCACTAATATGTGGCACCGATGTCACGTGACACTGACAGATGGCACTAATATGTGGCACTGATGACATGGCACTGGGGACAGGTGGCAGTGGGGAAAGATGGCACTTTTTTTTTTTTTTTTTTGATTTTTTTTTTACTCGCGGCCGCTGCAGCCGTTCATCTCTCCCTCCACACATGCTGTTTCTGTGTGAGGAGGGAGAGCGGCGCTGAGAGATGATCTCATATGTTTACATATGAGATCATCTCTCATTGGACACGCCGATCACGCTGTAAACAGCCGCTGTGATTGGCCGTTTACAGCGATCTGTGACTGGCCGTTTACAGCGATCTGTGACTGGCTGTGTCCGAGGGACACGGCCAGCACAGAACTTTTCCCTCTCAGGAGCGCGCATTGTGGCAGTAAACAGGAGGACATCCAGGGACGTCCTCCCGACAGGGAGCGCCCGTGTTGTAGCCGTATTTCGGCTATAGCCCGGGCGCGAAGAGGTTAAGAGTGTCACAGGGAGGGAAGCGTACCTTATTTTTTTTTTGCTACTTTTTCCTAAAATCATTAGACTGAAAATTGAGGGGTGTCTTATACACGGTCAGTCAGCCTGATAGAGAGCCGCGCAGGTGCTTAGCTGCCCGTAGTTTGTCACACAGCCTTCCTCCAATCATGAGCCATATGTTACTGACGTCAGGTGTAGGTGGAGCATGCGAAAATGCAACAGGGACCGGAGCGTTCTGAGCCCAAGATGTCAGAAAAAATAAATAAAAATACCGGTAAGCGATTGTCTTACTCTGCAAAAATTCAAACTGAATGTAGTCAGCTATGCAAATGAGCATGGAAATAGAGCAGCAAAGAGACAGTTTGGACCTCCTCCCACTGAGTGTACGATCAGACAGTGGAGAAAACGGAGCTTCTCCTTCTGTCTGGAACTAATAGTGATGAAGAGAACAGTGATGCAACAGAGGCTGAATAAAGTGATATGCTGCATAATATACTGGTATGTAAACTGCGGTAATTACTAAATAAAAATGTGTTCTGTTTTATGTTGGGTTGGAAAAGTGGGGGGGGGGGGGGGGGGGGGGGGGGGGGGCGTCTTTTATAAATGGAAAAATAAGGTACTTTTTCTTCCACAGTCAAAGAAGGGGAAGGAGCCAAGTCGCAAGCGTGGTCCTTCTCAGCACACAGGACATTTTTTCGTCCCTCAGGGTCCACTGACAAAGGCTCAAAGTCCTTCAAGCCCCCCCTCGGAAGGCTCCAAGCGACCCTGGTCGGGCAAACCGAAAGCGGATTTCTCTAGAACCCCCAGATAAGGCTCCTTCGGCATTAAGAGGCGCCCTCACCCGCAGTGCAGGTGCGGGGAAGTCTTTTCTGGTTTCTGGTCCTGTTGACTTCTCTGATAAACTACATGTGGGTTCATGAAGTGATTCTGTCTGGTTAAGATTGAGTTCCCACTCAGATTTTTTTCCATCCAATCTGTGTCAGCCTCCGGACCGCTTGTTAGCCCTTCGGGGCGCGGTACAAGGCCTGTTGCTTCAAGGGGTGATTGTTCCGGTGTCGGAATGTTTCCAGGGCTTTTATTCAAACCTCTACGATACCCAAAAAAGGGGGTACAGTATGTGCGATTCTGGACCTCAAGGTCCTGAACCGCTTTGTGAGGGTGTGGAAGTTCAGAATGGAGTCCATTCGCTCTGTGGTGGTATCTCTTCATCGGGGGGGGCTTTCTTGCCTCCATCGACATCAAGGATGCCTACCTGCACATTCCGATTTGTGCACGACACCAGCGGTTTCTCCGCTTTGCTGTGGGAGGGGAGCACTATCAGTTTGCGCCGTTACCCTTTGGTGAAGACCCGAGGAGCGGAGGCGAGACCAAAGTGTTGGCCCCAGTTCTAGCGCTATTGCGCCAGCGACAAATTTTTGTTTTGGGCTACCTGGATGACCTTCTGCGAGCAGAGTCACGAGCGACCCTGAGGGGTGATGTGGAGATCACTATTCAGACTCTGGCAGATTTTGCGTGGCTGATAAATTACCAAAAGTCTGCGCTGATTCCAGTTCAGGAATTGGATTATCTGGGTCTGACTCTGGATTCCGCTCCTGCCAGGGTGTTCCTTCCGCAGGACAAACTCCAGAAGTTACAAGCGGCAACCCACTCACTGCTGTCCAGTGGGTGGGTCTCCCTGCGGACTTGCATGTTGGTGTCTACATTCAAGGTGGTTCTGTTTGCTCAGTTCCATACGAGACCCCTGCAAAAGGAGATCTTGTTAAAAATAGGACAAATGTCCAGAATCTCTGGACAGTCAGATTCAGCTGAGCCAAGGAACCAAAGAGTCCCTAATCTGATGGCTTTGTTGCCCGGCTCTTCGGCAGGGAAAATCCTTTCTCCTGCTGTAATGGACGGTGGTCTCCACCGATGCCAGTCTGTCCGGGTGGGGAGGAGTTCTGGGCCTGAGCTCTGCTCAGGGTCGCTGGATGATGGAGGAATCCAGGCTACCTATCAACATCCTGGAACTTCGGGCGATCAGACTCTGTCTGCATTGTTGGATAGATCGATTTCAGGGGCTCCCAACATGGATCCAGTCGGACAATGCCATGGCAGTGGCCTGTCGACCACCAGGGAGGAACAAGGTGTGTGTTAGCCGGCCTGAAAGTAGCCGGCATTCTATGGTGGGGCAGAGCTCTTTGTTCCGGCCATCTCCACCATTCATATTCCGGGAGTGGACCACTGGCAAGCGGATTACCTCAGTCGTCAAGTGTTGGACCAAGGGTAGTGGTACCTCCATCAGCAGGTATTTCAACAGATCTGTTTGCTCCGGAGGTAGATCTGATGGCATACCGA
Source organism: Lithobates sylvaticus (assembly GCA_028564925.1). Lineage (NCBI taxonomy): Eukaryota > Metazoa > Chordata > Amphibia > Anura > Ranidae > Lithobates > Lithobates sylvaticus. The sequence goes on from CM053030.1 coordinate 385,269,781, forward strand.
ATCAACAGGAAGGCGCAGAGGTTTGTAGCCAGGTCTCGGCACCCTCTGGCGGATACCTCAGACGCTCTGGTGGCTCTGTGGGCCAGTATCGTCTGATCTACGCCTTTCCTCCTCTCAAGCTTCTGCCGCGTCTGTTTATGCAGGATCGAGTCCGAAGGAATTCCGGTCATTCTACTGGCCCGGATGGCCTCAGCGGTCCTGGTACGCCGACCTGGTGCATCTGCCTCTCAGGGAGGATCTACTATCTCAAGGGCCGATCTTCCACCCTGCTTTACCGTCGCTGGCTCCAACGGCCTTGCTGTTGAAAGCCAGGTGTTTGAAGGATAGAGGCTTACCTGCGTTGGTGATTCTGACACTTCTTTAAAGCTAGGAAGTCTACTTCCAGGAAGGTATATCATTGGACGTGGAAAGCGTACATTTCACGGTCAGTGGGGCTTCACCCACGTTCCTTTTTGGTGACTTGGATTTTGACTTTGGGGCGTTGAAAATAATTTGGCCTTGAGTACCATCAAGGGCCAGGTGTTGGCGGTTTTCTTTCAATGCCCCCTGGCTTCGCATTCCCTGGTGCATACCTTCATTCAGGGAGTGCGACCTCCCTTGCCACCGTGGGCCTTGAATCTGATGCTTTCGGTCCTACAAAAGCCTCTGTTTGAAAATATTTGAGAAAGTCCCCTGCTCACTTTGTCACAGAAGGTGGCCTTCTTGGTGGCTATCACTTCTGCTCACAGGGTGTGGAATTGGTGACGCTATCCTGTCGCACACCCTACCTGGTAATTCATAAGAACAAGGTGGTTCTTCACCCTTGTCCTTCATTCCTTCCAAAAGTTGTTTCTGATTTCCATTTAAATGAAGACATTGTGTTGCCTTCCCTATGTCCCAGGCTGCAACATCTGAGGGACTTTGTCTTGCACACCTTTTGATGTGGTTCGGGCAGGGTGCATTTGGTGGCCACTGAGTCCTTTCAGAGGTCAGACTCCCTGTTCCTGATCGCAGATGGGCCACAGAAGGGGCTGTCTGCTTCCTCGTGACCATTTCTAGATGGATCAGACATACGGTGACTCAGGCCTATTCTGTCAGGAGTCGGGTTCCTCCCTTTCTGGTGAAGGCGCACTTTTATCGGGGTGCTGAGTGCCTCCTGGGCCTTCTGTCACCAGGTATCAGTGACGCAAGTTTGCAAGGCAGCCACCTGGTTGTCGGTGCACACTTTCACAAAATTTTACAAGGTGTGCTGGCATCTGCGGATGCCTCTTTTGACCGCAAGGTTCTGCAGGCTGCGGTCTAGAGGGTGTTTTCCCTCGTGAAGGGGTTTTTCTTACGGTTCAGGTTGGGATCCAGTTGTTCTCATTGAGCTCTAGGTTGTCTGGTTGACCTGTTTTTTTTTTTTTTTTTGTGGCTGCCCCACCCCTATGGTTCAACAAATGAGAAAATAGGATTTTTGACTTACCGTAAAATCCGTGTCTCAGAGTTCATTGACAGATACAGCACCCACCCCTCTATGGTGTTTTTTTGTTTTTGTTTTTTTTAAATGCTTCTGATACTGCATGTTACATAACTGAAGGCCTATAGCAGAGAGGGGTGTATATCACCTAGGACTGCCCATGGGTGTAGCCAAGTCTCTTTTTCTGCCTAGTGCCCTACTCCTGTAGGGGGGCGATAGAACCCTATCCTTCTGAATAAGAAAGTGCTGTGTCTGTAAATGAACTTGGAGAAATGGATTTTATGGTAAGTCAGCATTCAGACATTATAAAGAATGCAACCAAGATAGAACATGAAAGACACATAGCGGAGGAAAGCAAAAAAAAAAAAAAATCCCAAGAAATTCTTTAAGTATGTAAACAGTAAAAAAGGGAGGACATACCATATTGGCCCCATAAAGAATGAGGCAGGACATCTGGTTACAAAGGATGGGGAGATGGCGAAGGTATTGAATTTATGCTTCTCCTCAGTCTTCACGAGGGAATCGGGGGGGGGGCTTTAGTAACCAAAATTGCAGTGTTTAGCCTCGTGACACAGCATAGGAAGCACCTCCATGGTTAACAGAGGACAGAATTAAAATTAGACTTGAGAAACTTAACATTAATAAGTCAATGGGACCAGATGGCTTGCACCCGAGGGTACTTAGGAAACTCAGTCAAGTAATTGCCAGACCATTGTTCCTAATTTTTACTGACAGCCTACTGACTGGAATGGTACTAGCTGATTGGAGAAAAGCCAATGTAGCACCAATATTTAAAAAGGGCCCAAAATATCCCTGGGAATTACAGACCAGTTAGCATAACATCAATAGTATGTAAACTCTTGGAGGGGATGATAAGGGACTATATACAAGATTTATTTTTTTTTTTTTAAATCAAAACCAAGTTTATTGAGCATACAGCAAACACGGATAGATTTTCACAGTTTAAGTGCAACAGGCACTACAATAACAAGAAACAAATGTTGACATATTTGTTGGGGTATAAGCCGACACTTAAAAAGAAATGCATTACATATTGCAGAGTAGTGAAACAACGGGGGTTCCGAAGGGGTTACGTTCCAGTGGGGGCTCAAAGGCGCCCCATAGCAAGGTTGTGGGGTCTCAATATCCATCGGGCATGTTGGCATGCGCAGGGGGAGCCAAACAGACTGACTCCTCCTGGGCCTTCTGTCACCAGGCATCAGTGACGCAAGTTTGCAAGGCAGCTAGGAATAAGGAATTCCGAGTGCGTCCTCCCACTCCTCATGCTCCACATCACCCAGGTCCACCTCCCACTTGAGTTTTAGGTTGTGCGCTTGCAGGGTGGCCTCAGGCAATAGTAGGTGGTTGTAAAAATATGAGATCAGTTTTTTAGGGTCCTGACCCCTGATCACACCCACGGGGGACAGTGATTCCAGCCTGGGAGTGGATCCAACAAATTGGGAGCTGAGAGCATGTCGAAGCTGGAGGTAGCGGAAGAGCATTTGATTGGGGAGACCGAAGTCTTCCTTGAGAGCCTGGAACTGTCTGATCGAGCCTCCCCGCATCACCTGGGAGAGGAATATGATTCCTCTGGCTATCCAGAGAGACTGGTCAGGTACTGTAAGGAGCTCGGGTAGGTGGGTGTTATTCCATAGCGGGGTGTGGGTGTGTATGTGGGGGGCTTTGGTTTTGTTAATAGCTAGTTGCCAGATTTTGCAATGGTGGGCGAGCATGGTTTTGGGGGGGGGGGGTGGAATGGCCGTGGGTGCCGCAGAGAAGGACCTGTAGTGGGTGGGAAACCGGGGCCTGGCTGGGTAGACACACCAGTGCCAGGTACCGGTCTTTATCCGACTTGTCGAAGTAATAGAAGTGAGAGAGTTGGGCCGCTATGTAGTACAGGAGAAGGTCGGGTAGGGCCGTGCCACCCAGATGCACCGGGCATTTTAAAGTTTTCCCGGATAGTTTGTGGCGGGAGGGACCCCAGACAAAGGTGTTGAGAATGGCCTCCATGGACTTAAAGGTTCTTAGGGGGATGCATAATGGGGCGTGCCAGAACAGGTAGAGCAGCTTGGGGAGGAGGATCATCTTGATCAGGTTGACGCGACCCATAACCCCCAGGGGGAGTCGAGACCAGATTTGGGTCTTAGATTTAAGGAGTGCGAAGAGGGGTTCAATATTGAGTTTCGCGTATTCCTCCGGGGATCTAGTACATTGTACTCCTAAGTATTTGATTTGACTTGCCCTGACTAGTGGTAATGCAGCCTGTGACGCAGTGGGGGCCCCCAGGTCCAAAGGGAGGATTTGGGACTTTGACCAGTTGATTTGCAGCCCCGAATATTCGCCAAAGTGTTTGATCAGTTGAAGCGCGGCTTCCAGAGAGGGGCCCGAGTCCTCCAGGTAGAGGAGCATGTCGTCGGCGTACAAGCTAATCAGTTCAGTTATGTGCCCCTTTCGGAGGCCTTTGATGAGGGGATGGGCTCTAATTGCTATGGCCAGAGGTTCAACCGCAAGGGCGTATAGGAGTGGTGATATGGGGCAGCCTTGACGGGTGCCCCTTGATAGGGTAAAGGGGTCTGAAATCCTGCCGTTGACCTGGATCCGGGCGGTGGGAGCCTGGTAGAGGAGTTGTAACCACTTGATAAATTTCGGGCCGAAGCCAAACCTGCGGAGGCACTCCCAAAGGTACCTCCATTCGACCGAATCGAATGCCTTTGCGGCATCCAGACTCACCACCACCCTAGATCCAGTATTGTCGTGGGTTGCCTGTAGATTCATGTGTAGCCTGCGAAGATTGAACGCCGTGTTTTTATCAGGCATAAAGCCCGTTTGGTCTGGGTGGATTAGGCTGAGGATGACTTTATTGAGGCGGAGGGCAAGAATTTTGGCGAGGATTTTGACGTCTAATTGTAAAAGGCATATGGGGCGGTAGGACTCAGGCAAGAGGGGATCCTTACCAGGTTTGGGTATGAGGACAATGAGAGCCTCCCCCATAGTGGGAGGGAGGGACTCAGAGTCAAAGATGTGGGTGTAGAGTCTTTGCAAGTTAGGGGTAAGGGTTTCTTGGAAGTGCGCGTAAAATTCCAAGGGGAGGCCATCAGAGCCAGGTGCCTTGGAGGTCGGGAGGAGTGATATCGCCTCTGTGATGCAGTCAGTGGTGATGGGTGCCTCAAGGAGGCTCATCTGGGAGTGGGTAAGGGAGGGAAAGTCTACCATCTGAAGGAACTGGGTCAGTGCGTCCGGGGTGTGGCATGCGGTGGAGGTGTATAAGTTTGAGTAGAATTGCTTAAATTCCTCTGCCACCCGGCTGGGGTCAGAGATCACTTCCCCCGCCGCAGTCCGAAGTTGGACCACCACGGGGGGAGTGTGGTCGAGGTGGGCCATATAGGCAAGAAGTTTGCCCGCCCGTTCACCATGTTCGAAGGTACGTTGCTTACTGAAAAATATGTGTTGTTTCGCTTATTCAAAGTGTAGTTGATCAGTCAGTCTGGACTGTGCCCGAAGGAGGGAAGCATTGTCCGCGGAGGGGTCAGCCAGGAACATCTGCTCCAGGGAGCTGAGCCTCTCCTCGGACTGCTGCAGTATGGTTTTAGACGCGACTTTGTGTCTAGTTATGCGGGTGGAGAGTATTAGGCAAGCGTGGGTTTTAAAGGTCTCCCACACCGCACCGGCGGACGCCGTTTCAAGGTTGGTGCTGAAAAAATGTGTCCATTCGCGGTCAACAGCCTCCAGATCAGGTAGGATGGAGAGCCAAAAGGGGTTCAGCCGCCACTTGCGGGGGGTCGTCGGGAGTCGCAGCGCTGCCCAGCAGGGGGAGTGGTCAGAGAGCACTCTGCTGCCAAACCCCACATCAATGAGGTCCGGCAGCAGGGCGGGGGACATCAAAATCAAGTCGATGCGTGACATGGCCAGATGTGAGGGGGTGAAGCAAGAAAAGGCTATTTTATCTGGATATTTGTACCTCCAAGAGTCCATCAGGGAGAACTCAGCGAGGAGTCTGCCAAATCTGGTAATGGACGGGGGGGGGGAGGCGTTTGGGCTGGAGCACTGAGTCTGTCCAGGCTGGGGTTTATGGTCATGTTGAAATCACCCAGCCAGATCACTGGCACTGTGGGGTGCTTAGCCATAAAGGTGAGGCCCTCCTGGAGGATGCCAAATTGGAATGGTGGCGGTACATAAAATGCCATGAGGAGCACTTCAAGCCCACTTATGGTGGCGTGGAGGAAGAGAGATCTGCCCTGAGGGTCCGACTGCAGTTCGTGCAGCTGAAACTGCACCGACTTGGCAATAAGGATAGCAATGCCTCGGGAATTGGAGGTGTGAGGGGCATGGTACAGCCATCCCACCCAGGGCCTTTTGAGTGACATTTGGGCCTGACCCACTATGTGGGTTTCCACAAGGACAGAGATGTCGGCTCGTGCCGCTTTGAGATAGGAGAGAACAGCTATTCTCTTAGGCTTGGCACCCAGTCCCCGCACGTTCCAGGTGATTAGTTTAAGTGATGCCATGGGGGGGTGGGAGGGGTAGCCTGAGCAGTCGGACCCCAAGGGGGAAACTCACAACATGCAGTTCTCGCAGGACATTCACATTATAAGGCAGTAAAAATGAAAACGTAAAATCATTAAGGCATATTGGGCGGCATAACAGGTGTATCAGCAGCATATAGTGTGTCAACAATAAGGGTTGTGCATTCGACAATAGCAATAATAACATGAAAATTAAAACTTTGCCTACACTGGTCCAGCATGGCATAACAAGAGAACGACCACCCACCATAGCCATGGGGGTGGCAGCTGGCCAGGGGAACTGTGGTAAGGCCCGTGTTGTAAATCTCCGGGCGAAAGGTTCACCCGGGTTGCCGGCATCCATGGTGGAGCAAGGGGGCGAACAGATGTGCATACTGCAGAGCTCGCAGTGGGGTAGGGGTGCTGGTCAGTTCTTCCAGCCAGGTGAGAGGCAGTAAGGTGTCCGAGCAAAAGCAAGGAGGGTGGTGGGGGTCAGTGTGAGAGGGGGGAAGGGAACCACGCGGTGCTAAGGAGTGGGACCGGCAGTCTCTGGAGCAAGGACCTCTCCATGTGGGGTAACAGTTTCTGTACAGGAGAGAGGAGGGAGGGCGTCAATAACTTACAGTTCTGGCGACGGATGAGGCCTCGTGCGGAGAAGAGGGCATTGCAGGCTCCCTGTCGTCGGCGGGGTAGCAGGTCTCCGTGGCCGCGTCAGCGGAGGAGCGCAGGGGGCATCAGGATGGTCCTCAGGTGTAGCAGAAGGAGACCTGGGGTAAGTTGCGGGGTGAGTCTCGCAGGGGAGGAGGACACATTTTCTGGCGGTCGTCGCTCAAGTTCTGTAGCAGCAGGTGTGTGAACTAGCGGTGTGCAGGGCCAGCGGGTTCTCGATTTTCAAGCCAGGAGATCACCGCTGCAGGGTCTTCGAAGAACTGGGCCTTTCCGTCACACACCACCCGCAGTCGCGCCGGAAAGAGCATGGCATAGGGGAGGTGTTTGATGCCAAGCTGTCGTTTGGCATCAGTAAACTGCGCCCGCTTCTTCTGCACTGCCGCGGAGAAGTCGGGGAACACTGCCACAGTTACGTTACCGACCGGGATGTTGCCGCGCTCGCGGGTAAGGCGCAGCACCGTGTCCCGGTCCCGGTAATTGAGGAGCTTTGCGATGAAGGTCCTGGGTGGTGCGCCGGCTGGTGGAGGGCGGGCGGCAAGGCGATGGGCCCTCTCGATTACGAAAGTGGAGGAGAAGGCCTCCCTTCCGTAGGTCTTTATCAGCAAGTTTTCCAGGTATGTGGGGGGGTCGGCACCCTCCGCCCGCTCCGGCAGACCGACGAAGCGGAGGTTGCACCTCCTCAGTCTATTTTCCATGTCGTCCTGCTTGTGCAGGACGACGCTGAGTTGATGCTGGAGCTGTTCCACAGTCACCTTCAGGGGGGCAATGTCTGCCTCCACGTGGCTTATCCTGCGCTCCGTCTCGGCGGTCCGGTCCCTCCGTTTTTGGATGTCTTGCCTGATGAGGGAGACATCAGTTTTCACCTCCTCTAGTTTCGTGGTAAGTGTGGTCTGGCACAGGGAGACCGCTTCAAGGATTTTTGCAGTGTCGGCCGCGGCTGGTGCATCCTGGGCCTGGCCGGCGTCATCTTCATCTCCACTCCCGCGGCCCTCGTGGCGATACTTTGCCAGCTTATTTGCAGCCTCCGAGGTCCGTTTCGGTGGTGACATGCTAGTAGGAGTAGGGGTAGTTGTCCAGGGCGGTCGGGTGTCTTTTTTGAAAGAAATAGCCCAGCAGGATGTGTAGTTAGGATGATTGCTCGGATGGAGCTCTCACTCTGCACACCCTACTCCATGCAGCTCCAGGCCACGCCCCCCTATATACAAGATTTTAGTAATGAGAACGGTATCATTAGCAGTAATCAGCATGGATTCATGAAGAATCGTTCTTGCCAAACCAATCTACTAACCTTCTATGAGGAGGTGAGTTGCCAGCTAGATAAAGGAAGACCCGTAGACATGGTGTATCTGAATTTTTGCAAAAGCATTTGACACAGTTCCCCATAAACGTTTACTGTACAAAATAAGGTCTGCTGGCATGGACTATAGGGTGAGTACATGGATTGAAAACTGGCTACAAGGGTGAGTTCAGAGGGTGGTGATAAATGGGGAGTACTCGGAATGGTCAGGGGTGGGTAGTGGGGTTCTTCCAGAGTTCTGTGCTAGGACCAATCCTATTTAATTTGTTCAAAAACGACCTGGAGGATGGGGTTAAACGGTTCAATATCTGTATTTGCGGATGATACTAAGCTAAGCAGGGCAATAACTTCTCCGCAGGACGTGGAAACCTTGCAAAAAGATCTGAACAAATTAATGGGGTGGGCAACTACATGGCAAATGAGGTTCAATGTAAAATAATGCATTTGGGTGGCAAAAATATGAATGCAATCTATACACTGGGAGAGAACCTCTGGGGAAATCTAGGATGGAAAAGGACCTGGGGGTCCTAGTAGATGATCTCAGCAATGGCATGCAAGGCCAAGCTGCTGCTCCTAACAAAGCAAACAGAATATTGGCATGCATTAAAAAGGGGATCAACTCCAGAGATAAAACAATAATTCTCCCGCTCTACAAGAATCTTGTCCGGCCGCACCTAGAGTATGCTGTCCAGTTCTGGGCACCAGTCCTCAGGAAGGATGTACTGGAAATGAAGCGAGTACAAAGAAGGGCAACAAAGCTAATAAAGGGTCTGGAGGATATTAGTTATGAGGAAAGGTTGCAAGCACTGAACTTATTTTCTCTGGAGAAGAGACGCTTGAGACGGGATATGATTTCAATTTATAAATACCGTACTGGTGACCCCACAATGGGGATAAAAAAAAGGGGAGTTTAACAATAAAGAACCCTCTATGTAGTTTAAGGTTAAACCTCTTTTCTTCTAATTTTAGTGAGTGGCCAAGTGTCTTGTTAAACTCCCTTCAGCAAAAAAATTTTTATCCCTATTGTGGGGTCACCAGTATGGTATTTATAAGTTGAAATCATATCCCCTCTCAAGCGTCTCTTCTCCAGAGAGAATAAGTTCAGTGCTTGCAACCTTTCCTCATAACCAATATCCTCCAGCCCCTTTTATTAGCTTTTGTTTTTGCCCTTCTTCGCTCCATTTCCAGTACATTCTTCCTGAGGACTGGTGCCCAGAACTGGATAGCATACTCTGGGAGCGGCCGGACCAGAGTCTTGTAGAGTGGGAGAATTATCGTTTTATGTCTGGAGTTGATCCCCCTTGTTAATGCATGCCAATCTGTTTGCTTTGTTAGCAGAAGTTTGGCATTGCATGCCATTGCTGAGCCTATCATCTACTAGGACCCCCAGGTCCTTTTCCATCCTAGATTACCTCAGAGGTTCTCCCCCCAGTAAGTAGATTGCATTCATAATTTTGCCACCCAAATGCATTATTTTAAATTTTTACCATGTAGTTGCCCACCCCATTCATTTGTTCAGATCTTTTTGCAAGGTTTCCACGTCCTGCAAAGTTATTGCCCTGCTTAGCTCAGTATCGTCCGCAAATACAGAGATTGAACTGTTTACCCCATCCTCCAGGTCGTTTATGAAGAGCTTTTCTCTGATCACCTGGTATCATTCCAGTCAGTAAAAATTAGGAACAATGGTCTGGCAATTACTTGACTGAGTTCCCGAAGTACCCTCGGATGCAAGCCATCTGGTCCCGGTGATTTATTAATGTTAAGTTTCCCAAGTCTATTTCTAATTCGGTCCTCTGTTAACCATGGAGGTGCTTCCTGTGATGTGTCATAAGGATAAACACTGAAGTTTTAACGCTATAGGAGGGTTTGTTAAGAGTTAAAAATGTAGTCAAAGTGTGAACAAGCTCTTAACATGCACCCTTAAACACCTGCTTTCAATGCCAGTGTGAACTTAGGTAGCATGTCTACAGCCCACAGTGCACTGAACCACTATACAGTATGTTGTAGCACTCTGATGGAGAAAATAAGTGATTAGCACTCCTGCATAAAAGTCCTTTTTCATCAATATCAGATCAGGCTTATTCCTGACAAGCTAACAAAAGACTTAATAATAGGGGGATTTTTAATATTATTTAGAACAGTATTTCTCAACCTTTTTACCGTGGAGGAACCCTTGGCAAAACATTTGAGATCTCGGGGAACCCTAGAGAATAAAATGGCGGTTGTTGCAATAATTTGTCACACCGTGTTTGCGCAGTGGTCTTACAAGTGCAATTTTTTGGAAAAATAAGACTTTTATGATTAAAAAAAAAAAATAAGACAACAGTAAAGTTAGCCAATGTTTTTTTTTTTTTATATATTGTGAAAGATAATGTTACGCTGAATAAATTGATACCAAACATGTCATGATTCAAAATTGCGCCCGCTCATGGAATGGCGACAAACTTTTACCCTTAAAAATCTCCACAGGCAAGGTTTAAACATTTCTACAGGTTACATGTTTAGAGTTACAGAGGAAGTCTAGTGCTAGAATTATTGCTCTCGCTCTAACGATCGCGGTGATCACTCACATGTGGTTTGAACACCGATTTCATATGCAGGTGCGACTTGCGTATGCTTTCGCTTCTGCATGCAAAAATAAAATAAAAAAATTGTATTTTATTTGTACACTGTTCTTTTAAAAAAAAAATTTGGGTCACTTTTATTCCAATTACAAGGAATGTAAACATCCCTTGTAATAGAAAAAAAGCATGACAGGACCTCTTAAATGTGAGATCCGGGGTCAAAAAGACCTCAGATCTAACATTTACACTATAATGCAATAAAAAATAAAATTAATTATTTTATTTTTTTGCAAAAAAAAATAAAAAATTTCAGTTTTAAGACCATTGGGCGGAAGGGACCTTTTGACATTGTTTCCACCATTCAATGTTATGGAGCCGAGTGGGGGCCATCTTTCCCTCACTCTGCTTCATGGCTGTTAGGGGGGGAAGGACGCGATCGTCTCTGCCGCTACCGAGATGACCGGAACGTGGTGGGAGGGCCCCCCCCCCCTCTCCCACCCCTGATAAAAGTGATCTTGCGGCAAATGTGCTGCGGCGTCCACTTTTATCTGAAAGCTAGCCGCTCGCTGTTTTTGAAAATCCCAGGGTTATGGCAGCTAGCTACTGCTATAACAACCAACGGTATTTATTATCAAAGTACCGACGTACAATGATGGCGATTTGCGCTAAGTGGTTAAATAGAATAAATATTAGAACTAATATAACACCAACATTATAGTGTGAACAAAGCACATAAAAATCTATTGTTTTCTTTAGGTCTCTGCAAGGAGATAAAGAAAACAACTGATTTCTATGTGCTCTGTGCACACCACAACGTTGTTGTCAAAAAATATGCACATGATACCAATGTTTTCAATGTGCATTAATACCTGGTGCCGCCTCTATAGTTTCAGCTTCTCTGAACCTGTGAGGGTGGTACCAGGAGGAGTGCCAACAGTCGGAGTACATGGCTGAATGTTTCAGGAGGCAAGATCCTGTGTATGGTAGAGACTGATTGCAGACTGCAGAGAGTGGGGGTAAACAGCTGGATCAGGCTGAATGTAGCAGGAGGTGAGAGCATAATAGCATTATATACAATTATGGCATAACATTATGCTATTATAATCTCACCTCCTGCTACATTCAGCCTGATCCAGCTGTTTACCCCCCTCCTCTGTAGTCTGCATTCAGTGCTGTCATACACAGGATGTCACCTCCTGTTCTCTGCAGTTTCCCTTGCAGTGTGCATTCACTCCTTCTGTACACAAGAACTCACATTCCAACCAGCCATGTACTCCTTTTCTCTGCCCCCCCACAGTGTGCAGCACTGCTACCGTTCAGACAGGATCTCACCTGATCTGCTCCCCGTCTCCATTCTTGGCTCCCTCTCTGTGCTCCTCGCCTTCTCAGTCTTCTTTTTCGGCTCCCACTCTGTGCTCCTGCCTCCATGGTTTTCAATCTCGGCTCCCACGGTTTCAGAACTTTTGCGTTCTGCATTTCTCCTGGCGCCACCCTCTGAGCCGTAACTACAGAGAGGGCATCAGGTATCAATGCGCGCTGACAGTACTCACTCTCAGCGCACATTGGGCGACATACTGTACATTCGCCACAATGTTGAATTGCGGCGGAACCCCTGGGGACTTCTCACTGAAGCCCTAGGGCTCTGCGTAACACTGGTTGAAAAACACTGCCCTAGACAGAGTGAGAGGAACTTCCTTTGTTCCCCCTGTGACATCAAACTGGAAGAGACAAGGGTTTTGCCACTTCAGATTTCAGTTTGTTTACAAGCCTTTAACAGCTTGTAAAGCAGCAAATCAAACCAATCTCAGTTTGATTGGCTGCTTTGGAGGACAGAGGAGAGATGTGGAGTCTAATAGACCCCAAATCTCTCCATTAAGAGAACCTGTCATGGCCCATAAATAGATGATAGAACTTCGCGCATAGCAAATGGAATGGAAAGGCAAGTATTGGCCAGGTCCTGACAGACAGCTAGTATAAAGTGCGTGTCTGAGACCAATAGATATATACTATGATCAGAAGGGAAATAAAATGCCAAGAGCAAGTATATAAAAGGTGACCAAGTGCATAAAAAGTGACCAAGTGCATAAAAAGTGACCAAGTGACATCAAATGAATTACCAATAAAGGTGAATGAGTAATAGATGACAAGTGAGTAAATAAAAATAATCTTGACTGAGTATATATTGCATACACAACAATAAAGTGCTAGGAATATATCCAGTAATAATAAATAAATACGTAAAGGCAATCCTATAGGTAATCCTGTAATCAGGAAGTGATAATCCTAGTTGCAATAACAACAATAAAAATAATGTGTGATGGATAACAATAAAAGATAAAATCAATGGTTCACACATTATTTTTATTGTTGTTATTGCAACTAGGATTATCACTTCATGATTACAGGATTACCTATAGGATTGCCTTTACGTATTTATTTATTATTACTGGATATATTCCTAGCACTTTATTGTTGTGTATGCAATATATACTCAGTCAAGATTATTTTTATTTACTCACTTGTCATCTATTACTCATTCACCTTTATTGGTAATTCATTTGATGTCACTTGGTCACTTTTTATGCACTTGGTCACCTTTTATATACTTGCTCTTGGCATTTTATTTCCCTTCTGATCATAGTATATATCTATTGGTCTCAGACACGCACTTTATACTAGCTGTCTGTCAGGACCTGGCCAATACTTGCCTTTCCATTCCATTTGCTATGCGCGAAGTTCTATCATCTATTTATTCTTTATAAGTGCGTTTGTGAACACTACTCACTTTGCTGCATACACTTAACTGCGAGTACGTTGTCCTATCCGTTTACTCACAGTAGCGCGAGAGCTTTTCATTATTTACTTGTCATGGCCCATGCTTTCACAAAGGATGCTAAAGGGACAGTGTAGAGTTTTTTTATTTTATTTTTTAAAGTGCCCCCTTCCCCAGTGTTCATATGCAAAAGCGCATGTAGGACCCACATGCATATGTTACACCACACGTGAGGTATGGCCATGAATGTCAGAGTAAGAGCAACAATTCTAGCGTTAAGGCGCCCTTAAGGGGTTTCTGAGGCCATGATTTATGGTCATGTGAAAGGGCTCTAAGAATATGTGTGCATAACTTACTTGTGTGTATCCAGTGAATGGGCTGTGTGTGTGCGCTACCTCCCTGGTCCAAGACACATAGTGAAATGGTATGGCGAGCAAGCTCACCTGCTTATGTAATCTGAGTGTGGGGCGGGTTCCCAGCCAACGTGATGCACAACGTTGAATGAGAATAGGGGTTGAAACTGAGATCCACCACCGGCGCAGGCACCAAACCACATCGTGAGATGGACTAATCTCCTAAGCATCCCTAAATCGCAGGGCTTCCCTTCCATGTCTCTCACGCCGGAGATGGGGTGGGCATGACTCCACCTTGGCACCTGCAACGGTGGTGGCTCTCATGGTCAACCCCTATTCTCATTCAACGTTCTCCATCACTTTGGCCAGGGACCCGCCCCCACACTCGGATTACATAAGCAGGTGAGCTTGATCAAAAAAATATAATAAAATAAGTGCTGCGCTAAAAAAATGCCTGTGTGTTTAATACACATGTCTGTAGTAAACCACATAAAAAAATATAATGACATCACTAACTCAAATAGGTGTAACTGTGCTCAATTATATTGCAGCATATGAACCAAGAATTGATTGGTATCTCTGCTTATCCTTATATCCACACTCTAATGCCTAGAGAAAATCACATGCATATAGTGCTGAGTGCCACAACTAATTAATAATTAAAGTGACATATATATATATATATATATATATATATATATACACACACATACATTAATACTCAAATATCAACATGTGTCAAAAAATAAATCCAATATATATGTGCTCAAAATATTCACAAATGTGTTCCCATGCACTAAGAAGTGCTATTTTGCTTGATTCACAAACTGACATGCATTATATATACAGTTATATATATACAAACATCCAAAGCAACTGGTCATGGGAAAATATGTCCTTGTGTCCACTCTGGTGCTCCCCTCTTCAGTATATGCGCTCACCTTAGAGCGTGACTCTGCAATTAAGCTTGGTCAAAACACGCATATGAACCATCTCTGGGTTCAGTGTTTATGTTGAAATCCTCGGCTTGTTGCTGGTATTGTGTTTCACATGTGTATGATGAAAAAAAAACTTGATAGTGTGATATGGTTTAACCACTTGCCGCCCGCCATATAGCAGAATGACAGTGACCAAGTGGTTTCAATATTCTGACCTGACTTCATATGACGTGATCAGGATATTGAGCCGCTGCGCGCTCCCAGGGGCGGGCATCGCGCCGATCGTTGTTGCGGTGTGTCAGTCTGACACCCCGCAACTACGATCTCGGTAAAGAGACTCTTTACCACGTGATCAGCCGCGTCCAATCACGGGCTGATCACAGTGTAAATAGGAAGAGCCGTTGATCGGCTTTTCCTCACTCGCGTCTGTCAGACGTGAGTAGAGGAGAGCCGATCGGCTGCTCCTCTGATGGGGTGGGGGTGTCTGTGCTGATCGATTATCAGCGCAGCCCCCCCCCCCCCCCCCAAGGATGCCCACACTGGACCACCAGGGATGCCCAGCACCAGGTATGTTAAAAAAGGTATGTGGCGCTAACCACTGGAAAACAAATCTAAAATAGATATAAAAGTGTGCAAAACATACGTTGTCTTCAATAAGACGGAGACCCGACAGACGCACCCCAGAGCACAATCAGAACAGAAAGACCATGAAAGGAGAGGACAAAAAGCAGGAACAACAGAGAGACAGAAACAGGGAAGAATGCCTGAGAAAAACACCAAGATCGACAGAGACGAGAAGCACGAAAAACGAGAAGAGGATGCCAGGCAGGAGTCAAGAAGCAAAAGGAAATAGTAGGTGATGGAATTATGAACATAAGTGGAGTAGTGCTAACACATGAAGAGATCAAAGTACTAGACAAAGGATTAAAATTCGCCCCAAAAAAGAATCTCAACAAATTTGGTGCATCTGTGGATATTAATAAATTTGTGAGAAGTCTAAACATAAAGAAATATATGCTTAATGATTCAGGAATTGGGAGGGGAACTAAGTTATCTGAAAACAATGGGATCCAGTTCAGCAATTTACGGAATAAATCACTTTTCAATCCCCCCCCGGGAATGATGCACATATCGAAGTATTTAAGAGGATGGTACTAAATGATTTACAAGAATTAAAAGTGAAAAAGGCTTTTAATCGAGGAGATAAAAAGAATGGTATAAAGAAACTAGAATCCAGGAAAGATATCGTGATAAGACAAGCAGATAAAGGGGGAGCGATAATTATCCAGTCAAAAACGGACTACAATGAGGAAATATACACAATTAAGTGATGAAACAATGTACCAGAAGTTACCAAGCAACCGCACTATGAGATAAAAGAAGGAGTTAGCTTGAGTGATCCAGAAGGGATCTGAAAAGGGTCTATTGAATAGAAAGGAAATCAAGTATCTACAACCAAATATGTGTAGAGTACCAGTAATTTATACAGTGCCTAAGATACATAAAAATAGCGGAAAAACCTCCAGGTAGACCTACAGTTAATGGGATAAACTCTGTCTGCGCAAGGATGGGGGAGTATATTGATGTTTTTTTACAACCTGTGGTAAAGAAAACAAAATCGTATCTGAGAGACAAGAAACACCTTATTCAATTACTCAATAACCTTACCCTAGAAGATGGACCAATTTATCTGGCGACTGCGGATGTCGCATCTTTACACACTATCAAACCATGAGGAAGCAATTCAAGCTACAAAATGGGCCCTTAGAAATCTCAGTGACCTTGAATGTATACAGAGGAGATACCCATTAGACTGCTTGAGCTATAGCCTTGATTCAAACTACTTCTGGTTTAACAATATTTATTATAAACAGATTATAAATACATGTGGTATTGCTACGGGGGCGAAATATGCACCCAGTGTTGCCAACCTGTACATGGCAGAATGGGAAAAGGAGTCTTTATACAACAATGTACCCCATCAACTCATTTTATTTAAACGCTATATTGATGATATTATCCTAATTTGGTCTGGTAAAAGAGAAAGCTTAATGGACTTCTTTAATCTAAACACGAATATGAAAAACATTAAAACTTACCTGGGAAATAAGTACAGAAAAAATCCATTTCCTTGAGCTAGTAATTGAAAAAGAAGAAAATATACTTACTACACATACCTATTTTAAAACAGTGGACAGGAACTGCTACCTACCCGTAGACAGCTGTCACCACAATACTTGGTTAGAAAATATCCCAAAAGGACAACTTATTAGATTAAGACGAAATTGTTCTAATAAACAAATTTTTTTACAACAAGCAGAAATGATCGGAGAAAGATTTATACAAAAAGGATATCAGATGAAATTCATTGAGGAAAAAATAAGAGACATCGCACAAGTAGACAGAGAAATCTTGGTAAAAGACACTATTCGAAAAGTAGATCAGAAAGAAAAAGTACCAATTATAATGGATTTTAATGTGCAGTATAAACAAATTGAGAAGATTTTTAAAAAACATTGGGATATTATAAGGACAGACCGACATCTCAGTACCATACTCCCAGAAAGACCGAAATTCACCTACAGAAGGTCCCCTACTCTCAGAGATAACTTGGCGAAAAACGTATTGGATCCACCGCCTAAAAAATCATTTTCATTCTTTGAGAGGAAAGGATATTATCCATGTAAAAATTGTTATGCGTATTGTCATACCAAAGAAAATAAGAAAAAGAAGTCCAGTTTTATATCAACAGTCACACAAAAGGAGTACATAATTGAAGACTTCATAACATGTCGGAGTGAAGGTGTTGTACACCTAATGGAATGTCCATGTCACATCCAATACATAGGCAGAACGAAAAGAGAACAGTGGAAGAGACTGAGGGAGCATGTCCAAAACATAAAGAAAGGGTTTGATAAGCACAGTCTATCCAGGCATTATGCCAAATATCACAAAAAGGATCCCTCGTCATTATAAATCTGCGCTACTGAAAAATATAAGCCTCATTGGAGAGGGGATAACAAAATAATTAGGATCAGCCAAGCTGAATCACGTTGGATATATGAATTATGCACTTTGACTCCCTGGGGACATAACGTTGAATTCGATCTTAATTGTTTTATATCAAATTACTAAATATTATTTTACTATTTTTAATCCCCCTATTTATTACCTTATTAGAAGTCTATACATTTAATTATCGGAGTCGGGTCTCCTAGGAATCATGATACCATATATATATATTTTTATATATATATATCATTTTATATTTCTTATTCTTCTTATTATGATCACAAAGAAGTATTTATGTAACGTTTATAGACATATGTTATCAGATTAATATATGCCCACTAGATGGCAGCAATGAGAAATGGCTGGGATTGCACATACTATTGAAGTCGTTGTTATTATATCCATTGGATGTCACTATTGAGAATAATTGTTCCTTGTGAAGCAATACATATGCTCGGCCACTAGATGGCGTCTATATAGTGAATTATATACTAGACGAAGATATGACCAGTTTTTAATTTTAACACTATTAATTTAAAAATGCAATCTAGGATCTCCATTGCTATTTATTTTATTTGGTGTAATTATATGCGTGTTAGGATTGATTTTTAATGCCTACGAAAGCACCGCCGTTACTATGACGACATGTGAAACAGTATAAATTGGCCACCAGACACCTGACTCCCATACCCTTTGATAAAGTCACGTGATCGGCGACCCAACGCATCAGGGAGGAAGTCAGGTGCCATTGTTTATTTCCGGTTGCGGCCGAGACTTGAAGTACCTACACAGTAACGCTGTTTGCTGCATTTCTTAAATGGAAGTAGATATTTTAATTAATAAAATTGTTAATATTACTACACATTACTACACCTTGTCCTTACATGCCTATACTTGGTGGGAATACCCCGCTATAATCGGAGCACTTTTAACCCTGTGACCCGCAGCATACATTGAGAGATTCTGCAGGAGAAGTATAGCGGTGAATTGGCTGAAGATCGATCAACCAGGAGGATTGCCTACATGCATATAGCACAACTAGGCCTGTAGGGGTCTTTACTTGAGGTGAGAGGCTGGGGGAAACAGTGGGGTGCACCCCTGAACAAGCACGGAGCACACTGATTGCATGGATCAACACCAAGCATTGGAACACTGATTTGTTTATGCACGCATAAGAACTATCCTATAGATTTGAAGGACACACTGTGTGTTTATTTCCACACATTGTGTGTTGTTTTGCACAAATTGCTGGGACTTGTAGTTCACCATTTTTATATTTTTAATTTGTGGAATTCTTTGCATTTTGCACTCATAGTTTTATTGAAGTCTGGGTGATTACTCATCATTTATTTCACGGATCGTTTAGTTATATTGCACGGCTTACACTTATATTTATCCAGGCGATCTGATACCTGGATTATTTGCACTGTTACTCGGAATTATATTTTGCACTGTGCACTTTATATTATTATTAGCAATCTATATTGCAAGCTGAAAGGTTTATTGTAAAATTTTTGTATTGTCATCATTACTGAGTCCCTTTATTAAGGATTAGCACTTTTATACCTGTATATGTTCAATAAGAAGAGTATAACACTATTATTCAAATAGGTGGTTATCAGGTACTTGTTTGAAGACCACGTATGTTTTGCGCACTTTTATATCTATTTTAGATTAGTTTTCCAGTGGTTAGCGCCACATACCTTTTTTAACATATTTCTATTTTACTGTGTCAGATCACATATATGTTGGCAGCTCTCCACTAACTTTTTTTAATTAGGTTGAGCACATTAGTCCCCCTTGTACATTTTAACCAGCACCAGGTATGCCACCCTAGACCACCAGGGATGCCAGTCAGTGCCCACAATGGGCATCACTGATTGGCATCCATCAGTACAACAAATTTTTTTCAAAATTTTCGGGTTTATTTTTTGCGCTATAAATCCAAAAACACTGAAAATTCGGTAAAAAAAAAAAAAAAAAAAAATCTTTGTTTCTGTTAAAATTTATTGCAGAGTATTGCACAGTGTTGCAGAGTATGGGCAGAGTATTTTCATTGTCACTGAGCATCGCTGTGGGCACTACACACCGGCGGTCACGGATGTTCCCGGGTGCGTGCCCCAGGGGGCAAGATTCTGGGAGGACGTCCCACGGATGTCTATCCAGAATAAGCCGACGGCGCTGTAGCAGTCTTTTGGCTATGGCCCGGTCGGCATGTGGTTAACATTGTAGATTGTTTGCATTCACCTGGAAGTTCTCAGCCCATTCCTTTACCCTGAAGACCACCCTTACCTCACATGTTGAAACGCGTTGGATTTCTTCTGTCTCCTTGACAGTTGATTTGGGCCTCTTTCATTTATCCATTTGTAGACTGTTTTTGTATATCATGTGTTTCAGTTTTATTCATGTTGTATGATGTTAATTACTTTTTGTAATAAATTTGTTATGTTTTATATAAAATTTACATATTTTTTTGAGTGTTCGCACTGCTCCAAAGTCCCACTCTTGAGGAATTTTGTTTTTACACATTACCTACTTATTAACCCATATATACTGTACCTCTATATATTCAGAGTTTATTGAGTACTACGAAATTATCAATGTGTATGTGCATCTTCCATTGTTTTTATAGCAGCTCTGTTGCATATGGTATACCAATGTTATGACCACAATATGCATTTCATTATTGAATTCATCAATGTATTTGCATTTGATTAATAAAACATTTATATAGAAATATAATATCTGTATTAGTGGCGTTTCTCATTTAAAGTCCCACTAATTTCCTTTCCTGTTCTTTATGTATCGTAGTTTGTCTCCATTCCACGGATCTGTGCAATTTTAAAGTGCGACATGTTGGTTATCTATTTACTCCAAAAATTGGGTAAATATATTGTGTTTGTATGCACTAAAATTCATTAAATTAATATATATAAAATTCTAAGTAGTTTTCAAGAAAAAAAAAAAAATATGCAGATTTTTACATTTATGAGAGAAATGTCAGAATTAGGTGGTTTGAGGCCCCATGAGATTTCATCTGTCACTCAAAATACTTTTAAACAACTTTTATTTAAACCGATAAAACCCGCTATTGTTAGAAATAAAAGGTTAGAAAATGTTGCAGCATTTGACAGAAATGACATTAAGAAGGTTGTCAATTCCCTTTATTTTCTTAAAATTTTATGTACACGAATGTATGATCTGTATAATGTACATTCATAGAAAGCTGTATATACTGGATAATAATGTAGGAATCATGTCACTATTACACTAGGTTCTTACATAACAGGCTGACATTTTCATATTCACTTTATTATTTGGTAAAGCTATGCTGTACACGGGAATATCCTCTTCTCTCCATTCTGGAGAGGATAGTGTTAATAAACAGTAAAAGGACACAAATAATGAACACTGTCAGAAACTGGTACTGGTTCAGTGAGCCCAACCACAACAAACATGGCCGAAAACGGAAACAGAATGCCCTTCAGACTTTTCTTCCTTCTAACCCACAGCTTTGCTAATTCGTAGAATATAAAACTTAGAACAGAGGGAGATTATTATTTTGATTCACAGTCATGTAAACAAATGAAAAAGGAACAAAATGTGCTTGGATACAAAAAAAAGGAGACAACAAAAAGTTTGTGTAACCAGACAGCTGATCACAGAGTGCTTTCAAAATGTATAATACATAGTGATGCTAGGTCAGAATCACACATCCCAGATGTATTTATTTCTTTATCCCTAAATAAAAATATATTTATTACAAAAAGGAATAACAATTTTCTTTGTAAAACAAGGAAGGCAGAAAATAAAGTCCTTTCAATCAACCCTGGGGGAAGAGGGAAAGACTTGTGGCGCTATCCCTCGTGCAACAATTAGCGATTAGGTCTATTTGCATCCTCATTGGTTTAAAGTCTTCGCGGTCTATCCCAGATCTCCTGCTTCATGGTCCACTGGTGGTGGCTTGTTGGGCATAACAACTGATGAAGACCCTGCAGTAAGGTAGCCAGCAATGCCAGGTCCTAAGACAACCAAAAAAATCATTTTTTTAGAATTTATTAACTGTACACAAATATTTAAACATTTACTTTGTTTTATTAATACTTTCCTTATCAGAGGTTATTGATGCCCAGGTCAGAATTTTTACAGCAATAGCATGTGTTTGTAAACTTACCAATAACTTTGCACACCTTCATTTTTGTTTTTAAAACCTAGAAGGCTCTTATTTGGTACACGGTTTAAAACCTTCTATTTTTATTACACAAATTGTACAAATGCACAAACATAAAACAAATAAAAATGATAGACAGTTACACTATAGATACCATTGCAGATGAACACTGCAGCTTCAATGAAGGCTCTGGCCTACATATCACCGACATAGTTGTCACAAGATCGGGAGCGTTACTGTAGCTCGAGATGTCACACATGGAGCATTATGTCATCATAATTCAGTTTATCATTCTTCAGGTTCAGCCTTCTTGGCATGACCATACAGGCTATTAACATTTTCTGTCCTCCTTCATTTGGTTATTGATGGCTTGTATACAATGTCTTACTGGGCTGTTTAATTCTACCTCATATGTGTAACCAAGAAACAGAAGAGTCTGTCTTTTTCTGGTGCTAAACATGGCTTCCAATAGCACCTCTATGCAAACGACACCCAGATCTATCTCTCCCCTCCTCAACTCACCCCCTCGATCTCCTCACGGATCACAAACTTACTGAATGACATATCGGTATGGATGTCGCACCACTTTCTCAAACTCAATCTTTCTAAAACTGAGCTTGTTATATTTCCTCCTTCCCAGTCCCCTCCCCAGGACTTTACCATTAAGATCAATGGCACAACCAATCTTGCCGCCTTAACCTCCGTAACATCTCCATAATTCGCCCCTTCCCAACGACACCACAAAGCAACTTATTCACTCCTTGGTTATCTCCCGCCTCGACTACTGCAACTCCCTCCTCACTGGTCTACCTTTACACAGGCTATCCCCCCTTCAGTCTATTATGAATGCTGCTGCTAGACTCATACACCTCACTAACCGATCCGTGACTGCTGCCCCTCTCTGCCAATCCCTTCACTGGCTTCCCCTACCCCACCATATAAAATTCAAAATACCAATCACAACATACAAGGCCAGCCACAACATCGCGAACCTCATCTGCAGCTATCGCCAAATCGTCCCCTCCGCTCCTCCCAGGACCTCCTGCTCTCTAGCTCCCTTGTTGCCTTCCCATGCTTGCCTCCAGGACTTCACTAGAGCCTCTCCAATACTCTGGAACTCCCTGCCCTGGTATATCTGATCAGCCCTTACCCTGTCCATCTTTAGGAGATCCCTGAAAACAAATTTATTCAAGGAAGCATATCCCACGCTCACCTAAAAACTGTACCTGAGCTACCCCCATCAAATCTTCCCCTGCAGTGATTACTTTTGTCCCAACTCCGCCTCCCTTTAGAATGTAAGATCTACAAACAGGGCCCTCCTGTCCCTTCTGTATTGAACTGTGTTGTAATTGTGCTGTCCACCCTCTACATTGTAAAGCGCTGCACAAACTGTTGGCGCTATATAAAACGTGAATAATAATAATAAATGTGCTTTTAAAATTGATTGTTTATTTAAAGCCGAATTCCAACTTTCTTTTCACTAGAAGTGAAGGGAATGACCAATCCCAGCAAAGATCATACTTCTGTACCACATTGTTCTGTTGCCTGCAGATCCCCCGATTTCTGGGCTTAGTTGTGGCTTTGTGCCATGTGATACTCTGCATATCCTTCCACAGCCACTTCCTGCAGTAGCTAGAGTCTGTAACATTTCCCTCTGTAGTCTTTCAGTCTCTGCAAATGATGTATTTTCCTTCACAGCTCTGATGGTGGGTGGGATTGAATACATTTTAATTAGCATTCAGTCTCACCCAGTCACACCTACAGGACAAGTCCAAACCTCATGGATCACAGCAATATTCAAGAAGGAATCGCCTTCATACACAACCTGTTCTGATAGCTAGCTGTGATGCTGCTGGACAGGATTGAATGGATCACAATTAGAATTCAATCCTGCCCCGTTAAATATGCCGACCAGTGTGAACAGGGAGAGTCCCACCCCTCAGAGCCCACAATCCCAGAGACCTGCTCTCTGTGAACTCATTAATTTAGATATGAAGGAAACACCTGCATAATAACCTCCCATAGCCCTTCCTCTGTAGTCCGGCAGTAAGCCATTATTCTTTGGCATGCTGCAAGACAGGAATGACACAGGAGGAGGTATGACACATTTACACCTTTCACCACCCACATGAAGGCCCAGAAACACCCATAGTAACCCTAGGACCCACCCACATCAACTCCCAGACTCCCACAGCACGTCCCCAAGCTACAAAGAATCATGGGACATGTAGTATCAGGACTGGAAACAAAGTCAGAGAACTTTGAAATTCAGCCAGGAGAAGGAGTGACATCACAGACACAGAAACCTGTACGTAAGTTACACACAGACTGACAGCGGGGTTGTGATTTATTTACACACATAATGCATCCGTTTTGGAGAGGAAAAGCTGGAGTTCGTCTTAAATATAATTCTCAATATAATACATCTTTAAAAACAAAGACAAAAGTTTGGGTGATTAAACTTCAACATTAAAGCATATGGCCATTAGAAACACTTACTATGTCCCGCCCAATGTTAACACATATCAGCACAACTGTATCTATATCCTGAATAGCAACTCCTGAGGAAGATAAAATGCATAGAGCTGTGCCCTCACAATTTCACAACTGTTCATCATTATGTAATGTGAATATATGAATGTATACTTATTTATCTTTGTTTTAAAAAGGTGTATTATGTTGAGAACTACACTATATTGCCAAAAGTATTGGGACACCTGCCTTTACACGCACATGAACTTTAATGGCATCCCAGTCTTACTCCGTAGGGTTCAGTATTTTGTTGGCCCACCCTTTGCAGCTATAATAGATTCATCTCTTCTGGGAAGGCTGTCCACAAGGTTTAGGAGTGTGTCTAGAAGAGTTGAAGCTGTTATAGTTGCAAAGGGTGATCCAACTCAATATTGAACCCTACAGACTAAGACTGGGATGCTATTAAAATAAAACAGAAAAAGTTGATCAACAGAGATGTGGTGCACATACAGAATTACATAAGAGCATGCTGATGAATAGTATCATAAATTGCCTGCACTTCCTCACTGCTCCTTCCACCACTGCAAATGGCAACATTACTTTGAGCTTCCAGGTAGTGGGAATCGAGTGACCGGTTCTCCATGCATTCTTGTTCCAAGTCAAAGAACTGACATAACCACTCAGTTTTACTGCTACAGGTTGGCCACTGTGCACCGGATCATGTATTATATACGTGATCCCACACTTCTGGGTAGCAGGCACGAATGCACGCCGCCAAGGGCTCGCTCCCGCTGCGATTATGTAAACAAGGCAGATAGTTGTTTTGTCATTAGGGAAGGCATGGATCCTGTGTTCCTGCAAAGCAGGGACAAGGATCCATGTCTTCCCTTAGTAAAAGCACCTCCCACACAGTACACAGACACTGGCTAGGCACATACATTTAACCCTTTGATCGCCCCAGTTAACCCCTTCCCAGCCAGTGTCATTAGTACAGTGACAGTGCATATTTTTAATACTGATCACTGTATCAATGTCACTGTTTCCCAAAAGTGTCATTGTCCGATTTGTCCACTGCAATATCGCAGTCCCGCTATTGCCACCTTTACTAATTAAAAAATAAAATATATCCCATAGTTTGTAAACACTATAACTTTTGTGCAAACCAATCAATAGAGGTTTACTGGGATTTTTTTTTTTTACCAAAAATATGTAACAGAATACATATTGTAAAGTAAAATAAATTGCAGCGCTAAGAAGTCCAATAATGTCCAAAAAGAAATTTTGAAACAGTCCAAAGTCTGTATAAACATGAAGTAGTTCGTATAGTAATGGTAGAAATGGCCACTCACCAGAAACAACTCGCATGTGAATCACATTCAAAATACTGAAGGAACCCACTGTTGTTGATTAAGTATTAGGCCTCATTTCCTCCATAAAGTAAGATATAACAGAAAAAACTCATAGTAGTTTATAAAACTGCATCAATGTGAAGGGTGAGTAGGGAAGGGACACCCGTAGTGATGACAAACCGGCAGACTCTGTGCCACACTCCAGCTTCTCCACATGCAATGCAAACTCACCAGACCACAAGTGATAACATGCTAAAAGATCATTCAATGTGCCCAATCAAGGATGTCCAAATCATAGTTTCATAGTAGGTAAGGTTGAATAAAGACAATAGTCCATCCAGTTCAATCTGTCTAGGTGCATGCGTGTCAGTGTCTATAATTATTTCCCATATCCCTGTATGTTGTGTTCTTTAAGATGCACATCCAAGAGTCTCTTAAAAATATAAATACTCCTATCCTGATAAGGAAAATTATCAGATAACTAGTAACAAGTGAAGTATGACCGGATGTTATCTATATTCTGTTTTTATTACTCTGTGTATTGTTAATGCACTGTGATGCATTCTGACGTTATTCTTTTCTACCTCTGTATTTTATACTTGAAAACTTAATAAAAATGTATTGTTAAAAAAAAAAAAATTATATATATATAAATATATTATATATATATATAAATAAATACTCCCCGCAGTCACCACCAATTGCAGAAGAGAGTTCCATATCCTTATTGCCCTGACAGTGAAAAACCCCCTTTAAGGTTAAACCGCTTCTCCTCCAATCTCATTGTGTGGCATCGGGTCCTCTTACACTCTTTGAGACTGAATCGTTTTTTTCCTATGCTGGGATCGCCATTGAGGTACTTGTAAATCGCTATCAAATCTCCTCTCAATCGACATTTCTCCAGCGAGAATAAATTTAGTGTTTGCAGTGGTTCCTCGTAATTTAGTTCCTCCAGTCCCTTATTAGTTTTGTTGCCCTTCTTTGAACTCTCTCCAGTTCCAGCACATTCCTTTTGAGGACTGGTGACCAGAACTGGACAAAATGTGATCTAACCAGAGTTTTATAAAGTGGTAGGATTATCGTTCTATCTCTGGAGTATATCCCTTTTTTTATGCATGCCAATATTCTGCCGGTTTTGGTAGCTGCAGCTTGACATTGCATGCCATCGCTCAATCTTTCATGTACTAAGACCCCCAGATCTTTCTCCATCCTCGATTCCCCCAGCGGTCCCCTCCCCCTAGTAAGTAGTTTGCATTTATGCGTTTCTTCCCCCCCCCCCCCCCCCCCCCCAAGTGCATTACCATACATTTTTCCACATTAAACCTCATTTGCAATGTATTTGCCCACTCCCTTATTTTGTTCAGATCTTTCTGTAAAATTTCTATATCCTGATGTGAAATTATTACCCTGCTTATTTTTGTGTTAGCCAAAACTGAGACTGAGCTATTGTTGCCTTTGCAAAATCCAGGTACACTAAATCCTTCTGTTATATCTTACTTTATGGAGGAAATGAGGCCTAATACGTCATCAACAGTGGGCTCCTTCAGAAAAGCCACTTCAGCATTTTGAATGCGATTCACATGCGAGTTGTTTCTGATTTCTGGTGAGTGGCCATTTCTACCATTACTACACGGACTACTTCATGTTTATACAGACATTGGACGGTTTCAAAATTTCATTATGGAGAGGATTCATTAGCGCTGCAATTTTTTATTTTACTGCTGATTGGATAGGGTGTATTTCCTCTGTTGCTAGCAGCTCCATTTCCGCTGGTTTTCTTTCTTTATTTTTAGAAAACATATTGGCCTAAATTGATGAAGAAATTCGATTTTTTTTAAAATGTTATAGGATGTTTTATAGCAGAAAGTAAAAAATATTGTTTTCTTTTCAAAATTGTTGCTTTTTTGGTTATATCGCAAGAAATAAAACACGCAGAGGTGATCAAATACCACCAAAAGAAAGCTCTATTTGTGGTAAAAAAGGGGTACAGCATTGCACGACTGCGCAATTGTCACTTAAAGTAACGCAGTGCCGTATCGCAAAAAATGGCCCGGTCATAAAGGGGGTAAATCTTACGAAGCTGAAGTGGTTAAACATGGCCAGGCAAACAGCATGTACATGAGGTAGTCAGGAATGGCAGCCTACATGTACATATTGTATGACGATATTTAGTTTTTCCATTAGACTACATTTCTTTCAGACACTTTATTCTGCAGTGTTTTTTTTTATACATACACCTTATTACAGTAAAAGCTGGAAGGGAGTATTATATAGAATAGGAAAGGTCTGCACAATTTTCATCAGAACATTTATCCCCACTTGATGAATAAATGTCTTGCTCTGATGACAACTAATGCCGCGTACACACCAGCGGATTTTCCGTCAGAAAAATCTTGGATGTTTTTTCCTACGGAATTCCGCTCAAGCCTGGCTTGCATACACACGGTCACACAAAAGTTTGCTGAACTTTCTACCGTCAAGAACGCAGTGACGTACAACACTACGACGAGCCGAGAAAATTAAGTTCAATGTTTCCGAGCATCTGAATTTCCGATCGGAACTTTTTCCGACCAAAAAATTGAGAACAGGCTCTCAATCTTTTGCTGGCTGGAATTCGGCCAGCAAAAGTCCGATGGAGCATACACACGGTCGGAATATCCGACCAAAAGCTCTCTTCGGTCTTTTGCTGGCCGAATCTCCGATCGTGTCTACGCGGCTTAAGGGTCTGTTCACGCCAGCTCACGCCACTGCAGCACATTTTCACGCATTGCGTTAGGGCAGCTCGTTTAAAACTTTCCCTATTTTATCTAAAGCTCCCCTCCAGCTTTTACTGTAATAAAGTGTATTTATAAAAAAAAAAATAACCATATGGAATAAAGTGTCGAACTCTTGTCTGTAAATGTAAAACGGAGAAAAATCCTGCATGCAGCATTTTTGGTAGCGTGCTGCAAAACAAATTTGTTCAACACAGGTGCTCTGGTAAGGTAATTTGGGTTGCCATTCAGAATAAATGGCACCTAGGTGGCTCACCCTGTAGCGCAATACTGCACCACAATGGTGTGAATGGACCTTAAAAATCTGGATTTTCCTTTACTCTGTCTTGTTGACAATGGTCACCTGGACATATAGTGGGGTGAACCTCCCCAGCGAGAGAAAAAAAAAAAAAAGAGCAATAAAAATACGAATCTGGCATAATTTGGTCTAACCTTTCCCATTTCATCCAAAACTGAAAAAATAAAATTAAAATAAAAGTTTGGCCTTTACATACACTTCAGACAATACAGCTTGGTCAAGGATACATTTCCTAGCGTGTTTGGACATTGAAGAAGCAGCAAGAAACTCATTCAGCGCTCTCCTGTCAGCACGTTTCCTATGTAGGGTTGGTGAATACAACTGTGTTTTGCGTCTCACTATTTCCACACATTTTGGAAATATTTCTGACAGATTTGAAATGCAGTGTTTGAATCTTAAAAATGTATCAAAATGTAGGATTTATTGTTGCTTTTGCCATGCATTGCACAATATTTCTCTATACAACTGAATGTGAAGGTACATCCGCAATGCTTTTTTCCTAAAAGCATGGCACATTTGACTTCTCTCCGAGTCAGACGCTCATGCACGCCAATCCTTAGTGCAGCACTTTGTACTGCAGTGTAACCTGATAAGCATCTAAGGTACACAGCGGAAGTTTTTTTCATTCAACCCAGCAGGCTAAATAAAAAAAAAAAAACATGAAGAGGTCACTAAGCGGCGATCTCCCCCCGCTGAACTATTGTCTTCCGACAGGGGGACTGGCACCCCCTGTCCTGAGCAGAACACACTGCCCATTGGCTGCGAGCGATGATTAGATGCTGGTTTGCACAAAAGTTACAGCGTCTACAAATAGTGGATAGATTTTATTATTAATTTTTTTTTTTTTTTACTAGTAATGGCGGCGATCTGATTGTTATTGAGACTGCGACATTGCGGCGGACGGATCGGACACTTTTGAGACCAATGACATTTATATAGCGATCAAAGCTAAAAATAGCCACTGATTACTGTATAAATGTCACTGGCATGGAAGAGGTTAACACTAGGGGGTGATCAAGGGGTTAAATGTGTGTCCTAGGGAGTGATTCTAACTGTGGGGGGATGGGACTACCTGAAAGAGAAGACCTATCGCTGTTCATACTTAGTATGAACAGCAGATCTGTCTCCTCACCCCTGACAGAATGGAGATCAGTCTGTTTACATTGACAGATCGCCATTCTGTGTCTCAGGAGCGATCGCAGGTGACCGGCGAACATCGCGGCCGCCGGGCACGTGCCTCGGCTCCGTCGCCACGCACGCCCCCTAGTGGTCTTAAAGCAGCCAACGTATACCTACGACGATTTGCCCAGGCGAGGATAACTGCGGCGGCTGGTCGTCTAGTGGTTAAGGTGGTTGTAAACCCTTACAGATACCCAGTCAGAGATGAAACAATTCCTCCTGCATAAGTTGTATCTGTTTACCTGCGGTCTTCTCTTCCTAACAGCCATCCAAAATTTTTAAATCTTGTCTGAGTGGTCAGTAAAAAGGGGACAGGGAAATGAAGTTAAACTCTGCAGAGCTCAGGGAGGAGAGCTCCGAGCTCTGATTGGAGGGAAAGGACACACCCCCTTTCACACATCACATAGGAACAGAGCCGAGGCTGTCAATCTGCTGGTGACACCTTCCCTGTCACCATTTTTCTCTTGGTGTCAGGAAAACTTATCAGAAGTGATTTATGCTGATAGCAGAGGAAAAAAGCAGCAGACAGAAATGACACTTAGTTCTGTTGATTGAGATAATAGACACTATAGAGGGATATGGCTTTGTTCAGATTTCAGGTCTGAGATTTTCAAGCACTTTAACCAGTGGTCATCAACCCTGTCCTCAGGACCCACTAACAGGCCAGGTTTGCAAGATAACTGAAATACATGACAGGTGATATCATTTGCTGCTCAGTGATTGGAGTTTTCTAGTCTGCATATCCCCAAGGTAATACATAACACCTGACCGGAGGACAGGGTTGATGACCACTGACTAACTACCTCTAATATAAACTTATTGATGGAACACATAATGGTAGATTTATGAAAAACGCTGCAAATCATGTTCTTACCATTATGAAGCCACCTGTTCCAAAATGCAAACGGAATAAGCAACAGTGTGCTGTAGCTTACCTGATACCATACTGTACACTTAAATAGTCATACACCTAGAAGGTTGCGGCTTCACAGGAACATTGCATACAGTACAAGATGCAGGAATTCAGCAGGTGCAACAAGCAAAATAGCAATAGATGGTCTACCTGGAGTTACAGAGCTACACAGCACTTAGCAAGCTGCTTGGAAGAGAGCATCTAAAGCCCACTTCTGAGGTGAAGGGGGCTGCTACCAGTAAGAAGGGAAGGAGAGACACCTGAAGGAAGAAAAGAAAAGTGAAAAGCCAGGGAAGAGGTTAGGAAGAAGAAGATTACAATATGCAGAAGGGCTTTCCTGCAGAAACCGGCCACTTGGACCACCTCACCAGTCAGGAAATAAACGCACATATTGTGTAGCATAGCGAGTCGGCTTTCATTAAAGGCTCATTCTAGACAATCACTGGAATTCGGAAAGGCAAGTTTACAATACAAATTGCATCTTCTATGCTACTATTCGGATCCTTGGAAAGACCAATCAGACCAACTTCCTACGTCTATCGTTCTGTACCGTCATCTCTCTCCACTGAGGAGAATATTAGGAGAAATCTCCAATACACCTCGGGATGGTGAGGAAGGCCAATATATTCAGAACTTTCAAGTATAACTAAAAGGCAAAACTTTTTTTTTTTTTTTTTAGTTTTGAGTAGAGTGGGGAGGGATTAGAACCCCTGACAGTTTTTATTGCTGTGTGAGAGCCTGTTAGGGAGATCCACCCTCTGCATTTGTCTTATTTGCCAAATTTTGGGTCGTCCCCAGAAAAGTAATAGAGGAAATCTTCTACTGGGCACACTAGTTCTTGTGACCTGGGGGTCCCCAAAGAATTCCCTTAATTTGAAGCGATTTCCTCTCACTTCCTGTTTGCCTATGGGACAGGAAGTGAAGGTAAATATCTGCAATGGGACACAGATGACGAAAAAAAAAAAAAAAATCTGACAGGAGTTTTAATCTTTTCTTTCTCTATCCAAAATAGAAAGTAAAGAATATACTTTTACCTATAGTTCTACTTTAAGGGAAACCTGTACTAAGTATATGTCACCTGCCATTGTTGGCCTCAGCTTGACTTCTGCCTGAAAAAGCTGTCTGCCTGTGTCTGCCATGCTGATCCAATGGCTTCAAATGCAAATTATGGAAGCCTGGCAACTAGCATTTGTTAGTAATGGCTACTTCAGAGGGTCGTGCGATATACCTTACACTCAGCTTAAATCATTTAAATTGTTTTTTGAAGGAAATAACAAAAATGGAAGCTTTACGGAAGATATTTAGGACATCCTGTTGTCACAAATACAGCACACTTACCAACACTAAAATGTAAAATACAGTTACACTATATTACCAAAAGTATTGGGACACCTACCTTTACACGCAACATGAATTTTAATGGCTTCCCAGCCTTGGTCTGAAGGGCTCTATATTGAGTTGGCCCACCCTTTGCAGCTATAACAGCTTCAACTCTTCTGGGAAGGCTGTCCACAAGGTTTATTGGTGTGTCTATGGGAATGTTTGACCATTCTTCCACAAGCGCATTTGTGAGGTCAGGCTCTGATGTGGATGTGAAGACCTGGCTCCGGTCAGGACTTTGTGCAGGCCAGTCAAGTTCCTCCACCCCAAACTCGCTCATCCATGTCTTTATGGACCTTGCTTTGTGCACTGGTCCAACACATTTAGTGGAGGGGGGATTATGGCGCGAGGTTGTTTTTCCGGTATTGGGTTTGGCCCCTTAGTTCCAGTGAAGGGAACGCTTAAGGTGTCAGCATACCAAGACATTTTGGACAATTTCATGCTCCCAACTTTGTGGGAAAAGCTTGAAGATGGTCCCATCCTGTTCCAATATGACTGCGCACCAGTGCACAAAGCAAGGTCCATAAAGACATGGATGAGCAAGTTTGGGGTGGATGAACTTGACTGGCCTGGTTCTGACTTCAACCCGATAGAACATAGTTGGGATGACTTAGAGCGGAGACTGCGAGCCTCAGGCGAGAAGAATGGTCAAACATTCCCATAGACACACTCCTAAACCGTGTGGACAGCCAGGCATCCCAATACTTTTGGTAATATAGTGTATGTGACAATTTGTTACTGGTACATTGTCTGAGCACATTACATTTTGCCTGGCAGTGGGAGTCACCAGTGACTACACATATGGTCATTTGCGCTAATCTATCACATACACTAGGTCTACACAATATGTGCTGCACTTGAAAGTCATGTTGCACAAAAGAATGCAAATGCTCCATTAAGGGAAGAAGTAGAGGGTTTAACAGGTAAAGACAGTTGCAGGTACTTAAAGGGGTTCCGTCTCTTGGCAAAGTTCTTGTTTCACAAACTCTCTTCAATTGGATTGTCTCCATTTTTCCCGCCCGATTTTTGCCTAGTATCCAAATATCCCCCCCCCCCCCCCCCCCCGTTCTCTGCAAACAATCAGTCATCGCTATACAAACATGGCAACACTGCATAGATATGTGAGCAACAACATGGAATCATAGTTCTATCTATAATACCCCCTTTTACTGCTCCTTTCCTAGCAACAAATTATTTACAATAAGCAGGCACATATACACCCATCAGCCTTAACATTATGACCACCCTCCATAACCTGTCAAGGCATTGGACTCCAAAAGCCCTCTGACAGTATACTGGAGTATCTGGCTCCAAGCCGCCAGTAGCAGATCCTCCAAGTTGTGAAGTGGGGCCTCCATGGATAGGCCTGGTTTTTCTGGCGCATCCCACAGATGTTTGATTGGATTGAAATCTGGAGAATTTGGAGGCAAAGTCTACGCCACAAACTTGTTGTGCTCCTCAAAACCATTCTTGAATTCATCAGACCAGGCCACCTTCTTCTATTGCTTCGTGGTCCAGTTCTGATGCCAACGTTCCTTTTGTCGGCTGTGGACAAGGGGTCAGCATGGGCACTCTGACTGCTCGGCAGCTATGCAGTCCCATATGCAACCAACTGCGATGCACTGGGTGTTCTGACACCTTTCAGCATTAACTTTCAGTAATTGGAGCTACAGTAGCTATTGTATTGGATCTGACTACACAGGCCAGCCTTTGCTCCCCATGTGCATTAATGAGCCTTGGCCCCCCCCTGACACTGTCGCTGATTTTCCTGTCTTGGAATACTTTTGGTAGGTTCTGACTACTGCAGATCGGAAACATCCCACAAGAGCTGCAGCTTTGGAGATGCTCTGACCCAGTCGTCTAACCATTACAATTTTGCCTTGGTCAGAGTTGCTCAAATCCTTACACTTGACCATTTATTGTTTTCAACAGGTCAACTTCAGGGACAGCATGTTCACTTGCTGCTTAACCACTTAAGGACTGGAAGAATTTGCCCCCTTAAATGACCAGGCCATTTTTTGTGATACAGCAGTGCGTCGCTTTAACTGACAATTGTGCTGTTGTGCGACACTGCACCCAAAAATTTATGTCCTTTTTCACCCCACAAATAGAGCTTTCTTTTGGTGGTATTTGATCACCTCCTTATTTTTTGTGCTATAAACAAAAAAAGACTGACAATTTTGAAAAAAAGAAACACATTTTTTAACTTTTTGTTATAATAAATATCCAAAAACAAAAAAAAAAAAAAAAAAAAGAAAAACTAAATTTCTTCCTCAGTTTAGGCAAATATGTATTCTTTTACATATTTTTGGTAAAAAAAAAAAAAAAAGCGTATACTGATTGATTTGGAAGTTAAAGCGTCTACAAAATAGGGGATATATTTATGGCATTTTTATTATTAATTTTTATTTTACTAGTAATGGCGGTAATCAGCGATTTTTAGTGGGATCGGACACTTTTTTGGGACCATTAACATTTATATATCGATCAGAGCTAAAAATAGCCACGGATTACTGTATAAATGTCATTGGCAGGGAAGGGGTTAACACTAGGGAGCGATCAAGGGGTTAAATGCGTGTCCTAGGGAGTGTTTCTAACTGCAGGGGGGATGGGACTGACTGGGGGAGGAGACATATTGCTGTTCATACTCAGTATGAACAGCAGATCTGTCTCCTCTCTCCTGACAGAACGGAGATCTGTCTGTTTACATTGACAGACCTCCATTCTCTCTCAGGAGCAATCGCGGGTGCCCAGCGGACACTGACTGCCGGGCACGCACATCAACCCTGTCGTCGCACGCTTCCCCTAGTGGTCTTAAAGCGGCCAACGTACAGCTACGGCGACTCGCCCAGGGGAGCCAACCTGCCGCAGTATAACTGCGGCGGCTGGTCCTTAAGTGGTTAAGGACCGCCCCACGTACATTTACTGCAAGCAGGGTGGCCCTTTAGCGCAAAATCTTATATCTGTACGTGATTTTTTTTCTTACGATGTGATTGGATACAGTGGGAGACAACCAGTGGGTCCCTCGTTCTCGAGGCAGACAGAACGGCGGTCTGCCTATGTAAACCAGGCAGATAGCCTTTCTGTGACAGGAAAAGAGCTTGCGTTTCTGCCAAGCAGGAATAAGGATCTTTGTCTTCTTACAGTACAAGCACCCCCCACATAGATAGAAAGCAACCCCTTGGGACACATTTGATTGCCTCTAATGTTAACGCTATCCCTGTCAGTGTCATTAGTACAGTGACAGTGCATATTTTTTTAGCACTGATCAATGTGATAGTATCACTGATCCCAAATTTGCCTGCCGCATTTCCGGAAGCTTCCATTACTAGTACAAAATGAAAAATTTTATAAAAATATCCCATAGTTTGTAGATGCTATAACTTTCACGCAAACCAATCAATATATGCTTATTGGGATTTTTTTTTACCAAAAATATGTAGCAGAATACATATTAGCTTAAATTGGTAAAGAAATTTGTTTTTTTTTCCCCCATTCTTATAGCAGAAAGTAAAACATTATATATATTATTTTTGTCCAAAAATGTTATTTTTTTGTTTATAGCGCAAAAAATAAAAACCACAGGAGGTGATCAAATACCACCAAATGAAAGCTCTATTTGTGGGGAAAAAAGGACATACATTTTATTTGGCTACACTGCGCAATTGTCAGTTTAAGTAACGCAGTGCCGTATCGCAAAAAATGGCATGGCCATGAATGGGGTAAATCTTCCAGAGCTGAAGTGGTTAATGTATCCCACTTCCAGATGTCACTGTAAAGAAATAATCAAGGTTATTTACTTTACCTGTCAGTGGTCATAATGCTATAGCTGATCGGTGGATAAAGTAAGTGCCTATTGCAACAGGATATTGTATTTTTTTTTTGCAGACAGATTCCAATGTACACGGCATAATAGAGCAGTCTGTGACACAAGTCTTACCACAAGAGGCAGAAATAGAGTTTAGGGAACAATGATTTTCAGGTGATCATTGTCACCTTGTTCTGAAAGTCACTGAGGTCACGAGAGGGTGGTAGAAGTGAACAAGTAAGCTTACGTGTACATCCATATGCACCCTTCCACACAGACTCCCCTAGCTGCATGCACATTCCTGAAAATAAGCATGCGCATGTAGACATACGGGAGCATGCAACAGAATACAGGGAACTACCAGAATACGCCTACAAAACCACTTGCTTTTTAAAGAACCTATCACTTAAAGGGGTTGTAAAGGTTTTTTTTTTTTCTAAATAGGTTCCTTTAAGCTAGTGCATTGTTGGTTCACTTACCTTCCCTTCTAAATGTTTTTTTTCTTTGTCTGAATTTCTCACTTCCTGTTTCTCCTCAGTAAACTTCACACCATCATCCGAGTGGTGTTTAGTCAGCCAGAACAGCTTACTGAGGAGGAACAGGAAGTGAGAAATTCAGACAAAGAAAAAAAACATTTAGAAGGGAAATCGAAGGAAAAGGTAAGTGAACCAACAATTCACTAGCTTAAAGGAACCTATTTAGAAAATAAAAAAACAAACCTTTACAACCCCTTTAAAGAGGAACTGCAGGCTGCTCACATAATGTATAATAAAAACATCTTTGCCATTCTGAAGCTTCTCTCCAACCACTTTGCATATTATTTTATATATACTGGGATTCTGTACTTGCCAAATATGCTGCAGAAATCTCACTCCACTGAGTCTGGCTGCAGCCATTTTAACTGTGGGCAGCTGAAGCTGCTGCCTGTTCATTTCCTGGTTTACACAGAGGCACACCTCCAGCTCCGCAGCTCTCACTGGCCCTCTTATGACTCACCCCCCCCCTCCCTTCCTGGCAAACTCTCATAAGAGTGAGAGAGAGAGAGCTGTGCATGATGTCATAAGCCTAGGCCAATGAACAGACAAGAAACAGGAAGTGGGCTGTATAAGGTATTTACTGCCATAAAAATTAGTTTTTACTACCCAAATTTAAAACAACGAGGGCAGAAGATTTAATAGATGGAAAGTTGAAAAAATGACTGAAGGTTTGCTTTAAGATAGCAACATTTAGGTTAGTTTTGACATCCAGGTTCTTTTTAGATCTACTTTCTCAGGATGTACATCTACTACTAATGGAACTTAATAGAGATAAAGAAGAACAGTTTGGGAAAAAGAATTTGTGGATAGAACCCTTTGATAGCTCCAAGGAATGCTTGGTACACAGTCACCACAAACTGGCATGCTATTACAGCAGACCATTTAACCACATTTTTTTAAATGTAAGCAAGAAACTAGACTATGGAAATATTCGATAATATAAAATTAAAAAGTACACATACAATAATAAAAAAAATATGACTTTCAATAAAGCTGCCAAAAACTTTTTTTTCATTTCATTATAAAGTAGTATGTCCAAATGCTTTTAAATTTCACCTACTATATGTAAATAAATAGTTGGAATGGAACATATATTGTAGAATGAGTAGCTCATCATAATACTAAAATGGCTTTTTTTGCTGTGAAAACAATTTAAAGGAAGTCCTGTGAAGCGACTTCCTCTGCCTCTCTCTAATGAAGTTTATGCAAAAGCATAGGATAGGAGACAGTGAGGGACAGAAAGATGTCCCTGCAAATAAAAGATTAGTAATACTAATACGTCATGTTCCACCAAGCTACTGCATTGAAGAGTGAGGCTTGCTAAAGGTGTTCAGCATCTGGAACACTTCTGGATTTGTCAGATGCCTGTTCCTCAACGGTGTTCTGCTGCCCCCCATGTCATTATGGTGTCCTGCAGTAATGCTGTGGTCAGAAGAGGAAACCACTTCTGGAAGTATTGAATGCGTAAAATTCTGCACTTACCGTAGTTTATCTCTTCAACACACACAGTGGACTTTGGCATCGCAGGCAGCAGCAAAGGTATTACATTTTTTCTTTGCAGATATACAGCTTTTTTATTTTATTTTTATTGTTATTTTTTTGTAACTCCAACCCATACAGACCAGTCATGTGACTTCAAATGAATAACACAACTCTTTCTGTTGGTTTAATAGATCAGGATAACTAAACCACGTAGTTACCGTATATACTCGAGTATAAACCGACCCGAATATAAGCCGAGGCACCTAATTTTACCACAAAAAAATGGGAAAACTTATTGACTCGAGTATAAGCCTAGGGTGAGAAATGTGCAGCTACTGTAAGTGTAAAAGAGGGTCAACAATGCCCATTTGCAGCCTCACTGTGCCCATTTGCAGCCATAGGTCCCCCCAACTTCAAACTAGTACTGGTAGTTAAGGGTTCCTAGATGCCCCCTAGCTGCAGCCAAAATTTGGGGTCTCTGGACCCAAAGGGTCCCAAAATAACATTGCTGTAGATGGACACAGTTGACCGAATTTGGGGCCCTGTATCTCGGGGCCACTTGGTGCTAGGAACCCCAAATTTGGATATGTTGTAGTGCTAGTTCCACTGGGTTTGCACATTGAATTTGGGGTTCCCAAGTGGCCCCGAGATACGAGGCCCCAAAGTCGGGTCGGAAAATGTAATTTTCTGCTGCAGAAAAATGCTTGACTCGAGTATAAGCCGAGGGGGACACTTTCAGCACAAAAAAAATGTGCTGAAAAACTTGGCTTATACTCGAGTATATATACTGTACTTGTAGTGCCAGTTCACAGTGGAGCGCGCAACTGTGCCATTCAGTGTGACGGGATTTTCGGTCCATTCATTTGAATGGGCTGAAGTTGCACTGGATCTCACCAAAAGTACTGCATGCACTACTTTTAAAAACGCACTGCAACCGGATTGCATGGTACCATGCAATCAGACGCAGGCAAACACACTGCGTTTGCAATCTGTATTTGGGGTGTCATTGGGAATCTATTGAAAAGCAATTCTTTTTCCTGCACCGTGTTAAGGTGTGAATGGTCACTTAGACCAAGTTTTGTAATAAATGTTATTCTATATTTTTAATATGTAAACAAAAAAATAAAAATGGGTTATATATATTTATATAGTTTGTAGTATTTTTTTTTGCCATTTCACTCTATAGGGACACTTAGTTGATTATATAAATGACACTCTTACAATTTACTGTACAAAGATCTTAGTATCAAGTAGCCAAAAGCTGAGGCTGCTTGAGGTTCTTATGAGTGGATGCCATGACACAGGCTATTGAAATACAACCAGTAACTAATAATATAAGCTGGTGTGTAGCCCGTAGCAGCACCTTTCATAATCAACATACAAAAACATAAAAGTGTAGCATAATTACATGCTTTAGAATACTTAACTTTACTAAAGAAATGTAAATATTGTATTCATTTAAATGGCACAAATTCCACATAGCTTTTAGGTCCTCTGTCTTTGTTCTTCTCAACAAATCTACACTCAGTGTACACATGTATTTATACTACATTTATGTAATAAATCCACTTACCAGTGAGGTATCCTGCTGTTTGTGATTCAGAAATGAACAGGTCATGTTTCTGATCTTTAAAGGCACTCCAGACAGAGGATCGAGACAGGATTTCATTCACCTACAAAGGGCAAGTGAATTGCATTTATTATGAGCATTTTCATAACCTTTTTACTTGCTAGTGATTAGAGATGAGCTCAGGCGTGTTTGGGATCTTAGTCCAAACCTACCTGATTAATCCCTCCAGGAAGTGATCACTGTTCTTGTACAATCATAAGCAGCTAAGATATTCCCTGATGATTGGCATAGTACAGATGACCGCTTGCTGGCAGGATCACTCAGGTGGGTCTGCACTAGGATCTGAACACTCCTGAGCTCATCCCTACTATTGATCAGTAACATTTAAAGGATTCATCTAAACTCTCCCCAGGACACTTACCTGTTCTCCATACTGCAGGCTGCGAGTCATTGACTTCAAAGCTTTAACTATCTGAGCTTTTGTGGCTGCTGGACTGTCTAGGTTTTCCAGACCTTGTCCTTCAAGTAATCTTAGCAAATATGGAACCAATTCCACTTTCAGAGCCTAGAAAAAAGCATTTTCAACATAGTAAAAAAAAAAGAGTGCAGAGAACTATGTACAATATCATGGATATGCAGGTTAGTGATAAGTAGAGAACATTTTAGACAATAGAAAATATTTTTTTGTGAATACAAAAACCCTATTTTATGTCTCACACACTGAGAGACAGAGGAAGTCAAAGCCCTACTGTTGGAGCATCCAACAACAGTCCAAATGAGGGGTGAGCAAACAGCAACAATACAAATAATACCCAACAAAACAGATTTGGAGACTGCCTGCACCAACAACCAAATCTGACAACTGAACACCCTGCCTGATGGGGAACCTTCAACTATGACCAGAGGAAGGTCACTGTGTCAACCGGATGTCCAAGAAAAACAAACAAATGCTCACTAACCAGAGAGGAATTATGCAGCAAGGAAGGGAGCACTGAAACGCAGTCAAGTGAGATGCTGGGCAACCAAGGGGTGGAATGAATAGATTTCTGATAGGAAATGAAAACCCCAACCTAACACAGCTAACAAAGAAAGGGGAAATTCACCAGTAGGAGCAAGTACCAGACCAGGAATCTGGGAAAAATATTTGAAAAGGCAAACCAATCCAGTATATGGCCCTTTGCCTACTCACCTGACCCCATAAAAGTCAAGAAATAAGAACTTCATACCTTGAGAGATTGTCAGAACAGGCAATCATCTCAGCAAGGCAAGACTCACTCCAAAATTGACTAGAAAACACACCCTGCGAAGGGTGTGAAAAAGACTCCAGTAGAAATACCAGGATTCAATTCGAGTATGGCTAAAGGGGTAAAGTTGCATTGGAAACACCCCAACAAGGAGTAGGCAGGAGATGAAAATTAGAACATAACCATAACTGGTAAGACGGCTTACAACCCTGATGTAGCAGAGAATGATGCTAGAGCAAGGGACAGGAATCTCATCAGGATTTTTAGCCTGAATTAATCCAGAAATGGAAACCATGCATAATTCTGCTGATCAGCCAAGAAAAAGGGCCCTAATCCCAGACAGGTCCCACGGAAGCCTTAAGGCAGTTCCTGTTCCTGATGGGGAATACCAGCAGCAGGAGACTAGTTGGTTCCACCTGCAGATGGTGCAGGAAGACAGGTGACCCTCCTCCAACATCTTTCCCCTGCAAAAGTGTCTGAGATGCACCTTGGTGATTTAATCTTTCCTCCATGTCCAGCTGTTGCTAGCTGGGAAGAACTTTGTTCAAGGGGGTCACCACCATGTGTAAAACGAAGACCCATGGTATTGTTCCTATGGGTACTGGACTACCTCTCCTGATGCAGAAAGGACACCTGGTTTATGTTTGATGGCGAGGATACAGCATGTGTCCCGAGTATTCAAACCAGGAGGTCTGGCCAGAGAGGGGAACCTACAATGTAAAACAAACCATTCGTTCTGGAAATCCAGAGAACAGATCCAGGGACAATTTTCCAAACAGGAAAGAAAAATGTGCATTTATTATTTTTTTTATTATGGAGCCTGTATGTAAAGCATTGCACCATGCAGGTCTCTCCATCAGATCTGTTAGTATATCTATATACCCGTACATCCGTATGGACAGGCAGATACACTGACGGAAGGAACTCAATAAATTACCATGGCACTCCACATCGCCGTGGGTAATACATTGAGAACTGCAAGTCGACAACTGCAAAAGGATGTCAGGGCTTGTAGTTCATTCACACTCAGAGCTGTGTGAAGGAATGACGCGGCCGTGCGGGCGGATTTTAAAAAGGAACAGGTAGTATGGGAAACTTCTTCCTGTACTGCTGCCACAGGAGGGGAGGGTAGCGAGCTGCAGCATTGGGAACATGCTACATGTTCCACCCTAAAAAAAAACAAGAGGAACATGCAACATGTTACCAAAGGTGAAGTTATCCTTTAAGGACCTAATGACACAATTACGCGTCTGTGGTGTCCAGATTTATTCTCCAAAGATTTAGATGAGGTAATCCTGAACACACTTAAGCTTGCCATAAACTAGAAGATTTTCGAATGTTCTCTGTACAGCCAATGATTGACAAATGTCATTTGACAGTACAAAATTTAGTTTGTTTTTAACATTCAATTTTAAAACAATATGGACTTTACCGAATGAATCCATGTTAACTATAAAAAATTTGTTTGTTCAAGAAACATTTTCCATCCTGCTCCTTTACATTTTCTCATCACTTTGGAAGAAAACAAAAGTCGATTTGGCTTTGAAATTTTCAAAGTTCTACTACTGTAGGGCCAGCTTAATAATAGCCCTAGAGCTGCCTTTCAACACGTAGGGAAGGGCATCATAGATGTTTTTACACTAGCTCAAATTAAAGGGGTTTCTCTCTGTCATTATGAAAGTGAAAAAAAAAATGTAAACTGCTTTTATAGACTTTTTCAAATGACAGGTTTTCTTACTTGTGCTACGAGCTCAGTTTGCTCCTTTTGAAACATCCTGTTAAGTGCTTCACACGCCAATCCTATCATGTCTGAGCGTTTTTTCATTCCACAAATCAGAGGTCCAATTGTCTCAAGTGAAGCCATTGCTCGAACACAGAGCTAGAAAAATAAATCCCAATCTATTAAAGCATACATCTTTATTAACATACAATATATCTTTTAAAGAGTAAGCATAGAATTACCTCATTATCTGTCATTGTGTGGATGACCCGTATTGCACACTTTGGAATCGCATTATTCTTGTGGCTCATTGCATGGAGTATCTTGGGTAGGTGACCCAAAGGTGGGACTTGGTCCAATAACTGAGGTTGGGCACTAAATAGACAAACTGTTGCAGTGGTCACGGTTTCTAAAGTTTCACCCTAAAAGGGAAATAATAATTACAGTACCTTTATTGTTTGTTACATTTTATGCATGCATGTATTTTTAACTACAGGAGTATTTTTCATATATTTCACATGACAACTATCAAAAAGGAATAAGCAAAGTTCCAAAAGGCTGATTTAGACTATGGTGTCCTTTTATGAAGCAGTGAAATCTATTCACTGCTTCATTCTCCGGCATTCACAGAGGAGATCTTTGTGCCAGTTTATGAAGCGGAGTAGATCGATTCACCCTTGGAGGAGTGGAGTGATCTACAAACGCTTCTAACAGTGGAGAACGGCCCCTGATACTGGAATCCCGTGAGA
This sequence comes from Lithobates sylvaticus, assembly GCA_028564925.1. Lineage (NCBI taxonomy): Eukaryota > Metazoa > Chordata > Amphibia > Anura > Ranidae > Lithobates > Lithobates sylvaticus. The sequence continues at coordinate 385,312,972 of CM053030.1, forward strand.
CTTTATGAGATTACAGTACCAGAAATTCACAGAAAACACAGAGATGTCAGTTTATTAAGCAGTGATAAATTATCACAGCTCAATTACACAGACGGTGTGATTAATGTTAATAAAATAAAGATTCCCCCTACATTATATATACATGTATACACACATACACATTATATATACACATGTATATACACACACACACACACACACACACACACACACACACACACTATAATATATATATATATATATATATATATATATATATATATATATATATATACATACACATACACACACACACTTTATATATATATGTGTATACACATACATATGACAGGGGGACATGGTTACAGTGTTGGGGGGTCTGACCGAGGCATAAGCAATTTAATAATCTTCCGCTTTCCTCCTCAGATCCCCCGAGATTCTCTCTTCACTCCCCGCTTCACCACCTCTGAGTTGGTGAATCGGGGAGTGTGAATTCTGACACAGATCGCCAGTGAAGCGCTGAGATCGCAGATTCATACACTGGCCGTTACTGTGTCATTCTATGAGGATTCTCCATGTGCAGAGATAATCGGCGGGAGAACAAGTTCAAACACTTCTCCCCCCCATTATCTCTGGTTCATAAACTGTTTATGGGCTGTGATCAGTGGCGATCCTCGGGATCTCCGCTGATCACTGCTTCATAAAAGGACACCTATATATTTTTGTGCACAGAGCGGTACAATATCGTATCCAAGAGCAGTTTCACACCACAATTTGTGTTTTGGATGCATTTCTGCATGACCATTTTTGATGCGTTCCGGTGTGATCATCTCGGTTCAGGACATGTCCGTTCTGGTGCATCTTTGATGAGTTTTGTCCCATTCCATACAGAAAAAAAGCGCAGCAAGCTCTACTTTTGTTGACTGCACTGGAAGGATCTGCACTGGTGGAATACATTGAAAAAAACAGTGTTCATGTGTTTTTGATGCAGACTAATAACGTGCTGGAATGCATCTGGGATGAATCAGTTCCCTAATGAGACAGAGCTCATGATCTACATGCCCATTTTACACAGTGGGGAAGAATTAAGAGTTCAGCAGTTTTACTTCCATGCCATTCCCTGCAAATTATAATCACTACTTGTGTAATTGATACTCTGTACAAAGGCTGCAATACACAGAATTGTGCATCAACTTTTTTGTTCTACATGTTGGGAGAACTGATCTAATACATGTTATCAACTGTCCAACTTTCAACTCTGACACTGTTGGGAATTGACTAAATAAGCAGCTGAAATAATATACATGGTAATGGTTTTACCAGCCAAAAGATTTAAAACTGTTCAGCCATCTGTGTGATTCTCACATCTATTTATTAAATTAGCTTTACTGATTCCCGTTTGTCCTGCTTGTATAATGGAAAGTAGGGATGCACCAATACCAGTTTTTTTTTTAAGACCGAGTACAGGTACTGATATTTTTCTCATGTACTCGCCGGTGGTACCAATTACCGATACCTATTTTTAAATGAGTAAATATATTAAAAGAATACTAAATACATTTTACGTGGTTCTGTTTATTTTATTATTATTATATATTGTGGTTGAACTGCATCTTATTCGCATGACATGTGAACCAAACTGGCTTTCTATGGAAAGGGTTCACACATGTGCAGGCCAGTTGCAATGTGATTTTCAAATTTCAGTCCGGTTCAGGTGTGATTTCCAGTGTCATACACGCAACACTTAAAAATCTGCACCTGAACCACTGAATAAAATTGCACCGGACTCTTTTTACAAACAGCACTGAAATCAGCCCCACACAAATGTGAACCTGTTTTAAAGGTGGCGGTTACAGTCTGTGGACTTGAAGGTGTCGGTTTTATATTGAGCATTTGCACAAATACAAGTACTTTGCATTGGCACTGGTATGGCGCTACTAAAAACAACAAGATGACACCAATTTATTGTTCAGTGTACAGGTGATGAAGAAGGAAGCTGCACAGCAAAAATAACATAATAACAGTGTTACCATTCTGACTATGCAGTACAGTAGAGCTGTGGTAATCACAAGGCTGGCTACACAGAATCTTTAGGCATGTATATTTAGTGGTTTGTTAGCGATTTGTAATAAGACTTTTTAAAAGTTGAACTTCATGGAAATGTATATTTTCTGTAATTACCACTGTAATACTAAGAACGATCTGTGACTGTGTATTTATTACTGTATATGAATGATATTATCCACAAAATGGTATTAGCTAAGGATTACAAGTAATTTTGCAGCATTAAAGAATCTTACATGCGCATTATTTTTTTCCAGTAATTCAGTAAACCTTTCCAAAAGAGCCACAAGAAATTCTCTTGGCTTCCGCAGCACCCAAGCAGGCTGTGCAATGAATATTCGTAAGAAAACTCCACCCACTGACAGTTCTCCATTGGCCTCTCCGAAAGCAATACAAAAATCATCCGGTAACTAGAAAATGGTAAATGTGTGTTAGAAATGTCAATCTGCAACACAGCAGTCAATGAATGGAATCGAATGCAGACAATGTACCGTATATACTCGAGTATAAGCCGACCCGAATATAAGCTGAGGCATCTAATTTTACCACAAAAAACTGGGAAAACGTATTGACTCGAGAAATGCACAGCTACTGTAAGTGGAAAAAGAGGGTCAACAATGCCCATTTGCAGCCTCACTGTGCCCATTTGCAGCTATAGGTCCCCTGAACTTCAAACTTGGTAGTTAAGGGTTCCTAGATGCCCCCTATCTGCAGACAAAAAATGTGGGGTCTCTGGACCCAAAGGGTACCAAAATGACATTGCTGCAGATGGACACAGTTGACCGATTTTGGGGCCCTGTATCTCGGGGCTACTTGGTGCTAGGAACCCCAAATTTGTATATGCTGTAAGATACGGGGCCGCAAAGTCGGGTCGGAAAATGTAATTTTTTGCTGCAGAAAAGTGCTTGACTCGAGTATAAGCCGAGGGGGGCACTTTCAGCACAAAAAAATGTGCTGAAAAACTCGGCTTATACTTGAGTATATACAGTAATTGAAGTTTACAAACTACGATACGCTAAATGCTCCTAATTCACCACTCCTCCAAACAATTCTATGGATAAAAATACTGTGTATTGGTTGTATGGACTACTGCACTTAAAGTCATTTAGACATGCATACATTAAACAAAAGTATAGATGGTATAGTTGCAGTTTATAAAATACCTTACTCTATTCTGCCCCTAATCACTTGTGTGGATGAAATATTGTGTACACAGAGATGGAGATGAATACTAGAGGCCTAAAGTCACGTGGACTTTTGCATATTATGAAGCAAGGGTAAATACAATATAAACATAGCTTGTAAAAGCCATTGCTTTCTCAGCCCCCAAGAACACGTGTCTATACGACCTATGGTTCCAGAGATACGGGGCTCCTTGCGCAGCCTGTCAGAAGCTACATACAGAGCGGTCAGTTTAAATACAAGCTGGCACTCTGCAGCAGACAGAGGTTGAGCTCCCAGTGCCTCTCCTCACTTCTTGTCACAGGCACTGAGCACAATGGACAGCTTGGAGTCTTGGACCAATGGTAAAGTACCATTAGCCCCAGCTGTCCAATAAAAAATGCTGCAGTGGAGGCATGCCTCTCACTGCAGTGTCATAGAAGGGGCGTGTGTCTAAAAGACAAATACGCCCTTTCAGCTCAGCCCTCTTAACCACTTGGCCACTGGGCACTTAAACCCCCTTCCTAACCAGACCAATTTTCAGCTTTCGGTGCTCTCACACTTTGAATGACAATTACTCAGTCATGCAACACAGTACCCATATGAATTTTTGTCCTTTTTTTCCCACATAAATAGAGCTTTCTTTTGGTGGTATTTAATCACCGCTCGTTTTTTTTAAAATTTTTGCGCAATAAATCAAAAAGACTGAAAATTCAGTAAAAATAAAAAATTCTTTGTTTCTGTTAAAATTTATTGTAAAGTATTGGCAGAGTATTGTACAGTGTTGCAGAGTATGGGCAGAGTACTGCAGAGTATTGTCACTGAGCAGCGCTGTGGGCACTACACATCCAGCCCACAGCTCTGCTGCAATCTCTCCCCCTCTCCCCTCGCACTGTACCGATCGATACAGAGAGGGGAGGGAGGAACCGACATCATGACGTGACGCCGGTTTGTTTACAAGTGATCGCTCCGTCATTTGACGGAGCGGTCACGTGGTAAACAGCGTGAGGAGGAAAAAAAAAGCCGTCCACTGGCTTATGTGCAAGGGACATTGGTCCCGAAGAGGAAGAGCCAATTATGCCTCATCTTTGCCCACCAGTACCACCTGCCAGTGTCCACCAATCAATGCCCACCAGTGCCACCTATTAATGCCCACCAGTGCCACCTATCAATGCCCACCAGTGCCACCTATCAATGCCCACCAGTGCCACCTATCAATGCCCACCAGTGGTGCCAATCAGTGTCACCTAGCAGTGCTACCTATCAGTGTAACCAACCAGTGCCGATCAGTGCCCATTATTGCCACCCATCACTGCCACCTATCGGTGCCCATCAGTGCTGCCTCATCAGCATACATCAATGAAGGAGAAAAATTACCTGTTTGCAAAATTTTATAACAAAATATTAAAAAATATAACTTATTTTTTTTAAATTTGGTCTTTTTAATTTTTTTTTTTTTAACATTTTTATCATTGTTTTCCCCACAAATAGAGCTTTCTTTTAGTGTTATTTTATCACCTCTGTGGTTTCTATTTTTTATAGAAACCGCAGAGGTGATAAAATAACACTAAAAGAAAGCTCTATTTGTGGGGAAAACAATGATAAAAATGTTATTTGGGTACAGTGTTGTATGACTGCGCAATTGTCATTCAAAGTGCATCAGCGCTGAAAGCTGGAAATTGGTCTGGACAGGAGGGGGGTTTAAGTGCCCAGTAAGCAAGTGGTTAAACTGTGATGTAGAGTGCCTTTACACATCGCAGCCCTTCACTGTGTATAAAGCTCTCATAGGAGAGCTGGTTTATTAACATTTGCACTCCTTCTCTGACTAAGAATTGAATGGAATAAGTGAATGGCTGCAAGTGAGATTTCTGTCCGTGATCGCTCGACATTAGGGACAGAAATAACACTCAATGAGATGTAAAAGTTGGCAAAATAACACTTACAAAAAACAATTAAAGCTAATAAGATGCTACTAATTGACTTCAGTACAATCTTCCTGTCGGATTTTCCCCACTCAATTAGCGTTGCAGGCTATAGAAACAACACTGATCAGTGTATTCTGATGGTGGGGAAGTCTCCCCGCTGTCAGCAGAGAGGATTTCCCTCATCCACATAAAGTATGTGGATGGGGAATCAAGTCAACTGACTTCTCTATGGGCTGCCTAAGTGAGCTATTTATAAAAACTGGAGGACAGAATATTTTCCACACAAACTCAGAACATGCCCATATCAGTGAGATTTCTTATTCTTATCTCATTAGCCCAGAGAATAGATGATGACACCTGACTGGTCCATATAGGTAGTTCTGCACTTTTGTGGATTACTCTCCTTCTCCAGTTAGTATTTGTGGCATGGCATCTGAAAACCACCACGTCTAAAGTCAATAATATGTGAACTTATGGTCTGTGGCAACTACAGTGTTGTGCCCCTGATGGCTTGTACACAATATTTGTGACATGGGAGCTGGTATGAAAGACAGCAAAATTATTATTATTATGTATTTTATTTTTTCCTATACAATGTAAGTTCTGTTTAACCTTCAAAGTAACAATGCCCTAAGAAATAAAAAATAAATAAAAATACAGACAAATAATATAGCAGGGATATGCATGTAGCGGACCTCCAGCTGTTGCAGAACTACAATTCCCATGATACATAGCAAGACTCTGACAGCCACAAGCAGTTTTGGAGTTTTGCAACAGCTGGAGGTCCGCTAATTGCATATCTTTGGTATATAGTATAAATGTAAAGTACAGTTTAAAGTACAAAGTACTGTAAAATACAGTTTAAAAGACTTTTATTCATTTAAAGTGTAACTTTGTAACTATGCAAACCATTCTTCAGGTAAAAAATTACTGAAGTGAAATAAAAATTAGCAGTTGCATTGTAACGTTTACCAGCATTAGGAGACCTTAAATCCAGCTGAAAACTACTCACCTTCCAGTTTGCATCAGGATTTTCTACTTGCTGCTTAAAGTGCCTAAAAGGAGGAGAAAATCAGGCGATTTGTATTTATTAATTTAAATCAAGCCAGTCAACAGTTTCAAAAAGTTAAAGTGATTATAAAGTCTCTTTTTTTTAAATTAAAATAACATAGTATATACTTACCTGCTATTGCAGTGGATTTGCACAGAGCAGCCTGGATCTTCCTCTTCTCGGTCCTCCGTCGCTACTCCTGGCCCCTTCTCCTGTCTAGTGCCTTCACTGCAAGCAGCTTGATATGGGGGCACCCGAGCCAAGCTGCAGCTCTGTGTTCATACAGACACAGAGCTGCCTTTCGTCCCGCCCCCTCTCTCTCCTAATTGGCTAACTGACTGATTGACAGCTGCGAGAGCCAATGGCGCCACTGCTGTGTCTCAGCCGATCAGGAGGGAGAGTCTCGAATGGCCGAGGGACTCGTGGACATCGCTGGACAGAGATGGGGCTCAGGTAAGTATTAGGGGGTGCTGGGGAGGCTGTTGCACACAGAAAAACGTATTAAGATAAAAAAACCTTCTGCGTTTACAACTCCTTTTAAGTCATTATAAAGGCTGAAGGTTTGTTATATTATGCACGAGGGTAAAAAAAAACGTCAGTGTGCAGCCAATACTTACCCTAAGCCCAATCTCGAACCAGTGAGAAGCACGAGAGCCGTGGCTCTATCGGGACTCTGCCTCCTGATTGGCTGAGATGCAGCAGCCATTGGCTCCTGCTGCTGTCAATCACAGCCAGTGAGGCGAGGGCAGGGCGGAGCCGTGATTTCTGTGTCTTATGGACGCAGAAGGCCATCTTGGAAGCGAGCATGCATGAGTGCCCCCATAGAAAAGGGCTTGCTATGGGGGCATTCAGCAAGGGGGATGGGCCCAGAGTGTCAATGGGGGGGGGGGGGGGGGGCTGAGAAAAGGAGGATCGGGGTTGCTCAGTACAAAACCATTGCATAGATCAGGTAAGTACAACTTTTTTTTTTTTTTTTTTTTTTTACATTTTCTTTACAATCACTTTACTCTATCGATTACGTCACTGTCAAAGAAAAAATCCTATGAATTTCTGATAGTGCGGATTCCATTTTGCAGTGCTCTGCAGCTTAGAGCTAGATGTAAGGCCTGATACTGAACTCACAGCTTTTCTCCTCTGTAGATAGCTCTAGAGCTGGACTACAGCTGAAACCAGAATGCAGCTGAGCTCCAGGACTGAAGAAAACATTCTGCAGCTTTTAAACCAGGGGTCTCAAACTCGTGGCCCTCCAGCTGTTGTGAAACTACAAGTCCCATGAGGCATTGCAAGGCTGACAGTTACAAGCATGACTCCCACAGGCAGAAGAATGATGGGACTTGTAGTTTCACAACAGCTGGAGGGCCGCAAGTTTGAGACCCCTGTTTAAAAATCTAAACTGAACTAGGTGTTCCACATGTCGGTCGTGGAACAGCATTAACATTTTCAAGTCATGCATTTTATTTTGTACTTCAGCTAAAAGGCTGATTTGTAGAAGATGTAGCTGTAGCAGGGTGAGGCAGTTAAAAATCACACTTTCTGAAGCTGGAGTTCCTAATCTACAAACTTGTTCTGGGTCAGTAACTCACTAAACAGCGAAACAAGGTAAAAGAGAGCACTGCCAAGTCTTAACTGGGTATTACCAGACCAAACACCACAAAACCTAATGCAATTGTAGAAACAAAAAGCAAGACATCTATGTCTGCCTTTGAATATGTAGAAGTGGAAAACAGAGGACACACTCCACCCCCACCCCCCCCCCTTCTTCTTTGACCAAAGTACTGACCTGTTAAATGGACAAAAACATCTTTTGAGTCTATAGTAATTATTGTATAATGCATGTACGACTAAATATAGGAAATGTAGTATTCGTACTTCGCTATTAGCCTAGTTAGTACCAATTAACGGAGGCCACAAGGTGGTGACATTTTTCTAATCAACACTATTCTAGATGACAATACAACATGACATAGAAACAAATATAAGTCTGTGGTTAAACGAGAATTATAGCAGGAAACGAGAGTGGTTAGCTGAACTGTACTTGGGACCAGCAAGCTAGAAATGAATCATCAGTATTCCACCCAAGCAGCATGTAATATGTCAATGGGGGCAGAAGAGACCGATTTTGGATCCACTGACCCACACTGATGTTAAAGCATGGCGGGGCAGACCAATCATTCTGTCTTGTCTAGTAGAACAGTTGATTTGCACAGTATCAGCCGTTTCAGCCTAACAAATAGTGGTCAATGATATGAACACTTCGCTATTAGCAATCATAGGAACATCTCCCTTTAGACTGGAGTTTTTGTTTAAAAGTGAATTCCCATAAGTGACCTCTAGCATATGCAGTGTATAATCATACATATTATATGCACCATGTGGATTGTATAAAAACACCCAAACCAGCTTTTCTCTACTTCCCACTTACTCCAGCATCATTTCTCGAACTGTGGTTGATACTTTTTCTCTGGAATTATCATTCCAAATTAGTTCTGGGTTTTCATGGGTTCCTTCAAATATATGTACAGAAGCTTCAGGGTTATCCCTCATAGCATCCATAAATACCCCAGGTAAAAACTTCATCAAAGCGATTCTGACCTACAAAAATAGACAAGATGATTTAATACCTAAAAACGCCACAAAACTGTATACTAAAATTACTACATTCAGTGAATACATGATTGCAACAATTCTTTCTTTAACCCTTTTTCTGCCACCAAACTAAGGCATACGACAGAACAGAACTGCTTCCAGCTGGCAAGGTCAGTATGCCTTACGTCGGCTGAATTCCCAACTCTGCTACAAGTTCATGAACTTATACCAGAATAGTCCTCCTAACTTAATGAATAGCTATGATCAGCAGCCGACAAGTTGCTGACTAGTAAATTTAAAAAAATAACCCCCCTTTCCTTCCCACCGATTCAGCCGGGACCTGCCACACTGCCAACATGAATCCTCCGTACTGGGTGCATGGCAAAAAAAAAAACAAAACGTAGTTCCGTGTCCCCTGCACAGCTCAATCCCCACACTGTGCCCTCCGATCCCCCCTCCCTACTCGGTTCTCTCCCCATCTGTAACAGTGGAAGCAGGGAGCTATGCGGGGGGAGAAGCAGCTGGCTCCCAGCAGGTAGAATCCAGTGAAAGGCTGGCGTCGGCAAATAGCTGCTTTCTGTGTCTCCTGCACAGCCGTTGTTTCCACTATGCCCTCCGATTCTCCTGATGTGCTCCCTTTCTGTATCAGCAGACACAACAGCCTGTGCAGGGGAGAAGCCTGTTGGTGGCCATCGGGGAGGATCAGGTGTACACGATGGTCTAGGAGAGGATTGTCAAATATGAATGTCATGTCTACCAATTCTTTGTCTGTCCTCAATGAACACCAAGATGATCAGTGTTGATTACTCAGTGTTCATTCATAAATGCTGAGATAGTAAGCATAAGTAGTCATTCATGTTTCCCATCTCTTCTTTTGTGAATGAACTCTGTGCTCAAATCTTTCTCTATTTTGCCTTGGGCTGCCCTAATGTAATGTGCTTAAATGCATGTAAAAACGTGCATCAATGTGCGTTGCTGCAGGGCATCTCATTTTAACCTTGCCACCTCAGCCCAGCAGCCCTTTAAGAGGTTCTAAATGTAAGAAGTGGGTTTCTCAATCATGTGACTGCTGCGATTGGCTGTCACATCATAAGAAGCTTCTGAAAGTAAAAAATGACTGGGGGTCTGTGACTGCTTGATCACCGAGCTGGGAGCATTAAGCGAATGCACTCCAAGCACAGATCAATTCCCCACACATGCATATATGTGGTGGTTTGGCCTTAGGTACACCCACTCTGCTGCCAGGTATATGGGAACAGTTTAAACACTCATACATACAAACACACATAGTACACATGTGCACTACACACATTGTAGTAGTGTACAATGTGTGCTGCTGCACCAAAACACTAAGGGCCCCTTCACTCCAGAGTGCGCATTATGGTGCACACAACACATGTTGCATATATTTACTGCAGTACGTTCTTACTGTACATCGCAGTGCTTTTTTTTTTTACATTTTAAAATTACATTAATTCATTGCGATGTGTAGATGCACCCTGTGATCCACTGCCACGCGTTTTAACGCACTGCATTGTGAGAAAACGTATGCCTGGGTTATTTTATCGTAATGCACACCAACACTGTGGACACACAGCACTGCAGTTCGTTGTGACCACAAAGCATGGATGTGAAGCCAATCTCCAGGATTATGTCGATTTACAATTTTGCGTGTGTTTGATTTTCACAGTTTGCAAAAAGCACAATTTAAAATTTACATACGGTACATTTGTTGTTAACTGAATACCGTTATATTTTTAGATTCAGTAGGACATTTGTAAGTTATACTGTGTTTGTGTGCGTTTGATAATGATTTGAGAGTATTTGCTATTGAATATATCGGTTTCATAAATCACGTGATCTACAAAATAAATAGTACCATCTTTTTATTCTAATCTACCAGTCAGGTGCTTTCAGAAAATATATGGGTTTGGAAGGGGGGGTCTTTTACAAGCTGTAAGTGGGGAAAAAATAATAACAATAAAATAAAGCAAAAAATGGTCTGGCCACCTGAGAGTGGATTTGAGGCATTTTTCGGATAAAGCTATCTTAGTTAAGCTGCCTTCACTGCATCAGATGCTGTCTGCTAAAAAACGCTGTAGGGATTTTCTGACACAAAGTTACAGTGCTGGCAGCAAGATGCAAGAGAACAGTGGGAGGAAGTGTTCTGAACAGGGTCAGGGGCCTAGCGACAGATTAGATTCATACTCCCCTAACATAAGCGCATATACACATATTCCTGTCTTCCTCCCAACAGTAGAGGTCCTGCAAACACTAAGACCCCTTTCACACTGGGGCCCCTGGAGCTAAACCGCCCCAAAGATGCTGCTTGCGGGACTTTTTCTAACGTCCCGCAAGTGTACCACACCAGTGTGAAAGCACTCAGGCTTTCACATTTGGGCGGCATGGGAGGCAGTTTTCAGGCGCTTTACAGGTGCTATTTCTAGCGCTAAAACACCTGAAAAATGCCTCAGTGTGAAAGGGCTCTAAAGAGTCCAGACCAATCAAGTCATGGGTTGGGTAAAGAAGAGGTGCCCACCCCAATTCTTATCCAACTTACATACCAATTACTAAATAAGCAAAGCATAGCCACACATCCAACTTTACCTGTTTATGTCCCAGCTACCTCTGTGTACATTTTCAGTTCAAACTTATTTGCCAATGTGGCCATATCTGTGGGTCTGATCTTGGTTGTTTGTCCCAGTCCCCAATACTTTTATGCACATGTAATAGTGATGCAACTGTGATATCAACATAGCAGCAGAGGTCAATTGCAAAGTAAACGTTTGCCAGTGTTGCATCTTTCATACACAGTATCAAGTGTTACAACTCTAATGCCCCATACACACAGTCGGATTTTCCAACGTAAAATGTGCGATCGGAGCTTGTTGTCGGAAATTCCGACTGCGTGTAGGCGCCATTAGACAGTTTCCGTTGGAATTTCCGTTGCACAAGATTTGAGATCTGGTTCTCAAATTTTCCAAAATCCATTGTCAGAAAGTCCAATCGTGTGTACACAATTCTGATGCACAAAGTTCCATGCATGCTCGTAATCAAGCAGAAGAGCCTTACTGGCTATTTTTCTCTGCTCGTTGTACGTGTTGTACGTCACCGCGTTCTTGACGTTCGAAATTTCCGACAAGCTTTGTGTGACCGTGTGTATGCAAGACAAGTTTGACCCAGCATCCATCGGAAAAATCCATGGATTTTGTTGTCGGAATGTCCGATCAATGTCCGATCATGTGTACGCGTCATAACACTGCTTTTACAGCATGCATAGTAAACATATTTTTAACACTCTCTTTGTAGGTATTCATATATGGCATCGTCCAAGACAACATGTATTTTCTAATCGTACTTAAGAACTGAGAATTCCTATTTTCATACAACGCAATATATTTACTTACCTTAGGACCAATAAGTTTATCAGTTATCATTTTGGCAAATAACTCTGCCGTCTGTGTTCGCACTTGTGGGTGAGTTGAATTGCAAAACATGTCCAACAAGTAGATTAAGGCTCCTGTTAAAACAAATTTTTTTTTTTTTTTAGCAAAGCCCCAGCACTAGCTTCAAATTTATGTTTTAGATAATTCATTACAATGCAATATTTTAGGGGTGCACTGGGCTTTCTAATGGTGTCCATACACAATGTAGTTTTTATTTTTTTCATAAAGACCAGCGTTCCTTGTAATAAAGTGCAATAGAATGGTATACAAATGACCACAGATTTTTTTGATGGCATAACAATCAGAATGAAAATGTGAAGAATATTCTGGTAATGCTGTATGGTCACTATAGGTTCATATATACAGTCACTCCAATAGTATAATAATGATTGCCACGAAATGTTTGGGTCACTGAAAGCTTCAAAAACAAAAATGTCCCTAGCATTTACCTCATACAGACACCAAGCTAAAATTTTAAAAACAGTGCCTCACACTGGAATAAAGCTCATAACTTAGAGTAACTGTGTCCTATTTCTTATAGCCAGGGTATATTAATTAACCACTTTACATCCGCGCTATAGCCGAATGATGGCCACAGCGCATGTCAATACCTCCCCTGTGCACGCTCCCTGCAGGGCGTGCGCGGAGCGCGCTGTGATCACCGAGTCTCTGAGACTCGTGTGATCAGCGATCCAAGTAAGGGGCGGGTCCTGGCCCCTTACCATGTGATCAGCTGTCAGCCAATGACAGCTGATCACATGATTAAAACAAAAGCTTGGTGATCGTTTTTTTTTTCTCCTCATGCTGACAGCGGAGAAAAAAAAAAGCTGATCACCGGCTAATTTTAAAGGGACATCGGTCCCGAAAAGTCAGAGGCAATTATGCCTCATGTAATGCCCACAAGTGCCACCTGTCAATGCCCACAAGTGCCAACTATCAATGCCCACAAGTGCTGCCAATCAGTGCCACCTAAAAGTTCTACCTATCAGTGTAAACCATCAGTGCCCATCACTGCCACCCATCAGTGCCCATCACTGCCACCTATCGGTGCCTGTCACTGCCGCCTCATCAGCGTACATCAATGACGGACAAAAATTACCCATTTAAAATTTTTATAACAAAATTAAAAAAAAAAAAAACATTTTTTTTTTTTAATTCGGTCTTTTAACATTTTTTTAACAAAAAAAAAAAAAAAAAAAAAAATCGCAGAGCTGATCAAATACCACCAAAAGAAAGCTCTTTTTGGGGGAAAAAAATGCTAAAAATTTCATTTGGATACAGTGTTGTATGACCGCGCAATTGTCATTCAAAATGCGACAGCGCTGAAAGCTGAAAATTGGTCTGAATAGGAGGGGGGTTTAAGTGTCCAGTAAGTGGTTAAAAAAAAATCTTTGACATGATTGTGATGAATAGCCCATCTAAAATAACTGACTGCGCTATCAGAATGATTAAATCAAAAAATGATATTTAAAAAAAAAATAATAATTATTGCATGCTTACTTACTATAAGTAAGACAATTAGAAATAAAACAAATTTACATTTTTAAAGTGGCAAATAAAACATTAATACATTGGAAGATGATGAGTGTAGTGGCATGAGAAAAAACATTTTTATGGTCCTTTTTAAAATAGGAACATTTTCAGGAATAAATCTTAAAAACCTGGATACCATGGACTAACAGCTATGTAGAAAGTATCCCACCACATACCTTTGGCCATCGCCTCTTTTATGATTTTTGTACTAGACGTTAAGGCATACAGAGTTGCAAGCACAAGCTGTCGACCTAAAATAAAAAAAATAAGTCAGTTGCTCTGTCCTAGTCTACCACTAGATATCCATTTCACTTGAAGTACACAGTTTTTCAATCTGCGAAAATACTTTACCTGGTAAATGTTAAAGCTGCAATAGGGCTAGTTTTTCTAAACGTTCCAGTTAAAGGGCGACACACATTTTAGAAGGCCTCGTACACATGGGCATATGAATTTAATCTTCAAATATGCTGGATTTTTTTTCCCTCGCCAGAACTTGGGAGAAGAAATGCCTTTAATGTTGCATATGCACACGTGTTTATGCGAGTATGGTGTTGTGCATAAATGCATTTTAATGGCTAGAATATTTATTCACTCTGGACACTGGAATACATTTATGCGCATAAATCATGCTCATAAGCTCCTCTCTGAACGCAGCTTTAGCGTATTTTTTTTTTGTTTGTTATGCCTCTAAATGCTGCTCCTAAAATATTGATCTAAACACCTGATATGCCTAGCGAATTTAGAACAACCTAGAACTGCCTTTAGAGCCGTAAAAAAAACAAAGCTGTATACCTGCAAAAGCAGCATTTTGTATGCACAATGTATGTCAACGATGCCCAAAGCTGATCCTGTTTGTTTAGCATAAAATCAGCTCTTGGAATGCAGACTAAGGGCTCTTTCACACGGACGGACCGTATGTCCATTTTTCATCCTTCCGTTTTAGGATGAAAAACGGACATACATGTATCCCTATGGGATAGCGGGTGTCAGCGGATAAGCATCCACTGACACCTGCTCTCGTCCGTGTCCGCTATGCTCCGTTTCTCTATGGTCCGTCGTCACCCGATCTCCCATAGGGGAGAGCGGCGCTCTGTCATCTTCCTGCTCAGCGGAGATCGCTCCGGCGATCCCCGCTGCGCAAGCGGCTATCCACAGGGCGGATCTGCACTGATCCGCCCCGTGTGAAAGAGCCCTTAAACTTTCTTTCTGCTTATGTGGTTTTTTTTTTTTTTATATAAAGCATGAAAAAGGCAAAGCTGAGTCCAGCATGCATGCCCTTCAGCACTGATTTAAGAGTAATTTCTCAAAATAGGAATCCCTATATAAAACATATTAAAATGAATGCATCTAGAAGCATTGGATTGTCTCGACGTGACTTGTTTCTGTAATACTGAAGATGTTTTCCAAACGTATAAAACCTAAATGTACCACATACTTTCGGCACCACCCATTCCCTTCTAGCACAATCAACATGTGTCTGGACACATTCCATGGTGATTGAATTAAGCTAACTGCATTAAGGCCCCTTTCACACTGGGGCGGTTTTCAGGCGGTACAGCGCTAAAAATAGCGCCTGTATACCGCCTGAAAAAAACGGCCCCATTCACTCCAGTGTGAAAGCCGGCGGGCTTTCACACTGGAGCGGTGCGCTAGCAGGACCGCAACAAAAGTCCTGCTAGCAGCATCTTCGGAGCGGTGAAGGAGCGGTGTATTTACCGCTCCTATACCGCTCCTTCCCATTGAAATCAATGGGAAACCGCGGGGATACCGCCCGCAAACCGCCGCTGCAGCGGCGCTTTGCGGAGGTTTTTAACCCTTTTGCGGCCGCCAGCGGGGGTTAAAACCACCCCGCTAGCGGCCGCATACCGCGGGTAAAACGATGGTAAAGCAGCGCTAAATATAGCGCTGCTTTACCGTCGCCGCCCCGCACCGCCCCAGTGTGAAACCAGCCTAACTGTGCAGTTTTAAATGCTGGTGTATGCAGAAACTCCTTACAAATGAAGAATAAGTTGTGAAATCACAAATCAGTTATACAGAATATGACTAATTCCACGTATACTAGAGCTGAATGATTCTGGATAAAATGAGAATCATGATTTTTTTTTTGCTTAGAGTAAAGATCACGATTCTCAGCGTAACATCTTTCACATTACTTTTACGTTTCTTTTTTAAAATTCATTAAAGTGTATTTTTCCCCAAAAATTGTGTTTGAAAGACCACTGCGCGAATACAGTGCGATATAAAATATTGCAACATACGCCATTTTATTCTCTAGGGTCTCTGCTAAAAAATATATGTTTGGGGTTCTAAGTAATTTCCTAGCAAAAAATATTGATGTTAACTTGTAAGCAACAAGTGTCAGAAAAAAGCGTACTCTTTAAGTGGTTATCCTATCTCATTTGCAGACCAAACTTCACCCCTTTAAATTTAGATCACAGAACCAAATGATACAATGTTTCTTTTTATCTCTCAGCACGATGTTGTGATAAACTTTTCCAGCTGTTTTTTTGTCTTGGACAGCTCTGAGCAGAGAACTGCTCTGCACTTGTTACATGAATCGTGGAAATGTGGGCTTAAGATCGTGAGGGGGCTTGAATAGAGATTGCAATTTTTTTAACGATTAATCGTGCAGCTCTAACATGTACCAAGCCCTGGATAAAAATTAATGTTTTACATTTAACAATGTATCCAGAGATGTCTAAATTGTCCCGCCCCAGGTCTCCACCATCCAAGGCTTTTGTTTACCATACAAATTGAAAGAAAATATTAAAATGAATGCAAGATTAACTATGAACTCCTGAATAGTAGTGCTCCAAATGGAAACACTGATGTAAAATACAACTTTCTACTTCAGACTGGCAAATGTACGAAGTAAAAATTTTCAGAAAATCTGTGGTGAATGTGATAAGAACCACATTTTAAAATAGGTGAGCAATAAAATAAGCACCATTTCCCCATTGAAAGACAAGTTATGTTAGCATATTTTGCCTGATCTGGTGAATCTTTCCAAGTGAAAGCACTTTAAAAATGTGGAGAATGATTCTGTATCTACAATTATAGTGCATCGGGAAATTATTCACAGCGCTTCACTTTTTTCACATTTTGTTAGGTTAAAGCCTTATTCCAAAATGAATTAAATTCCCTATTTTCCTCAAAATGTTACAAACAATACCCCATAATGACGTTTGTATGAAATCTTAGCAAAAAAAAAAAAAAATCACATGTACATAAGTATTCACAGCCTTTGCCAAGACACTCAAAATTGAGCTCAGGTGCATCCACTGATCATCCTTGAGATGTTTCTACAACTTGATTGGAGTCCATTTGTGGTAAATTCAGTTGATTGGACATGATTTGGAAGGCACACACCTGTCTATAGAAGGTCCCACAGTTAACATGTCAGAGCACAAACCAAGCCATGAAGTCTAAAGCTGGCCATACACCTATAGATTATCTGCAGATTTTCTATGGTTAGATGGAAAAAGTGCAACAGATTTCTCCATGTTCGCTAAACTGTGTGGATGGAGGAATCTCTCACTTTTTCCATCTAACCATAGAAAATCTGCAGATAATCTATAGGTGTATGGCCAGCTTAAGGAATTGTCTGCAGACCTCCAAGACAGGATTGTATCGAGGCACAGATCTGGGGAAGGGTACAGAAAAATTTCTGCAGCATTGAAGGTCCCAATAAGCACAGTGGCCTCCATCATCCATAAACGGAAGAAGTTTGGAACCGCCAGGACTGTTCCTAGTGTGGGCCGCCCGGCCAAACTGAGCGATTGGGGGAGAAGGGTCTTAGTCAGGGAGGTGACCAAGAACCTGAAGGTCACTCTGACAGAGCTCCAGCGCTTCTCTGTGGAGAGAGAACCTTCCAGAAGAACTAAAAATGGCTGTGTACCGACACTCCCCATCCAACCTGATGGCGCTTGAGAGGTCCTGCAAAAAAGAATGTGGGAAACTGCCCAAAAAAAGGGTGCCAAGTTTGTAGCATCATACTCAAAAATACTTGAGGCTTTAATTGGTGCCAATGGTGCTTCAACAAAGTATTGAGAAAAGGCTGTGAATACTTCTGTACATGGTATTTTTTTCATTTTTTTATAAATTTGCAAAGATTGCAAACAAACTTCTTTCACGTTGTCATTATGGGGTATTGTTTGAAGAATTTTGAGGAAAATAATGAATTTAATCCAATTTGGAATAAGGCTGTAACATAACAAAATGTGGAAAAAGTGAAGCGATGTGAATACTTTCCAAATGCACTGTATTCCGCTTTTAGTTTGTAGTCTGCCAGTCTTCTAAATGCTACAGCAGTACTTACTTGTTGGTAATGAATGCAAGAGTGATAACAAACTGGATAGTACCATGGCTTCTGCAATGTTATTTACACATTCCTGATTACTGGTGACTATGTTGACCACCTGTCACAAACAAAAGACTTTATTAGAAAGGTTATGTAGGTTGATAAAAATCAGAGTTCATCCACAGAGCTTCTAGATTGCCATGTAGTAGCTAAATAAAAGTATATAAACCCAAAATTACATATTGTATTTACTGGTAGTACTAGTGGCATTTTGATTAAAGCAGCATTAAACCTAAAATTAAACGTTTCTTATATTGTACCTTACCAATTCTTAGATGTGATGGCTGTATTAGTTTTCTTTATTAGACTCCTATTTTCACCTGGTAACCTGGCCAGCAAGTCTGTTTTTCAAAAGAACAAGCTCTCCAGCAGACTATCAGTTATAGAGATGAGACAAACCATTTAACACCAGAAGGGGTGCTTATGATTCTGTTTTTATTTATTCATATAAAACCTTTATCCCAAAAAGGAACAAAACTGCTGTAACAGCTTAAAGTATTAACTGGAATTTTGCTTTAATTTGTCTGTATATCTAAATCTGCAAGTACATCTAACTATTCCCTCCCCCCCAGACTGTCAATGCTGCTGTCCAAAGATATTCCAGTTGCTCCTTCATCATGAGTGGGGGCACGCTAATACAGGAGGTGCATTACTGGCCAGATCACAAGGCGAAACGGGGGGGGGGGGGGGCCTAAAAAGAAAGAAAACTAATGCAGCAAATCACATCTATTCATTAGTAAGCTGCAATATATTACATTTATGGTTTTGGCTTTAATACTGGCTTTAAACAAAACCTGTCATGAGAGAAATATGAAAGTTGCCTTCCAAAAAACACTAATTGGCTTTAATTCTGATCTTTTTGCTTCAGGACTTAGGCCTGATTCACACCTATGCCTTTTTTGTGCTTTCTGCATTTTTCAGATTTGCACTAGAGTCCATTTAACATCAGGCCTTTAACACAAGGTGCTTTGGGGTGGGGGGCCCCCCTTCCCCAAAGCACCCACCCCCCATGTTGAGGGCATGCGGCCTGGTACAGTTCAGGAGGGGGCGCTCGCTCGTTCCCATCCCTTTTCCTGACCGGCCAGGCTGCGTGCTCGGATAAGGGTCTGGTATGGATTTTGGGGGGATCCCCACGCCGTTTTTTCGGCGTAGGGGGATTCCCCTTAAAATCCATACCAGACCTAAGGGCCTGGTATGCTCCTGGAGGGGGAACCCATGCCGTTTTTTTATTTAAAATTTGGCGTGGAGTTCCCCCTTGAAAGCTGATTATTCTCCGATTGGCCACGGCCAAAGTCGCCTGGCCTGGGGCGACTTAAAGTCGTGTTGTAAGTCGCCCCAAGTCATGTTGAAGTCGCTCCAAGACGCGTTGTTATTCATACTCAAGTCGTGTCCAAGTTGCCTCCAAAAGTCGCACTGGAAGTCGTGTTGCCCCAGTGTGAACCGGCTCTACCTATTACATCTATGTCTACCAGACTTTACACTTTTTCCCTGTTATGCTCATGTTGAGCATGATGTAAGTTGTACCGATTTGTCTTTTTCATCTTTGTCAATAAAAAAAAAAAATTGTTCTGCAGTTTGGATACACTTTAAAGCCTGATATTCAGCTATCATTCTAAGTGAACCTCTTATGAACCTACACTTAGAGATATCCCCCAATATCCGTACATAAATCATGCACTTTACAGAGCTCTTAACTCCCACAAGTCAAGATTTGCACAATAGAAATCTTTGGCATTGAAGCAGCAGAATATGTGCAGACTCTTTCTATACACCTCTGCCTTTTCTCTTAGTGTGTGTTTTCAACAGATTTCTTTTAACACTGTAATTTAGTGATTTTTAAACTGCACCAAAGATGGAACTTACCGTTAATAGGAGCGCACCATGTTCTGGTGCCTGCTGTGTTTGAAATCAGAAGCCCTCTGCCCCTGTATACCCCTGCAGTGTTGATCATCCTGTACTGCAGGGGTTAAAATGAGTGGCTGCATCTGTGACGGGCACTTGTCACGTTGCAACTACGTTCGATCTTTCCACCACCAATTTCCATTCAAAAAGCCGTAGTATCAATTCCCACAATTAAAAGCATTCAGTGATTGCAGAAGGTAGAAATGTTATTCACCCGCCCGTCCTCCAATCTTAAAGTGCTTTTCATAGTACAGCTTCTATGATGAAGCACGGGGGCAAAGATGATGGGCACAGTCCGCACTTTACAAGTGCCTATGCCACTTATATTAACCTCCTCAGCACTGGATGATCTGCAGGGGTGTCGGGGGCAGAGGACTTTGGATTTAAACTGAGTACAGCAGCCACCAGCACAAGTGACTCTTCATTTATGGTAATTACCAGCCCTAATGCTTTTTTTTTTTTTTTTTTTTGTTTCACAAAACTTTAGCTTTAGCTAAATATATTGGGCTTTTACAACAGGTTTACTTCAAATTATGTTAAGTTACCTCCAGTGCAAGCTGCTGAACCTTCCCAGCTCCGTGGACTCGCAGTAAAGAAAATATCAACTTGAAATGGCCAATACATTCAGCTTCTGATCCTGAAAATTATAAAAAATAAATAAAAAGAAGGCTGATTAAAAAATAATAAATATCAGAAAAAATCCACAAGGTTACAACTGAATTGTACACCAGCATATGCAAGCAACCACAAATATTCTTCCATATAGTCTATTGTCAGCCATGAAACTATCTAGGCAAATGTACACTGATGTTCTATTCATAATATTACTTTTAACTGCATTTGAAAGGTAAGGTCATATGGTGATAGTATGACGAAACCCAATAAAAATGTGCCAACGTCCCGCAAGTAATTGTATAGAGAGACTAACTAAAGAAAATTGACTTTATAGGCACAAAGATACGATACGTATCTTTGTGCCTGTAAAGTCCATTTTCTTTAGTTAGTCTCTCTATACTATTCATAATATTGCAGTCACAGTTTGCAAATGAATATCAAAATTATTTTTATGTCCTCTTTTCCTATAAGAAGCACAAAAGAATGCACACAGAACTAATTAAAAAAAAAAAAAAAACACCCGAAAAAAGAGGAATCCAAAGTTAAAATAATAAAATAATTAAAGGATAAGTTCACCTTAGGGTTCATAAGTGCCCATATTTTTGCATGAAAAAAACGTGCATTATTATTATATTGCATTTATTATTTTATCAGGAGCCTGCAAAGCATTGCTCCCATGATCAGTGGATTGTGGGTGCAATGTCAGGCTCCTGCAGACATGCCTTCCAGCTTTCCTGCCTGTACCTCTCTGCAGGCTGTTAAAAAGCTGGAGGAAGCGTCAATGAACTACGAGGGCGCTCATCAGCGCCGACCATGGTGACAGACTGGACTTGTACAGATTGCCGTGAATGAATGATTCAGGGGTGGGGGGAGGGTGGAGGTGTTGGAGCCTAAAAATAAGTGTAATGTGTAACATGCTCTAAAAGTGAACTTGGCTTAGAATTATTTCTCTAAGGAAGAAAAGGTCCCTCACCTTTGGACACTAGAAAAAAAAAAAACTCAGTGAGGTAGGATTATAGGGGGATGCCAAGTGGCATGTCTGATCACCTTAATGTCCCATTATATAACCCAGGGCCTATTAATATCCATCCTGTATTCTGTATGTACATTAGGATAAAATGTTTGCCAATTAATGAATTGCACATACCTCACGTTAAAGAACATATGCAACAAATCCTGTACATCATGCTGCCATATGAGTCAATACTACTGAATTCTGCATTTCAAGCACCATTATATGGAATTTTGTATGCTGACTGATGCTTGAACTCCCGGGCATTCACACAAAGATTTGTGCATGCATAGTACAATACCAACATGCATATAGTTACCGCATGGGTGCCCAGGGGCTCAGTAGCTAGGTTTAGGTGATTTGTAGTCAATAAAGTGTGTCTGTTATGTGGTAGCATTGTCAGTTTAGAAAGTCTGATGTAATTTCAACAAAGTTCAGTAAGACGACCAAACCAGCATGTTTCCCCTTTTTAGAACTGCCACATTGTGCAATAAGCTGCTATGGTTTTGTTAGTCCTTTATCACCAAGGAAACAAACTTCAATTACAAGAACATACAAACACACACGTAAAGCGTGGTCATATTAAGACTGCAATCTAAGCATTATAGTTCAGGATACAGACACAGTTACTGCTTCCTAGATCAATAACTAGGAAAAAAATAAATACAAATTCTATCCAGAGTAGCCTCATTCCATAAACAAAAAAGAAAAATGCCCTCCTACCAGGGTTGTGTTTGATGACATTCCTAAGTGCTTCCAGAGCCATTTCAACCCTCTGCAGTCTGTCTACATGCTGATCAGACTCCACCTTGCCAGTCTGGGTCATCGCCATTAGTGTATGGAGGTACTGTGCTTGAGATCCAATGTAATCCAGCAGACTTGCTGCAAAAGCTTTTGGGACCTGTACACACAGAAAATGCATGTTAGATAGAGATACATGTATTGTATATATGAAGCTATTTAGGATCTGAGCATTCATACCTCTATTTCTACTGTATGGTGCAGGTTGGTAACTCTAAAGGGTAGAGATGCCTGAAGTTGCCATATTTCTAGCTATATTGTGTATACTTGCTGTGCTGTAACCCCTTTGCTTTATACAGTATATTGATTTATTTGGTGGGGGTTTTGTTGGATCCACCTGGTCACTTGCATAGGCAACCATGTTTACCCACTGGCACGGTCCAATCTCTTAAAGCAGAGCTCCACCCAAAAGGTGCCACGGTAACCAGGCGGCTACCTGGTTTTGACACCCCCCTCCTCCTTCCCCCACCGCCGGGCCATTCACAAAGCGCAGCGCTCTTTATGCATGCGCAGTAGGGAACAGGCTGTGAAGCCGCAAATCAGCTCGGGTGAAGATACCACTGGATTCATGGACAGGTAAGTGTCCTAATATTAAAAAGCCTTTTTCTTCCTCCAACTGCACTGCAGGGGGATAGTTATCTGTGCCCCCCCCCCCTGCTGTCTGGGCCTTCCTGTGTGCCCCCCCTCCCCTACAGCATTGGCAGTTTCCCTCCTCTCCTTCCAGTAGCCGCAGATGGCACACAGGGGGATGTTTCAGGATAAAGAGAGGGGGTGGGGTGCAGTAAATATGTCTTATTTACTATCCCCTTCCTTACCTGAATGAACACAGTGAGCGATTAGCACTGATCACTCGCTGTGTCCATTCATCATTGAAACATAGTAAATTGTGTTTACTATGCTTCAGTTTGTGAATGAGCAGGGAGCCTCAGAGTGCTTCTCATTCATTCACTGTCCAGTGCAGCTGAGGTTGCAAAGAAAGAAACTGGGGAATCTGTGTCCTCAGTCCCTTGCTCTGTTTTAAATGTGAGACATCAGATGTCTGATTAGAACCCTGATATTTCACCAAAGACCCCCCCCCCCCCCCCCCCCCAAACAAGGCTAATAAAAAAATAAAAAATAAAATAAAAGATGAAGAGGAGAGGGGGGGGGGGGGCTTGTCAGGTAGGCTGTGCAGGGCCCCATGATTTCTAGCAGCAGCCCTGTTTCCAGGTATAGCTATGTAAAACATTTAAAATGAGTGTCTATACTGTTTAAAATCCAGTAATACACGGTTTCACTCTGCTCTGCACATGCTCAGTTGCTCTCCATTTTTAGGCACTGCTGAGTTTGCAGAGGCCAATCTGCTAACAGAAAGCAGAATTAAACCCTCCCATCCTTCACAGCCAAGGAAGCTGCTACTGTTTGATCTGCAATTGCCATGATGCTGCACATGTGATCAGTTATAACACCTGCCATTTTATGTGACAGTTTGGTTGAGAACACAAGCAAACGTGTGTTCGCAATCCTGGCATTCCAGGAATGTAACGTTTTTTTTCTTTAATCGTTAAATCGATGGGTTTAGTTCCGCTTTACAATTTACAGCACACACAAATGTTGTTAGAATATTTATTAAGGTTGAATATGAATGTTCCTTGCTAAAGAACAGATTTTTTATCAAGTTCTTATGGGTAAAGTTCTAAGTTCTGTCAACCTTGGGTGGATCATTTTTACCACCCGATTTTGACTCTCCCTACTCGAGCCCTAAACACCTTACCCCTACCCGATGTAGCGATATACAGCTCTGAGTTTGGGAACAGCTGACCTGCTTATCTATTATCCTCTCTTTCTTCTCTCCCCCCTTTTCTTCTCTCTCCCCCTTCTCCTCTCTCTAAATGTGGAAGTTTAGCACTAAGACTTTAATATAAGCTTTGCAACACAAAGTTCCTGGATTGGCTATTTACGTTTTTGTGTATTAGCTAGCTGCACTTTATGGGACTTAACGCTCCTGTTATTTAATCCTGTAGAACATTACTGATTAATCTATATATATTATTATGCCATTTCTTTGGGCAGTATATTTTTCTGTTTATTGTGTCTAGAGTGAGTGCAAGTCCCACCCTCTACTGTCAACTTCAAATTGATGCTATTATATACCGTTTATCTTTTTATCAATAAAAAGAACAAGGAAAAAAAAAAAATGTAAGAAAAAATGTAAGGGATCTAATGTGTACATACTAATCACTAAAAATAATTCAAAAACTTACAGCTTTTTGGCACTACCCAGAAAATTGTGTAATCTTTCCCTGTATGTTACATTTTACAATGGTATGTTTTTGTCTAGTTAAATGATGTCATCTCAGTAAACATACTGATACTAGATATTCTTTACTGACCATCTTAAGTTGACAGACAGTTCTGTTCAGAAAGAACTCACCTCCAGTTGGAATGTAGGTTGTTCATTATATACCCGTACAAAAATCTCTCCGACAATGAGCTCCTTGGCATGATCACTGAAAACAAAGTTGGCTCCATAGGTTTTTTCACATTCTCCCTGAAAAAGTCAAAAATTGACCAAAAAAAAAAAAAGAAGTATACCAGTAAACAAGGTGTTATTATAAAGTAGCAAGACAGGAAGCCAGATAGACAAACTAAATGCTGTAATAAACTTGAAAGACCAAAATTTGACCATACACTATACAATCTCCCTCAGATCTGCCATCAACTGTGCAGTACAAGTGCCTGCCTGATTGCATACAAATTGAAAGCATTGGTTAGGTCTGTCCTCATATTATAAAGTTTTGATAAATCTAAAAGACTGTACAGAAAGTTAAGTTTGTATATGGTATAGCCAGCTTTTTAAGGCAATCCATGATTAAAGGTCGAAGACCTGTAACTAGCAGGACAAAATTACAGGCTAGAGATGTTTTGGTGTCCTCCAAACTCCCTTCTGAATGAATGAATGATTTGTATAGCGCTACAATGCGAACTGAATCGCCTCAAGGCGCTGTATTCATGATTTTTTGTCAAGCTTCTTAGAAGAGGTGGGTCTTGAGTTTTTTCCTGAAGGCCTGATGGTTTTCTTCCATGCGGATGTAGGTTGGTAGAGCGTTCCATAGCCCTGGTCCTTGGACAGTGAATCTCCATTTCCCCTTTAATTTGTAGCGGGATTTGGGAATGAGGAGGAGGTTTTGGTTAGCCGATCGAAGACTGCGATTGGGTGTGTAGTGTTTTATTTTCTCGAGAAGGTATTGGGGAGCGTCTCCATGGGTACATTTGTGGGTGAGGCAGAGGGTCTTGAATGGGACCCAAGTCTTTAGGGTTAGCCAATGTAGGCTCCTCAGGGAGGGTGAAATGGATTCCCAGGTTTTTTTTTTCCTGCTATCAGCCTTGCCGCCATGTTTTGGATAAGTTGTAAGCGTGCAAGTTGATATTGGGGTAAACCTATGTAAAGGGAGTTTGCGTAGTCAAGTCATGAATTAATGACTGTTCCAACTACCACTGCTTTGTCCTCCTTTGGAATGAAGGGGATGAGTCTGCGTAGCAGGCGGAGCAGATGGTGAGAACCACTGACTACTGCTCCTATTTGTGCATCCATTGACATTTCTGAGTCAAAAATGACTCAGAGACTCTTGGCCTTGGTCCTTGGGGGGCATAGTCTGTCCAAAGATGGTGGGTGGTGTCCAAGGGATCTTGGTTCGGGAGTTTTGGTTTGCATGTAGAATAATAAGTTCTGTTTTCGATTCGTTAAGTTTGAGGGAGCTAGTGGTCATCCAGTCGTCTATCAGAGTGAGGCATTTTTCTAATTGCTGATGATGGTCTTTTTGTCCGGTGATACGAAAATATAATTGAGTGTCGTCAGCGTATGAGTGGAAGCAGAGGTCTGATCTTCTGATGATTTTGAGGAGTGGGCGGATGTATATGTTGAAGAGCACTGGCGACAAGGGTGATCCTTGAGGGACTCCACAAGAGATTGCCCGGGTTTCAGAGGTGAAGGCTCCTAGTTTTACTGTCTGAGAATGATTTCCTAAGAAGGATGCGAACCATTGTAGATCTGAGTCTTACTCCTGCTATTTCTGTGAGGCGGATGAGTAGGGTATTGTGGTCCACAGTATCAAACGCTGCACTGAGGTCCAACAGTACCAGAAGACATGATTGGTCCAGGAGTTTGTGTGTGTCCAGGTGGCGTTGTATCTGTTGTACTACCGCCTTCTCCATAATCTTGGACATGTTGTTCAGGCTTGTTATCGGTCTGCAGTGGTTAGGGTCCAGAGGGTCGAGGTTGGGTTTCTTTAGCAGGGGTTTGATGATGCCTTGTTTGAGGGCGCCCGGAACAATCCCTTCTTTGAACGATTGATTTATGAGGTGAGTTAGGGTGGGAGCCAAGATGTCGGAGCATTCTTTCAGGAGTTTTGTGGGGATGATGTCAATAGGAGATGTGCTGTCTCTGAGGTTTTTGATGATGTTTTTAGTGGTATCCGTGGTAATCAGGGTCAGAGAAAACTTTGGTGGTTGTGGGATATTCGTGTCCATATCTTCTTTTCGCTCTGGTTGACTGCGGTTGGTTGTATTTTTCTGATGAATTATTTTCCGGATGTTGTTGATTTTGTTGATGAAAAAATCTGATAATTGATTGCAGAAGTCTTGAGTTTCGTTTGCTGGGGGCTCTAAGCATACCGGGTTCATCGACTGAGCAACTATTTTAAAAAGTTCCTGAGGGCGGTTTAAGGCCGATGAGATGGTATTTGAGAAATAATCTTTTTTAGCTTTGAAGATTGCTTTGTGATAATTCTCTGTTAGTCCTTTGTAGTTTGTGTGATTTTCCTTGGTAGGATTTCTTCTCCATGCTCTTTCAGCTTTTCTGCGTTCTTGCTTGAGTAGCGTGAGAGAGCTATTAAACCATCCCGAGTTTTTCCTCCAGATGAGTGTTCTGCGTTTTGGAGCCACTGAGTCTGCTGATTGAAGTAATACATTGTTTAGGGAGCTGAGTGTTTGTTCCATTGAGTGGGTTAAATTCCGCGTTGCTATTTTGTTTGATAAAGTGGTTTTGAAGGTTTCGGAGTGTAGTTTCTTCTGCGATCTGGTCCAATGAGTTGTTGTTGCAGGTTTCTGTTGTTGTTTTTATCAGAACATTCAAATCATGTCTGTTTTTTTTTCTTACTCCATTCAGCTGTGTGCCGTGTCATTCCGTGCCCAGCAGCACACGTAAACAAAGGGGCAAGATGCTGGTGACATCATAGCCCTGATATGGATACGTGGTCATACTTAGACAATGTCACTGGCTAAATATGGGCATGTGTCCATATAATGGTGCCGAGGTCACCAGCATGCTGCCCTTTCTGTTTACATGTGCCGTGGGTGGGAAATAACCCAGCCCACAGCTGACTGACCACCTCGGACGGGAAGGTTGTACCCCCTTCGTGATCAGGCCATTTCTTGCTATTTAGCACTGCTGTACTTTAACTTGTAATTGCACAGTCATGCAACGCTGTACCAAAATAACATTTATATACGTTTTTTTCACACAAATAGAGATTTCATCTGGTAGTATTTGATCACCATTATTTATTTGGTAAGGAATTTAAAAAAATATATATATTTTTTAATTTCTGCTATAAAACATATCCAATAAAAAAATCCTATTTCTTTTTTCTGGCCAAAATGTATTCTGATACATGTCTTTGGTAAAAAAAAAAAAATACCAATAAGTATATATTGATTGGTTTGGGTGAAAGTTATAGCATCTACAAACTATGGTATATATACTGGAATTTTTATTTATTATTTTTTTTTTTTATACTACTAATGGCCATGTTCAGTTTACTTATAATGGGAGTGCGGTAGGCAATCTGACACTGACATTGAGTGGGAACTGACGGTCACTGACATTACCAGTGATACTAATACAATGATAATACTATACAATGTCACTGTACTAAATGACACTAAAAACAATAAAGAAGCGCTCCATGGGTAAATTTATAAGTTATATAAAGTACATCTAAACTGGTAGATGGATGTAAAATGGTTTATTGCACTATGAAGGTGAACAGTCCCTGCACAGTCTAGTATATGAATGTGAGATATAAAAATAAATGCAGCAAATAGCATATGGCATAAAGCATCAAAAAATTAAGAAAATTGTTTAAAATGTTAATATAAAAATAGCAAAAATGGTGCCACACAAAAAAAATGGGTAGGAGGAAGATCGTATACTCCAGGGGGCTTGCTGGTGAGATGAGAGGTAAATACCTGAACCACAAAGGGAATGATGACAGCCCGGTGGAGAAGAGATGGTACACAGCCCGATGGTAGCACAAGACCAAGCTCCTTGGATCTGCAAGATGGAAAGCTGCACCTGTGGGAGGACACTCTGCTATCTGGTGAAGAGCTGGGGCTGGACGTGGGGCACGACAGTGTCAGATTACCGGATGTAAACAGTGTGATCAATGATTGAGCGGTGGAGCCAGGGAAGCAGAGCAAAGCCACGAGATCTGGGCGCACTGGATGACGTCAAAAAGATGAGTCCGGATGTGAAGGGACAGTAGCCTCTCGTTTTAGGGTGGTGAACCGCAAGCCTTGGTTGCCGGGACTGACATGTTTTGCGTGCATGCGCTTTGTCAAAGTCACAGGAATACTGGCAACAACAATATTTAAACTCATTGAAGGGGAGGGGGGTGGAGATAGCCAACCTGGAATATACTGTTAACCCCTCTCAACCCTACGATGGGAACTATACAAAGTGCTTATAAACCTCAGTCTTACTCCTATAGTAAATTACATAAATAGAGTCTTGACTGGGGGACGCATGCCATTTGCATATACCCTGTACTCGCACTTGTATAGGAATGGTTACAAAATTAAGAAATTATAAATATATATTATGAAAAGTGTGTGTGTGTGTGTGTGTGTGTGTGTGTGTGTGTGTGTGTGTGTGTGTGTGTGTGTGTGTGTGTGTGTGTGTGTGTGTGTGTGTATATATATATATATATATATATATATATATATATATATATATATATAAAACAAAAAATAAATAAATAAATAAAAAATAAATAAAAAGGTATTTACCTCTCGCATCTCACCAGCAAGCCACCTGGAGTATACTCCATATCTTCCTCCTACCCAGTTTTATTTTGTGGTACCGTTTTTTTTTGTTGATGCTTTATGCCATATGCCATTTGCTGCATTTGTTTTTATAGCTCACAGTCATATACTAGACTGTGCAGGGACTGTTCATTTTCATGCATTCGTGCAATAAACCATTTTCCATCCATCTACCAGTTTAGATGTACTTTATACAACTTATGACTTTACCCATGGAGCGCTGCTTTATCATTTTTTTGTTTTTAGTCTTGCATTTTCCAGTGGTTAGGCAGCTGCACTGGGTAGTCTTGTTACTCCGGGTCCTACACCTACATATTGGACTGACAGCTCTTGGTGCTCTGAGAACTTGGTGTGTATTTTACTAATGACGCTGGCTGGGAGGGGGTTAACATCCCAGGTAATCAAGGGATTAAATGTGTGCCTAACAAGGGTTAATTTGTGTAATGTAAACTGCTTTTTACTAAAGATCTGTTTGTTTCTTATTCCTGCTTTTCCGGTAGAAGAAACAGATTGTTCGCTCTGTACAGGGCTGGGCTCTGGGCTGTGAATGGGCACAGCCAATCAGCAGGTCCAGGGCATTAATCATTGGCCCGGGACCTGCTGACAAACTCCTGCTGTGTACAATCACAGTGGGTGTCGGCAGGGAGGGTACAGGCATGCTCACGCCCCAAACCCGGAAAACAGGCATCGACGTACCAGTTCACTGCTGTGCCTGTACGGGCTGCCCTTCCACAATTCATTGCAGGCGGATGGTCCGATAGTGGTTATATTAAAAAAACAAAACAAAAAAAAAAACCTAATTTAAGTGCTCGAATAGGGATGAGTTTGGAGGATTCAACTCAACGCCAATATAGGCCTTGAAAAAACATGCCATTAGCACTGGTGTTTTCAACTTGAGACAACAAATCTCCCAGGTGATTTTAATACCTTACAATGGAGAGGTCCCTCCCCCTGCTGTAGGAATTTTCTCAGTTTCTTTGCAAGATGATGCTGCTTGTTCAAGAGTATGGAGACATTTTTTAAAAGATATATTCCTAACATATAACCTTGCAATATAGACTAGACTTTCCTTTTGCATGGCCACTAATATTGTCTGGAAAATTGCATGTTTTTGATATGCTTATGTGTGTGTATATGCGCGTTACCCTTCTTGTCATGCTTTCTTGTTCAGCTTCAAGAAATTCCAGCAGCTCTGCTCTTGTGCCATTGTTCCATATCAGGTATGGGCTTTCTGAATTACTGTTCAGCATTTTAAGGATCTGAAATGAAAACAAAATGTAACATACTTACATACAAAGTGATGTGATTGACTGTTAAAGCTATGACATAAATATCAATTATTTCAGTTAAAGTGGTTGTAAAGGTAAAAGGTTTTTTTCTTTTTCCACCTTAATGCGTTTTCTGCATTAAGGTATATAAAAAAAAAAAAATCTACCCCCCCAGCGCACCGCCCTTAAACACTTACCCTGATCTTAATGCAGCTATGTGCCCATCTGCAGCAGCTCTTCTCACAGGAGACTTGGCAGCAGCGGGAGCCATCTGCCCCTTCTGCTGTCAGTAAACGCCTGTGAGGAGGGAACAGGGTTAAGCCGCACTGCATATGTCTATAAATGCACATAGCTCGGCCAGCGATCGAGCCTTCGTGAGTGCCCCCACAGCAAGCAGCTTGCTATCGGGCACTCGGAGAAGAGTAGGAACCAAGAGCAATGGTGGGGGATCCCAGAAGAGGAGGCAAAACCAGTGCATAGAGCAGGTAGGTACAGCATGTTTGTTATTTTAAAAACAAAAACAAAAACACAATTACTATAAATACCTATTTGCAAAACATCAATAACAGTTCTAAGTTTAGATAAACTCTGTACTTGTGACTCAGGCAGCTATAGCAAAATGCAAAGGAATTGCCCATCATTTTCAGGAACATTGTGACAAAGGAACACACCAATATGGTACTATTAAAGCTTATTATTGAGCTAATCACAATCATAGTGTAAAAATAACAGACGATAATACAAAGAAATAGTAAAGAAGTGCAAGACAGTTAAAGCAGGGTATGCGTCTACAAGTTGTGCTTGGAGAAAATGATGGAAAAGGTGACCCATACAACTCATGTGCAATATAATCCATAGAACGGTGCTTATTGGACAACAGATGCTTTCACAGAAATGTACTATATAATACCTCTGCAGGAGAAGACACAGACAGCTTCCGAGCAATATAAGGGGTGAGCATCCCAGCTAAGCTTTTCTGTATTGTTGGGTTTTCTGGCGTTGTCAGCTCTCCAGGTAAATAACCACCTAATCGGCTAACTGCAAGAAGACTGAGCTTGGCGAGACTATTGGCAACTTCCTGTTATACACACAAAAATAATGCACCAATCAGAGGCCAAAAAAAAAAAAAGAGTAAAAGAAAAGAAGTACACATTTCCTTCTAAAAACACAATTAATGTAAATCATTTTCTAAACACGCCACATTATATAAAAGTACCTGTTGATTAGTGTCCTCATTCTTTTGAATGCCACTCTCCTCCAAGGTAAAGTCATAGTTGAAAGGATAAATAAGTAAATGCCACAAAATCCCTGCATGGTACAAGTGTGTCTGAAGAAAGTAATCCACAGCAAAGGAACTAACGCATTCTACGGCCTGGGCTGCTAATCTTTGGACCCGCTGGGAACAAAACCAAATATATTTTTATGGTGAATAAAATGCATTATTTCAGTGATATTAACGTCACACAGTAAATTTGCTTTTCAAAAAAAGTGCACAATACTTTGTATTTATGTGTCAGAAATAGATTCTAGGAAAATGGAAAAAAACTAAAGTAATAAGAGAAATACCAATAATTCATTAGTATTTGGAAACCAATTTAAAGTCCAATTCCACATTTGCATTAAAAAATAAAAATGTAGCATAGTCCTGTAATGTGTTACATTACCCAGGGAAGTTTCGCCCCACTCACCACAGTATGCAACCTATGCTGGAAAAGAATGACCACTGTCTTGCTGCAAATATCTTTTTTATCCGTATATCACCTAGGCATACCAGCACCAGCTGGCAGTTAGGGTTGAATGTCCATACCAGATAGGGGATAGTGCAGGGCGGGGAGGGGGGATTTAAGTTCTATGCTACTACAAGACACGCTGATGTATTATGTTCAGGTTACATATGTATGGTGTAATGACAGAACTGCTATGTTGTAGAAATTGTATATTAAATGCCGCGCTTAGGTGGATTATCACAAGGTTGCCGCCACCCAGGGAATAAAGAAGAGGGGTGTGCCTCAATGAGGAGCCCCTATACTTTAGAGAGATATATAGTGGTACTGGGTACAGGCGCTACCTATATCACAAGTCAATAGTCAACCTGTATAAATGTGTACGTCCGTATATACATGTACTCCTGTCTATCTTTAAGTCACTATGCACACTTACACAGAGCACAAGGAGGCTAGGTGCGTGCCTAGACCGGCTGTTAAGAATCTATTATACTAAGCTGTGTAGAAGACAATAATCCACATTATATATGTCTTAGTGCGTCAGATTAATGCATAAATTGGTACGTTGAGTAGTGATATTGTTAAATCAAACCAGTGTGTTGTGAAACCCAGTGAAAAAAATATATATAAAAGAAGTGTACCAGAAATAACTGAAGTGGTATAAAGTGATGTAAAATGAAAAAATAAAAAATTTTTTTTTTTTGTGTATGTGCTTTACATAAGCTCATCCATGTGGGCTAACGAAAGTCTCACAGTCTCACATGTAAAATGCACAAATTGATAAAAAGACTTCTCAGGGTATGGTGAGATACCTAGTAGCGACACTAGTCACCATACACCCGAGCAGTCTCAACCCCTCACTGGGGTGTGTTTCGTGGTTTCAAAAAGAGACATTAGTTGTACTCATGCATGAATATATATATCTATATACGTGCATCTATAAACGTGTGTGATATCACTGCAAAACCCATAAATAGGAAAATGTGCCGATATTCATAGATAAGTAGTGTAATCATATGGCGTGGCAGGAATAAGGTATTGGGGTTTTCAGGTTAATGCATAAAAGATGATACTATTGCATGTCAGACCCAATTACAAATGGCATATAAGGTAAAAAGTCTTATGTACAGTGCAGATCGATAAGAAAGGAAAGTCCAAAGTAATATTAGAATATAAGAACTCCAGGATAATTGTTCCACATAAGACGGGTGCCTTCTCTGTTCTCTGTCCGGACGGGGTAAAGTGCAAACTACGTGCCTGTAGCCCCTGCAGGGGTGCAGGGAGCTGGTGAGTGTGATATCCCTGGGGGGGAGCACCCAAAGTCACTTGAATGATCTGCGAGCACAGAGAAGGCACCCGTCTTATGTGGAACAATTATCCTGGAGTTCTTATATTCTAATATTACTTTGGACTTTACTTTCTTATCGATCTGCACTGTACATAAGACTTTTTGCCTTATATGCTATTTGTAATTGGGTCTGACATGCAATAGGATCATCTTTTATGCATTAACCTGAAAACCCCAATACCTTATTCCTGCCACGCCATATGATTACACTACTTATCTATGAATATCGGCACATTTCCCTATTTATGGGTTTTGCAGTGATATCACACACGTTTATAGATGCACGTATATAGATATATATATTCATGCATGAGTACAACTAATGTCTCTTTTTGAAACCATGAAACACACCCCAGTGAGGGGTTGAGACTGCTAGGGTGTATGGTGACTAGTGTCGCTACTAGGTATCTCACCATACCCTGAGAAGTCTTTTTATCAATTTGTGCATTTTACATAGCCTGTGAGACTTTCGTTAGCCCACATGGATGAGCTTATGTAAAGCACATACACAAAAAAAAAAAATTTCAAAAAAAATATTTTTTTTATTTTTTCATTTTACATCACTTTATACCACTTCAGTTATTTCTGGTACACTTCTTTTATATATATTTTTTTCACTGGGTTTCACAACACACTGGTTTGATTTAACAATATCACTACTCAACGTACCAATTTATGCATTAATCTGACGCACTAAGACATATATAATGTGGATTATTGTCTTCTACACAGCTTAGTATAATAGATTCTTAACAGCCGGTCTAGGCACGCACCTAGCCTCCTTGTGCTCTGTGTAAGTGTGCATAGTGACTTATAGATAGACAGGAGTACATGTATATACGGACGTACACATTTATACAGGTTGACTATTGACTTGTGATATAGGTAGCGCCTGTACCCAGTACCACTATATAGAACTGCTATGTTGTCAGGCATTTTCCCTTTTCAGGTTGTTCACACAAATGTGACAGACACTGGGGGGACTCTGAACCCCCGGAGCTCCACAAATTCCTCCACTTGTCACATGGCCACCTTGAAATTCCTCACATGAATGTCCGAGGAATATGAGATCCAGTAAAAAGGTCAGCCTTATTCTCACTACTCAAGAAGCAACATCCTGATGTGATAGTGTTAGTAGAAACTCATGCTGAGGGCCAACTACAGAGGACACAAACATCCATGGGTGGGGGTTGGGCTTACCACTCCCTCTAGAGTATGAATCCTCATAGCAAAAACCACACATTTTGAGCTCCAGGGTTCTGAGATCGAACCAATGGAAAGATATGCATTTCTAAATGCAATAATATATGGCGACCCGATACTGCTGATGGCATTCTATGTACCACCACCATTTAACCCTCAACCCAAATGTTGATAGACTGTGCAGGAATGCTCTAACCCAAATCCACCCCCCTCATCCCACACGATTTGCTAGACTGCTAGCTAACAACCTTGTGGATACTTGGAGATCCAAACACCCCACATTGAGGGCTTACTCGTTTCTCCCCCTCCCAACACTCCATGTCCAGAATAGACCTCATCCTTATGTCTCACTCTCTCTTACCCAGACTGAAAGAAGTAGTTTTCTCCCCTAGATCACTCTCGGACTACTGTCCCTACTGGGCCACATTGTCTCTGCCACACAACAGACACCCGGTCACGTGGCGGTTAAACCCCTTCTGGCTAACATTATTACCAGAGTAGGATGACATACCGAACGAACCTCAGAAACCGCTATGGGCAAAGTGACGGGTGACCTACTCTCTGCGGAGAGAGCGTTCTTAGAAGATAACACAATTGACAGGGCTAATGATCTTAAATTACGCTCTAGGGCAGTTGAAAAAATGCAATTTGAAAAATCTAGGCGCAAACAGTTTTTTCATAGACAAAAATCGTTCGAACATGAGGAGAGAGCCGGGAAACTGCTAGCATACTTGGTACATTGCAAGGAGAGGCTACCCCTGGTGATTTCACTCCACTTTCCTGGGAATGACTTAGTAACAGAACCTAGCCAAGTCACGACAATGTTTAGGGACTTCTTTGCCACTCTATATGCAACCTCAGTCTCGAATGACACCTCCTCAATGGAGTCATTCCTCTGAGCTACAAATTCCTCAACTGACTGAGGAACAAGTTGTGGAATTGGAGGCACCACTAACGACAGAAAATATCGCAGGAGCCATAGCAAAATTCCCCAGATCAAAAGGCACTGGAATCAGATGGCCTACCTGTAGAATTCTACTCCACATATTTCTTGTTCCAAAACTCCTCTAGCTATACAACTCCATACTGAAAGACTCAAATTTACCCACTTTCATGAGGGAAGCCAAAATTGTATCAATTCCCAAGCCCGGTAAGGATCCGAGCCTCCCAAAAACATATTGCCCCATTTCTTTACTTCAGGTAGATGTCAAGATTCTTGCAAAAGTGCTTGCCATCCACCTAAACAAAATCCTTTTATCACTGGTGTACAAAGTCGGACTTCATGCCAGGCAGGAGTACCTTGTTTAATCTTAGGCGATTGTTTATAAATCTTCAGACTACTCATGACATCCCATGGTCCAGGGTGATTGTGGCCTTAGACACAGCCAAGGCATTCGACTCGGTCAAGTGGAGGTACCTATGAACCTGCCTTGGCAAATTTGGTCTAGGCCCTAAATTTATAAAGTGGGATAAAATGCTGAATCAGGCTCCATTAGCTAGGGTACTGGCCAATGGGTGGTCCTCCGAGAAGTTCCCTCTCTCCAGGGGTACACGACAGGTGTGTCCTCTGTCACCGATACTTTACGCACTGGTAGCAGAGTCACTTGCGACCGCCATACGCTCTCACCCTGACATAGTGGGACTATACCTAGATGACTCAGATAATTCCCTACCAACAGCCCTGGCTTTGATAGAATGTTTTGGTACCTTCTCTGGCCTCTGGATTAATTGGGATAAATCCCAGATACTCCCTCTAGGCAGTGTCCCGTCGCCAAAAGACAGAGCCATGCTCCTCTTGCAGAGAGTGGATCGCATCAAATACCTAGGAATACAGATCACTCAAGACCCGGCTGACTACATCTCACTCAATATATTGTCACTCTTTGAAATGCTTAAGCAGAAAACTCAAATATGGACCCGGCTCCCACTGCGAGTAATGGGCTGAATAAATCTTGTGAAAATAGTACTATTACCCAAAATATTATATATGATATGGCACTCACCAATGTACTTGGTGTTAGGCATTTCAAATCAATGGAAACCATACTAAAACCATTTATATGGGGCAACAACAGACATAAGCTTCCCTGGAACAAATTAAAAACATCCTACAGACCTCGCTGGAATGGCCCCACCGGACTTTAACACATACTATCTAGCCACTCAACTGTCGCAACTATTCCACATAGACAAAGTTGACAGAGATCGGTTCCTGAACTCCTTGTGCCCCAAGAGGTCACATGCAGCCTTGGATCCCTTTGTGGCAATAACGGGGTGAATAAGAGGTGCAAAGAAGGGACGGTAACTATGTGCACGCTTGGATCGCATTCACAGAGAAAATTGGCAGGAATGGGAGTACCCGCTTCTCTTCTGTCCTGCCAGAAACCATAAATGACAAGGATTTAGTCACTTCTGGTTTCGGTTTGTTTGTTGACAAGCCGTTAACGGCTTGTACAGAATCTGGTTAAACCGATCTCAGCTTGATCAGATGCTTTGTAAATCATAGGAGAGTTATGGGTTCATCCTTTTTGATAACAATAAAGTTGATCCAAAAAAAAAAAGGAGGGATACAGTCTAAAAAAAAAAAAAAAAAAAAAAAAAAAAAAAAAAAAAGGCAATAAAATACAATAAAAATAAATATTCAAATCACCCCTTTTCCCCACACGTGAGGTTTTGCTATGAATGTCAGAGCGAGAGCAATAATTCTAGCACCAGACCTCCTGTGTAACTCTACACTTGTAACCTGTAAAAGGCTTTTAAAGCATTGCCTTTGGATAATCTAAAACCCTCACAGTTGAGCCCTGTTTTTACCATGCCCTTTAGCTGAAAATGGTCAGGGGTGTACACGTCACAGCAGGAATTATACACCCGGTCATGCTTGGAAGGTGTAGCACCCATTAAGTGTGTGACTCATTCAAGTGCATGGGAGCGATTTGCAAGCACCCTGCAACCGTGTGGAGTACAGAGACCAAGAGGTTAAAACAGGTGGTGTGGAGGAGTTGTATTGCCTCCTCAAACCTGCTTTAACCCCATTTGACCCCCACACTAGCAAGCTGCAACTGCGTGCATTGCACATGGTTGCAGAGCATTTCCAGAGTGGCTCCACTCACTTGAATGGGTTGTAATCATCTGCCGAAAGCAACAAAGGTTGCAGGCAAGGATTATACCCAGCAGCTAAAGGTGGTAGAATTTGGGGGTAGTAAGACAGTAGCTCAAATGCAACTCCCCCATAAATTCACGTGTGAACTAGCCCTGAGGGTGCAGTCACCAAATGTAACTAAGGGCTCATTCACAAGTGCAGTGGGCAATGCTGCTTCTCTGAAAGGTGATCCAAGTGCGTTTTACTGGTGGTGAGGAGGCAAAATGTTGCCTCCTTACTGCCTGGTTTAAACCAATAATTGCAGTGAAAAGCACGCGATTGCAGCAGAGTAGTATGGCAATTATAGGTTTAAAGCAGGTGGTGAGGGGGCAACATTGGGTGACACTGTGCCCAATGATCTTTGACTTCTCCCATGTTGTTCCGGTAGATCGCCACCTATCTATGGTTACCTAACCCTGTTTTAGACCGTTTAGGAATAAGAAGTGAGTGGTATTGAAGCTTATTAAGCCTGGACTGCGTGTTTAATAGGATAAAGTAGTAGAGTCTCACCTTGCCATAATACAAAACTCTGCAGAGGTCTTTAATGATATTTGGCATCTCTGTAATCTTCTCTCTGCATTCTTCAAACTGAGCAGCAACACTGTAACACTTGCATATATGTGCACACACCTGACAATAAATATTTAGTCAAAGAAACAAACAAAATAAGTTGTTGAAAGGAAGGCATTTATAAGACATCTTGACTATATATACACATTATCAACATAGCAATAATCGAAAGCAACCAATATTGGCAGTCTCCACGCTACTTATGAGGAAAAGCCTAAAAAATAACACATTTACGCCTCATGTATACTACAGATGTTAAACTGAAGTTTAGGAGCAGTTGGGCGTTTTTTTCAGCAGCCCCTGAACTCTCCCTCTATGTTATCTTATGTGTACATATACACTCAGTCGTTTATAGGAGTTTAAAAGGCAGTTGAGGTTACAGGCATTTTTTTTGAAAGCAGAAAAATCACGTTCAGGACTGTAGTTTATTGGCATCTCAAACGCCAAATGCTTGTAACTGCGTCTATGCGCGTTAATAAATGTTTTTAAAGGGGAAAACATTTTGATAATTTTTTTAACATATAAAAATGTTGAAAAAAAACAACTTTCACCACATGCTGTAGTCTGCATCAATGGATGAGTCCATTAGCGACGAACTATGGTCCTCTCACACAATTTTCTATGCCTTCGGAGCCTCAGCATTATTTCCCTTACACATGCTTATGATGGGATCCATAGTGAAAACACACAAAAAAAAAAAAAAAAAAAAAAAAGACTGCTATATGCAAGCATACTGCTCTCTCTGCTGCTGCTCTCTCTTTTTTCACAGAATAGCTGAAATCGTTATTAAATTAATTTTCCATGTATTGTGGGCATCTGGGAGGGTCTCCTGAGGTTATCTTTAAAAAAACGCTTACAACCTCAAATGCTCATAACTGCTGCTAAACTCGCATAAACTCAGTATATAAAAGCTGTAAAACTGACATTTTTCATCATCGGTTTCCAGCTGTTAAGTTTCGAGCATTCAGAAAAGGTTTTCAACTGCCCTGTGTACATGAGCCCTTATGTAAAACTAGAACACTACAATGTAGGTTTAGTGTTAATTTTCTGTTACCTGCACAGGCATGTCATCTGGTTTACTTGATCCAGTTAATACTGAAACACAGCGTGAAAAAGCATCCTGTAGTACCTAAAACAATGTTCAAATGAAATTTATGTTTAAAAGCAGTTTTCCTGAATCTTATCGTCATTTCAGCATCATAGCAATCAAAGACCTGTAACACACTTGTTACAATCTAATCAGATGTAATTTTCAACACATCTATCTTTTTATTTGGTATAGAATCAGTGATTCAGTGTGAGGCATAAAATAATTAGAAAAAAAAATAGAAATGAAACGGCACTATCCAAAAAAAGGTTATTAATAAAGTTCAAAGCTCCCTTAATACCAGGCCATTTTTATTGCTGTGATAGTTTGACTGCCAATTACTTGGTCATGCAACGCTGTGTCCAAATGAATTTGATATAATTTATTGTAGATAGCATTTTGCAGGTATTTAATATGCAGTGGGGTTTAACCAAAAAAAGAAAGAAAAAAAAATGCACAAAAAGATGGGTTTCCTTTAATTTCTTTACCTTTAAAAAAAAACAAAAAAACAACAACAACCTCACAATTGTCAGAGTCCTTTAAATCAGCCAAATGTATTTTTAGTTTAAGCAACCCCATAATGAATAATAGGCAGTGGCACTTTAACACCCATACTCCTTCCCTCCCAAAAACCTTAAAAAGAAAACAACATCATTGGTGGTTAGTTTCACTTTAACATCTCCCATGTTCACATTTAATCTTCCTTTCTACTGTGTATGCTAACATTCAACCTTTTCACAATGAAGGAAGGTTGTTTGTTACATTGTAAACAGGCTGAAGGATTGTAAACACTACTAGAGTTTACACTTGTGATGGCTATGACTGGTTATGGTTCACAGCAGTCACAAGGTACAGAGTGTCACTCTGATTGGCACTGTACATCATGACTGATCGCAGCTGTTCCAATGACTGATCAGATCATTGACATTCACAGGGCCAACTGAGGTGGTTAACTGATTTTGTTTACAGTCATATAATAATATTGTACCTCTATGCCATTTTCCCTCCTGAGTTCTTCTGCATTAAGGGCTGAACAGTTGACTGTGTGAAATGCCAGCTCAGTGGCAGCCGGCAACAGGGACAGCTTAGAGAAGAGTTGGTCATCAGAAGTCTCCCTGGTGATGGTTTTGATGAGCATGGGATAGCCAGCGTATTTGTAAGGCTGAAGGTCTAATAAAAGTGAAAAGTACATTTTTCAATGGTCACAACATTTTTACAGTATGTATAACATAAAAGACCTGATTTTTCATGTCAGCTAAAAAACACCAATCGAATTAAAGCAGTAAAACCCAAAAGCAAACATCATATTGCAGCTTACCAATTCTTAGCTGATGAGTCATCGGTTGTTAAGAATGCGGTGGCCGACTTCCTGGCCCGCTTCTTAACAACCAGCTATTGTTAAAGACAGTAATGGCCACCAGCTCTGAAAATTTGCATCTAAACCGTATGTGGAAATTGCAGCTGAACTGACCTTTGGAAATTCGAAGTGAAAACTGATGGGGAATTCGCACCTAGGCTAAAAATGACCTACTTGCCTGAACCCCCCCCCCCCCCCCCCACCCCCCCCCCCCCCCCCCCCCCCCCCCCTGCCCGAACCCCCCCCCCCCCCCCACACACACAGCTAACTGTAAAACCCCATACACACATTATACAACTTTTGTTGTCCGGTTTCCTTTAGATTTACCAAAACCATGTAGTGCAAGGGCTTGCCTGATTGCATACAAATTGAAACCCCTAAGGTTGGACCTCATATTATATGGTTTTGGTAAATGTAAAAAAAAAAAAAAAATCTAAAAGAAAATTGTATAGTGTGTATCCAGCTTAAGAATTCGGCAATGCCAAAGCCAACGGAACTCCAGTGCATGCGCAGGAGTGGCATCATCTCCGCCCAGCCAATGAAAGTGGCAGCCTTTTGAAGATGTCAGCAGAACGGGAAGTTTCAGGACACCTTATTGCTACAGACACAGGTGAGTATAGTTCTTTAAAATGGATTTGAAAATAAAATGTGTATTTGTTGCCAAGCTCAACAGTGACATTTTTCTCTGCAAAGCATGAGAGTGATGTGTAGTTACCTGCATTTAGGCACCTAGACGTGGTAAAGTCGACTTGCTGAAGTTCAAACCAAGCATCAAAATAGGGAAGAAAGGTGATTTAAGTGACTTTGAATGTGGCATGGTTGTTGGTGCCAGACAGGCTGGTTTGAATATTTCACAAACTGCTGATTTACTGGGATTTTCACCCACAACCATCTTTAAAGTTTACAGAGAATGGTCCGAAAAAGAGAAAATATCCAATAAGCGGCAGATGTGTGTACGAAACAAAATGCCTTGTTGATGTAAGAGGAGAATGGCAACAGATGATAGAAAGGCAATGGTAACTCAAACAACCACTCATTACAACCAAGGTATGCAGAATACTATCTCTGAATGCACAACACATAGAACCTTGAAGCAGATGAGCTACAGCAGCAGAAGACCACACTGGGTGCCACTCCTGTCAACTAAGAACAGTAAACTAAGGCTACGATTTGCACAGGCTCACCAAAATTGGACAATAAAAGATTGGAAAAACGTTGCCTGGTCTGACAAGTCTCGATTTCAGCTGGAATATTCAGATGGTACGGTCAGAATTTGGTGTAAAACATGCA
Organism: Lithobates sylvaticus; assembly: GCA_028564925.1. Lineage (NCBI taxonomy): Eukaryota > Metazoa > Chordata > Amphibia > Anura > Ranidae > Lithobates > Lithobates sylvaticus. Next base: position 385,355,476 of record CM053030.1, read on the forward strand.
AGCATGGATCCACCCTGCCTTGTATCAACGGTTCAGGCTGGTGGTGGTGTAATGGTGTGGGGGATATTTTCTTGGCACACTTTGGGCCCCTTACTACCAGTTGAGCACCGTTTAAAAGCTACGGCCTACCCAAGTATTGTTGCTAACCATGTCCATCCCTTTATGGCTACAGTGTACCCATCTTCTGATGGCTCCTTCCAGCAGGATAATGCACAATGTCACAAAACTCAAATCATCTAAAATGAGTTTCCTAAACATGCCAATGAGTTCACTGTACTCCAATGGCCTCCACAGTCACCAGATCTCAATCCAATAGAGAACCTTTGGGATGTGGTGGAATGGGAGCTTTGCATCACGGACGTGCAGTCGACAAATCTGCAGCAACTGCGTGATGCTATCATGTCAATATGGACCAAATTCTCTGGGGAATGTTTCTAACACCTTGAGCGCCAGTGAGTGTGTTTATATATATATATATATATATATATATATATATATATATATATATATATATATATATATATAAACACACACACACACACACACACACACACACACACACACACACACGCATTTGGCACCTATATTTAACAAATTGGATGCAGGATTTTACCTTCCTTATGCCTCTTGAAAAGTATGCTCTGAGTTTTAAGAATTAAAATGATATTTTCTGGGTCTGGTCCATCCACAATTTTGGCTGACTTTGTACACAGAAACTCATAAGCTTTATTAACTTTTTCAAACATATCCTGCAAAAAAAATTAAAAATTGCATAAACCAACATAATTTTAAACACCTCATGCGTAACACAGGGTTTTTCAAAGGTAATCAGTTAAGGAAAACCAATTATTAGTTATTTTATGAGAACATTTACAGTGGAACTATTGAAAATCTGTCAAGATTTTTTTTTTCCATTACAACATAATGTGTGGTGGTGGGTGGGTGTGTGTGTGTGTGTTTGTGTGTGTGTGTGTTTGCGTGTGTGTGTGTGTTTGCGTGTGTGTGTGTGTTTGCGTGTGTGTGTGTGTTTGCGTGTGTGTGTGTGTGTTTGCGTGTGTGTGTGTGTGTTTGCGTGTGCGCGTGTTTGCGTGCGCGTGTTTGCGTGCGCGTGTGTGTGTGTGTGTGTGTGTGTGTATATAAAATCATTTTGCAAGGAAAAAAATATATAAAAAGTAATCACACAGTTATAGGTCAATTAATTGATCTATAGTTGAAATGTAAAAATCACCATGGTCTATAAGGTAGATACAAGTAGGAGAGCAGAAGTAGTTAAGATAGGTTAGCAGTATAGAAGTTTTATACTAGATACAGGAGGTGAAAATTAAATACAAACCCTTCCTTCGGGATTCTTGTCTGGATGATATTTCTGTGCAAGTCTAAAGTACGCTTTCCTGATTTTGCTCTCATCTTGCCTAGAACAAAAAAAAAGTATTAACATGCATTTAAGGGTATGTTATTCTTTTAAATGTGTCAATCATTTTACAATGTAAGAACATACTAAAGAAGCTGAGCCATTTAAAGGATAATTTAATTGATGTGATAAATTACGGGGGTAAGGCACAGGAGGCGACAATAAATGCATTGTCAGTAGTTGAAACCCCTAATTTAATCCCACTCACTAAAATTGTGCCTTTGTTACAGTTAGGCCGTGTACACACGGTCGGAATTTCCGATGGAAACAGTCCGATGGGAGCTCTTCATCGGATTTTCCGACCGTGTGTATGCCCATCGGTCTTTTTCTGTCGGCATTTCCGACGGACTTTGGATTGAGAACCTGTTCTTAATTTTTCAGATGGAAAACCTTTCTATCGGATTTTTCGATCGTGTGTATGCAATTCCGACACGCTAAATTCAGACGCATGCTCGGAAACAATTCGACGCATGCTCGGAAACATTAAACTTCCCTTTTATAGTGCTGTCGAATGTGTTGTATGTTGCGGTGTTATTGACCTTCGGAATTTGGTGTGACCGTGTGTAGGCAAGACAGTTTGAGCGAAATTCCGTCGGAATTCCGACGGGAAAACCATCAGAGCTTTTTCCGACGAGAATTCCAACCGTGTGTACGCGGCATTAGAGAGATTTGACCAAAGTCCAAGTAAATCTCCCCAATAGGGATACAGAGAGCAATAAAGACCTAATTGAATGTATCCAATTAATCCCTGCTCTATCCATAACAAAAGAACTTTTTGCTTGGAGTTCAGCTTCAAAACATGAACAGAGACGTCTTAAAATAGTATCAGAATGACATTTTTCTTTTTTGACTGGTAGCAGCCCTGCAAACCCCTGATACCTTCATGTTCCACAATAAAACTAAGATTTAACATTTGTAACTTACTGTCCTTGCCCTTTTGGAAGACCAAGAACTTCATAAGCATCTTCTATTGACATGGTTGGAGGTTTTTTCTCCACTTCTTTTTTCCATGCGTCTAAGGTGTCTTTTAGCAGTTTTACCTGTGCAAAAAACATTTAATAACATTCGTGTCATATCAATTTCAGAACCAAAACAACAATACAAACACTATAAGAACACACAGAACTAAAACCTATTGGGTAGACATGACTTACAGGATCTTTGATGGGCCAATTAGGAAACCTGAGCGTGTCACAGAAATGTTTCAGGTAGTATATGTTGCAGAACAACTCATTCTCCAGTTGAGGGTAGTTGATTACTGGAATAGGGCAATACTGATAAAGTGCTCTTGTGTTGCTCTGAAGGCGAGGGCTGAAGTCCGCTAAATGAGCAGCAATTTTCTCAATCATGAGACGTCTGAAAATAGAATAACAGGCAGAAACATAAATAAGTGAATTATGGAAGATCCCTAAACCGAGGAGGAGTTTCACTAAAGTTAAAGCGATCTGAAAAAAAATAATAATAATCATATTCTGTACTATACATGGTTAAGTAAAATTCCCAGGATTATTACATACAGGGGAAAAAAAAAGTGAATAAAACTTTATGTAGTAAAATTGTGCAGACCTCATCTCACTGCTCCATATAGCCTCTGGAGTATCAAATTCTCCAAGAAATATTTCTGAAAATTTTTCAGACTCGTAATTTTCCAGATAGCACACCATAGCTTCAGGAAGAATATGGCCAAGTATACTCCGCTGAAATATATCAGGCCCTTTGCTCTGTAACAAGAAATATAATTTTACCAATGAATACAGTAATGTGATTAATAAATCACCAAGAGCCAGTCTTAATATAAACCCCCCAAAAAACTTACTTTATATAAACTGTATACTGCAAGGTAGTTCTACTGCTATAAGGCAATCATTTAATTAATTTGTCTCCTTAAATTCCTTACTTTCATCATTGCTTTAATATTTATATTTTAAAAATAAACTGGTATGAAAATCGCTCGCCCTCCTACTATTCCACACCACCACTGCGCACAAAGAAAAATTTGTTAAACACCTATGTGTATAAAAATAAATGGGTATGGTTACATGGCAACTATAAGGAGCATTTTGCATTTAACATTCAACGTTCCAGTTACTGGGTGTGCTGTGCCGTGTGAAGTGAAAGAGAAAGGAGACAGCGTGGAGGGTGAGACATATTGGTATTAACGCCGGGTCCGCCGAGACCATAATATATCGGGTCACCACTGCTGGGTCCTTGTTTCCTGTTAAAAAGATTATGCTGAAGTGCCTGATTTTTATATGAAGGATGTGAGTACAATGGTTGAGGAATTTTGTATGCTGTTGAAATAAATGGTTTACTCTACTTCACTATTGGAAGCATCTCTTTTTTCCTTGTATGTGGAGTGCAATTATCTAACAGTCTGTCTGGATCCATCTGTGACCCATGTGGAGCTATTAAGCGAGTTGGCCAAGCATGAGAGTGCAAGGCATACACTGCTGGTGAGTGCGTTTCCTTTGGGTGCGGTAGCACTGAACACAGGTGGTGTAGTGGAAGATATATTTTTTCAAGTCACTTCAAGAATTTTGTTTAAAGACACTTCAAAACTTTATTTGCTTCAGGATTTTTCATTCACTTTTTTGTCACTTTTTGAAACATTATCACTATAAGTAACAGTTTATGGACTTTTGTTTGGATTTGTTTTCCTTTTTTGGACACCTGCAAAAAATATATAATCACACTTCACTTAAATTTTTCACTTTATGTATATAGGTGATTAATTGTGTTGTTTTTTTAGCACTGTTTATACTTATTTTTCAGTATTGTTTACACAGGTTAAATATTTAGTTTATTCACAGACACTGTGATTATTAGCGCTACTGTTTTATTCATCTAAAATCACTTTACAATATTTATATTTTGCCCACGGATTTAAATATTTTGCAAACAGCAATTTCTGCAGTTGAACTCTGTTTTTGCAGGTTTGCCATTCAATTATGAAGACGACCAATATAACAGAACAAACCAACACTGCGCAATGTTAAGAGCATTAGCAAAAAGAGCCAGTGTTGCTTATGGAGGGACTTGTGAAGTTTTGGATGGACTTCTAATTCTCTGCTATCCGTGTGAGCACAACTGCCAAACAGTACTTGTACTCCCTGGGACCTCTCTCCAGACCACACTGTAATTGAGTAATATAGACTGGTCCAAGGCTGACCATACATTATACAGTTTTCTGGCACAACTTTCCTTTAGATTTATCCATATTAATACGAGGTCAAACAAACACTTTAAATTTGTATGCAAATAAGCAGGCCCTTGCACTATATACTTGAAGGTAAATCTAAAGGAAACTGAATAAATTGTATAATGTATGGCCAGCTTAAGATCTGCCCCAGCTTCCAGCTTGAAATTGGAGACTGAAAGCGCAGCAGCATAGTTACCAAATGAACACATTGCCTACTCCCTTCAGGAAATTTCCAGTGTTGTATGGATGAGATTGTGCTCGACAACAGTCTTACGATTACAAGATGATCATGGTTTGACATACATCCAATGATTATTATAAGTCTACAAGTCTAAGCAAGAATTTGAGCGTGGTCTATCATTTTGTTGGGATGCCAGAATGATCCATTTCAAAACACATAGTGTTACTAAACCCACAACAGTAAAATCAGTTTGATTTGGTCTTCTCTTATCCTCCCCCTACTTTTACTGTCCCCAATCCAACTGCTGATGGGCACTCTGCACATGCTCAGTTTGGTGTGTATTGCTAGAGATTATTATTATTTTTTTTGAAGGGTGTATATAATTATTAGTATACAGGATTTATATAGCGCCAACAGTTTGCGCAGCGCCTAACAAAATGAAAGCCGACATTACAGTTACATTACTACTTACAATTTGGTTCAAGAGGAATCAGAGGGCCCTGCTCGCTAGAGCTTAAAATCTAGGAGGGAGGGTCAATTGATACAAAATGTTATAGCTGTCGGGGATGAGCTAATGGAGAAAGTAAAACAGTGTATTAGTCAGAAGCAGGATAAGCTTCTTTAAAGAGAAGGGTTTTCAGGAATCGTCTAAAGATGGATAAATTAGGGGACAGTCGGACAGATTGGGGTAGGGCATTCCAAAAGGATGGGAGAAGCTCTGGAGAAATCCTGTAGGCGAGCATGCAAGAAGGCGACAAGGGAGCAAGAGAGCAGTAGGTTTTGGGAGGACCAAAGACAGCGGCTTGGTTGGTATTTTGAGACTAGGTTAGTGATGTAGCTGGGGGCAGAGTTGTGGATGGCTTTGTCAATTATTGTTAGTACTTTGAATTTTATTTGTTGGGTGAGTGGAAGCCAGTGCAGAGATTGGCAGAGAGGGGTGGAGGACACTGAACAGTTGGTAAGGTGGATTAGTCTTGCAGCAGCGTTCATTATGGACTGAAGGGGGGATAGTGTATGTAAAGGTTGTCCAATGAGGAGTGAGTTGCAGTAGTTGAGGCGAGAGATGACCAGGGAGTGAATTAGAAGCTTGGTGTTATCATTGGTTAAAAAGGGGCGTATTCTAGAGGTGTTGGAGGCTAAGGCGGCATGATTTGGACAGGGATTGGATGTGGGCCTGAAATAACAGTTCAGAGTCTAGGGTTACCCCTAGCACTCTGGCATGTGGGGACGGATTGATAATTGTGCCATTGATCTTGACAGAGAAGTCAGGGGAAGGGGCACGTGGGGAAGGAACTATTATGAGCTCGGTTTTAGATAGATTCAGTTTGAAGTGGTGTGACATCCAGGCCTGATATGTCTGTTAGTAAATCAGTGATGTGTGAGGAGACTGATGGGGTGAGCTGAGGGGTAGAGAGATAGATTTTGGTGTCATCTGCATATAAATGATAGTGGAAGCCATGGGAGGCTATCAGCTGACCCAGGGAGGATGTGTAGATCGAGAATAGTAGGAGGTCCAAAGACAGAACCTTGGGGGACCCCAACGGTAAGAGGTGTTGGAGAGGAGGAAGTACCGTATTTGCCGGTGTATAAGGCGACCCGGCATATAAGACGACCCCCTAATTCTACATGTTTTTAAGAGGTTTTGCCTGTACTCACCGTTTAAGACGACCCCCGTTCCGCGGCTTCCGACGCTTCATATCGTTCTTCATATTGTTCATTTTCGTTCTTGCTGGAGCCTTTTCCTTCTTCCTTCTTGCTGGTGCTGGAGCCAATCACGGCGAGTGATGTATTCTATTAATGAATACAAAGCCTGCTTGGATTGGCAGAGGCTGTAACATCATCAGCCCGCGCCCCTCTGACTCTCAAAGCCAATCCGAGCAGGCTACTGTATGTAGCCTGCTTGGATTGGCAGAGCTTGTTACTCCAATCCAAGCAGGCTTTGTATTCATTTGAATACATCGCTCATTGGGATTGGCTCAGCGGTATATACTGTATGTAGCCGAAGCTACATACAGCATTACCGCATCTCCAGCAGGCATCCCAGCAGTTGACCCGGCGTATAAGACGACCCCCGATTTTTGGCCAGTTTTTTTAAGTGTAAAAGGTCGTCTTATACGCCGGAAAATACGGTAGAGTTGTAAGTGACACTGAAGGTGCGGTGAGATGGGTAAGATTCGAACCAAAGGAGAGCACAGCCATGGATACCAAGCATATTAAGTTTTTTGAGGAGGAGGGGGTGATCAACTGTATCAAAGGCAGTGGAGAGGTCCAAGAGTAAGAGTACGGAATAATGGCCGTTGGTTTTAGCTGTTAGTAAGTCGTTTGTGAGTTTTAGGAGAGTAGTTTCCATGAAGTGCTGTGGATGAAATCCAGACTAAAGGGGATCAAGAAGGTTATTCTCAATGAAAAGGTTGTTCAGTCGGTTGTAAACTAAATGTTCAAGGAGTTTGGAGGCAAAGGGGAGTAAGGAGCTGAGTCTTAGATTACTAAGATTGGTGGGGTCCAGTGAGGCCTTTTTTGGTATGGGAGTGACTAGTGCATGTTTCAGAGGGCTGGGGAAGATGCCAGTAAAGAGGGGGAGGTTGAAAATATGAGTTAAAGAGTGTAGAATAGAGTCAGAGGGTGACCGTAGTATTTGAGAACGAACGGGTTCCAGCGGGCAGGAGGTTAGGTGGGCGTTAGAAAAAGGTTAATTGACTTTCTCTGTAGTAGTTGGGTTAAACAAGAGTTTTAATTGTACAGGAGGACAAAGTGTAAAGTGAGGAAGATATCTGTAGAGTGGAGGAGATCTTGAGACGAATTGTCTCAATCTTATTTTTTAAGTGATTAGCAATCTCTTGGGCATTGAGTAATTTAGTGGGTGGAGGTAATGGCGAACGAAGTAGAGCATTAAAAGGTAGCAAAGAGTTGACAGAAACTGCGTGAGAGGGTGTTAATGAGAGTGATAAAAGAGTGATAAAATTAAGTCTTGTTTGTTTAAGATGTTTGGCAGCGTGGAGACAGGAATGGTATTTTTGGAGGGCAGATTTATATTGGCTGACATTTTGCTGTGACTTTGTCTTATGCCACAGACACTCAAGAGCACGGCTCTGTTTTTTGAGGCTTTTGGTAACGTCTGTCTGCCAGAATTGTAGCAGTTGGGGCCTGATTCTGTGCATAGTGAGGGGGGCCAAGGTATCCAGGGTGGAAAACAGTGAACTGTTGTAGATAGAAGTGGCCAGGTTGGGGCAGGACAAGAATGAGATTTTGGCATAGAGACAATCCGTAGCAGAAAAAAAGAAGAGAAGGGTTAAGATGGCAAAGGTTTCTATGGGTAATTGTTTAGCAAAGAGGAAGACAAGGAGAGAGTGAAACTAATAAAATGGTTATCAGGGAGAGGAAAAGGAATGGTGGAGTGGTTGCGTGGAGTGCATAGGTAGGAGAATATGAGGTCAAGGCAGTTGCCAACAGAGTGAGTAGAAGCATTTGCCCATCGTTTCAGGTCAAAAGAGGTTAGGTTCAGAAATTTAAGAGTGGCGGGAGTGTTAAGATTAACAGGGATGTTGAAGTCACCAAGAATGACTGTTGGGATTTCAGAAGAGAGAAGGTAATGTAGCCAGGCAGAGAAGTCGTCAAGGAAGCTTGATACCAGTCCAGGAGGCCGATAGATCACAGCAATTCTCAACGAAACTGGAGAAAATAGACGAATACAGTGAGCTTCAAATTAAAAAATATGAGCAGCACAGGGCCAATCAGCACTGTCCAGACAACGTTAGGGGTCATGCAGCCTCATAGGACAGTCACATAGGAGAATGAAAACTCCTCCTACAAGCTTTAACCAGTGCTCGGCCAGACACTGATAGAAGTCACAAGACTGCTATACAATACTTTTTTTTTTTTTTTTTTTTTTTTAAGTATTTAGCAGTTTATATGTACTAAAATATTTTTGCATTTCCATGTTCTGGGTACTGTGGGAGACCAGATATAGTGAATGCAGGGTCCTGGGTTTAGTAACACTAAGTAAATGATGTCCTATTTACTGACAAGTTTTCAAAAGTCAGAGCATTTCCATAACCAATACTGACCTCTTCTGATCTGAAAGCTTGTTTTGTATGAGTGTACTTCAGGAACCTTTACAAAAGAGGAATGAATAATAAAATATTACAGCTACATAAAAAATATAGATCAGTTTTTGATACATGCTAGGGTTGAAACACATAAACATACTTCTCAAAGATTCCAAAGAGAGACAAAATAGAGGACTACACTTGTAATCCCAGACTTGTACACCAGTTGCAAACGCTTTAAAGTAGAACTATAGGCAAAGCTTTTTTTCATTTTCGATAGCGCAAGGAAGTGTTACAACCCCGGTCAGATTTTTTTTTTTGTGCCACCTGTGCCCCATTGCGTAGATTTCCCTTTACTCCCATATTGAATGGGAAGTGAAACCAAATCTCTGCAAATTAAGGGCATTCCTTGGGGACCCCCAGGTCATAACTAGTGTCCCCATTGGAAGGTTTCCAAAACTAGAGACATTTGGCAAAACTACGGTTATTAAAAAATTACCTTTCCATTTCAAACCATAGACACTAATATTTTCTAACACACAAATGAAAATATAATTTCCTAATAATTGCAATTAAAGATATTCTGTAACCAGAATATGTACACAATGTCTCCAGAAATTTAAGTTTCTTGCTTTTCTGATTAGCTCACATCTTTTTCTACTCCTAAAGAGATTTTTTTTACAGCTATTGTATGCCTAAAGAGGATACCCAGCTGGAAGTTTTTTTTTTTATACACAATACAACTACAATACAAGGACAGGTCAAGTGATAAGGAAGGGAGATCTACCCATAATAATAAAAATTTTTAAAATGCTTTAATGGTTTACGATTTAGAATCTCGCGATTTCATGAAATGTTTTTATTGTTATTTAGAGCTTGGTTGGAGAAATATACCCTCACTTCCTGTCCTGCTGAAATGTTACCAGATAGGAAGTGTCAATAAATGTCCAACAGCAACAGAGACAGAAATAAACACTTTTTTTTTTAGAAGACTGATGGTGCCTATACTGTAGCCAAAAAATATTCGAAAACCTGTCATTTGGACAGTTCGTTCGTTTTTCGGCCCCAGGTAATTGGCACAGATCGGTTGTGACGTTTTTGAGTAAAAAAAAAAAAAAAAAAAAAAGGACAGCTTGGAAAGTTTCCGCCGAACAGATGATAAATTGAAAGGTTAATGTGTTTCTCACCCAGTTCGCACTAGGCACATGTGACAAAACAAAAACTGATTACATTATTAATATTATACAGAATTTATATAGTGCCAACAGTTTGCGCAACATGATGGCAAAATTGTTTGCTCTCAAGACCGTGTGTTTGTTTTTTGAAAACACAATTGAACGATTTTCGACAGGTGTATGGCTACCATTAGGGAAGGCTGGGGCACCAATGGCGTTTTATTTCAGTCTCTGCCCCTGCTGCAGATTTTCTCCTCACCTTTTGCCTAATTAACACCTTCACGCCCCCTTCAAGGGTAAAACAAGCATTAAGGCCTAAGCACAAATTTGCAATTTTGACATTTGTTGGTAAAACCATACATACCATCACAACTTGGTGGATTATACCTTGTTTTCAGGTATTTTGTCTTTATTCTTTTTAGTATAATATATTTATTTTTACACACATTTTTTTTTCTCTCTCTGCAAGGAGAAAGAAACAATGTATCTTTCCTCTCCATTCACAGAGAAAAACACAGGGGCAGGTTGCACAGTGACAGATTACTGTGGTAGCCAATTAGAAGCTATCACAGCAATAAGGTAACCCGAAATCTGGAGTTTCGGGTTCTCTGGTCTCTGTGCTGGGAGTGCGCTCCCAACACAAAGGCAGATACGCATATATGCGGCCCCACAGAAAAAAGTCCAATCCAGTGAGGCCGCATATATGTGTTATGTCAGCGGGAAGGGGTAAAACCTTTAGATAGAAAGTGAGGAAACAAAATATCTTAAATAAAAACACTAGATTGGAGTAAAACCACCAAAAACAGGCTGTAAATAGAAAAAAAGAAAACAACTTTTGGGAATACCTAGTAACACTATTGTACCATGAAAAAGGAGAAACTGTCTGTGTCATTCCAGTGTCCCTATTACACTTTACACATGTTTGGAGGACAAGCTACCCTAAAGCAGTAAGGAACACATTAGCATTAGATTCAAAAACCCTTTTAAAAACAATGGTGTGCCAAATAATGTGCTATTTAACAGCTTGACAATATGGATTTAATATAAACAGACTATAATGAAAAATGTTTTTCTTAATCCAATTTAACCACCTGATTACTTTGCACTTAAACCCCCCTCGTGACCAGACCAATTTTCAGCTTTCGGCGCTGACGCACTTGGAATGACAATTGCGCGGTCATACAACACTGTACCCAAATTAAATTTTTACAATTTTTTTACCACAAATAGAGCTTTCTTTTGGTGGTATTTAATCACAGCTGGGGTTTTTATTTTTTGCTAAACAAATAAAAAAAGATGGAAAATAAAAAAATAAAAATAAAATCATGTTTAATAGTTTGTTATAAAATTTTGCAAACAGGTAATTTTTCTGCTTCATTGATATGCACTGAGGAGGCGGCACTGGTGGGCACTGATAGGCTGCACTGGTGGGCACTGATAAGCTGCACTGGTGGGGACAGATAAGTCGGTACTGATGGGCACGGATGGGTGGCACGGATGGGTGGCACGGATGGGCACACTGATGAGCACTGGTAGGTGACACTGAATGTGCAGCACTGGCACTGCAGGCACTGACAGATGGCACTGTGGGCACTGACAGATGGCACTGTGGGCACTGACAGATGGAGCTAGTGGGCACTTTTATTTGGCAAATGTGGGCACCATGGAGCCTGGGCATATTGCAGTGAGAGGGACTGATGTCCCTCTCACTGCCGCCGGTGATCGGCTTTTTTTTTTTTTTCCTCCTCGGGCTGTCAGCGTAAAGCGAGCAGGAAAAAAAGCCAATTACCGGCTCGGTTATTATCACATGATCAGCTGTCATTGGCTGACAGCTGATCACGTGGTAAGGGGTCGGGATCGACCCCTTACTCGGATCTGTGATCCAGCGAGTCTCACAGACTCGCGGATCACAGAGCGCGCGTTGCGCGCGCCCTTCAGGGGGCGCGCAGGCAGCTCGTTGCCGGGACGACGTCAATAGACGTCGTCCCGGAACATCAGATCCGCGCTGTAGCCGTCATTCGGCTATGGCGCGGATCTCAGGTGGTTAAAAGAATTATAACTGCATACATGAAAATGAGATACTGAATCAATCAAATCTACTCTTTAGCAAACTCTACGGGGCTTAACAGCATAACACAATTAGATCGGTTTGTGCTTTTTCATTTTAAATGGGTGTTAAAATAGGTGAGATCTATCTAATGGAGGGTTAACTGGTTAAGTTGAGTATTTTTGCACTGCTTAAAGCGGACCTTCAGCTTTCCATCTATTAAATCTTTTGCCCTTGTTGTTTTAACTTTGGATAGTAAAACATTTTTTTTTCTGCCAGTAAATACCTTATACAGCCCACTTCCTATTTCTTGTTTGGTCATTAGCCTAGGCTTATGACATCATGCACAGCTCGCTCTCTAACTCTCCTGAGAGTTTGCCAGGAAGGGAGGGAGATAAGTCATAAGAGAGCCAATGAGAGCTGCAGGGCTGGAGGTGTGCCTCTGTGTAAATCCAGGAAATGAACTGGCAGCAGCTTCAGCTGCCCACAGTTAAAATGGCTGCAGCCAGACTCAGTGGAGGGAAATTTCTGCTGCATATTTGGCAAGTACAGAAACACAGTAAATATAAAATAATATGCAAAGTGGTTGGAGGGAAGCTTCAGAATGGCAAAGATGTTTTTATTACAAATTATGTGAACAGCCTGCAGTTCCTCTTTAAACGGTACATGCAATCAATGTATGAACAACAATCGTTCTTCAGTTGCACTATTTTGCAATGGTGTCTCCTTATCTTTTTTTCTCATAAACCATATAGATAAAAAGGTAAATAGTCTTTCACCCATGGTTTAGCCTGGATGGCTACCACTTACCTGGCTATAGGAAGCACATTGGAGCCAGTATACATCATTATGAAGAAGAAGACTCCAGTGAGATAGAAACGAGGCAGCTGGGGGTTGTCTTGCATGATGTGATGGAGCAAAATGGAAACTTTCTCTACCAGGATTGGGTCAAATGTCAGCAAAAGCTATGAGAGAGAAAAATAAATGGTTTCAGCTGAGGCAGTAGACTCCAGTACAGCCACCTCCAAAAGAAAAAAAGTTAAACAGTAAGTGCAATTTTTTGGTAGGAAGATGGTTTAACTTAGCCCATAACAGTAAGCTGGGAAGACTCATCTTGGTATGATCCACAGCTCAAGTATTACTGACCTGTGTGATGTGGGGAAGGCAAGTATTGTCAGTCAGCAGTCTTTTCACCTTCGGTAAAGGTCTAATAATGGCATTGTCTTGATCACTAAATAAAAAACAAGCCCATGAAATTAAAGCAAATCAGTTACTGACATGAAACAAATACACAGAGTTATGACTTTGCTCAGGCCCCTTTCACAGTTGTGCGATTTGTCCTGCGACGTGGGACTGCAAAGTCACATGACAAGTCGTACCCCACAATTTCCAATGAGTACCATTCATATATGTGCGACTTCAAGTCGCACGACTTCAAAGTAGTCCTTGTAGTACTTTGGTCCTACTGATGCGAGTTACACAGGCATTCCCTGAAATTGCGCTAAAATCCCTTCAAAATCACGCGACTTTGAAGTTGCGGTAGTGTGAAAGGTGCCTAAGTCTGCTGAAAGTAGTCATTTTAAAAGTAGTTTAATCTCTCAATAGCAAAGAGATTCAATTGCCTTATAGCCCTAGCCTCAATTTTTTGGATGACTAATGTAGAACCTACATGCAAAGACTGACCAAGGCCCCTTTCGCACTACCGCGACTTCAGTGTGGCGCGATTTTACAACCGTGATTTTGACACGCTTTCAGGGAATGCCTGTGTAACTCGCATCAAAGTAGGACCAAAGTAGTACAGGGACTACTTTGAAGTCGCACAGATACGAATGGTACTCATTGGAAATCATGGGGTACGACCTGTCATGCGACTTTGCAGTCCCAAGTCACAGGACAAGTCGCACAAGTGTGAAAGGGGCCTTAAATAAATGCGATACTACCGAGATAACTGTCAACAGACCTTTAAAACTCCAGGCAAACCGCTAAATACACTGCTAAAAAAACATACTGCATCTCACAAAAGTGAGTACACCCCTCACATTTTTGTAAATATTTTATTATATCTTTTCATGTGACAACACTGAAGAAATTACACTTTGCTACAATGTAAAGCAGTGAGTGTACAGCTTGTATAACAGTGTAAATTTGCTGTCCCCTCAAAATAATGCAACACAGCCATTAATGTCTAGACCACTGGAAACAAAAGTGAGTACAGCCCTGAGTGAAAATGTCCAAATTGGACGCAAAAAGTGTCAATATTTTGTGTGGCCACCATTATTTTCCAGCACTGCCTTAACCCTCTTGGCCATGGAGTTCACCAGAGCTTCACAGGTTGACACTGGAGTCCTCTTCCACTCCTCAATGATGACATCACGAAGCTGGTGGATGTTAGAGACCTTGCACTCCTCCACCTTCCGTTTGAGTATGCCCCCACAGATGCTCAATAGGGTTCAGGTCTGGAGAAATGCTTGGCCAGTCCACCACCTTTACCCTCATCTTCATTAGCAAAACAGTGGTCGTCTTGGAGGTGTGTTTGGGGGTCGCGATCACGTTGGAATATTGCCCTGCAGCCCAGTCTCCGAAAGGAGGGGATCATTGCTCTGCTTCAGTATGTCACAGTATTCCTTCATGAACCATGGCATTCATGATTCCCTCCATGAACTGTAGCTCCCCAGTGCCAGCAGCACTCATGCAGCCCAGACCATGACATTCCCACCACCATGCTTGACTGTAGGCAAGACACACTTGTCTTTGTACTCCTCACTTGGTTGTCGCCACACAGCTTGACACCATCTGAAGCAAATAAGTTTATCTTGGTCTCATCATACCACAGAACATGGTTCCAGTAATTGATGTCCTTAGTCTGCTTGTCTTCAGCAAACTGTTTGTGGGCTTTCTTGTGCATCATCTTTAGAAGAGGCTTCCTTTTGGGACGACAGCCATGCAGACCAATTTGATGCAGTGTGTGGCATATGGTCTGAGCACCCAGAACCCACGAGAGAGAGAGAGAGAGAGAGAGAGAGAGAGACTCAGAGAGAGAGAGAGAGAGAGAGAGAGAGAGAGAGAGAGAGAGAGAGAAGAGAGAGAGAGAGAGAGAGAGAGAGAGAGAGAGAGAGAGAGGTCGAGAGAGAGAGAGAGAGAGGAGAGAGAGAGACTCATGCTCCCTGTTCACACCTGAAACCCTGTAACACTAACGAGTCACATGACACCGGGGAGGGAGAATGGCTAATTGGGCTCAATTTGGAAAATTTCACTTAGGGGTGTACTCACTTTTGTTGCCAGCGGTTTTAGACATTAATGGCTGTGTGTTAAGTAATTTTTTGAGGGGACAGCAAATTTACACTGTTATACAAGCTATTCACTCACTACTTTACATTGTAGCAAAGTGTCTTTCTTCAGTGTTGTCACATGAAAAGATATAATAAGATATTTACAAAAATGTGAGGAGTGTACTCACTTTTGTGAGATACTGTACGAGAGCTGTTCTACCTGCCAAAAGGAATTTGTCCATGCAGTCCTGAGCACTAGACAGCTGGAAACAGGCATTTTACTAACATTTAAAAAAAAAAAAAAATGTTTCTAGTATAACGATTTACATAATTCATTCAGAAACGGACTACGTGAAGGGGAGCCTGGCAAGCATTCCTTACACCCAAAATAAAAAAAGGGTCCACTGTTCTCCTGCTCCTTATATACAGAAATATAAGGACATAGACCAACCCCTATTACCAACTAAGTGGTTAGGCATCTGGCTGACTATGCTAAAATCTTCCATTAATGCACGGGTGTCAAACTGGCAGTCCTCCAGCTGTTGCAAAACTACAAGTCCCATGAGGCATTGCAAGACAGACAGTTATAAGCATGACTCCC
Source organism: Lithobates sylvaticus (assembly GCA_028564925.1). Classification (NCBI taxonomy): domain Eukaryota; kingdom Metazoa; phylum Chordata; class Amphibia; order Anura; family Ranidae; genus Lithobates; species Lithobates sylvaticus. The sequence continues at coordinate 385,371,405 of CM053030.1, forward strand.
AAAAGCAGAGGCACGATTGGACTTGTAGTTCCGCAACAGCTGGAGGGCCTCAGGTTTGCCATCCCTGCATTAATGCTTTTGCCCTAGAAACAAACTACTGATGGCTTCTCTTTCTATGGCTTTGGAGGTTGCCCTGTTCAAGGCAAATACAACAACCTTTGGTTATCCTGTCCCATCAGCTACCAATTTTGACAAGATGTATACTCTATAATCCCTACCCTATTGGGCCACTGGCTAAACATGGACCCATGAAAAGCCTTTTTAAATAGGCCTACACATACATGCACACACCTGCACTTAAACTGAATCCTGACTAATCACTCATATTTTCACAGCTAAACAAATCCTAGCAAAAGTTTGGAAAACACAGACCATTAAGGCTACATGCCCACAGACGTTTTTACAGCCGCCTTTATGAGCGTTTTTTGCAGCTTAAAAATGCCTCTCCATGTTAGCCTATGGCCTCATGCCCACCATGGTGGTTTTGAGCTGTAAATGGCATAGGCGTTTTTAAGCTGCAAAAAAAACCCAGGACCAGCGCGTCCCAAGGCTCCATCCCTAGAGCTGTAAAAATGCCAGACGCCGGTAAAATGTGTTAACCGTGATTTAACGAGGCTTAACGCTGTATACACAGCATTATGCCTCGTCCAGCGTTTGTCTCTATTTAACCGCTTCCCGACCCCTCATGTAGATATACGTCTACAGAATGTCACGGGCAGGCAAAAGCACGTACCTGTACGTCCCCTTTAATTGCCTGCCCGTGGGTCGCGCACGCGCCAGCGGCGCGCTCGCGACCCGGTCGGGAGCTCCGTGACCCCGGCCGCGGGACCACCGGACCCGATCGCCGCTGGGTCCCGCGATCGGGTTACGGAGCTGAAGAACGGGGAGAGGTATGTGCAAACAAAGCTCTCCCCGCGCTTCCTACTCTTGCCTGTCATTGATTGGCTGTTCCCGGTCATCGGGGAAAGCCGATCAATGACGTCAGACGTCAGCCCCCCCCTAATGTAAAAAAACACACACACGTCACAGCACATAAACCCTCCCCTCCCCCTAGTGGTTAACTTTCACTACAACTGTCATTTATACAGGAATTAATGCATTTAAATAGCATTGATTGCTGTATAAATGACAATGGTCCCAAAAATGTGTCAAAAATGTCCGATGTGTCCGCCATAATGTCGCAGTCACAAAAAAAAAAAATCGCTGATCGCCGCCATTACTAGTAAAAAAAAAAATATTAATAAAAATGCTATAAAACTATCCCCTATTTTGTAAACGCTATAACTTTTGCGCAAACCAATCGATAATCGCTAATTGTGATTTTTTTTACCAAAAATATGTAGAAGAATACGTATCGGCCTAAACTGAGAAAAAAATAATTTTTTTTATATATTTTTTGGGGATATTTCTTACAGCAAAAAGCAAAAAATGTTGCATCTTTTTCACAATTGTCTCTCTATTTTTGTTTATAGCGCAAAAAAAAAAAAAAAACGCAGGGGCGATCAAATACCACCAAAAGAAAGCTCTATTTGTGGGAAAAAAAGGACGCCAATTTTGTTTTGGAGCCACGTCGCACGACCTCGCAATTGTCAGTTAAATCGACGCAGTGCCGAATTGCAAAAATGGGCCTGGTCCTTTGGCTGCCAATTGAAGGGGAAACCCCGAAAAAAATTTGCGTGAGGTTCCCCCCAAGATCCACACCAGACCTTTATCCGAGCACGCAGCCCGGCAGGTCAGGAAAGGAGGGGGAGCGAGCACCCCCCCTTTCTGGACCATGCCAAGCCATATGCCCTCAACATGGGGGGGGTTGGTGCTTTGGGCAGGGGGGCCCTGCACCCCCCCAAAGCATCTTGTCCCCATGTTGATGAGGACAAGGGCTTCTTCCCGTCAACCCTTGCCCGGTGGTTGTCGGGGTCTGCGGGCAGGGACTTATGATCTGGAGGCCCCTTTAACAAGGGCCCCCAACCCTAGGTGAATGAGTATTGGGTACATCATACCCCTACCCATTCACCTAAATAAAAAAGTGTCAAAAATAAACACACTACACTTCTGGCGACATGTTCTCTCCTTTCCGGTCCTTCTCTCCGGTTCTCACCTGGATCCGACTTCTGGTGCAACTTCTATTCAAATCAATGGGCTCCCATAGGGAACCATTGATTTTGAATAGAGACACAGAAACATGGCTGAAAGCTAGCGTGGCTTAATGTGTAGTGACGCCAATTCAAAATGCGCTTTTAACACCTTTTTTCCTGGCTTCGGTACTAGCTTTGCAGCTCGTTTTTTTAAAACGTCTGTGGGTATGAGGCCTAAAAAAGCAAGGTGCAAGAATCCTGGGGGAAAAAACAAAACAAAAACTACACTCGCATACCTGCTGCAGCTATCCCCTGCCAGCTCTAAAACCAAGAACTGAACGATCATGTGACCACTGATCGCTCAGTTCTTGGGTCCACTCTGTGCATAAAGCAATCAATGTCACTAAAGTGCCGGGCTGTGGAGGGGACGAGATAGGCAGGCTTGAGCTCTCAGCAGTTCACTGAGAGGCTGAACAAGCTGCCGCTCAGGAATCTGGATGGACCCTGACATTGTTGAGATCCCTTCAGAATCTGAAGCGGCTCTGTGACGTCAACCGACAGTGTGCTTTAGACTGCTATTGGCTGATTTGGGGTCTTAGAAGCACACAAATGCAGTCCTGTGACCCACAAGAGAAGTATGGCCAAAAGAGCTTTGACCATACTTCTCTTATAAAATTACAAGGGCACCTATGCATGTTGTTCAAGAAACTGAAGGCCAATCAACAGGACAACCGACCTAAAGTGCACAAAATTTGGGACCCCTGGATCACATATTTTCTGACCCATCATTTGATCAAACTCTTGTATCAATCTGAACGCTTAACTTTTTCTGTTCCTAGTCAGTTACCCCCCTCTACCACTTTCTACCACTTTCTCCTGCCTCCTCCTTTCCTTCTCTCTCAATCTCTACCCCTCTTTACATCCTACCCTTTCTTTTTCTTCTTTCCTATGCTCATTCCCTCCTCTCACTCCTATTATACTAAACAATTTACACTAATCACAGTTTCATGAGGTTTCATACCTACTCCCACTATAGAACACTATAACTTTTTAACAACACCATTATCTTTCAAAACTCAACTATATAACTTAGTTAACATCTTAACCAAGATTACAATCTTTATTATCTCAGACACTCACATCTTGTATTCTCCGACATGAGTCCCCACCATATGCAGGTTTGTAACTCTTTATAACTATTTTACCAACCCATTTTGTATAGTTTTATGCTGTATGCAGCCTACTACTGTTATTTTTTCTTGAAGAACAATAAAACGATTGAAACAGAAAAGGTGTACCGAATACAAGTATTCTGCAAAGATTCAACTTTGTACGGCATCATGTCCTTTATGTCGCTTTTGTGCACAGGTTGGCTTGGTCAACATAATTGGGTTACCAACGGTAAACAAGGAAAGCTCACACATTAGATTTATATGAGTAATCAAAATGATTAACAGCTTCCTTATCCTCATCAAAGGTTTTTCTTTGATAAATGACAATGCACACGCAAACAGAAAAATACAATCTCTAAAACGGTTACAATGTACATTATCTGCAGCAGCTTACCGGCTGGGAAAGTATGAACACATAGTGATAAGCATATTTAAAATTAAAGTGGCCAAATCAGTTTCATTTAGGACAGCTTGACCGCTTGCCAGCAAACACCATTTCAGCTGGGGTATGACTTGCAGAGGCCTCCAACCATCCATTCCCTGGGCCCAGCAGCGCGTTTTCGAGGTTAGTACTCCATTGTTCCAGAATTCTTGCATCTATCAAAATAAGACTACATTATCTTTGCTGCACAAATGAGACATTTTATAAAAGGAACTATAAGGAGCAACTCCTTAAAGAAGTAGTATTCCCAGCAGGAGAAAAAAAAAGCTTGTTAAATCCCCCAGGGGTTCCCTATGCACAAATCACAGTCCCATTAAAATCTGAGCAGCGGATGTAAAGTATACAAAAAACTATTTATTTTCTGTCATTACTGGCTGTAGTTGCCCCTGAACCCTAAAACTATGGTGGGAAAAGGGGCTCAGCCAGCAGCACCGTGACTCCTCATCTCTTCTGTTTTGTGCATACAGAGTTTGGACCTGGTGCTTGCTTTTCAGAAACTGGAAACTGTCAGCTTGTGTTGTGAATAATTGTGGCTGGAGAAGAGCGCTTTCATTCACAAAAACACAAGCTGACAACAGGATACACCGGCAACTACACTAGCCTCTCTGGAATAAATGCTCTTCATTTGCAATCATTGACAATACATCATGACACAGTTTCTGCCCTCTCTGTGCCCGGCAACAAGTCTGGACTCATTGTAACAGGACAGATAAGGAGACAGCCCTGCAAAGCAGAATGATGTTCTGTCTGCCAGCTCAGAAGTTTGAGCGAGCTCTGTGTGCACTGCCTGTCACGCCCCATCTCCTGCTGAGCCGTCAGTCAGAACTTTGTCTCCTTTTCTCAGTGTGGTCAGATAGCTCGGTAAGTGGGAGGGGCTAGCTATTAGACACATTTAAATTGGGAGAAATGCAATTCATACAGGGTCCCCCTGGGGTGTTTAACCAGCTTCTTTTTTTTTTCATTCAGCGATAACTCCTCTTTAATTACACAACACCGCCACAAAATAATGCCGGGAGAACCCAAGACGTCTCAGTATTAAAGGAAAACAACCAAGTATAAAAACAAAGCAAGTTAGGGCAAATATTGAAAATGGAGCCCTAAAGTTTAAAGAGAGCTGAATGAAAGGAGGACATGCTGCAGCTTTTTTACATTCTTCTCTTCTACTTTTGGGGCTAAGCCTTTTTAAAGAGACCCTGTTGCCAGACCAGTCATTTTAGCAAACATCTTTTTAAAAGCTTACATGCACGTTACTTTTAAAAAGACTTACTAGACATCACAAAGACCTGCAGCTGCTGAGCACTGCCATCATGGTAGTGATATCAGTACACAGGACCATTGTTCGGTTTGGAACAGTAAATACGTTTGAGCAAAACCCTTTGAACCCTTTCAAGTGCCTCAAGTTGATTCAGGGTAGCCCACAAATCTGCCTAACTTTGAGGTGAAGCTAGCAGATTGGTGAGTAGGAACCGAGGAGGGAGGCATGAATAGAAATTCTATTTTGAAGCCCCTGGAAACAGATTGCATCCAGAGGTCCAGAATGTTTCTGATCTAGACAGGTGCGAAGGCCAAAAGATGTCACCCCACTCCAGAGTGGGAGTGTCCAGTCCTTGTGAAGATCGTTTCTGAGTAGGCCTGGAGGGTTCCGAGGTCCAAGGCTTACAACGAAAAGGATGCACTCAACACTTTGACTTTGAGGAGAATGTCGGGGAAAAGTGAAAGAACCCCTTTTGGTGAAAAGCGGTACTAATCCGTATTAGGCTTAGGTTGTTTTTAGTGAGGTAGCAGTAATTTCCCCATAGTGATGTCCTTAAAAAAATTATCAAAGGATTTACCAAATGCAAAAAAGACACCTCTTACAAGCAGGCTCAAAAGACAAATGTGCAAAGACAGTGGTGTTATCCTAGAGACCTGGCGAATAACCTTCTCCAGGGCATCAACACAAAATAGCAGTGCCATAGGCATAAACTGCAATTATTTTAGGAAAGCAGGGTCTTCAAACCTAGATTATGATCTCTATTCATTTGTCCAGTCTACTTAGCTACAGTCTGACAAGTGGACACTGCCCCAGAACAGACAATTTTTCATAAATCCCTTTACATCAGATATAACTTAGTACTTCTGGATAACTTTTTAGGATTTGGCCAATCCTCATGCAAGGCACAGTTCATTTGGGTCAGTAGGGGAAAGGTCTTTTTAATCTTTGTCAGCTTTAAAGTGACCATAAGATCTTTTTTAGACTGAGGAGATTCTGGTGTTTTTTTTTTAAGAAAAAAAAGATAGTGTGCACCACACCAAAAAGTGAGATCAGAGTAGAAAGCATATTGCTAGAAACCTTGGCTTGTGTCTGAGTGGAGAAGGTGAAAATTCTTCTGCTGGATCCTTTTCGGTGTCCATCTCACTCTCCACAATAATTTTTTTTAAAGAGGTTAGGAGGATCAGGTGGGGAAGAGACAAAAATGCGCTTTTGGGCCCTGAAGATCGAGGACTTCAGAAGGGAAGAGTTTCCCAAAGAAATCGGGCATAGTTGCAGTAAAACCAGCCTTAGTCAGATAGGCCATTTGTTGTCTGCCTGAGAGAGAACTAGAATTAGAGAAATGGAGTCATGTTTTTATGGGATCTTGCTCTAGTGCAGGGGAACAGGTATCACCTTGAACGTTTTGCTTGGTGCCATCAATAGCTCGAGTGTTATTAGGCCCTTTTTCTCAAATCCTATGCACCTTGTCTTCACCATTGCTAAGCAAAGGGAACTCCTGTAGAGTACTAACAAAATGGATATGGAATGAGAGGGTATTTGTGTGCCCAGGAAAGGAGCCTCTATAACCTAGGCCAGGGATATGCAATTAGCAGACCTCCAGCAGTTGAAAAACAACAAGTCCCATCATGCCTCTTCCTCTGGGTGTCATGCTTGTGGCTGTCAGAGTCTTGCTATGCCTCATGGGACTTGTAGTTCTGCAACAGCTGGAGGTCCGCTAATTGCATATCCCTGACCTAGGCTCTGACTGATTTTCTGTGTCTGTCTCTGGAGAAGCAGGTAGCAAGGAGCAGACATGCTTATTGCATTCTCGGCAGAAAGGGCAGGTGGAAGTGTATCAACTGGAAGTTGTTTGAAACATCACCACCCAAGCACCAATGTTGTGTGTGAAAACCCCACCTTAAAAAAAAAAAAGTAACCATTACCTTCCACCAATGTGCTTCTAAGAAGAAAAGAAAAATAGAGCTAAGACAATCAAATGTCCTTAAAAAATACAAATATTAATGTCCATAAATTTTGCGTAATAAGTGAAGTGTGACCTCTTCTATATTTGACAGATATTCTTCCAGTAGTGAACCGACTTACACCACCACTACTATCACAAAAAATGCAGAGTCACCGCCAATCCAGTGACCTCTAACTTAAAGGGTCAATAAGAGCTGTGGGATTAGCCATATACACCTCCAAATCGATCACATCATATCTTAGTAGATTTTCTGAGATACCATTCTATCATCTTTTAAACGTTCCAGGAACATCACAACATCAGACTACCAAAGACTAACAAAGTGTAGAGTTTTATTATAGCAGATAAAAAGATTAAAAATTATTCCGCTCACTTTTAAAAGTGAATGGTATGATCGATTTGGAGGTGTACATGGCTAATCCCCAAACGCTTATTGAGCGTTATTAAGTTAGAGCACCAAGCACCATGATATACATGCAGCTTTAAATACAGGTCTCTACAACTCCCCGATTTTCTAATTTTGCTGTCAAATAAACTTCAGTTAAGCAAAGCCCTTCATTTGCAAGTTGTCTTACAGGAACCATTCGCCAAAAAAGGAAGCAGGAAATCCCCATTACCCACATACAAAACTGTTTTGACATCTCTACGACAGTGATTTAAAAGCAATTTACACTTTGGACCATGTGACCCGAACAATTACCAGCTGCCAACAACTTTGTGTCACCATGGGGAGTATTAAAACAGGGGGTCCAATTTGAGGAAGGTTGGCAACCCAGTGTCCGATACACATAAAAAAACTCTTAATTTAATTTCCATCAGAAGCAAAAGATTCAATACACCAAACTTCTGATGCGTTTTAGCCCAAGTGGGCTTTAGTCATAGCATGCTAAAACTAAAGCCCACTTTTGCTGAAATTGGATGTCTGGTTCAAACAGCTTGTGGAGGCTGTAGTTTGGCACAGGCCCTGATCTCATGATTGGATTGCAACTTAAGGGTAGTAGTATCACAAATTGTTTGCTATGTACATTCAAACAGGGTGATTTTGAAAACATTCACACCTCCCATGATGCTCTTGGACAGTCAACATCAGCATTTACACATTCCATGGTGACTGTATTAAGTTACCCATATGACTTTAAATGCTTGTGTATGTTTCTGACACATATTAGAACCAGAGAAACGCCCCCTCTTTGTAGCATCTGTTAGCCAACTGCACGGCAAGGTCTCAACTATGCATCAAAATTAACCAGGTCTGGGAACAGAACTGGAACATGATGCGTGGGCCAAAATTTGGGATACCACCAAATCATGCTCACACAATGATCCAGCAGTGTAAACTACTTGAATAAACTGCTGTTTTGGTGGTATATGGTATCCCAGTCAACTGGCTTATGTTACTCCAGGATAGCTTGTGACCATTCAGAAGCAGGCACATTTCTACATACCCTTGTGGACCTGCTCTACTGTCCAAAAATGATGGTCGCAAGTATACAAAATTTTACATATTCCGTTCCAACAATTGCTTCCTGTAAATCCATATTTACACCAATTTACACTCACGACCCACGTTCTGATGGCCACTAAATAGACCATCGGCAATGCATGGCTCTACTTAGCTAACAACCAAGTTGCAAGGCACTATGCCCAAGTTTTGCAGGGCCTGGAAACCATGGGTTACATACTTCCTAACAGCCAACTTTGACCGCCACCTCCTTGAATTAGATGTAAACAATTTATTTTGTCTTTTATGCAGGACTGTTGAGAATCCTGGCCCTAAACACCCCTCCTCTCCAAACCTAGCCAATCCCCTTTACCTCCAGGTCTTCCTGTGTTGCCAACTCAAGTTAGGCTCCCTCTTTCTTACGTCCATTTCTTTAAAGTTAGTTGCGTCTTACAATATAATGGTCATCCCATGCACATATCACATTCAACCTACTGCCTCTGTCACTTTAATGTTTATGTGTAATCTTTACAATGCCTGCATCTGTTGTACTTTCTGAAACCTTAAAATGAGTGGTATTAATGTCTTCATCATTGCAGAACAAGTCCAATTTGATGTGACCAGCTACCACTAGGAATATACCCTGACCTGGATAAATGGGAACCGTCACAGACATTATTCCCTTGTTTTTTTTTTTTTAGTCACCACAAATGTATTATCTGGAAATCATCTTTTATACTTTACCTCAACAAAACTGTAAGGGCCACGTCTTTCCTTGTCTGCATTACCAAAATACCATTCCTTCTCACTTTCTCGCTTCATATCAGGAGATGCTTCAATAACATTGCTCTGGAGAAAAAAAAAAAAATGTATATGGTTTTACATACATATTCTTTTCTATAGTCAGGACAACATTTTTTAGCCAGGTGAACATAAAACAAACCAAAAAAAAAAAGCGACAATTTTGAAAAAAACATTTTGCTATAAATATCCCCCAAAAATGTATAAAAAAAAAAAAAAAAACCTTTTTTTTTTCCTCAGTTTAGGCCGATACATATTCTTCTACATATTTTTGTTAAAAAAAAAAAAAAATATATCGCATTAAGCGATTATTGATTGGTTTGCGCAAAAGTTATAGCGTTTACAAAATAGGGGATAGTTTTATGGCATTTTTATTTACTAGTAATGGCGGCGATCAGCGATTTTTATCGTGACTGCAACGCTATGGCAGACACATCGGACATTTTTGACACATTTTTGGGACCATTGTCATTTATACAGCAATCAGTGCTAAACAAATGCACTGATTCCTGTGTAAATGACACTGGCAGTGAAGGGGTTAACCACTAGGTGGCAGTGTAGGGGTTAAGTGTGTCCTAGGGGCGTGTTTCTAACTGTGGGGGCGTGGCTGTGTGTGACACGTCACTGATCTCTGCTCCGATCACAGGGAGCAGATATCAGTGACACTGTCACTAGGCAGAATTGGGGGATGCTTGTTTACATTAGTATCTCCCCATTCTTCCTCCCCGGACTCGATCCCCGTGGGGATACCCGCGATCCGACTCACGATGGTCTCGGCCGGCAGCGTGCGCGCGATGGCAGGTCGGCAAATTAAAAGGGACGTACCTGTACGCCCATTTGCCTGTCCGTGCCATTCTGCCAACGTACATCATCGTGCGCCATCGGGAAGTGGTTAACCGATTGCCGACCAGCCGCCATCATTCTACTGCGGCAGGTCGGCACGATCCGCAAGTCGTCATAGCTATACATCGGCTCCTTTAAGCGGGATTGCAGGCGTGCACTGCACTCGGGGGGTGCCGATGCTCATGGCCGACGGTCGCGATGACAACCGGCCACCAGTGATCACGGGCACGAGAGGCAGAACAGGGACGTGTGTGTAAACACACAAATCCCTGTTCTGAGGAGAGACAGATTGTGAGTTCCTAATAGCTAGGAACCATAATCTGTCATTTTCTATAGGTCAGTCCCCTCCCTACAGTTAGAAACACACACAGGGAACACAGTTAACCCCTTGATTGCCCCTTAGTGTTAACCCCTTCCCTGCCAGTGACATTTTTGCAGTAATCAGTGCATTTTTATAGCACTTATCGCTGTATAAATGCCAATGGTCCCAAAAATGTGTCAAAAGTGTCCGATGTGTCCGCCATAATGTCGCAGTCCCGAAAAAGGGCCGTCAATTTTGTTTAGATGCAGCGTCTCACAACAGCGCAATTGTCAGTAAAAGCGACGCAGTGCCGAATTGCAAAAAATGGCCTGGTCATTCAGCAGCCAAATCTTGCGGGGGTGAAGTGGTTAATCCTTATTTGAAACAATACCAAACCCCAATTTAAACGACTAATCTGGGGGCCAGAAAACAGCACTGTGCATCCATGAAAAGAACATCTGAGGGCATGATAAAGTTGTAGAATTCATATGAATTCAAAATCAAACTACCCTCATGGTAGTCAGGGGGCAGAAACCCCTATCTAAGTGGACTGGTTTGTCTAATGCCCCATACACACGGTCGGAAATTCCGACCACAAAATCTGCCGGATTTTTTCAGACGGATTTAAGGCCGAAACTTGTCTTGCATACACACGGTCGCACCAGGTTGTCGCAAAATCTGATCGTTCCGAACGAGGTGACGTACACCACGTACGACGGGACTACGAAGAGGCCAGTAGCCAATAGCTTTTGTCCCCAAATTTATTCTGAGCATGCGTGGCACTTTGTGCGTCGGAATTCTCTACACACGATCTGAAAAAGTCAGATCGAATTTTGTAGTCGGAAAATTTTGGGTCCTGCTCTCAAACTTTTCCCGTTGGAAATTCCAACAACATAATCCGATCAGACTTTTCCATCGAATTTTCTGACCTTGTGTATGGGGCATAAGACTCCAAGATGCACTGCTCTTCTCAATATGAACGTGTCAGAGCATTGAAGATAGCCGCGGCTCGTGTTCGTGAACTGAAGCAGAGTTCGCTTTCTGAAGAACATTTTTGTGAACTTTTCTGTTTGCGAACAGAGTTGTTCATAAACGGAATGTTAGTGAACCAAGGTATCACTGTATATACCATAGTTTGTAGACTGTAATTATAGCTTTCACACAAACAAAATAATATTCACTGATTTTGATTATTTTTACCCAAAAATTTAGCAGAATACATTTTGGCCTGACTTTATGAAGAAAGAATATTTGCAAAATGTTTAACAGAAACTAAAATTTTTTAGTTTTTTTTCATTTTTGGTATTTTTTCACTTATATATAGCAAAAAAAGAAAAAAAAAAAAACACAGTGCTGATTAAATAACAGAAAAAAAAAAGCTAGGTCTCAAAAAAAATTATAAAAAAAACATTATTTGGGTAGTGTTGCATGACTGCATATTTGTCATTCAAAATGTGAGCGCATGGTCAGGAAGGGGGTGAAAGTACCAAATACTGTGGTGGTTTAAAGAGTATCAACACCTTCATACCTGAAAAAAAAAAATTCCTTCATAACAGCCTCCCTCCGCTTTTTTTCTCACTGCACGTGTCTGTATTTGATTTCAATCATCTGCCGCCCACAGCTGGCAGTGTACAGGTCCGTACACTTGAAAACTCCATCCACAGCCCCAGAAGCTGTGTAGAAACATAATCTGTGCAATGGCCCCAGTCATTGGTCAAAAAAGAAAGGACCCTCATTGGCCAGAAGATGATTGAATAAAAATAAGTGCAGTGGAGAAAGAAGGAGGGGGAGGCTGTTAGGAAGAGTTTTTTTTTTTTTTCAAAGGTGGAGATATCCTTTAAATGTGACATTCACCAAATGCTTGCTGCAGGAAAGTCAATCATTGTTAAGAAAACATGCACCAAAAAGCTACACTTGCAGTGAAAGTTTGGTTAAAAGGCCAAATTCACTTTTTTGCACCATGTTACATCCACATTTGGGGTGTAACATGTTGAAAATGCCCTATAAAAAAAAAAAAAAAATTAAAAAAAAGCAACCCTGTAGTGGATACAAATCAATGCTACAGAATCACCAGTGTGACATGAGTCTTGAGTTGGCCATAGCTTGTTTTGTTTTCAGCTGCAGCCAACTAAGAAAAGTTATCCAGCATGTCCCTTTGACAGAAGCTGTTCAGACAATCTACCTGTTGAGCGGGGATGGCCACTCGCTGATCGAAATTCGGAAATTAAAGCTGGCCACAGCTAAAACTGGCCAGCTTTAATTTAAACAAAGTAAAGACTACTAAAAAAAACAGTGAAAGCATTAAAGATAATCTACTTACCTGAAGTGGAACTGTAGCTCTGCTGGTGTGAAGATGTGCCAAGGTAAGGAGATCAACCAGGATCCTGACTCCATTGGAGTCCATCACATCTCTCACATTTTTCTGGAAGGGTAGGAAAAGGTCAGAGAAAGCTTCTTTAAACTATAACCATGACCATTTTATTTTACAGCAGTAGCAGCAACGTCTGTAGCATTAGTGTAATCTACCAAGCCTTTGGACTGCTAACCATACACAGTGCATCGCCACTAGAGGGGGTCTCAAACTGGCGGCCCTTCAGCTGTTGTGAAACTAGTCCCATGAGGCATTGCAAGGCTGACAGTTACAAGCATGACTCCCACAGGCAGAGGCATGATGGGACTTGTAGTTTTGCAACAGCTGGAGGGCCGCCAGTTTGAGACCCCTGCACTAGACTAACTACCCTGTCATAGATCAAAATGCCTTATTTGTACACATTTTTCTTTGCCCGTTAGTTTTGCATTTTACCAAAAACACTTTGTTCCATATGACAACTATTGTACACTATTTAGAATTACTTTTGCAGCTTATCAAGCGAGGAGTTTCGTAGGCTGGGGCATTGCCTGGCTTTTTGTAAAACCTGAATACTCTAAAAGCAAGCTCTCTCAGACATAGTTCCTGTGTCTATTCTTGTCCATATGTTTCAGACAACCTTTGTGTGTTCCATCTCCTCCTACTGCATTTTATAAAATGAAATAATCCAACAAAAAGGGTGGGAACTGATCAACAAACTCCCTCAAGACATTGTCAAGAAATTGTCAAGTAGTTCTACTTTTCAAAAGCTACAAAAATTCACCAATCCTTAAACAGAACTTCAACAGGATAAGTGTTAATGGGCTTTTTTCTGCTCCAGAACTGCTTCTCTCCCCATGCAAGTCTATGTTAATGCAAAAGGAGCTTGAAGCAGGGCATAAGCAGGTTGAACATATACCCAAGCCAAAAAAAAAAACACCAAAAGTATTTAAATTCCACAAGTGACCAAAATGAAAAAAAAGACAGCCAACACAATCCAGAGCCTAACCTATTTCACCTTCAACAGTGCTTCACTGCCTAAAACAGCATCCAACAAACCAACAGTAAACATTCTGAATATGTCAATCAAAGCCAATACTAAGCTTGTGAGTGCCTATGTTGGGGGCAGACCAGAAGAGCCTCCTAAAAACTATGGCAGTCTGCCTTCTATATAGCAAGGTTATCTGGAGAACTGCGGAACCTAAGCCATTAGGCTGAGCTAATAATTTCCATTTGTATTGGTTGGGGATTCATGTCCTCGCCCTTTCCTCTCCTTAAAATTGCAGGTCAAAGGCAGCTGTCAATGAATCCTAAAAGATCTAAGGTGTCTCAGGGCCCAGACTGATGTCAAAAGCATGCTGTATTTGGCCATCAAAACCTGTCGATACTAGCCATAAGGGCAACATTATAGCATTAAGAAAGCTCACAGGTGTTTAATATTCAATACCAAATACTGATAACTTACCTTATTAAGAATCAGCTTGTTTAAAAATAAGATGAGCCTGTCCCTTTCTAGTCTGTCTGTGCACTAAAATAAGAAAAAAAAAAAAGTAAAGCAAATGCCAAATAAATTACAATTTAATTTGAAAGAATCAGATTTTCCATTTAAAATAGATCAAACGGATCAAAAATATAATTTACCTTGGCAAATAAAAATCCCACAGCTCGCTATAACAGTCTACATTCCTATTGGGGCTTTAGCTTTAAAAGTCAAAAAGTTGAAGAAACTGCCAAGTTTCAAAAAGTATCAGAGCTTTTCCCATCAAAAGGTCCAGTAACTGAACATAAAAAGACACTTTGAGGATGTTGCTACAGATTAAAATAAAATTGACAGGATTTATTCCTGTCATTTTTAAAAATGTTATTGCATTTTGAACATAGTATTTTACCATTACAGTTCTAGATTGTGGATAAAGTACATATTATAGAATCAAGTATTCAGTGTTTTCCAACAAGTAACCTGTATCATCAATATATTGAGAAAAATGTTTGAACAAGATGGTGCTCTGTAATGTTTGCAACTTAGCAGTTAATAAACTTTGTGCGTTTTTGAAAACAGTTTATTGTGTAATTTCTAAGGGCTGAAAGTTGGGTTGGTAGTATAATGTTAGATAGCGGGAGAGCATGGGCAAAGGGGATACAAGGGCAAGAAGAAATAGAAGAAATAAAAAGCAAAAGGGAAAGAAAATAAAGAAAGAAAATGAAAAAATAAAAAAGGGCGAGGTTTGAGGAAGAAATGGGAGTTGTTAGGGGTAAGGTATTAAAAAAAAAAAAAAAAAAAGGTATTAGAAGAAGTAGCGTGTTTTTGGGCTTTTTGTTTAGGAGCATTTCAAAGTGTTTTTATTCTAATGGAATAGCCATATAGACTATTTGGTTGGCTCAGGACAAAAAGTTTTCAGCAAATCCCACAAGATGTATCTGAATGTTCAACAATCAGACAGCCTGAATATCTCATTGTCTGCCCAGTTCATGAGAAGTTGCAAGCCAGGTTCAGGACCAGGGGAATAAGAATGCTATGAAAGCACAACTAAAACGTGATTGCTGTCTCCATTATCACAAGAAACAAAAATTACCCTCTCAAGCATTCCAACGATGTACTTTGTGTCTGGAAAAGGCCCTATTTCTTCATGGCACCTGCCATAAACAATGGCCAGGGCTTGTAAACATAAGCACTTCATGTTCACTTTAGGAGTGAGGAGGAAACGGTGGTAGAGTTCATTGAAAAATTCATTCCTGCAGCAAAACATGCAAAATAGGCTTTATATGGACATTTCTGGAATCAGAATACACAACTAGCAAATATATCTATCGCTTGGGTACTTACGATTGCTTTATAACACTGTTCTCTTCATTCTCATCCTCTTCCAAAAGCAGACGTAGATAGTAATCTCCTATTTTTATCTCATCAGAGAGGCACTCATATTTTACCTGGAGAAAAGGACAAGGACACAACGAGTTAATATAAAACAATGACAGAGCATATATGTCAACTTCTGCTTTAAAAAATTATACAGCAATGCTTTGCTGCACATATACACAATTCTACACACACAAAAAAAACATAATACACACACTCAGCACAGTGCCAGAAGCTTAATTAAGATCTCCAAAATACAAAAAGTGCAAAGTTTGTGACAAAGTATGGAATACTCGCATGAAGTAAACTTAGCGATGTATCATGTGTGTCTATACTAAAGTCTATTTCTGAGGCTCAATTAGGGAGACTCTAGATCACAGCAGTATCGTTTTTGTTATTTAAATTGTGCTAGAAGGTTTAACCACTGTGCTAGATTTCATGACCAAGACATTTTTTGCGATACAGCGCTGCGCCACTTTAACTGACAATTGTGCGGTTGTACGACACTGTGCCCAAATAAAAGTCTTTCCTCACAAATACAGATTTCTTTTGGTAGTATTTGATCACCTCTGTGGTTTTTATTTTTTGTGCTATAAAACAAAAAAAGGCCGACAATTAAAAAAAAAAAAAAAATCTATATATATATATATATATATATATATATATATATATATATATATATATATATATATATATATATATATATATATATATATATATATATATATATATATATATAGCCCTCAAAAAATCCACTCGCCTGCTCGCATTTTGCGAGTGGATTTTGAGGGCTTGCGAGTGTGGGAGCCGTTCTTCCATCGATCGGAGGGGAGGAGACCCGCTGCCGCCTGTTTGATTAGAGTGCCAGGGGAACATAGCTTTCGTTTCAATAGCTATGTGTTCCCCGCCGTGCCCCGTCATATACAGCCCCTCCCCCTTGTCCAGGGAACTTTGATAGACAGATCACCTGACCCAGGATTGGACGGGTGATCTATCCATCAAAGTGACTCAAACAAGGGGGAGGGGCTGTATATGATGGTGCGCGGCAGGGAACACACAGCTATTAAAATGAAATCTGTTATGTTCCCCTGTCGCTCTAATCAAACAGGCGGCGGCGGCTCTCCTCCCCTGCCCAGGTAGGCTGCACTGGGGGACACAGGCTGCACTGGGGGACACTGGGGTCACAGGCTGCACTGGGTCTGGGGGGGACACAGGCTGCACTGGTGGACAAAGTTGTTGTTAATATTTATTTTTATAACTTAATTCTGCATAAAACATTTAAGTATCATTTCATGAGATAATTTATAATGGCGTGTTTAGGGGCGAGATTAGGGGCAGGACAGGGTAGGGGTTGGGCGGGGCAACTGGTAGCGAGTAACCCTTGAGGCCTGGCTAGTAGCTCAGGACTTGAAATTCTGAGCCCTGATATATTATATATATATATATATAAAATATAATATACACACACTATACATTTTACTTTCTGCTATAAAACACAACCGATAAAAAAAAAAAAAAAAAGTGAAGAATAACATTTCTTAATTAATTTAAGCAAATACAGGGGGTCCCCGGGTTACAAACAAGATAGGGACTGTAGGCTTGTTCTTAAGTTGAATCTGTTTGTAAGTCGGAACAGGTAAAAAATTTTAAGTGTAGCTCCAGCCAAAAAATCTATTTTTAAGCTTTTTGGAGAACATTGGGAAGGGTCATCGCCCCTGTAACATTTGTTTTGCTGTCTGTGCCCCTGTTCAGAAGATTTCACCTCAGCTTCTGTTCCAATGACAATTGGATTTTGAAAATTTTGGGTTGTTAGGGAAGCATGGACTGGTGATAAAGCATCAGTGGAGACACCTTTTTCCCATATTAACTCTTACAGGAGTGAATTTCCCTTCCTAGGGGTAGATTTCCTCTCACTTCCTGTTGTCTCCCTCCGTTTGTAAGTCGGATGTTTGTAAGTCGGGGACCCCCTATATGTATTCTGCTAAAATAAAAATCCTAATAAGGGTAGATTGACTGGTTTGCGCAAAAGTAATAGCATCTACTAGTAATTGCGGCGATCAGCAACTTATAGTAGGAGTGCGATATTGCAGCGAACAAACTGGACACTGACCCTTTTTGGGGACCAGTGACACCAATACAGTGATCAATGCTAAAAAATATGCCAATCCACTGTACTAATGACACTGGCTGGTAAGGGATTAACATCGGAGGTGATCAAAGGGTTAACTGTGTGCCTAGCTGGTGTTTCAGTGTAGTGGGGGAGGTGCTTTTACTAGTGGAAGGCATGGATCGGTGTTACTGCTTTACAGGAACACAGGATCCATGACTCCTGTACCAAACGAATGGAAATCTACCTTGTTTACATAGACAGAATGCTGGTCTGCCTCTGTATGGAAGCATCGGTGGGTGCCAGCGGACAAAGAGTCCACTGTACCCACTGATCTGCTCCCGCAGTGTATAATCACGCATGCGCCCCAGGCCCGGAAGTGCAGGATCATGTACTAGGTAGCCGCCTTGCCTCCATATATGAAAGGTATACGGTCGGCAATCGGTTAATTGACTTAAAGCCCAGTTCCAGCCAAAACTGTTTTTCTTTTCTCTTTTGAACAAAGGGAGGCGAGGACAAAGCCCAAGGAGGTGGGTTTTTTTTTGTATTTTATCGCCACAGCAGAAAAAGAGAAAGTGGTGGAAAATCTGTTCAGTCAGTACACAGACTGGGAAAAAAAATTGGATTTTTGGTTTACTTGTAAAATTCTTTCCATGTAGTACATCCCAGGACACAGGGTATCTTCATATCCATTAAGACATGGGGGCTATCCGAAAAGACAGAATATGGGGGTAAGGGGGGGGGGGGGGACAGCAACAAGCCAACAGGACCCAAGTAACCAAAACAGAACAGGTTAGAACCTCATGCAGCAGCCTGCAAGACTTGAGGACCAATGGTGTCCACAGAAGTTCAAACATCCATTTGGTACAATTTTGTAACACTATGAACCGAAGACCAGGTAGCAGCCTTACAAACTTGAGCTACCAAAGCCCAATAATGAACAGCCTAGGAAGCACCAACACTCCTGGTGGAATGAGCCTTCACCAAGAAAGGTGGAACTTTGCCCTTTAAACTAAAATATTGAGCTATAAGATGACCGATCCAACCAGAACTGGTAGATTTGGGCTTTCAGGAAGCCAAAGGGATTCAGACTGACAAGGTAAATGTGTGTGTGTGTATATATCATTTTTTAAATCACACACACACACACACACACACACAATCACACACACATATATATATATATATATATATATATATATATATATATATGTGTGTGTGTATGTATGTGTGTGTATGTATCTTGGACGGGCGTCCATGCACAGCCGGCTGGCTATTTGCTACTTTTTCATTTTAACTCTGTAAGTGCAATATTTTTAAAAAACTTTCCATTAAACTGTTTAGACGTTATAACGCCATGGTGAGTTTTTCTTTTTTGGGTTACCTATGACCGCCCCTGGAGTCTTTATTGCTCAGGAGAGCCTGTTGAAATACTTCCTTTAATCGGTGGAGTGTGGATCCCCAGTGATTTCTGCCCCGTCTTTGAGATCAGAGTCCGGGATTGGAGGCACCCGCTATACCTTTCAACAAAAGGCCCTGACCGGTTGAAAGGGGCCTTTTGTTTAGGTCACAAGCTCCATTTGCTTGCTAGTCGGTAAGCCTTCATTTCATATGGTGGTCACATATGGCGGTGGATGTGTCACGGAATAGTATTTCGTTCTCCCCAAACACCTTGTCACTTCTTCTGTGGATACTTGATTTATTAATTTGGATAGTTGTCACGGAGAGACGCATTTATTTAGGACTTTTAATTTTTAGAATTTTTGCATTCAATGTAAAGAAATAGGTCTCTGAAAGAGGACTGCCGAGGCTTAGGACTCAACAGCAATGCCGTTTAAGCCAGTGTCTGTAAAGAAGGATGGAAAATTAGGCCTTATGACAGGAGGATGGGTTGATCCAAAAAAGAGTCCATGGTCCGTCCACTGACAAGTTTACAATGTCTGAATACCACATTCTCCTAAGCGAGGATGGGGGTGATCAGATTCACTGGAATGTCTCCCCCCTGAATCCTATGACACAAACATGGTAAACGCTAGAACAATGAAAAGGCATAGAGCACTGATCTCATGGTGTCACCAGAGCATCCACCACAAATGCTCAGGGTCCCTGGTTCTGAATATGAATCTCTGCAAGCTTTGTATTGGTCCTGGACACCAGAAGGGCTACATATGGGGGTTCTCCCTCTTCTGCAGAGTTTCTTGAACACTTCTGGATGAAGTGCCCACTCCCACAGAGTCAGTTGATGGCTGAGAATATCTGACTGCCAATTCTTTACGCTGGTAAAGTGGACAGCAGACAGGGCAGGGACAAAGTTCCACCCAAGACAAGATGAGATTCAGGTACAAGAGCAGCCAGGAGTTATGAATGGGAACAAGGGCATTATTGAATAGGAACATCTCTCTCGCCCCCTCCCCTGGTACTCTGCAAGACCCAAACTTCACCCATCTCCACATTACGGCCTACAGATCTTACCTCTGTAGGCCGTAAGGTCAATAGGGCCTTACGGCCTACAGGGACACAACCTCCCTGGCTGGGGATTACCCCCCTGGACCTGTAAAGCAGCCCAACTAGTCCACCAGACAATAGAGAATTCATAGAGGGTCTTGCAATGCAGGGTCCAGTCTCGAAAGATAACATAACAGGCCGTCCCAGCAAGTTCAAAGCGGACTTGAGGTACTATTCCTCTTGGAAAAAAGCCATAGGCAACAGATCCTGATAAGCTAGTCTTCTGTACTCAAATGAGACGCCTTAAGGAAATTCTACCAGGAGAATATGTATCAAGTGCAGAGACAGCACAGGCATGACCATTACCTAAGACACTAGCAAATATGATAAAGAAACAAACCTTTTCAGTAAAATGTAGGAGGGGTTATAAACTCAGTTTATTTTTTGATCATGCGTGGCACTTTGTGCGTCGGAATTCTCTACACGATCGGAAAAAGTCCGATCAGATTTTGTTGTTGGAAAATTTTGGGTCCTGCTCTCAAACTTTTTCCGACGGAAAAAGTCTGCTAGAGCCCACACACGATCGGATTTTCCGACAACATAATCTGATCTGACTTTTTCTGTCGGAATTTTCGTCTGTGTGTACGGGGCATAACACTTTCAGCTCTCCATGTTTTCTGCCAAAAGTGTAAGATTATTAAATCATTCATTCACAGAAATAGCTGTGGCTTCTAATGATTTTTTTTTTTTTTAAATACCATGTGGCTATACATACATTAAAGTAGGTTGGAAACTATCAAAAGCAATGATTATACTTTGCTTTAAAAAAATAGTAATAGCACTGTCTTTTTTTTTCTAATAAAATTGATAAAGAACTTATAAAGCACTGATTCTGTGCAGTCACGTGTTTTTTTTTTTCTCTCATCATTCCTGATCAGAGGGACTCCAGTAGGAGGAGCTGATCATCAGCAGAGGAATATGATCTGGCTCTCTCTGCACGTCTATATCTCCTCCTTTCTCGGGAGGGGCAGTGAGATGATCAGCTTCGCACAGACCACGGATACGGCACGGAGGGAGGGGAAGAGAGTGCGGTACATAGAAGCTGCACAGAAAGCTAGATGACGAAAGACGTAAACTGACCCTGCTGTCGTGGATCGGCAGCCATGACTAGCTTGGTCAGTTTACTAACAGGCAGAATCAACCAGATATTATATTATATGTAAAGGAATACATAAGAGTGCAAGATCACTATACACTATCCTGCCTTAAGGAACATGATGATTTTTTTTTTTCCATGCTCTACAAACACTTTAAATTTCCTGAACACAACATTAGTCAACAAAGTATATGCTTACTTGCTTTTTTAAAAAACCCATGCTCCTCCCCACCAAACTTAGAGATGTTCAGCAAGTGGGTCACATTAATACCTCAAACTCATGGTGGTTCCAAGAGATCACTGTCGAGCTTCCAAGCTCCCTGTCCACATTAAATGCTCGCATTTCAGCCTCAAGTGTGTCTCTTAACTCTTCCCTGGTTTTATAATTCCAGATCAAATTTGACCTTGCATGATCCTGATGGAATCTAGGAATTAAATTTGTAATCATAATACCAAATTTGAAATGTACATATCACACAACCACAAACACTATGCCAAAGACCTTATACTCATTGATACACTTTAAATCCCCTATGGTTAAATACTTACATTACAAAAAATCATGGAAACTGGCTATTTAACATACTAGGCATTCTGTACATAGAAACGAGTCATAGGATTTAGGCCTGTTGCACACGGGAGTAAAAAATTCTATGTTTTTTTACTGATCTGAAATTAGATGCATTGTTGTCTATGAGACATTGCACACAGCTAAGTAAAGATCAGTAAAACAGCGTTTAGTACAGAGCAGTAAAACAAAAATAGAAAATTTTACATTTAGATGCAGCAATTTACTCTTGCGTTTACTCGTTTAAGCCTCTTACACACTACAGCTTGAGAAAAAGCTCAGTACAGCGTTTCTTTTTACTGATCTAAAATGCAGCCCATTGTTTACAATGTGCCTGTACACACAGGTGCATAAACAAGCGGTCCATATTTTTGACTTAAAAAAATAACTGGAAAAATCTGCTTTCCTGATCAGTATTTTGTGCTAGTATGTGCAAATGTGTGCATATGAACATAAATATTAATTTATTTTCCCTAGGAAGGTATTGTGCGAGCACGCATATGCGTGCAAAAGAAACACCTGAAATTATGTGGAAAAAAAAAAGCAGATGCTCAAACATCAGTACTATGTGCAAGAGGAGGCCTGTTTACGAGGGTATAAGACCTCTTACACACGGTACGGATGTTTGAGTATCTGCTTTTTTTTGGATGTATTTTCAGGCATTTGTTTTTCTCGTATATGCACACAATATAATCCTAGGGAAGATTCATTAATATTTACTCAGATTTTTCTATTTTTTTCATTCAAGAATCCGCAGTGCTTTTTTACATGCCTGCGTGTACAGGCACATTGTAAACAGTGGGGTGCAGTCTGGATCAAAGCTGTACTTAGCTTTTTCAAGCTGCAGTGTGCAAGAAGCCTAAGTGAATATATTACAATACTGGCAATGAAGAAGAATTTTACTCATACGCTTGCACACCTTTACTCGCCTATACTCAAAATTACTCAGGTCTTTACACATATTTTTTCACAAGTTCCTGAGTAAACACAAGTAAATTATGACGCCCGTGTGCAAGGGGCTTTATGCTGTGTGTACGCCTGCTGTAGTCACTAATGTACAGTATATGCCATGTAGTAGAGCATTGCAAGTTTATTTCCTGAAAACTATTTTTTTTATAGGTTAGGCTACATTGTTCAGCTTAGTATAAATTTAATATTAAAAGAAGACTTGCACAAATGAAATTTACTGGATTATTTACTATCTATAACAAATACATATTTTACAATATCATGTGTTTTGGAAAATAACTATCTAAAATGTTTAGCACTTTAAACGTAGTACAATTTACCTGTAGTAGAAAAGTTCCCAGTTAAATTCTATTTTTATTCTCTGTCGTCTTTTTCGAAGGATAACAGGTTTTTGGGCTAAATTCTGAATACAAAACACAAACACAATGAAGTTTTAAAATGTTCTTGCAGCAGCTTTCATAACATTAACCAGTTACCCCAGCTGTCACTTATTTATATTGCTATAATTTCATTTAGCTGTAAATCAAGGTGATTAAGCATGCTTAAAATGATTAATCTAAGAAGAAACTTGCAGTTACATCCCTTAGCAGATTATTTTCCTCTTGCTGACAAGTACCATATAGAGCAGATCGCAGGTAGATAATGTGAGAGCTGTTCAGTGACCACAAGGAAAGACAGATGATGAAGAAACAGAGGGGAGAGAGAGTTTGGGTCTAAATCAGGGGTCTCAGACTGGTGGCCCTCCAGCTGTTGCAAAACTACAAGTCCCATGAGGCATTGCAAATCTGACAGTTACAAGCATGACTCCCTCAGGCAGAGGCATGATGGGACTGGAGGCTGGAGGGCCACCAGTTTGAGACCCCTGGTCTAAATAGGATTGTGGTTGGAAAGGTAGAGCTGGAGCTGACTGTTCACAGGTGAGAGAGGAGGCAGAGAGAGAGTTACAGATGGCTTTCCATGGTTAACATGCCGGCGCCAGGGATCCAAAGACCGGCGAAGAACAGGCTTGGGTGAGGACATCGCTGAATCCCTAGATAGGCAAGTGTGCTTTTATTAAAAGTCAGCAGCTAATGTATTAGTAGCAGCTGACTTCACATTTTTTTCTTTCTAGGGTGAATATCCTCTTTTAAGCATGTTCTGTGGGAAGGGATGCTGGAGATGAATTGAGGCAGAAAGGAAGCTGACTGTGGACAAGAGGGAGTGAGAAAGCTGTTGGAGAATATAGTTCCACATGCTACATTAATTCCCGGTGGCAGACTACTACAGTAGTGAAAGCAAGTTTTTACGACACCAGCACAACTAAAACTTGCATGCGCAGTACCCAGCTGTTCACATCTGAAACGTACATATCCTGCGAGCAGATAAGACTCACATGTGCTGTGAGACACTGGTTTGGCTAAGGCTCATATATGCAGTAAACAGCTATTTAGAGCTGATTAAGCAGATCTAGACTTTGATTAATGCAGCAAGAAATTTCAGGAAACAGATGTAGAATCCACCAATGAACACTTTTTAATAAAATACTGGCAGAATTAAATACAGGAAGCATGCAACACAAACATGAGAGAAAAAAAATCTACTCACCAGATTTCTATCCTAAGATAGTTGATTGAAAAAAAAAAAAAAACATATATTAATGAAAGGGAGTAAAAAAATGTGACAGGAAAACAATGCCATATAGTCAAGTTTACACAAGAGAAAATAGATTAAATGATTATGCTGGTGGTTTAAAAGCATTATTTCTCCTATTAAATATAAATACCAGATATACTGTATTATTCCTTCAAGAACTGCTGCTAGCATTATCATTTTATATCACACAGATAAGTAATCAGCCTACCCAAGCCTGATGAGATTTAATATTTGTGGACTTTAGCATTTACAACTACAGTATTGAAGACAGCAGGCTGAGTTAGGAACTATGTTGCAACCAGGACCCACCAAAACGTAGAAAAATCAGCATTAAAGAGTAAGGATGACACATCTTTTTACTGCCCTCAGTAAAGCCATGCTGCTTTGGGTTCAGTAAATTGTAACAATTGATCAATAATTCTTCTGTTTAGATGTGATCACATTAAATAGGTACATTAAAAAAAAAAAAAAAAAAAAAAAATAGGAAAAAATATATTTTTTTTACTCACCTCTAAATGCCTGTTGCTAGGGGGTCCCTCATAGTCTGCCTCCTTCAGTGCCTGGGCTGGTGACATCACTTCGGCTTGGCGCAGTCAGTGATCTGGGACACGCGACAGGTCCCAGATGACTGAGCGGCGTATTACGGCGCGCGGCGCCTCTCAAGCATGCGCAGTGGGTACCCGGCTGTGAAGCCAAAGCCGGGTGCCCACAGCAAGAATGCCGGCGCCGCCGAGTGGAGCTGAGAACAAGCGGGGCTTCGATCCCCGCATCGCTGGACCCTGGGACAGGTAAGTGTCCAATTATTAAAAGTCAGCAGCTGCAGTATTTGTAGCTGCTGACTTTTACTTTTTTTTTTTTTTTTTTTTTAGGAGAACCCCACTTTAACTTGGCTACAACTGATGTTAAACTCACTGGCTTGTAATTGCCAGCTTTTACCTTTCTATCCTTCCTGTGGATAGGTACAATATTAGCTGTCCGCCAGTCATGGAAACTTCTCCTGTTAGAAGAGATTGATTAAAGAGATCTCTTAATCATTGCAACAACTATACCTTAAAGTGCTCTAAAAATTCTGGGATGAATACCATCAAGGCCCATTTGCTTTATTAAGCTTTAAAATGAGCCAGTTCCTCTGCCACCTGAAAATGAACCGTCATTACTAGAACCAATATGGTCCTGCAACTTGTTATCGTTAGTGCAATTTATTTCTGAGAAGATTGTAAAGAAGTTGAGAAGGTTTTTTGGGGGGATAGGGACTTTCAGGAAGCCATGGCCAGGTAGGGCCATGTATTTCCATCCCTAGGGACTTAAAATGATATCATGATTTGGTAAAGTCATGAATATCCATCTCATATACATTGAGAGAAGATGGTATATTTACATATACAAGAAGAGTGGGACTTTATATAAAGCACCTGGAAGCAAGGGAATAGTTGGATGAATAAAAAGGAATTTTATTTATAAGACTGGATAATAACCATATATATTGCCGGTAACATTGATACACGGTAACATACATATAATAATTAGACAATTTGACACAGTCAATATATGCATGTAATGGTATAATTGTATGCTATAAACAAAGTCAATAAAATTGACAGTACTTTCTAATGGTATAAACACATAACATTCCTCAATTCATCTCAATATGGTTTGTGTAAAACAATAATTCTAAAAGTAGGATCTGCAGGACCTATGGCCTTACTGAACCTAGAGAATACAATTTTATAGTTGTGTGAGAAGTCTTGATGAATTGATAGAAACACGGCAACCAATAGCTCTACGCGTTTCGTGGCTATAATGCCACTCGTCAGGAGCAGGCACGTGTGGTATCTATAAGAAATATAGTAAATGTAAAAAGAACAAAAGCAATACCAAATGTAAGACAAGACAAGGTTAGGGGTAGAGTGTACATCCTCCATAACCAAGGTTGACTTGCTGAGGTTTGATTGTTGCTGACATGGTGGTAGGGTCCTGCATGCAGTCTGGACAATAGCTCCAACCAGGAGCTGAGGTGGACACCCCCACAGATATGGAAGGGACGGCACCCGGAATAGGCACAGCAAATGAGGACATGCTGTGGTAAGGAGGGGCAATGTGTAAGGTTGGGGAGGGAAAGAAAGGGAAGGGTGAGAAAGGGAGAAAGAGGGGATATGGGGGGGAGAGAAGGGGAGGGAAAAGAAGGTGGGAAGAAAGGGGAGGGGGGGAAGAGGGGGGAAGGGAAAGGGAAGGGGGAAGGGGAAGGGAGGAAAAAATGGGGGAAGAGAGGACAACAGGAAGTACACATAAAAGGGAGAAAAGAACAAAAGGAAGAAAATGGGAGCTGGAGTGAAATGGTGATGTGAGGGATGGGAGTGAAAGTGACAAGAAGGTGATTAAGGTGCCGAGGGAGGAAAGAGGCCATGGATAAAAAATATAAAACGATGAGGCCAAAAGGGGTGGTGGTGAATGTGGCAAATTTACCTCGTGAAATTAAGAGGCCCATAGAGAGGGGGTCAGAGAAGTGGGGAACAGTCAATTGATGTGAAGATCTGTGAACAGAAAGCCCCGAGTGCCGGCATCACCCAGGGGCCGCCCCTATATAGGCCAGCCGCAGGAGGGTCCATCTATGTCGCGCCGTGCGGGGGGAGAGGCATCATGTGCCAGGAAACCGTATCTCAGGCACCCATGCACAAACAACTCCCCCATTATGCTCGAGTGTGGCAAACTTTATGTGTTTATACCATTAGAAAGTACTATAAATTTTATTGACTTTGTTTATTGCATACCATTACATGTATATATTGACTGTGTCAAATGGTCTAATTATTATATGTATGTTACCGGCAATATATATGGTTATTATCCAGTCTTATAAATAAAATTCCTTTTTATTCATCCAACTATTCCCTTGCTTCCAAGTGCTTCACATAAAGTCCCACTCTTCTTGTATATGTAAATATACCCTCTTCTCTCAAGATTGAAAAGAAGCATTTGTGTCCAGTTTTTATTTTAGTAATCTTATTGTATTTTTTTTCCCCCGTTTATCACAGATGTACCATTTTTCTCCTTTCTTAATAGATTGTCATTTAATCCTCTTTCTGAACTTTGACAGCACTTGATAATGTGTTTGGCCTCTTTTTGTTTATTTTTATACCCTTCTCTATCAACACTTTCTGTTTTAATGAATCTTCTATATGCGTTTTTTTTCTCCTTACTAACCTACGTTCCTTTTTAGTGAACCATATTGTTTTTTTTCTTCCGTTTACTCCTAGTAAGTTTCCTGACAAATTCAAGTTGCCTCCAGGATGGTAGACTTTAAAAGTGCCCACTGATTACCGACTCCTGTCGTTTTACTTCAACCATAATCCAGTATTTTGTCACTGAACATGGTAAAGGACATGGTTTTCATAACATTGATGTAAATAGAGCCTAGCAGCAAATGGATTTAAAGATTTCATTTTAGTACAACCTTTTACAATTATACCACAACATACCTCTTTTTGTGCTATTCCCATCCTATCCCTCCAGTGCAACAACACCAAGTCAACTTTGTCCTTGGCAAATTTTTCAACTTCCTTGGCAGCTTTTCCAGCAATCCTTTGCCACTCAGGGACTTTGTTGAATTGTCCATATTGGTCCTAATGAAAGGCAGTCATACACAAAAAAAATAAAATGTGTATATAAACAAATTAAAAAAATTACAGGGCAAGATGAGGCGTAAGAGCCGGGGTTCACAGGTGTGCTTGCGCGTTCCTGTGCGATACGATTTAGCAACCCATTTTTTTTAATGGGCTGAAATCATACTGGATCACAGACAGAGAAAATAGCATAGGCACTACTTTTAAAAAAATGTGCTGTGCCAAATACCAAGCTACTGCGGTGCAATGCAATTTGGTGCCCGCAAATGCACTGCATTTACAATCCGCATTTGAGGTGCTGTTAATACTACATCGGCACCTGCAGCAGATCACAAAGGCAGTATTGTTTTGAGTGCAGTGCAGGAAACACACACGGAACGTGCCTTTCTCACACTGCATTTTGGTGTGATCCTGCCATAATACACGGTGACAGTAACAATCATTAGGCTGCATTCACACCTGAGCGTAGCTTTTCAGGCAGAAAATCGCGCGAATTGCAGCGTTTTTGCGGCGTTTTTTACCGCGATTTGCGGCGTTTTTTACCGTGATTCGCGGCGTTTTTTACCGCGATTTGCCGCAAATTTAGTGCAGAGCAAAAGGTCACCAATGTAAAAAGAATAAAAACGCCCAAATCTGCCCGATTCGCGCGACAAAAAAGGGTCCGGAACTTGTTTGAGCTTCAGGCGTAGGGCTTCAGGCGTTTTGGAGTGGAGATGTGAACCATCTCCATAGAGAATAATGTATTTTTTCCCCTCTAGCGTTTTGTAGCTTCAGGCTTCAAGCTACAAAACGCTCAGGTGTGAATGCAGCCTTAACAATAATAATTTGCTTTAGAACCAACCATTATAAGATAACTCACTACAAAACTAATATTTGCAGGATAACCCATGAGAGTTACCCCTTAAAAATGTATTGTCCTTTACTACTGCTGCAACACAATAGGTTTACATATTCACCAGGGGTCTCCAAACTTTCTAAAGGAAGGGCCAGTTTACTGTCCTCCAGACTTTAGGGGGGCTAGACTGTGGCCAGTGGGGGTAGATATTGTCCTGGCATCAGTAGGAGTAAACAATGCCCCATCTTTGATATTAGGGGAAGGAATAGTGACCCATATTTGGTGTCAGTGGAAAGAATAGTGTACCATATCAGGGAGGGCTGGCTAATTTTCACAAAAGTCCAACAAAAGCTAATTTTAGTTTTTTAATAGACTGAAAATAGTAAAATATTTTTAATCACTGTCCATCACCCATTTGGCCCTGTAACACCAGAACAAGAAATGAGGGGAAACCACTGTCACTGGGACTGAAATACAAACACAGTAACAATAACCAGACAGGTTACAACCCTTCCCCATCTTACTGAAAAATGTGTTTTTTTTTTTTTTTAAATACAGCCTGTGTTCCCCTGCAGAGATTTCCCACCACTTCCTGTTCCAACAGACAGCATGGGGAAGGTCCTTTGGTTCTAACATAAAAATGAAAAAGCAATTAAATAATAATCCTTGAGCCCTGCTGAAATGTTATTATTACTGAGCTACACGACAATAAAAATGAAATGTGCGATAAAAACTTACAGTTGCAATTTTTAAATTATCCCTGATATGCATTCGATCAATATCCTTTTCTGGTACTGGATCTTTACTGTCCAGGTATATTAGCAAACCTGCGGGCTGGGGAGTTGAAGAAACAAGTCGTCAAACAAAGGCATTTTTTATACAATATACTAACTATATCCAGTAAATATGACCATAATATATAACCCAAATACCACGGTAAAACTCACAAAAACATCTGAAGCGAACATTTCATACACAAAGTTATATTAACTTCTCTTACCAAAATGCGCTTGAGCAAATTAAAAGACGTTGTATTTTCTGCTGTCCACAGACCCACTAAGTGTCTGCTCAACTGTCTGAAAAACACAGACCAATGTAAATAAAAATGGAGAAAAACAACAATAGTTTTATTATATATAGAATTTTCCAGTTAGTACACAATGTAAGATATTACAGTAAAATGTAGCTTAATGTATCACCATGTCAGCCTTAGCTCGAAGTTCAATACTGCAGAAAGCAATGCCGATGTCATTACACCTGTGCAGCTTCCTCGAGTACTGAAGACTGATGCAAACAGAAAGCCCTAGGATATCACATGACCTGCCAGAAGATGGGAGATCTGCTTTAAGACAAGTGCATGTATTACTAAAATAAAAAATATGGAAGAATGACTAAGCTCCACGCTTGAGTCACCTGACAAACTAGATACTTGGAAATTGGAAGACCAAAGTATTCCATGTCCTTTTACAAGTCATTTCCTTTTTCTGCTATATGTCACTGTCTAGTGGTGGTATGGGGGGTGCAGAGAGTTCTGAATGCAAATAAAATGCTCTATATCAGGTTTACTTGAAATGGAAGTGCAATGTGTAATGGCTCTCTGCAGTCACAAACACAGAGCAGAAGAGGCAGAGGAAAACAACCTAATTCCTCAGTTCTACCCACCTGTTTGTAAGCATTCTCTGATCAACACTTATTGTAAACATGGCAGTGTGCAAGTGTCGAGGTAAGGCACCTTCACTGAGAGCAAGCTCTTGCATCTTTGTTGCAATTTCTTTGTCTGCTTCCTTAAACAAAAAAGGAATATTGAAGTAACTGCATACACATAACAAATTAATATATTCTCAGTATGTCGTTTAAAGTTTAAAATGAAAAAAAAAAAAAAAAAAAAGTCAAATTTGACAATTAAGGCACGTTTGCTATTAAGCAAAATATTTAAAAACTGGTTTTGTTTTTCTTCCAGCGATTACCACTTGAATTAATGCAATGTTTAGTATGCTACAAATTGTTTATGCATTAATTAAAAAAAGTTATGGGTATAATATTTTAATTATAGTCCTTTTCAACTTGATACATATATTTCATGATTGGGATACTAAAAGTATAAAAACTGACCTGTCTTCTGGATTAGGGCTATGTCAGATGTAGGAAAAGACTTCATTAGTGAAGGTGGGTGATTTTACCACTGGCGAGGCTTCACCAGTGGCAGAATCACCTATCTGACATGGCTCTTGGAGACTCATGAAATTCAGCAGTAATGAAAAACAAACTGAATATCTGCATTGTAACAATGTCAGACTGAAAAGTTGTTGCATTTCTAAATTACCATTAAAATACCTACTTCTATGATAGCCTTCATTACTAAACCAGCTCCTTTTACAATGGCCATGGATGGATGCTAAAAGAAAACAGAAGTGTGTTATAACAGTCTAATTTTCACCATACAAAAACGATATTTTGCACAGAGCAGTACATACTACAGAACTGCTGACATAGTGCAATTAAACACACATAGAGGGTTATTTACTAAGGCTAGAGAGTGCACAATCGGGCTCACATCTGCATAGAAACCAAATCAGCTTCCAGGTTTTATGGCCAAAGCTTAAAGGGGTGTTTCAGCTGAAATTTTTATTTTTTTTAAAAGTCAGCAGCTAAAAAAAAAAAAAAGTAGCTGCTGACTTTTAATAAGTACACTTACCCTCCCAGGGCGCCCGCAATGTCGGCCGCCGAGGCCGACATGTCCCTCGGCACTCTGGTCCCAGCGCCGCCATCCTCACTAAGGGAAACAGGCAATGGAGCCTTACGCTTCACTGCCAGTTTCCTACTGTGCATGCGCGAGTCGCGCTGCGCTTTGTGAATGGGACGCGCTGTGTTAGGGAACACACAGTTGCCAGAACACAGCGCGCCCCATTACCCAGAAGACGCGGAGGAGGACAGAAGACCACCGCGGAGTAGGAAGGAGGCAGATTAGGAAGACTGCCTAGCAACAGGGATTTCGGATCAGGTAAAAAAAAATTTTTTTTTCAAATGTTTTAAAGAATATTAATGCTCTTTTTTTTTTTTAGGGTGGCCCTCCACTTTAATTGAAACAAGCTGAGGTTAGAAGCGGATTGGTTTCTATGCAGAAGTTAGCCTGATTTTGCACTCTCCAGCTTTAGTAAATAAAACCCACAATCATATTAGAAAATCAGCATATAAACAAACACACTGCATGCTACATTTGAATGTTACTCTTGAACAAATCTTGCCACACTGATAATCACAGTCTTGCCAATATAAGATGCACTGTCACATTTTCCCAGATGCAGAAGTGTAAGTCTGCCTTCTAGAGGACCATAGATACTCAGCCGGAGGGCTCCGCAACAATGAGAAACTTAGAGAGGAATGTGTGGTGAAGAACCAGGAGCACTAGACCTAATGAGTAGACTCAAGGGTATTTCTTTGTGTCTGGATTTCAGCTTCAAAATCTTCAGAACAGTTCCTACTTTTTATGCATATTTAAAATAGATCAATAGCCTTACATTTTTTTAGTGTTGCATAGAGTAGGGAATGATTAGCAAATAACAGATGGTGAAGAAAAATCTTCCAATGGCGACACCTATTCCGGTGACAAGTACCCAAGAGACGATTTCCAGTCAAATTTTCGACTTCATCCAAAGCACAAAAACATTTTTGTTTCAAACACATTTTAATAAATTTGGAGGCTGGCTCTCATTTCAGTCTAGATGGCTAAAGTTTTTACATACCTTAGTAAGTAGTATACTATCGTATTCCAATTTCAAAAATAGAACATTACGCTAATACATAAAACATTCACATATCAGTGATATATTTCCTATAAAATCATTAAGTCATTTTTTTTAAATCAGCTTGTGCATTTACCCGATATCGGTCTTTACACTGATATGACAAATGTCAACAGAACGTTGAAACCGGCCTACTAGTGTGAAAGCCTGCTCTGTATGCCAATAGATGGGGGAGAAGTGTTTGAACTTGTTCTCCCGCCGATTATCTCTGCACATGGAGAATCCTCATAGAATGACACAGTAACGGCCAGTGTATGAAGCTGCGATCTCAGCGCTTCACTGGCGATCTGTGTCAGAATTCACACTCCCCGATTCACCATCTCAGAGGAGGTGAAGCGGGGAGTGAAGAGAGAAACCCGGGGGATCCGAGGAGGAAAGAGGAAGATTATTAACTTCCTTATGCCTCGTTCAGACCCCCCAACACTGTAACCATGTCCCCCTGTCATATGTATGTGTATACATAAATTATACACATATATATATATATATATATATATATATATATATATATATATATATATAATTTATGTATATATATATATATATATATATATATATATATATATATATATATATATATATATATATATATATATATATATATATATATATGTGTGTGTGTGTGTATATATACATGTATATATGTGTGTGTGTATATACATGTATATATAGTGTGTGTGTATATACATGTATATACATGTATATACATGTATATATAGTGTGTGTGTGTGTGTGTGTGTGTGTGTGTGTGTGTGTGTGTGTGTGTGTGTGTGTGTGTGTGTGTGTGTGTGTGTGTGTGTGTGTGTGTGTGTGTGTGTGTGTGTGTGTGTGTGTGTGTATACATGTATATATAATGTAGGGGAGACTCTTTATTTTATTAACATTAATCACACTGTCTGTCCGTGTATTGAGCTGTGATAATTTATCACTGCTTAATAAATGGACATCTCAGTGTTTCAGTGAATTTCTGGTACTGTAATCTCGTAAAGTCTCACGAGATTCCAGTATCAGGGGCCGTTCTCCACTGTTTGAAGCGTTTGTAGATCACTCCACTCCTCCAAGGGTGAAGCAATCTACTCCGCTTCATAAACTGGCACACAGAGCAGAAAGATCTCCTCTGTGAATGCCGGAGAATGAAGCAGTGAATAGATTTCACTGCTTCATAAAAGGACACCAGAATGAGGCAATGCCAGAGACAGCTAAATTGCCATAAAAAAACACCCTTATGCTACTTACTTTATTGTATGGGGTCACAGGTTTATTCATATTGCTTAAAAAATTACTTAGCCGGTAAAACACTTTGTTATGTCTTTATTTCCACTGTATAACACTACACTGGTTTTCATTTAAGGCCCCTTTCACACTGGCACTCTCCCGCAGCAGATCCGCCTTCTCAGCAGGGGATCTCTGCTCTGATTCCCGCAGAGCAAGCGGACAGGTCCGTGTCCGCTCCGCTTATGCAGAGCGGACATGGACACAGCCCGCTTTCCTCTATGGGCAGTCACATGTAAACAGACCACAGGGAAAAAAAAGGGGGGAGGGGAGACCATATGCTCACTAAAGTGTAAACACTGCACCCAGGTTGTCTGTGCAATTATGGGTGTAGCGTCCCTAGTTTTGCTGACTCACCAGTTAGTTGCGGTCTCTGTGACTCAAAGTCTGACACAAAGAAGAAATCGGGGGTTAGGGGTCCCCCCGAAAAAGGGAGTCACAGGCGGACCAGGCAGCCTAAATAGGGAAAATACTTTATTGCACAAAAATATCGGATTACAGAAACTGGGTCCCGTCACCAACACCTGAATAAGATTTAAAACCAAGACAAGGTTGTCTATTAAGAACATCACGTCAGATCAGACTGTAAGCACACATGATATACACAGGTATACAATATAGCAGCATGTGAGGTAGAGAGTAGGGCTGTGTTAGGCACATAGGTCCTGGTACCACGTACCTTCAGGATATGCACATATCACCACACTGTCTACCAAATACCCCCACACTGGGGAGTAGAGTATGTATGCAGCAAGGACTTGGGTACAGAGTAAGTTAGTCCAGGAGGCCAGCATTAAAGAAAGAAAACTGTTCGTGGGAAATTAACTAGTTGTAGGTGGTCTGCAGATATGGTGGCATAGATTAGCCAGACACAGTCCTTAGTTCAGCGCTGCTGACACAGATTAAGCTGTTAGATCAATGATTAGTCAGTGAGACGGTCTGTGGGTTTTGGGTAGTAGCCACAGAACAGCGTTGAAAACAGTGAACAACATTGATCAATAGGACACAGGTCCACTCACCTGACCGGAAGGCACGAGTCTCTCTTGATTCCTAGGCATCCCAGGCAGATCCATTGATGGTATGAGATCTCTCACTGCCCAATCCTGGGGCTCACTTCTCGCCAAGGCATCCAGGGAGCGTGAGCGCTGTAGATCCGGTCGCTGTGTCGCTAGAGCGCTGCAACGTATATCACGTCTGTGTGTGGATGGACCGTCCTGGTTACTTGTTCAAAAAATTATTCCCGCCGTCCGTGTAAACAGACCGCCTGTCCGTTTATACCCATCATCCAATCTGATCCACCAGACAGATGGGGAACGGATCCCCCATCCATCTGTTTTTAGCAGACAGCATCGAAAGTCAACAGAAAAATGTCCATTGACACCAGCCGCTTGCTCCATAGACTGCAATGGACCGATCGGGTCCGCCTAAAAAAACTGTTAGGCAGACCCTATCGTTCCGCCCATGTGAAAGAGGCCTAAGAAAAGAACCACAAGAAACTTTCAATGGCCCTTCACTTGTGGAAGCTTTTTTAGGTTATACTGCATGACACCTGTCTTTAAAGTATCTACAGCCATAACATTTTTCCTAGCTTTGGCTAGAGTGCGAAAAAGTTCGAACATCTGCCAACTTTTTATTGTGGGGAAATGGGAAATCCAAAATTTTACAGTTGTCAGTCAAATAGGAGGCCAGAAGAAATCTTCCACAGGGAACACCTGTTGGACTGAAACTAAGACGGGATTTTGGAGAGATTGTCTCTTGTTTTTTTGTTGCATCCCCAGGCCAAGAAACTGGATTTTTTTTTAGAACACGGAACTAAAGCTGACAAGGTTTTTTTTTATCATTCCCTGCTCTAAAGTTTAAGATATAGATGCACTTCAATAATTAATATAGAACACCCTTTTAAATTAAAAAACATTTCACTACATAAACATTTTCTCAATTAGTTGCGAAGTGTATCTGTTCATGGAATGACTTGCCTAAATCTCCAATTTTATCCCTTGCAAATAAAGAAATGTAATAAAAAGTAGTTAGACAGATTATCACGAAGTGTTGTGTCTATAGGGTTTCTGCTCCCTGTATATAAATTATTGCCAAAAGTATTGGGACACCTGCCTTTACACGCACAAAAACTTTAACCACTTGCCGACCAGCTGCCACAGTTTTACTGCGGCAGAATGGCACGGCTGGGTGAAACGGCGTTATGTAAAATCACTTTGCCCTGTGGCCACTAGAGGTGCGCACGACCCCTGCTCGCCCACGGAGCCGATGCGAGTCCCCACACTAGGGAACACATTAACCCCTTGATCGTCCACTAGTGTTAACCCCTACACTGCCAGTGTCATTTTTACTGTAATCAATGCATTTTTATAGCACTGATCGCTGTAAAAATGCCAATTGTCCCAAAAATGTGTCAAAATTGTCCGACGCATCTGCCATAATGTCGCAGTCCTGATATCAATCGCAGATTGCCGCCATTACTAGTAAAAAAAAAAAAATAATAATAATAAAAATGCCATAAAGCTATCCCCTATTTTGTAGACGCTATAACTTTTGCGCAAACCAATCAATATACGCTTATTGCTATTTTTTTTACCAAAAATATGTAGAAGAATACATATCTGCCTAAACTGAGGAAAAAATAATTTTTTGTATATATTTTTGGGGATATTTATAATAGCAAAAAATTAAAAAAATATTGTGTTTATTCCAAAATTGACGCTCTTTTTTTCATTTATAGCGTAAAAAATAAAAACCACAGAGGTGATCAAATACCACCAGAAGAAAGCTCCATTTGTGGGGGAAAAAAAAGGACGTCAATTTTGTTTGGCTGCAACATCGCACGACTGTGCAATTGAAAGTTAAAGCGACGCGGTGCGAATCGCAAAAAGTGCGGGAAGGGGGTAAAATCTTCCGTGGCTGAAGCGGTTAATCCCAGTCTTAGTCTGTAA
Source organism: Lithobates sylvaticus (assembly GCA_028564925.1). Taxonomy (NCBI): domain Eukaryota; kingdom Metazoa; phylum Chordata; class Amphibia; order Anura; family Ranidae; genus Lithobates; species Lithobates sylvaticus. The sequence continues at coordinate 385,408,254 of CM053030.1, forward strand.
GGTTCAATAATGAGTTGGCTCACCCTTGGCCCACATTTGTGAGGTCAGGCACTGATTTTGGACGAGAAGGCCTGGCTCGCAGTCTCCGTTCTAATTCAACCCAAAGGTGTTCTATCGGGTTGAGGTTCAGGCCAGTCAAGTTCCTCCACCCCAAACTCGCTCATGCATGTCTTTCTGGACCTTGCTTTGTGCACTGGTGCACAATCATATTGTAAAATGAAGGGGCCATCCCCAAACTGTTCCCAAAAAGTTGGGAGCATGAAATTGTCCAAAATGTCTTGCTGACGCTCTACAAGATCCCTTCACTGGAACTAAGGGGCCAAGCCCAACCCCTGAAAATCAACCCCACACCATAAATCGCCCTTCCACCAAATGATTTGGACCAGTGCACAAAGCAAGGAAGGAAAACCTAGTAGTAAATCTGTCCTCATACCCCTCTACCCACAGGGGAAGTCCAACTACTGAATAAAAGGTTGGTATTTGTCCCAAACTATTTGGGTTACAGATTAGAGGTGGACATTGACTTTGAAATATTATTTCCTACATTAAGATTATGTGCCTATTTTGAATTTAGCACAAATCAAACTCAATAAAGTTTTTCTTTTCCTGGGATGAACTTGATGATTTGCAGGAAACTGCACTGATCAAAATAAGTTTGTACACGGTGGAACCCTTTGTCAATCTGCTACAGGAGGGATGTTAAAAGCATGCATTGGCAACAGTGGCATGGACAACCCCATCTGTATTTATCGTGGGAAGAATGGACATCTCTTAAAACACGTTGTGAAAACAAAGAACCTCCTGCTCTCTAGCTCCCTTGTTACCTCCTTCGATGCTCGGCTTCAGGACTTCTCCAGAGCCCCTCCCATCCTCTGGAACTCATTTCCCATGTCCGATCAGCCCCTAATATGTCCACCTTTAGGAGATCCCTGAAAACTCACTTATTCAGGGAAGCCTATCCCACACTCATCTAACAACTGTCCCAGAGTCACCCCCATCAAATCATTCCCTGCATTTATTACCTTTTATAACACCACCCCCTCCCTTTAGAATGTAAGCTCTACGAGCAGGGCCCTCCAGTCCCTTCTGTATTGAACTGTACTGCAATTCTGCTGCCCCCCCCTCTACATTGTAAAGCGCTGCGTAAACTGTTGGCGCTATATAAATCGTGTATAATAATAATTTTTGTCTTTAAGCCAGCTGACAACGGTGGAGCTACCGTGGTACTGAACAAATTAAATTATCATGCTGAAGTGATGCGACAGTTATCCGATAGGAAGGTGTACTGCAAAATTGCAAAGTACTCCACTAGTGGGGGCCTACGATAGTCAAGGTCAATATGAATGCTTCAGAACAAGGCATCGTTAATAAAAAATAAAAATTCTTGGTTACCGATTTTCTAATAATCCCATTGTTTTATTGCATCCATAAGATCCACAAGCACCCCACAAAACCACCAGGCCGTCTCATTGTGGCCAGGAACAATTCGGTCTTCCAGTCTATAGCTATTTTTCTTTATCAGTTTCTGCTTCTATTTATATGTATTTCTCTCTCACTTTTTGTCCTGTTGCACTTTCTCCATTTCTTTTCTCACCTGCATGGACGGTGTGAGCCTACCCTGAAGTCTAGTGGGAGGATATGTGGCCATTAGGTTTCTTGCTCCCCTGAACTGGGGGTCTCTTTTCAGGAGTGCTCCTCACCTAGAACCCGGTGGTCGGTTTTGGCTGGCCATGAGGAGAAGGGCCTGCCAGGCCTTTTGGCTAGGTGGACCATGTTGAGCCTTGCCCCCGTCACGGCCTTGCAACCTTAAGCGCACTTTTTTGTTTGGGTCTTTCACATGCACTTTTTTTACACTCAGGCATTTTATTGTTGCGCACCACTGCAGGTTCTGCTTCCCAGGGTGGAAGGTATACATTCATTTCTGCTATACAGCACAGTTTTTTTTAACCTTAGTCATATAGGAACACTACCTAAGGGTTGTTGCATATGTAGCATGGCTGTGTGCTATCTTTACACACCTATTCCACACAAGGAAGGGCTGAATGGTATGACTCTACCCCTCAATATGGTTTCTTTCTCTAGAGCTTTTAGAAAATTATTCTGACAAAGAATTACTTTTGCTTCAATGGGGATTGTTACCAGCAATGCCAAGGCACAGCTATGGGGTCCAATGCTGCCCCTAGGTATGCCAAGTTTTTGATTATGGCAGACTTTGGAGGAGAGTTATGTATATGGCAATCCACTGTACATGGGACGTGCCCTTATATTGCTCACATATATACATGATATCTTCTTCATCTGGCATAGTACAGAGGCAGATTTAAGGGCACGGCTGGATGAATGTCACCCATTGATCTCTTCACTTTGGAATACAGTAAAACAGATACACACTTTTTGGATGTTCTTGTGTACATACACACGCAAACACATACTGACAGTAATACATACTTGCATAGGAAATGTTTCCAGAGGATCTAAAATGTGGGTTGCCATACAGTCAGAATAGCATCCTCAGATACAATGTAGTGTGATCAGGCAGTTAGGATGCTGGAGGATTTCATATAAATCGAGGTTATGACAAACAGGTACTACAGGAAGCACTAGAGAAAGCATTCCAAAAACCTAGACACTAGATTCTGAAATTTTGCAGCAAACAATGAGGCGTATACCAGCAATATTAGACTAATTGGTTACACACTTATCAGACACCAAGAGATACACATCCATGTGGACGTTGTACTTATTGTAATTTTGTAATTAGACACACATTTTATACACCCAATAAAAGGAAAAAAAATCCAAACAAAATCGTTTGTGAACTGCTCTTCCAGAAACGTGATATATCTTCTCAACCTGAGATATGAATCAGATATGGTGAACACAGAATCGTTGTGAGGAGGGGTGACCCTGCCTCACCAATAGAACGCCATTTCTGGAATGTAAATCACAACCATTTACAATTGTGGTTTACTGTAATTGAGGAAGTGAAATCTCCATCAAGATGGGGGGCCTAGCTAGGCTGATAACCAGGATTTATATGCTAGACAGGTTATTCAAAGAACTTAAAGAACGTGACCTGTGCAGTGTTTCTTTGACCTTGTCTGGTTCCAACTTAAGCTGGCCATACACTGTATAATCACACTGAATGGCCTGATGAGCTGTATGAACCCATGCAAGATTGTGCAGAGATAGAATTGTTTGACTGCATAGTAAATGTCCAGGTATAGAAAGGGGTTTTCCCTTTGCGGTTTAAATGTATTGCTTACGGCTTTCTTATTATATACATTTGTATTAAATATGTGTACAGTGTCTTAAATGTGGT